>CP136057.1:488009537-488639537 GCA_032464435.1 Aegilops umbellulata
AAGACACAGACCAAAATCCCTGTTAGTGTTCTTCGGTATATGCCAATCGTACCAAGACTTCAATGTCTTTTCATGGTCGAAGAGACGGCCAGACAGATGACATGGCACAAAACAGGCAAAAGAACCGAACTAGATGCAGATGGGAATCTGATGATGGTACACACATCGGATGGTGTTGCGTGGAAAAAGTTTGATGAATTACATGCTGACAAAGCGGCAGATCCGAGGCATCCTCGAGTCGGCATCAGCACGGATGGGTTCAGTGTGTTTGGTATGTCGGCAGCCCAATACAGTTGTTGGCCCGTATTTGTCTTTCCACTCAATCTCCCCCCGGATAGATTATGCAAAGAAAGAACATTTTCCTGACATCGATAATTCCAGGACCCAACTATCCGGGCAAAAATAGGAATGTGTACATGCAGCCGCTTAAGGATGAATTGCAAGAAGCCTGGGATAATGGGTTCAAGACATACGACGCATTTAGCAAACGGAACTTCATAATGCGTGTCTGGTACATGTACTCGAGGCATGACTTGCCGGCGTATGCGCTATTCGTTGGCTGGTGTGTGCATGGAAGGTTCCCGTGCCCAACATGCAAAGGAGCTCTTCAGTTTCGTTGGCTTCAGGCCGGTCGCAAGTTTTCTTGCTTCGACATGCATAGACAGTTCCTGGATCCTCGCCATAAGTTCAGGAAAGACAAGAAGAACTTCATCAGGGGTAGAGTTGTCAAAAACTCTGCACCACCTGCATTGACAGGCCAACAGACCCTAGATCAGTTAAACGCTCTCGAGCCAGATCCACAACGTCCAGGGTACTTCAAGGGGTATAATACTAAGCACGCGTGGACTCACAAAACGTGCTTATGGGATCTGCCTTACTTCAAAGACCTCCTTTGCCCACACAACATCGACGTGATGCACACTGGGAAGAATATCGCCGAGGCACCTTTTGGTACATTGTTCGGCATAGATGGGAAGTCAAAGGATAATACTAAGGCTAGATTCGATCTGGAGGCGCTATGTGATAGGCCGTTTCAAAACATGAAAGAACCGAAAGGAAAGCAGAACTAGACGAAGCCAAAGGCATGGTTCAATCTTGGAAGGCCAGCTATGAGGGAAATTCTCTTGTGGGTGCAACAACAGTTGATGTTCCCCGATGGGTATGCAGCGAATCTAAAGAGGGGAGCGAATCTTGATAAACTGAAGATATTTGGTCTCAAGAGTCATGATTAGCACATATGGATTGAGCGGGTAATGTCGGTGATGCTGCGTGGCTTCATCCCTTAGGATGAATGGCTAGTACTAGCAGAGCTCAACTATTTCTTCCATGTTCTTTGTGCGAAAGAACTATCGCCTGGCATGCTAGAAGAAATGGAAGAGTTGGCGCCGGAGTTGATCTGCAAGTTAGAGAAGATCTTTCCACCGGGCTTCTTTAATCCAATGTAGCATTTGATTTTGCATCTCCCGACCGAGGCAAGATTGGGGGGGGGCGTGCAAAATCGTTGGTGCTACCCAACTGAGAGTATGCAGAAGACGCTTCGAGAAAAATGTAAAAATAAACGTAGAATTGAAGCATCGATGGCTTGTTGGGAGGTCAAGAAGCCCAAGCAGGATTACTACGCCGGGCATGGTATCAAGAAGCCCAAGCAGGAGTGCTGTGATAAGTTCTTGAGTAAGGAGAAGTACATGAAGGTAATTCTTAAGGCCTTGTACTTACTTCCTTCATTTAGTAATTCATAGCCTTAGCGCTCAAGTTTCTATTTGCTAACTTAGGCCCCTCCGAGATGGTGTGCGGATCGGATGGATTGTTGGGAGGTGTTGGTGAATGCGTGGTGCTCAGAAGAATGGCTGGCCACCCACAAAGAGGCCAAGGACAAACGTGCCCAAATGGAAGGTGTGCCACACCACCAAGGCAGCTCCAACTTATTTCAGTACGGGCGGAACTGGGTATGTGGTTTGCTTCATGATTCATGCAATTCATTCATCATTCTAGCTTTATCCCTTTAATTACTAATTTACTTTGTTTCTCTCTTTCAGGCACGGTACAATAAGGCGGATAAGGTGCCAGAGGTGTACGACCTGTATGCCATGGCCCACACTAGCCCTTACAAGAAAGTCAAGGCATTCTCTGCGTCTAACCTTGATGATCCAAAGAACTTCACCAACATCTCCGCCCACGACAAGCTCGTGCAATATAGAGATCAGGGGAAGGCGAGGAAATGGGAGGACTTTAACCCTAGCCAGGGTCCCATTGATACAGAGCTGCTGATGATATCTGGTGGCGGGAGGTCCCATGGCTCCATAGCCATGGGAGATGGACTTATCCGTTGTCCTAGCACTCTCCCGGAGATCAAGGCGCGCCAGTCGAGCTCCGCTCCTGAGATAAGGCCTCGTGAACGGCCAGTCCAACTCGCGTTCAAGGTTAGTTATACGTACTCAGCTATCTTTCTCCATTACATTGTGTGCACTTCCATCAATGATTACAAATGGTCATGTGAGTGGTGTTGCAGGCTGCTATAC
Source organism: Aegilops umbellulata (assembly GCA_032464435.1). Taxonomy (NCBI): domain Eukaryota; kingdom Viridiplantae; phylum Streptophyta; class Magnoliopsida; order Poales; family Poaceae; genus Aegilops; species Aegilops umbellulata. Next base: position 488,012,057 of record CP136057.1, read on the forward strand.
AGAGTGAGAGAGGTAGAACGGAGAAACTTCTAGCGGAGGCGGCGGAGAGGCAGCGGGAGTTGGAGGAGAGGACGACAAAGATGTTGGAGGAGGAGAGGGCACGGAATGACATGCAGGCAAGGGCCATGTACGAGCTCCTTGTGGTAAGTTTCTTCTGCAGATTACTTGCTAGTCATAACATTTGAGTCTCATTACTAACTAGTATGACTCTGTTGTGAAAACCAAATGTGCAGTCTGTGTGCGAGAAGTCCGGTCAGACCGCTCCACCGATGCCAGTGATTGCTCCTCGGAGCACGGCGAGTTTAATTTGAATGGACATTACTTGCTAGTCTTAACATTTGAGTGTCATAATGCGAGACATTGGAAATGATCTTTGGTGCAGCTTAACTCCAGAAACGCATCGCACGATCCTTCTCCAGCTACCGGGGCGAGCCAGCCCACTCCTTTTCCAGCTACCGGCGTGAGCCAGCCCGCTCCTACACCTCCGTGATCACGGTAAGTTTCTCTAGTGTTTTGCTTAACAAATGCATAAAGACCTAGACTTAGCTTTATTTCCTCCATATGCTTACCATAATGACCTAGAGTTAGCTTCTTTTCCTCCAAAATGACTTAATAAGCTTACTGACCTCATAAACCATCCATTCTACCTAAGTTAGCTCTAAAATGATATGTACTTAGCTTACTTATGTCAAAAATTGCATAATTAACTTAGTTAGCTCATAAACGATCCATTTTACCTAAGTTAGCTCTAAAATGACTCATTTACCTTAGTTAGCTTATAAGTGATCCAATTTATCCAAGTTAGCTCTAAAATGACCCATTTTACGTAGATTAGCTCCTAAATGATCCATTTTACCTACGTTAGCTTTAAAATGACCCATTTCACCTAGGTTAGCTCCAAAATGACCCATTTCACCTAGGTTAGCTCCAAAATGACCCATCTTACCTAGGTTAGCTTATAAATGATCCAGTTTATCCAAGTTAGCTCTAAAATGACCCAATTTACCTAGAGTAGCTACTAAACGATCCATTTCACCTAAGTTAGCTAAAAACGATCCATTTCACCTAAATTAGCTCTTAAATGATCCATTTCACCTAAGTTTGCTAAAAAACGATCCATTTCACCTTAGTTAGCTCAAAAACGATCCATTTCACCTTAGTTAGTTCAAAAATGTGGCATTTCACCTTAGTTAGCTCATAAACGACCCATTTCAACTAAGTTAGCTAAAAAAACGATCCATTTTACCTTAGTTAGCTCAAAAACGATCCATTTCACCTTAGTTAGCTCAAAAACGTGGCATTTCACCTTAGTTAGCTCATAAACGACCCATTTCAACTAAGTTAGCTCAAAAACGATCCATTTTACCTTAGTTAGCTCAAAAACGATCCATTTCACCTTAGTTAGCTCAAAAACGATCCATTTCACCTTAGTTAGCTCAAAAATGATGCCCTTCAACTTAGTTAGCTCATAAACGACCCATTTCAACTAAGTTAGCTCATAAATGATACATTTCAACTAAGTTAGCTCATAAACAACCCATTTCAACTTAGTTAGCTCATAAATGATCCATTCCACCTAAGTTAGCTCATAAATGATCCATTCCACCTAAGTTAGGTCATAAATGACATATACTTCTTGTTATAGTCTTCTTCTTGTTCTATTCACCTATTTCTAACTTCATATTTACCATTTTGCAGATTTCACTCACTTCATGGAAGCTAGCTTGCTAGGATGGAGTGCTTGCTTTTTCTTTGCTAAAACATTGCATTGTATCTAGCTTGCTATGATAGAACTTGCTATGTTGATGAAACTTTGCTATGTAATATGTATATGGAACAATGTGTATGGATGGAACTTGCTATATATGTTGATGAAACTTTGCTATGTCATATATATGTATATGGAATTATGAGCTGGAAATGTGATATGTGTGCTGGATATGTTTGCTGTTAAATATGTGATATATTTGCTATGAAAATTGTTGGATTAAGAAAAAACAGAAAAAAAGAGACAATATACAGGCTCTTTGCCGTCAGCCACCGACGGCAAAGGGCTCTTTGCCATCAGCAGCGGACGGCAAAGAGGCCACGTGGTAGGCAGCTGTGCTTCCTGGGAGGCTGACCAATTTGGTCAGTTTGCCTACAGTTGCTGACGGCAAAGGCTTTGCCGTCCGCGGCGGAGGGCAAAGAGCAAAAACTTTGCCTACAGCGGCGAACGGCAAAGGCCTGCCGTGTAGTGACGTCGGCTGACATCACACGGCGGACGGCAAAGGCCTTCCGAAGTTTGCCGTTAGCGGCGGACGGCAAAGGCCTGCCGTTAGCTACCTAATGGAGTAACATCGCACTTATTGCCGTGTGCACTCTTTGCCGTCCGCTGCTGATGGCAAAGGCTCCTTTGCCGTCAGCCGCCCGAAGTAGACGGAAAAGTACCTCTTTGCCGAACCTTACTTTGCCGTCACCTTTTGCCGTCCGCGGTGGACGACAAAGACCTTTGCCGTCAGCCATCCATGCCTTTGCCGTCCGCCATGGCTGACGACAAAGTAGCTGATTCCTGTAGTGTAAATGACCGACCGTTAGTGTGCAGAGTGGCTTTAGATCTCCTGGTTGAGTGATTGCTTCATGGTCGAGTGTCTTCGAGTCCGTCGAGTGGAACACCTCCAAGTCGATTGAAAGGTGATTTCTTCTAGGGATGCCCTTGGGTAGGGTAGTTAGGACAGGTCCATGACCCTACCCTAGGTACATGGCTTCATCACCTATGGTAAAGGTGGCTCCCGAAGGCCCGTCCTCGTTGACCAGCACCTTCTTGGTTTCCGCCTTGTCTTGGATGAACAACTCTTTCTTCTTGGTAGGCGCGGCCTCCTTGGCCTCGGGGGTACAAGCGCCGGCTAGCTGGGCTGCCGCCGCGGTCTTGAAGGCAAGCCTGAGTGCCGTCACGGACTCCTTAGTGTCCCCCTTGATGGTGAGGACACCCTTGGTCCCCGGCATCTTCATGAGGTTGTAGGCCGGGTGAGTCGCCGCCATGAACTGATGCGGGTGATTTCAAATTCCACCAGCTTGGTGCGGTAGTTGTCGTGTGTGACGAAGGTGACGGGGAGGCGAATCTGCCCCAGAGAGTGGGCAGCTCCGCCACCAACTCCTGAGAAGGGCTTGCTGAGGCTGAGCCGCTCGAGCGGCACGTGAAGAAGGCTGAAGGCTTATACGAAGAGCAATTTGAGGCCGACACCGCCGTCGATGAGGGTCTTGGTGACGGCTACGTTGCAAATGGTGGGCATGCGGAGCATTGGGAGCATGCCCGAGCCGGCGGTGGAGTCGGGGTGGTCTTCTGAGCCGAAAGTGAGGTCGGCCTCTGGCGCAGCCCAACCTGGCGGAGCCCCCGGGCGCTTGGAGGTGGCCCCGATCTGACGGAGGAACAGCTTGACGTGGCGATCTGAAGGCGGTGCTCGAGAGCCGCCCAGCAGTGCCGCGACTACGTGGTGCGCCGGCACCGCGTAGCGGGCAGCGCAGAGCTCCCCCCAGGACGCCACCGTGGAGCCAGGGAGGTTGAGCAGCCAGGCGCGCGGCTCGCCGGCAAGGGTCATGGGGAACCAGTTGGCCATGATCTTGTCATCGCCTCCGGCCTCGAGGACATCCTCCTCGTACGCTAGCAGGAATAGCGACGGGTCTGTCGCGCCGTCGTAACGCGGCGGCATCTCCGGCTTGAACTTGGTCGGCCACCGCACCCGCCGTAGGGAGGGGCCCAAGGCTCTGTACCCGGATGCCCCGCTGTCGATGTCGGTCGCAGGGGCGGATGGCGAGGCACCTGCCATGCGGGCGAAGTGCGGCGACGCGGGGCGCAGGCTGGTGGAGAGGAGCTACGCGCACCCCTACCTGGCGCGCCAAATGTTGGATGTGGGGTTCCGGCAAACCCTTAAGGTTTGAACTCTGGGGTGCGCGCGAAGTCTCTCCCTCCTACCGATCCACGCCCTAGCTCGCTAAGATCTCGCGGATGAACTCGACGAACTCGCAACACAGAAAGACACGAGATTTATACTGGTTCGGGCCACCATTGTGGTGTAATACCCTACTTCAGTGTGGTGGTGGTGGATTGCCTCTGGGGCTGATGATGAACAGTACAAGGGGAAGAACAGCCTCCTGAGGTTGAGGTGTTCTTGTGCTAGGTGAACCGGTGGATCCGAACTCTCTCCTCTACTATGGTGGCTAGCTCTACTTATATAGGCCCTGGTCCTCTTCCCAAATATTGAGCGGGAAGGGAGCCAACAATGGTGGGCAAATTTGAAGGGGGACAACTAGTACAAGCTATCCTGACAAAAGTGGTCTTCGCCTGCGAAAGGCTCTGGTGGTGACGCCGTCTTGGGCTCCACGATGACCTCTGTCCTGCCGTCCTTCTGGTCTTGGTCTCATTGCACCGATAAGGCAACCGTTGCCTGATGCCTCGGTACTCCTCGCCTGCGCTAGCCTCCTTAGCACCAAAGAGGAAACAAGGACGTTGCGCGCGCTGGCGCCCGCCTGGTGTCGATCGTCATGGCTCACGTCACGAGAGCCTCGTGAGGTTTGCCCCGCCTTGATATCTATGCTCCTCGTGAGCCTGCCTGGCTAGGCCACTCCTGAGGAGGTCTTGCGTCGTCCGCCTTGCGAGGCTTGGCCCCTCGCGAGGGTCTTGGATGCCTTGTTGATGAAGATGGGCCATATGGCCCGCTAACTTAGCCACGCCATGGGCCGCAGGCAGGCAAGTCTGGGGACCCCCGTTCCAAGAACGCCGATAAACCATTCCCACCATGTGTTTTCGGGGAAGAGGACCAGAGGCATGAGATAAGAAGAGCGCAGGCTACCGCCGTAGAAGAGGTCGATTCCCCCGTTAACTTGAGCACATCATTCTGAAGGAAATATGCCCTAGAGGCAATAATAAATTTGTTATTTTATATTTCCTTACATCATGATAAATGTTTATTATTCATGCTAGAATTGTATTAACCGGAAACTTGATACATGTGTGGATACACAGACAAAACACCGTGTCCCTAGTAAGCCTCTACTAGACTAGCTCGTTAATCAAAGATGGTTGAGTTTCCTAACCATAGACATGTGTTGTCATTTGATGAACGAGATCCTATTATTTGGAGAATGATGTGATGGACAAGACCCATCCGTTAGCTTAGCATTATAATCGTAAAGTTTTATTGCTATTGCTTTCTTCATGACTTATACATATTCCTTTGAGTATGAGATTATGCAACTCCCGGATACCGGAAGAATACCTTGTGTGCTATCAAACGTCACAACATAACTAGGTGATTATAAAGATGCTCTGAAGGTATCTCCGAAAGTGTCTTGTTGGGTTGGCTTGAATCGAGATTAGGATTTGTCACTCCGAGTATCGGAGAGGTATCTCTGGCCCTAATGCACATCATAAAAAGCCTTGCAAGCAAAGTGACTAATGATTTAGTTGCGGGATGATGTATTACGGAACGAGAAAAGAGACTTGCCGGTAACGAGATTGAACTAGGTATGAAGATACCGATGATCGAATCTCGGGCAAGTAACATACCAATGACAAAGGGAATAGCATATGTTGTCATAACGGTTCGACCGATAAAGATCTTCGTAGAATATGATCCAATATGAGCATCCAGGTTCTGCTATTGGTTATTGACCGAAGCGTCTCGGTCATGTCTACATAGTTCTCGAACCCGTAGGGTTCGCACGCTTAACGTTCGATGGCGATCTTGTATTATATGAGTTATGTGATTTGGTGACCAAATATTGTTCGGAGTCCCGTATGAGATCACGGACATGACGAGGAGTCTCTAAATGGTCGAGAGGTAAAATTGACATATTGGACGATGGTATCCGGACACAGAAAGTGTTCCGTAGGGTACCGGGTACATATCGGGTCACTGGAACGGGTTTTGGGAACCCCTGGCAAAAGATATGGGCCTTATGGGCCAAGAGGGGAAACACACTAGCCACAAAGGGGCTGGTGCGCCCCCCCCCCATATGGGCTGGCCAAATTGGAGTAGAAAAGGGGAATGAGGAAATGAAAAAGGGAATTGGATTCCCCCTTCCCCCTCTTCCCTTCCTACTCTGAATAGGAATAGGAAAGGGGGGAGGCCGAATCGGGAGGACCCCGAGTAGGATTCCTCGTACTTGGGGCGCCCCCTTGGCTGCCTCTCCTCCCCTCCATCCTATATATATGTGGGGCACTACTAGGAAAAGGGCTATAGATGGAATTGACACTAATGGCGCACCAGACATGTGGTGCGCCATTACTATATACTAATGGCGCACCATGTGTTGGTACGCCATTAGTGTCCAAATACTAATGGCGCACCACATCCACGGTGCGCCATTAGTAAAAAAAATTTTTTAATTTTTTTCCAAAACTACTAATGGCGCACCGTGGCATGGTGCGCCATTACTAGTTGAACTAGTAATGGCGCACCACATCCACGGTGCGCCATTAGTAAAAAAAAATTGTAAAACTTTTTTTTGATTTTTTTTTTCAAAACTACTAATGGCGCACCGTGGGGGTGGTGCGCCATTACTAGTTCAAACTAGTAATGGCGCACCATGCCACGGTGCGCCATTAGTAACTTGGCCACCACTTCCATCGAATGCACCCCCCCTGGTGGATCGCCTTTTCAGTTTAAAAAAAAATAAAAGAAAATGATGAAAATCTCAAAAAAATAAAAGAAAATAAGTTTCCCATGTGATATGTGGTCTAGTTGTTGGGAAAATTTGCAAATATGAATTTCGACTTCATTTGCAAAATCTCGCGAGAATTTGTAAAAATGGGTATAACTTTTGCATACTAACTCGGATGAAAAAGTTTTTTATATGAAAAATCATCTACTCGAAAAGTTACATCCAAATTTAATTGGGGGAACCCCGCTAAACATTTTCAACATCCTCAAAAACCTAACAGAAAAAAAGATACGGGGCTTTTAAGATCTGGAGAGGCAAAAAAATCAAAAAAATTCAAACTTACTAATGGCGCACCTACCCATGGTGTTACTATCTTCCCGCCTTCAAAATTCAAAATAAGTCAAAAAAATAAAAAAAAGTTACTAATGGCGCACCTGCCCATGGTGCGCCATTAGTATCTTCCCGCCTTCAAAATTCAAAATAAATCAAAAAAATAAAAAAAAGTTAGTAATGACGCACCTGCCCATGGTGCGCCATTAGTATCTTCCCGCCTTCAAAATTCAAAATAAATCAAAAAAATAAAAAAAAAGTTACTAATGGCGCACCATCTTCCCGCGGGCAGGTGCGCCATTAGTATGTCGTATATATGGCTCGTTGTGGTCCTCTCCTCCTTATCTCTTCATTTCACCTCTCCTACACTCCATCTCCTCCTCTCCTCCACTCCATCTTTCCTTCTCTCCTCCACCATATACTACCCTCCTCCTCTCCGACGACCTCCTCCTCCCTCCTCTCCTCCCCTCCCCTCCCCTCCCCTCCCCTCCCCTCACGGTTTCTTCTCCCTCCTCTCCGGTGAGCTCCTCCTCCCTCCTCTCCGGTGAGCTCCTCCTCCCTTCTCTCCGGTGAGCTCCTCCTCCCTCCTCTCCGGTGAGCTCCTCCTCCCTCCTCTCCTCCCATCCTCTCATGGTTTCTCCTTCCTCCTCTCCGATGCTCCGGTGAACTCCTCTCCAGCGACCTCCTCCTCCTCCTCTCCGGTGATGTAGGCGAGCGCCTCTCCGGTGACCTCCTCCTCCTCCTCTCCGGCGAACTCCTCTCCGGCGAACTCCTTTCTGGCAAAAGAACACGACAAAAGAACGTACAAGATCCAAAAACAGGAACAAAATTTGAAATAATGTCGTGCCAAAAAATGAGCAAAAAAACGAGCAAAAAATGGGCAAAAAATCACGATCCAGATCTAGATTCAAAATGGCGCATCACTAATGGCGCATTACTAAACAGTGCACCATTAGTATGCCGAAGTTACTAATGGCGCATCCCGTTCGTGCACCATTAGTATGCCAAAGCACCTGGGTATACATGGCCCCTGGGAGGCATACTAATGGCGCACCGTGGCCTATACTAATGGTGCACTAGTGGTGTGTAATGGCACACCAGTGATGCGCCATTAATGGCCAAATTAGGTGCGCCATTAGTAGCGGTTTTTCTAGTAGTGGGGGAGGCACTGCTAGAACACACAACAAACATTGTTAGTTGTGTGCGGCGCCCTCAACAGTTTACGCCTCCGGTCATATGCACATAGTGCTTAGGCGAAGCCCTGCTCGAATCACTTCACCATCATCGTCACCACGCCACCGTGCCGACAGAACCCTCCCTCGACACTTTGCTGGATCAAGAGTTCGAGGGACGTCATCAAGCAGAACGTGTGCAGAACTCGGAGGTGTTGTACGTTCAGTGCTTGATCGGTCAGAACGAGAAGAAGTTCGACTACATCAACCGCGTTGTCAAACGCTTCCACTTCTGGTTTACAAGGGTACGTAGACACACTCTCCCGGTCTCCCCCTCTCGTTGCTATGCATCTCCTAGATAGATCTTGCGTGAGCGTAGGAATTTTTATGAAATTGCATGCTACGTTTCCCAACAGTGGCATCCGAGCCAGGTCTATGCGTAGATGATATGCACGAGTAGAACACAAAGAGTTTTGGGCGATGATCATCATACTGCTTACCACCAATGTCTTATTTTGATTCGGTGGTATTGTTGGATGAAGCGGCCCGGACCAACCTTACATGACCAAGTTCATGAGACCGGTTCCACCAACAGACATGCAACTAGTTTTGCATAAAGGTGGCTGGCAGGTGTCTGTTTCTCCAACTTTAGTTGAATCAAATTTTACTGCGGTCAGTCCTTGTTGAACATTAAAACAGCAAACATAAGGCTCCTTCCTCGCGAGAGGTGTTCTTGAGCTGGTGCGGTGTGCTCTACTTGGTCTAGATCTCTCTTTCTCTACCAGCTCGTTTGATCCATCCCACCCTACTCTGTGGTGGCTAGTTCTATTTATAGAGGCCCTGGGCCTCTCCCCAAATAATGAGCGGGAAGGGCGCCAACAATTGGCCATTTTGAAGGGGAACATCTAGTACAAGTTATCCTAACCAAAGGTGGTCTTCGGCTGCCAAAAGCACCGGTGATAGCGCCGTCTTGGGCTCCACGGTGACCTCCGTCCTGCCGTTCGGCTGGTCTTGGTCTCGTTGCACCGGAAGGGTAACCTTTGCCTGATGCCTTGGCATGTGCTTGCCCCCATTGCACCGAAAGGGAAACAAGGACAATGCGCAGGCCGGTGCCCACCTGGCGCCCGCCTGGTCTCGATCGTCATGGCTTGCATCACGGGCTCCTCGCGAGGTACCCCTGCCTTGATCTCTCCACCTCCTCGCGAGCCTGCCTGATGAGGCTGCCTCTGAGGAAGCTTCCTATCGCCCGCCCCGCGAGGCTTTGCCCCTCGCGAGGGTCTTGAGCTTGAGCTGATGAAGATGGGCCATGCTGGGGCCCCACTTGAGCCATGCCGCAGTCCGCAGGCAGGCAAGTCTGGGGACCCCCGTTCCCAGAACGCTGACACAGTCCTCGCCTAAGTTTAAAAACTACTCCGGGTGAGAGCATCCCTCTCACTCGGGGGTTTAGCCGCGAGCTAGTTCTCGCCTAAGTTTAAAATCTACTCCAAGTGAGAGCATCCCTCCCACTCGGGGGCTTAGCCGCGCGCTAGCCCTCGTCTAAGTTCAAAAATCCGTTCACTCGGAACATGCAGCAAATTGGAAAGCAATATTCAGATAAATCCATCAAGTTCAGAAATGCAAGTAAAAGTACTCGGGAGACAGGCCCGAACGAGGTTAACGGTTACGTGATCAGTCGTCATTCCGAGGCAAATAAATCTGAATCATAAAGTTTTTTCACGCGCCGGGAGAACTTGCGGGCTCGACAAAGGTGTCCAGGTATATGCCATTTGTGATTCGAGTGGGTGCCTCAATGAAGGTCAACATAAAATCATCAAACTGGAGCTTCTTCGTGTTTGCTGGCTTCCTTACAATGGACGCGAACAGGCAAGAGCGCCACATCGACTCCGCAATGAGCAGCTGATTTCTTCCATGCCTGCACTCGACCAGGAATCTCATTGAGCCGAACCATGAGCGACTCGAGATCATTTTGGAGCACATCTTCTGGCCATAGTTCTTTGTCTATTCTTGTCAATGCAACCTTCAGCCAGGCGACATACCCCAAGACATCGTCAAGGCGAGCTTCAAGTCATAACACGTTCATAGCAGCATCGTCTTTGACGAGTGACTTGGTGGGGTCCAGACCTGTTCCAATTTGCTCTGTCTCTTGCTCGAAGTTCTGGCAGAATTTTGCACAAAGAAGAAAGAATGAGTTAGCAATGACAATGTTTTCAAAGCTCTTGAGAACTCACTCGGAAGGGAAAAGGTACCTTCAAGCATGATGTATGTTTTCTTCACAAGGCTCCCCAAGTATTCCTCCATCTCCTCTCTCTTTTGGGTGAGCTGGCCCACCTTGTCGGCGAAGACGATCTTCTCTTCCTTAAGTTGGGCAGCTTCCTTCTTCACCTCTTCAATGGAAGTCTTCAGGGTTGCATTCTCCTCTTCAAGTTTTCCGACTAAAGCTAGCTTCGCTTCAGCGGCCTCAGTCTTCTCCTTGGCCACCCCGCCCGCGAGTTCCTCATCCTTCTTATCCAGGGCCTGCTTCATGTTGTCTAAAGAAATAACATTCCTGAGTCGTGCTTGAAGTTGTTGGTTTTCACTACGCACATCTGTTCGAGTAAAACTACTAGGTTCAAAGGACAGAACAAAAGTACAATAGTACATTCGGTCGACAGAAGTTACCTCCCATGGTCTTCACCTCAGTCTGAGCATGCTCCAAGTTATTTTTGGTCAATTCTAAGTCCAGTTCGATGTGGATTTTCTCCTTCTCTAGAGCAACATACTGAGTTCCAGGTTCTCAAGGCTTTTGAGATCAACAAAAAAGATGACTCAGTCGACAAAGAGAAAGATACTCAAAGTATTTCCTCTACTTCCGAGTATGGAAGAGCAAATCTAGATTGCTACCACCAAAAATATTCTAAGATCCCCGCCGAATTAAACTTTCGACGGTGGTCTCAGGAACTACACCCAGTGGGTGCACTCAGCGTGCCCCCACTTGATCAATCCCCACTCGGCGCGGCCTGACCGGTCTGAGTGGAGGACTACAAAAAAATTTGAGACCCCCGCCGAATTAAACATCCGACGGCGGTCTCGAGGACTACACCTAGTGGGTGCACTCAGCGTGCCCCCCACTGGGTCAATCCCCACTCGGCGCAGCCCGACCAGCCCTAGTGGTGAGATACAAGCAAAAAATCTAAAACCCCCACCGAATCAAATATTCGATGGCGGTCTCGGGGACTACACCCAGTGGGTGCACTCAGCGTGCCCCCACTAGATTTTTTCCCACTCGGTATGTCCTGACCGGTACGAGTGGAGGACTATAGAATGCAAAACTAGGACCAAATGAGTACTGAATCACGAACACCTAGTGGGTGTGCAAAATCAAGACGGATGGGATAAAATCCAATCGAAAATCAACTTACAATTGTACTTACTCGGACATTCGCTTGAAGGGCCGAACTGGCATCGTAAGCAGACTTGCTAGCTTCGTACACTTCCTTCATACGCTGCATCATCAGGCCAGCCTCAATCATGGCCTCCTTGCTGGTCCATGTCTGGTCCTCAGGAACATGATGCAAAGTGAATGCACTAGGCGCTGGGGTTGATGATGCAGTCGGAGGGATCAGCAATTGAGATTGGCCAGTAGGTCCTGAATCTAGAAGATTCGACACCAAAGACGAAGTGATTGACGGTGGAGCCGTACTGATGGTACCAATGCCAGATGAACCACCTGGCTCCTGAGGTGCTGCCGCAGGCTGTGCATGGGGTGTTCGGCTCGACGGTACTCTTCGAGCAAGACCTTAGGGAGTTGCCGAGGTCGTACCTGTGCCATCTGCGTCCTTCTGAGGCTCATCTTCATTGTCATCAGCCAAATGGATGATGTCTATTGGCACTGCAATCACTCGAAAATGGAAACTCATTCAATTGTCGAGTCCACCACTAAAGCGAAACATAGTGAAAGTTGGACATACCTCGCCGAGAAGTTGCCATATCCGCAGTTTCCACTTCCGTGTGTTCCCCATCAATTTGCATGGGCGATGTTACTGAAGTAGCAACCCTGGCACAATTCTCACTCGGTCAACAAAAACATGAAGGTCTGCAGTGAGAGGATCGAGAAGAGGTGTCTAGAGGGGGGGCGATTAGACACTAAGTGCCAAAGTTAGAGTTTTTAAACTTTTTCGGTTTGAGTGGAGTTTTAGGCACAAGTTTAATGATCACAATACATATCAAGCAAGCATGCAAAGAGTATACGAGCAGCGGAAAGTAAAGCATGCAACTTGCAAGAATATAAAGGGAAGGGTTTGGAGAATTCAAACGCAATTGGAGACACGGATGTTTTTGGCGTGGTTCGGATAGGTGGTGCTATCCTACATCCACGTTGATGGAGACTTCAACCCACGAAGGGTAACGGTTGCGTGAGTCCACGGAGGGCTCCACCCACGAAGGGTCCACGAAGAAGCAACCTTGTCTATCCCACCATGGCCATCGCCCACGAAGGACTTGCCTCACTAGCGGTAGATCTTCACGAAGTAGGCGATCTCCTTGCCCTTACAAACTCCTTGGTTCAACTCCACAATCTTGTCGGAGGCTCCCGAGTGACACCTAGCCAATCTAGGAGACACCACTCTCCAAGAAGTAACAAATGGTGTGTTGATGATGAAATCCTTGCTCCTGTGCTTCAAATGATAGTCTCCCCAACACTCAACTCTCTCTCATATGATTTGGATTTGGTGGAAAGAAGATTTGAGTGGAAAGCAACTTGGGGAAGGCTAGAGATCAAGATTCATATGGTAGGAATGGAATATCTTGAGCTCAACACAAGGGTAGGTGGTTCTCTCTCGGAAAATGTGTATTGGAAGTGAAGATCTGTTCTGATGGCTCTCTCCATGTGTGAAGAGGAGGTGGAGGGGTATATATAGCCTCCACACAAAATCCAACCGTTACACACAATTTACCAATCTCGGTGGGACCGAAAGAACAAACTCGGACGGACCGATTTAGTAAACCTAGTGACCGTTAGGATTTTCGGTGGGACCGATATGGTTAGGGTTAGGGCATAACGTAATCTTGGTGAGAACGATTACACAAACTCGGTGTGACCGATTTTGGTAATTAGCTAACCAAAGAGTTGGTCAGGCAAACTCGGTGGGACCGATTACTAAACTCGGTTGGACCGATTTTGGTAATACACTACTAGAAAAACGGCTATAGGTAATATCACTGTTAGTGGCGCACCAGAGATGTGGTGCGCCACTACTATATAGCAGTGGCGCACCACAAACAGGTGCTCCACTAATAGTGACATTACTAGTGGCGCACCAGGTGTGGGGTGCGCCACTACTATTTTTTTGAACAGTAACCAGCCATGCCCAGGCTTACCAGTGGCGCACCAGGACAAGGTGCGCCACTACTATTTTTGATAGTAGTGGCGCACCTTGCCCTGGTGCGCCACTACTATTTTTTTTGAACAGTAGCCAGCCATGCCCAGGATTACCAGTGGCGCACCAGGCCATGGTGCGCCACTACTATTTTTGATAGTAGTGGCGCACGTTGCACTGGTGCGCCACTGGTAAGGCTGGGCGTGGTGGTCCAAAAAAAAACATAGCAGTGGCGCACCCCTTCACTGGTGCGCCACTAGTATTCCTGGCTACTAGTGGCGCACCAGTGAAGGGGTGCGCCACTGGTAACCTGGGAGCAGTAGCTATAATTAGGCAGCCACACCTACCACACACTCACTTTCCCCCCTCCACCAAAACAGATTTGGTCTTCTTGCTCCTCCTCCTCACCTCATTTGCACCATAGATTCACCCAAATTAAGTGGTTAAATTTCCTTTTTTTGATAGGTAAGTAAGGGGAAAGCTTTCTTTATGTTCTAGATCTACTTTTCTCTCCGTCTCCAACAACGTACACACTTTTTATGGCCTAGAGATCTACGTATGTTTGTGGTGTTGCATATGTTTGTGTTTGCAGGTACCGGTATTTGAAATGCGATAGTTGCCAATATTTTGCCGGAATGTTGATTCATTTCCGTTTCGGCAAGAATTTGGCACTATATGCATTCTTTTTGGTCCTATTTTTAGGCAAAGTCATGCCAAATTTTTTTTTGTTCTAAAATATCATTTTGCTCTACCCCGCAGGCGACCATGGTCCGCACGATGACCGAAGGCATCGTAAATAGGTTTTTGAGCTCCGCGAAGGCCGAGATGCTTCAAAAGAACGAGACGGAGATAAGATGTCCGTGTCGAAGATGCAAGCTGAAGAGCCTTATTGCGGACCCGGATTCCGGGCAGGTGCGGGACCACTTGCTCTTGCGTGGTTTCATGGATGGCTATCGGTGGCAAGGTGATGAAGATGACTATGAAGTCATCCATGGGGGCCGGGCAAGCAGAAAAAAGGAAGGGCAGCAAGACAATAGCGGCGAGGGCGGGCGAGAAGACGAAGAATCTCCAGGACATGATCACGAAGTAGATGCAGGACACGGTCATCACGTAGAAGATGCCGGACATGATGATGAGGAAGATCAAGACGAAGGGCATGATCATGAAGATGAAGATGCCGGAGCAGACGACGATGGACCGTCGATGGGCTGGGTGCATGACCCTCATATTCAAGAGCTGCTTCGCAAGCAGACGGGTAACGCAAGAGCTGCCGCCCGAGAGAAAGCCAAGCTGGATCAACTGGAGACAGACGCGGTTACTCCATTGTATGAAGGATGCAGGCCCGAGGATACCCGCCTGAAAGTAACGCTCATGGCTCTGGAGATGAAGGTAAAACACAAAATGACGGACGCATGCTTCGACGAGAACATGTCATTCTGGCACGAACGTCTTCCGAAGGGGAACAAGTGCCCGACCAGTTTGGAGGAGGCGAAGAAAATCGTGTGTCCTCTGGATTTACCGCACGTGAAATACCATGTCTGCATGAACAATTGCATCATTTATCGGGGCGAGCACGCGGAGTCTACCATATGTCCGGTGTGCGGCGTCACTCGATACAAGAAGAGGAAGAAAGCTCCTCGAAAAGTGGTGTGGTACTTTCCGATCACTCCTCGTCTGCAGCGGTATTTCGCGGATCCTAAGGTAGCAAAGCTCCTGCGTTGGCACGCGGATAGGGAGGAGAAGAAGCGAGAAGATGACGCAAATGATCCGGAGATAGATAAAAAAGACAAGATGCTGAGTCACCCTAAGGATGCGAGCCAGTGGCAAGCGTTGAATTTTGAATACCCAGAATTTGGGAAGGATCCAAGGAACTTCGTGATCGACGCGAGCACCGATGGAGTCAATCCGTTTGGCAGCCAGAGAAGCACACATAGCACCTGGCCTGTGTTTGTGTGGATGTACAACCTTCCCCCCTGGTTGTGCATGAAGAGGAAGTACATTCACATGAGTATGCTAATTGAAGGGCCGAAACAACCAGGGAACGACATCAATCTGTATCTGGGGCTGCTGAAGGAGGAGCTAGACACGCTGTGGAAAACGCCAGCCAATACGTGGGACGCCGCAGAGAAAGAATATTTCCCTATGAGAGCCGCACTGCTCACGACGGTGCACGACTATCTCGGTTACGGATATCTCGCGGGGCAGGTAGTCCATGGATTTTCTGGATGCGTACGGTGCATGGATGACACAACGTATCGCCAGCTAGATAGAGATCCCGGGTCTTCGAAAACCGTGTTCATGGGACATCGAAGGTGGCTTCGTGACGATGACGCATGGAGAAAACGCAAGGATCTGTTCGATGGTGAAACCGAACCCCGAAGACCCCCACGTACGAGGAGCGGCGAGGAAATAGACGAGCTGTTGAAAAATTGGAAAGAGTGCCCACCGCCGGGAAAGAAGCGAAAGGCGCCAGAGCCGCTGCTGAAGGTATGGAAAACGAGGTCTGTTTTCTGGGACTTGCCGTACTGGAAGATCCTCCGTGTGCCTCACAGCCTTGATGTCATGCATATCACGAAGAACGTGTGCGAGAGTCTGCTTGGTACCTTGCTCAACATGCCAGAGAGGACCAAAGATGGGCCGAAAGCAAGGGCAGACTTGCAAAAAATGGGCATCAGGGAGGAGCTCTGGCGCCCTAATGATGATGATGATGATGATGATGATGATGAGGCGAAGGACACGGAAAGTCATCGCAAAGGCAAAAAGGCCAAGAAGATCGAATATGACTACCCTCCCGCGTGCTTCACTCTAAGTCAGAAGGAGATCGAGCAGTTTTTCACCTGCCTCGTAGGAGTAAAACTTCCTTACGGTTACGCGGGGAAGATAAGCAGATACCTAGACTCAGCCAAGCAGAAGTTCAGCGGGATGAAGTCTCACGACTGTCACGTGCTGATGACGCAGATACTTCCAGTTGCAATCCGTGGGATCATGGACGCGCACGTCCGTGACACGCTATTTGGCCTATGCAACTTTTTCGACGTCATCCCTCGGAAGTCGGTTGGCGTGAGGCAACTCAGAAGGCTACAGGAAGAGATCCTGGTGATACTATGCAAGCTTGAGATGTACTTCCCGCCCGCATTCTTCGACGTTATGGTGCATCTGCTGGTCCATATAGTGGAGGATATCATCCAACTCGGGCCGACGTTCCTGCACAGCACGATGCCGTTCGAAAGGATGAATGGTGTCATCAAAGGATACGTTCGCAACATGTCACGTCCAGAGGGAAGCATAGCCAGGGGCTTTCTGACCGAAGAGTGCATCTCGTACTGCACGAATTATCTAGGCATCGAGAACCCCGTTGGTCTGCCCGTCAACAGGCACCTCGGCAGGCTCGCTGGATGGGGTCACCGCGAGGGTCGCCGCGAAATGCATGTCGACTTCATGGGTCGACTCGCCGACTTTGAAAGAGCAAACCTATTCGCGCTACAACACATAGACGTGGTCGATCCTTGGGTGGTAGAGCACAAAATCTTTATTGAGAAGACGTACAATGACCGAGGCCAACAGAGGACGGAGGGAGCTATAATCAAAGAGCACAACTCATGTTTCACGCGTTGGTTCAAGGAGAAGCTTCTGTCGTACCCTTTACATGAGGATTCTTCCGCGGAAGAAAAACTCATATTCGCCTTGTCACAGGGCGCCGAGCACAACCTGATGACCTATGAGGCGTACGATATCAACGGCTACACATTCTACACCGAGGAAAAGGACATGAAGAGCGATTATCAGAACTCCGGGGTAACGATGGAATCCTACACCGGTAACGACAAGGACAGATACTACGGAAGGATCGAGGAGATCTGGGAGCTGAGCTACGCTGGAGAGAAGGTCCCGATGTTCCGTGTCAGATGGGCCAAGAGCGTCCTAAAAGAAGACCGGTATTTCACCACCATGGTTATACCCGAAGCCAAATCCAAGACCGCGGGCGCAAACGTCACCGCGAAAAATGAGCCATGGGTACTGGCTTCCAAAGTGGACCAATGCTTCTTCATTACCGACCCACCAAAGCCCAGTCGTGTTGTCGTGAGGAGAGGCAAAAGGAACATCATCGGAATGGATGGAGTCGCCAATGAGCAAGACTTTGACAAGTACAGCGACCCGAAGATGGAAGATGACGACGACGATGAAGTACCATACACCACAAGAAGAAGCAGGACCACCCTACCTAAAGGACGTCCGTTCAAGAGAAGATCAATTCAAGGGGTTCCGGGGCTAAATTATTCAACCGCGAGGAAGAAGGGCAAGAAGATTGTGAAAAGATAGCTAAGATTGAATCACGACGTGTCGGCCGTGTGTGTGTGTGTGTCAGTGGAAAGCTCAATTATTACATGCAACTAAATTATTACATGTATCACTTGATTTCAACCATTATTAAAGATCTTTTAAACATTATATTACTTTACATGCAAACTCAATCTTAATTTGACGACTGTTATTTCATGTCAATCTTTGATGACTGTTATTTCATCTCACTTGATTTCAACCATGCCATAGCATTGTAAATGATTCTATATTGTGATTGAGTAAAGGAGATGCATTGTAAAAAAATTATACGCCCTACTTTTAGGAATGGAGGGAGTATTAAAATTGCCATGTGTTTATTTTAAAGTGTTTGGATGTTTATCATAAGGTTAAAATAAAATTTTAAAAAATATGCAAAAAGTGGGGTTGCCAGGATTCGAACCTGGGTGGTTCTGTCCATAACCAACGCGCCAACCACTAGGCCATGTGTGTGGTTCTGTCCATAACCACACACACAATTCTTATGACTTTGATATTGAGCTGTTTATGGCGCACGACGTAAAAGTGCGCCATTGATATCGATCTGTTATGGCGCATGTCCCCTGGTGCGCCATTGCTAGCTGGCCCTCCCCCTGCTTTCTCTTCTCCCCGCGCCTCCCTCTCCTCCCACTCCCGCACTTTGGACACTCCGCCCTCTCCCCTCCCCGCCGCCCGCCCCCACCGCCGCCGCACTCCGCCCTCTCCCCCACCGCCGCCGCACTCCGCCCTCGCCCTCTCTCCTTCCTCGCGTGCTGCCGGCCTGGACCGCGGCCGCGGACGACGACGAGGACGAGGAGGAGGAGGGGGACGTGTGCCGGATCTGCCGCAACCGCGGCGACGACGAGCACCCGCTGCGCTACCCCTGCGCCTGCGCTACCCCTCCTCCAACGCCCTCCTCCGACGACCTCATCCGACGCCCTCCTCGTGAGTTCCCTTCCTCTCCCTCTCTCTTTCTAGGGTAGTCAAAATTCAAGTCAAACCCTAGTATTCTTGTTTGTTCTAAATGCTGGACATAATCTGCTAGCTTTTTTGGGGCACATTACTTCTAACTGATCACATAATCTATACTTGAGTTAGTTTCTGACATCTTGGGTGTTAATCCAGAGAAAGATATCATTGAAGTTCATTGACGGATATTAAAATTTGATACCTGTGTCTGTTTGATTTTTGCAAGGGAAAATTAAAGGATTTGAACCATGTTTAATCTAATGATCAATGAACAGTATGCCACTACAACGCCTTTCCCAGGTCTGTGTCCGCCTCCTCTCTTGAATTCTGCTGTCTATGCGTGTGCATTTTTCTTGGCGATGGATTAGCTCGTTCAGGAATTGATTAGTACTAGAAGCTGCAAATCCTAAGTACTATCTTTCTATACACCCCGTGGTCTTATCCAAGGTTGGATTCTTGTTGGGTGAGCTGGTTTGGGATTAGATTGGTACAGATAAGGTGATATGAAACTCTAGTATAATGCCACTGTGGCGTTGGGGTTGGGGAGGATACTGTTGTTGGGAGGCACCCAACTCTTGACTGTAATTGAGTACTAGCTCATAGGAGTGCATGACAGGAATTGATTTTACTGGAACATGTATGATCTGCATCTGCATCTGAATCCTTAATTTGCTATGTACTGAATCATGCATACAGAGCTATCTACTTAGCATGCATCTGAACTGATTCATTACTTCTACATATGTATTTTCTTAACAAACAGAGCCTCCTTTATTTTTGTCTTGTGCCAACATCTTATTTTCATTTATATGAACAAAGATTTGTCTACAATGGTCCTGGACTGTATATACTAACGACACCGTGTTGTGTGAGTCATTAATATTCGATCTTCTTTGTATTTATAGATGGACGACAGTGCGCAAATTAACACGAAAATTGCGTTGTTCAGTGCTTTTGTAGTGGCATACTGTTCATTGATCATATATCTCCTGCACTTCGTGGACGGCAAGTTGATCGATGTCGCCAAGGCCAAAATCGTTGAACCGGGCAACCGCGTGTTCCACCATAATCCGATGCCACCCACCGTGTATAGGGTTCAACTGGTTCGGGTGCTGCGGGGCTGCGACGACTTGTTACCTCCGTATCGACCCCATGGGGCCGACGAAGAGGATGTGATGACCCTCGGCGCCTGCTTCAACTGGCCATTGCTTTGGCCGAAGAGCCAGATTCGTTTGGGGGCGGGGGTCACCACCCCACAGACAACACCGCCAGTCCTGCCGGCGCCAAGCCATGGCAAGACCGCCGCAACGCTACCGCCGTCAGTTGATCCGGGCATGCATATGGCACAGGATCCGGACGTCGACGACGGTACATTTGTCAACGTCGATGACTACTTCAACGAACATGGTGGGTACGGTGACGAATTCTTGGCGCCTCCTTCTCAAGAACCCAACCCTGCAAAAGTCGATCGCGATCTAGCTGGTACCGCGGAGAAACCCAATTGCAACAGGCGTCGTCTGTTCGGTTCTCAGGAGACGCCTCCAGCTGCCGCCTTCACCGAGACTCAAACAGCCGAGGTGGGAAATATTATCAGCCCCACCACACTCAAGAAGGTGGTCTCTGAGCAGACCTCGATCCCATTACATCAGCAGAAGCCAAAGAAGGGACGGAAAAGAAAAACTAACAAGGGTGCGAGCCAGCCGGCACCGAGTACGATCCGTGCTCAGGACGGGCCACCAATACCTAAGGATATCATGAGGGCGGTGCATGTGGCGGGTAGGCCGATGCTACCGGCTAATCTGCTCAAGGCTGCAACCGGTGCTATGCGGAGTCTGCATGACAGTGTTCTTTCTATGGAGAAGCAGCGTCTCTCCGAGAAAGATGACTTATACCCGGTTTTCGTGGCCAAGGTGCCAGAGGGCAAGGGCTTTGTCGATGGCACCATCGGGAGTATGATCGTCCTGCGGTTTGATGACATCTTCGCTATGTTTAACCTTCATCCGCTGCACTACACCTTCATTCGGCTATTTTCGCTCAATATGGAGATGCAGATCATTAGAGACAAGACCCCGGACATCGTGATAGTCGACCCCTTCTACATGCGTGCCAAGCACTTGGACAGCGCTGGGGACCGGCAAATCGCGAGTTCATACCTCGAAGGCGTCATTATGGCGAACAAAGATAAGGATACCTTCCTCGTGCCTTACTTTCCCGAGTAAGTCATCCCCTCACCGCCCCGTAACATATGATTTCTTAGATTTCGATCGTTCTTTTTTTTCTAACATTCCGTGTTTTGTGCAGTGACACACGTTGCACACTCATCCTCTTAAGCCCGAAATATTCCACGGCCACGTATTTCGACTCGGACCGTCAGTCGAAGAAAGACTACACAAATATCAAGAAAGTTCTTGATGATGCTCTCCCCGGCTACGCCAAATCTGGAGGCACCTTCAGGAAGGAAATGTGTAGGTACGGCAAGCACGTGTTCACCCACGTAACGACGTTCCCCTGCGTTAAGCAGCCGCCTAGCAGTCAGAAGGATGCCTACTACGCCCTCCATCACATGCGGGCGATCGTACGGGACCATAATCACCTTATGCTACCAAAGGGTCTCCAAGATTGGGCCGCACGCTTGTCGGCAATCCAGGACATGGACATCAGACAAGAATTCTTTCGCATCCAGTCGGAGTTTGCGGAAATCATCTGTCAAGATGTCCTTCGTACCTCGGGGCAGTTCCACCTCAAATATCAACCGTCCAACAGGGAAATAGAAACAACGCTACAAATGCAGGCTGACAACTACCGCACATTCATGACGCCGACGGATGACGGCGGCTTCATCCACGCTCCGGTCCCTGAGTCGAGTCGAAGAAAGTATTGATGGTATATAGTTCTGAAATGTCGATTAGCTCGTGTTGTAATTAAACTTTAATGAACTTGTATGTCTCTTTAGTTTGGAGAGTCGTTCAACTTATATGTAATCGATGCTATTTATTAGTAGGACCATGAACCGTGCTATTAATGTGTTGCTTTTCTCTTCCGATCCTTTTGTTGCATACTTATATATTATCTGTGAATTGCTACTAACGTTTTGTTTGTCTAGTGCATAGAGATGCCGTCGTATGTCGTGTACAAGGGTAGGGTTCCCGGAGTCTATGACGACTGGGAGGAGTGTCGGAGACAGGTTCACCGTTTCAGCGGTAACAGTTACAAAGGGTACACCACTAGGGCGGAGGCGGAAGCTAGATACGAGCGCTATCTCGAGGGAGAGAGGAGGGAGCGGAGGAGGAACCTGATGAAGACTAGTTTCATCGCGATGATGCTCATCGTGACCGCAGCTCTCTTCTATGTGATGGTAGTTTAGATGATATCAACTTTGTAATGTGACGACAAACTCGCTACTCGGTCTCGAGACCTAAACTTGTCTAATATTTGAACTTTGTTCGCTATTTCGAATTCGGAGACTAATGTGATGATTTGTATTATGTGTTGTTTATATTCTGTGATGTATTGTATTTTGTAACCTGTGCAAATACCAGAAATGCAGAAAAAAAAATTCCTAGAATTAATAGTAGTGGCGCACCATATTGCACATTAGTGGCGCACCCAGTTAAATAACAGTGGCGCACCCATATGGATATCAGTGGCGCATCAGTAGGGACCCCTGCTGCAATACCAGTGGCGCACCATCTTGCACATTAGTGGCGCACCCAATTAAATAACAGTGGCGCACCCATATGAATATCAGTGGCGCACCCATATGAATATCAGTGGCGCACCCATATGAATATCAGTGGCGCACCCATATGAATACCAGTGACGCACTAGGTGGCATACCAATGGCGCACCAGTGGTGCGCCACTGTTATTTGGATTAACAGTGGCGCATCAGAGGTGCGCCATTAGTATTCCTTATTAGTGGCGTGGTATTAGTGGCCCACCCATGGTGCGCCACTAATGGCAATATTGGGTGCGCCACTAATAGCCTTTTTTCTAGTAGTGATAGGTTAACCAGAGAGTTTGCATTGTAATCTCGGTAGTACCGATTGCTCAAACTCGGTGACACCGATTTTGACAATGGACGTACACAGTGAGATTGCAATCCCATCTCGGTGAGACCGAGATCCCTATCGGTAGAACCAATTCGCTTAGGGTTTGGCAGTGGCTATGACATGTGAAACTCGGTGGGCCGGGTTGAATGAATCGGTAGGGCCGAGTTTGACTTTAGGTTTAGGTCATATGTGGAAGTGAGAAAGTAGCTGAGGGTTTTGGAGCATATCACTAAGCACATGAAGCAAGAGGCTCATTAAGCAACACCTCATCCCTTCTTAATAGCTTTTCCTATAGACTCAATGTGATCTTGGATCACTAAAATGTAAAATGAAGAGTCTTGAGCTTGAAGCTTTAGCCAATCCTTTGTCCTTAGCATCTTGAAGGAGTTCCCACATCCTTTAGTCCATGCCACTCCATTGTTGAACTTATCTAAAACATACTAGATAAAAGTGTCAGTCCAGCAAGAGATATGTTGACATTAATTACCAAAACCACCTGGGGAGCACTTGTGCTTTCAATCTCCCCCTTTTTGGTAATTGATGGCAACATACATCAAAGCTTTAGATAAAGATATAAAGAATAGCAAGTAAAGCTTTGGAAGAATATGTAACAATCATAGGCTCCCCCTACATGTATGCAATCATGTGAATATAAAATATAGAAGCATGTGAGAGCATAACCATGACAGAGTAGGCAATGTGTTACATGTATCTTGGCCATATGCATCAGAGCAAAAGATTATTAAGGAAAATACCTTCATGCTCATGAGTCCTTCTTGCAAACAGTATGTACATAAGCAAGAATTCCTCATACTCATGATTCTGATGCATATACTTACCTTGTAGTCTTGGGTTGGCTTAGGATGGAATGAACCTGCACAAACAAGGTTAGATAACACAGGTACATCCACTAGCCATAGCAAACAAAAGAAACCACAAGAATACCAAGACTGGGATGACATGTAGAGAATGAGTACAAGGTACCACATTGGATTAGACATGTCCCCAAGAATAAAGGTATGCAATGAATTTGAATGATTTCTTTCCCTTAGATGTCTTGCTCCCCCTGAATCTGATATGGGATATTGGGAGAAGATAGGGAACAGAAAATCAGAGCTAAAAGATACAAATGGATAGAGCTTAATGCAAATAAGCACATATGAACATGTATTTCCCCCAAAAAGACATGTGGCATCACTCCTCTTGAACATCAAGCATCTGGGATCCTTGAGTATTCTCTCCCTCTAGAGATCTCTTTCTCCCCCTTAATACTCTCTCCCTTGTAGGTGATAAGCTTTGATGTGATCTCTGTCTCCCCCTTTGACATCAATTTCCAAGAAGGGATTTCTGGAATCTGTCGAATGGGTTTGGTCCTTGAGACTCAACACAAAACAGTGGATAAAACTGTGATGCTTGTAGAGGACAAGATTCATTGAGTGGAGCTGGATCAGAGGAAATATATAACAAGTGGCAAACTGTTTTTGCTGTTGTGACATCGGTGGCACCGAGTGGCATGTTTCGTTGGTACCGAAAGGATTCGGTTGGACCGAAAACTACAAGTCGGTGAAACCGAGTTCATCACCGAGAAAAACACTTGTCACCTCAGCTCACTTGACAATTATGATCTCACAAAGATTTGCAATGAATTATCTGAAAGATTTGCGATGAATTGGATGCAGAAAATGCAGAACAAAAACAAAAAGAAAAGACAAGAAACTGAAAGATCTAGATGAAAGGGGAAACAAATATGCAAGAAACAAATGCAATAACACAGAAAAGAACACAAGAGAACTTCATCTAGAGTTGGGCGGTGACATAGTCACCTATGTTAGAGTATATTGACTTAGGAGTCAAGTGAGAGCACTTGATCATAGGTCATACTCATCGTTTAAGCTCAAAATGGGGTTACCATTTTTCGTTTAAGCATCTTGATGTATTCACATCTTGTTGAGCTGCTTTGACTCATGACTTGGAGTAAAGCTTCTCTAAGATGGAATAACATACCTTGGGTGGTGGTCTGGATCTTGCTCATGTAGTTGAACTTGTGTGGGTGCTCAAGGTTGATGTAGCTTATCAAGAATTTGGAGCACCACTTGGAATTTGAGTCCATATACCTACATGGGTTAGTTCTTGCAAGGAAGAGCACTTGTGTATCCAAAAAATGACAATCATGAAGCTCAACATAGAATTTGTCAAAGGATATGTTTGAATGGTTTTGTGCTTCCTTCTCTTCAACCACCATTGTGTAGAGACTTGGTGATGTAGAGATTGCTCAAGATGTGAGTGAGTTGCAATCTCATAGAATTAGATTCAACCAAGTACCTACATGGGTTAGATAACATGCAAGATGCAAATTTGTCCAAGACATAAGATAATCATCATAAGAGATATATCATGGATTAGTCATAAGCTCATGTCTTGCATGTATCAAATGGAGTTCCTACTCCAAGTTTGAAGCATCAATGATGTTCAATTCACCTCTTAACCCGCAAAACACTTTCTCATCAAGTGGTTTAGTGAATATATCCGCCAATTGCTTATCGGTGCGAACATGCTTAAGGTTAATGTCCCCTTTGGCAACATGATCTCGAATGAAATGATGACGAACTTTAATATGCTTAGTTTGAGAGTGTTGCACGGGATTGTGAGCAATCTTAATAGCACTTTCATTATCACATAGCAATGGAACATGTTTCACATAGATCCCATAATCTTTAAGAGTTTGGGTCATCCAAAGTAATTGAGCACAACATGAACCAGCGGCAATGTATTCCGCTTCGGCGGTGGATAAGGATACCGAGTTTTGTTTCTTGGAATACCAAGACACAAGAGATCTACCAAGAAATTGACAAGTACCTGAAGTGGACTTTCTATCAACCTTGTCTCCGGCATAATCCGAGTCGGAATAGCCAACAAGATCAAAAGATGACCTCTTAGGATACCAAATGCCAAAATTTGGTGTATGAATTAAGTATCTCACTATCCTTTTCACAGCTTTAAGATGACATTCTTTAGGAGCAGCTTGATATCGTGCACACATGCACACACTTAGTATAATATCGGGACGTGAGGCACATAGATATAACAATGAACCGATCATAGAGCGATAAACCTTTTGATCAACCGGTTCACCATCTTTGGTCAAATCAAGATGTCCACTAGTAGGCATGGTGTAGGCATACCTTTGCATTCTTGCATATTGAACTTCTTGAATAAGTCTTTGGTGTACTTCGTTTGATAGACAAATGTACCTTACTTAGTTTGCTTGATTTGCAAACCGAGAAAGAATTTGAGTTCACTCATCATAGACATCTCAAACTTCTCCGACATTAGCTTTCCAAAATTTTCACTAAAATGAGGGTTAGTAGAACCAAATATGATATCATATATATAAATTTGGCACACAAATAGTTCTCCATCAACCCTTTTAGTAAAAGAGTAGAATCAATTTTTACCAATTTCAAAGCCTTTTTCAGTAAGGAACTTGGTCAAGCATTTATACCATGCTCTAGGAGCTTGTTTAAGACCATAAAGGGCTTTGTGAAGTTTGTAAACATGATTAGGTTTCTTAGGATTAACAAAGCCGGGAGGTTGCTTAACATAAACTTTCTCCTCAATTTTGCCATTTAGAAAAGCACTTTTAATGTCCATTTGGTATAAGGTGATATCATGGTGATTAGCACAGGCAAGTAAGATGCGAATGGACTCAAGTCTAGCAACGGGAGCATATGTCTCACCATAGTCCATACCTTCAACTTGTGTATAGCCTTGGGAGACGGGACGTGCTTTGTTGCGAACCACTTGTCCATCTTCATCTTGCTTGTTGCGAAACACCTATTTGGTACCAATGATGTTGTGGTTGTTGTCGGGCTTCTCGACCAATGTCCACACTTGATTTCTCTCAAAGTTGTGTAGCTCTTCATGCATAGCGTTTATCCAATCGGATCCTTCAATGCTTCTTCAACCTTCATAGGTTCAATTTTAAAAATGAATGAGCAATGTTCACAAAAGTTAGCTAAACGAGTTTTAGAGCGAGTGATTCTCCCGGTTTGGATATCTTTGTAGATTTGCTCGACGGGATGATCTTTGACAATTCTTGCTCGAACTCGTGTAAGCTTTTGCTTGGGTCGGGGTGGAACATCCTCTTCATCTTGTTCTTACTCTTCTTGGCCTTCTTCAATGTTGACGTTGTTGTTCTCTTGTCGTGGTGGAGAAGGAGGTTGTTGATGTTCATCTTGGTGTACTTCCTCGTTTTCTTCATCTTGACGTGTCCCACTTGTGGATGCTTCCGTATCAAGTCTTGGTTCACCTTGACGTGATGTAGAAGCTTCCACTTGAACGGACGAGGTACTCTCCTTCATTTTCGTTGGACGAATCTTGCCAATGGACAAGTCTTGAATTGCTTCCGAAGGGTCTTTGTCTCTTACATCAATTGGCAATTGCTCTACTTGCGAGCCGTTAGATTCATCAAATTTCACATCTACCGTCTCTTCAACCTTTCGGGTGAAATTATTGTAGACACGGTAAGTGTGAGAGTTTGAGCCATAACCAAGTAGAAAACCTTCATGAGACTTAGGAGCAAATTTAGAACGACGATGCTTGTCAAGAATGTAGCACTTTGAGCCGAATACTCGAAAGTATCCAACTTGGGGTTTGCTACCGATGAGGAGCTCGTATGCCGTCTTGCCGAGTAGCTTGTGAAGATACAAGCGATTTGTTGCATGACAAGCTGTCTCAACCGCTTCCGCCCAAAAGTGCTTTGGCGTCTTGTACTCATCAAGCATCGTTCTTGCTATTACGATGAGCGTCCGGTTCTTCCGCTCAACAACTCCATTTTGTTGAGGTGTGTACGTAGCCGAGAACTCGTGTGAAATCCCTTCTTCGTCAAGAAAGGTGTCCACATTTGCGTTCTTGAACTCCGTTCCATTGTCGCTGCGAACCTTCTTGATCTTCAGTTCAAATTGATTTTGGGCCTTCCTAGCGAAGTTTTTGAAGATCTTTTGGACCTGCGATTTATCATCAAGAAAGAACACCCACGTAAATCTTGAAAAATCATCAACTATAACTAGACCAAAAGAATTTACACCGAGACTCTTGTAGGCGTTGGGACCAAAAAGATCCATATGAAGTAGCTCGAGTGGCCTCCTTGTGGTCATGATGTTCTTCACGGGATGCCTTCCTCCAACCTGTTTACCCGCTTGACAAGCGCTGCAAAGTCTATCCTTATCAAATATGACATCGTTAACTCCAAGGATATGATTTCCTTTAATAAGCTTGTCAAGGTTTCTCATGCCAACGTGACCTAGTCGTCTATGCCACAACCAACCTTTTGAGGATTTAGCAATAAAGCAAGTTTTAGGTTGTGCCTTTTTAGTGAAATCGACAATTGAAAGATCACCTCTACGTATACCGGTAAAGACCATTTTATGATTGTCTCTACGAAACACTTGGCAATCTACTTCGGTGAATAAGACATTGAAACCGAAATCCGCAAGTCTAGAAACTGAAAGTAAATTATATCCAAGAGATTCAACGAGCATGACATTTTGTATGGAGCTATCGTGTGAGATGGCCACCTTACCAAGGCCAACCACCTTACCCTTTGAATTATCACCAAAGGTGACATATTTTCGAGGGCCGTCATTTTCAGCAAGCTCATTGAACATATCTTCGTCTCCGGTCATATGATCTGTACAACCACTATCAAGGACCCACTCCTTTCCTCCAGCCATGTAGCCACGAAGATTTGCCATAAGACCAAAATGTCTCATTGCATCATCAAGATCATAGTCACTATCATCATCTTCATCATAGTATCCATGTTCAACATCATCTTGTGATTGATCAAATCCTAGATAGGGTAATTCATTAGGTACATGGTCATCAAAGTGGTTACCTTTATGAATTCTTATAGCTTCGGATATGATATCACTAATGATTCCAACATTTCCTTTAGCATGCATGAGATTGGTAAGCTCAAATAGACAATCACCAAAACTAGGATCACTAGAGTTCATCTTACTCAAGGCAATAGATTTATGGAGAATTTCATCTAAATTTTTCAAGGAATAATCGGGAAATCGTTCCTCAAGAAAAATTTCCATATGGTATAGGCACACTTAAGAGTACGCAAACTAGCAATCAGATTTTTGGGCAATCCTCTAATGATGAGCTCAACAGTTCTAAGATTGCGAATCATGTCAATATCTTCATCTAGGGTAGGATGCAAAGGATCAATATGAGGTGCACAAGGACTAGCAATGTACTTGTTCAAATGATATTCATTGAAAATTACAAGCATCTCATTTTTCCACTCATGACAATACTCTCCATCAAGAATGGGCACTCTATGTCTAAGACTCCCTAAAGTAGACACATCCATCTTCCTCCAAAGGTGTTTAAACCATGGCAAGGGAGACCAAAGCTCTGATACCAATTGAGAGGATCGAGAAGAGGTGTCTAGAGGGGGGGTGATTAGACACTAAGTGCCAAAGTTGCAGTTTTTAAACTTTTTCGGTTTAAGTGGAGTTTTAGGAACAAGTTTAATGATCACAATACATATCAAGCAAGTATGCAAAGAGTATATGAGCAGCGGAAAGTAAAGCATGCAACTTGCAAGAATGTAAAGGGAAGGGTTTGGAGAATTCAAACGCAATTGGAGACACGGATGTTTTTGGCGTGGTTCGGATAGGTGGTGCTATCCTACATCCACGTTGATGGAGACTTCAACCCACGAAGGGTAACGGTTGCGTGAGTCCACGGAGGGCTCCACCCACGAAGGGTCCACGAAGAAGCAACCTTGTCTATCCCACCATGGCCATCGCCCACGAAGGACTTGCCTCACTAGCGATAGATCTTCACGAAGTAGCCGATCTCCTTGCCCTTACAAACTCCTTGGTTCAACTCCACAATCTTGTTGGAGGCTCCCAAGTGACACCTAGCCAATCTAGGAGACACCACACTCCAAGAAGTAACAAATGGTGTGTTGATGATGAACTCATTGATCTTGTGCTTCAAATGATAGTCTCCCCAACACTCGACTCCCTCTCATAGGATTTGGATTTGGTGGAAAGAAGATTTGAGTGGAAAGCAACTTGGGGAAGGCTAGAGATCAAGATTCATATGGTAGGAATGGAATATCTTGAGCTCAACACAAGGGTAGGTGGTTCTCTCTCAGAAAATGTGTATTGGAAGTGAAGTTCTGTTCTGATGGCTCTCTCCACGAGTGAAGAGGAGGTGGAGGGGTATATATAGCCTCCACACAAAATCCAACCGTTACACACAATTTACCAATCTCGGTGGGACGAATCAACAAAGTCGGTCGGACCGATTTAGTAAACCTAGTGACCGTTAGGATTTTCGGTGGGACCGATATGCAGCTCGGTAGGACTGATATGGTTAGGGTTAGGGCATAATGTAATCTCGATGAGAGCGATTACACAAACTCGGTGTGACCGATTTTGGTAATTAGCTAACCAGAGAGTTGGTCAGGCAAACTCGGTGGGACCGATTACTAAATTCGGTTGGACCGATTTTGGTAATAGGTTAACCAGAGAGTTTGCATTGTAATCTCGGTAGTACCAATTGCTCAAACTCGGTGAGACCGATTTTGACAATGGACGTATACAGTGAGATTGCAATCCCATCTCGGTGAGACCGAGATCCCTATCGATAGAACCGATTTTCTTAGGGTTTGGCAGTGGCTATGACATGTGAAACTCGGTGGCGTCGGGTTGAAAGAATCGGTAGGGCCGAGTTTGACTTTAGGTTTAGGTCATATGTGGAAGTGAGAAAGTAGCTGAGGGTTTTGGATCATATCACTAAGCACATGAAGCAAGAGGCTCACTAAGCAACACCTCATCCCTTCTTAATAGTATTGGCTTTTCCTATAGACTCAATGTGATCTTGGATCACTAAAATGTAAAATGAAGAGTCTTGAGCTTGAAGGTTTAGGCAATCCTTTGTCCTTAGCATCTTGAAGGAGTTCCCACATCCTTTAGTCCATGCCACTCCATTGTTGAACTTATCTGAAACATCCTAGATAAAAGTGTTAGTCCAGCAAGAGATATGTTGACATTAATTACCAAAACCACCTGGGGAGCACTTGTGCTTTCATGCAGCAATAAGATAGAAAGTGAAAAGGAAGAGGCACTCACGTTGAAGCGATGGGCACGGTAACCTTTATCCTGGGCAGGGCCTTCCGAGGTTTACGTGGAAAAGTCTTGGCTTTCTTGGCTATTTTTTCAGTTGGGTCAGGAGTTGGCGTCCGAGTGCGCTTCTGGTTCCTGACACTCAACACAACAACCTTGCCCTGGTTAGCCACCGGATCTTGAGTCCGCTTGGTATGTCGCTCGGTGCATGGTGGTGAATCGACTTCTTCGCTATCATCAGAGTCGTCGTTTTCGTCTTCACTGTTTTCAGCATAATCAGTATCAGGACTCCCACGCTCGCTTTCCATTCCTCCAGCGAATTGTCCCCCGTTCGGCATGGGCGAGCACATCTTCGTGAATGCCTGCAAGACACGGATTACAAAATCAGTCGGGTTCCAATACAGTAGCGTGTTGAAAACAGACAAAATTCACTCGACAAGCTATGTCTCACCTCTCCTGGTGGATGCTCGGCATCGAAAGGCAGAATTCGTTTGGCTCTATGTGAGTTGTCACGGGCTCCGGTGATGCTCCTAAGCCACTAGGGCACGGTATCCTCACTGAGTTCTTCTGGATGAGACCGAGCAGTGTCGTATGCACCCGAGTAGAGCCACATGGGATGATCGCGCACTTGCAAAGGCTGGATGCGTCAACTGAGAAACACCTCTGACAGATCCAAGCCCGTCACTCCACCCCAGATCAGCTCGAAAATTGCTTCAACCAAAATACCCACCTCGCCCTTCTCCTCCTCATCTACGGTCAGCGAACGGGGGGCATGGAGTCTCTGTTGGGGAACGTAGTAATTTCAAAAAATTTCCTACGCACACGCAAGATCATGGTGATGCATAGCAACGAGAGGGGAGAGTGTTGTCTACGTACCCTCGTAGACCGAAGCGGAAGCGTTGACACAACGTAGAGGAAGTAGTCGTACGTTCTCCTCGCGATCCAACCGATCACAGCACCGTTACTCCGGCACCTCCGAGTTCTTGGCACATGTTCAGCTCGATGACGATCCCCGGGCTCCGGTCCAGCAAAGCGTCGAGGAAGAGTTCCGTCAGCACGACGGCGTGGTGACGATCTTGATGTGTTACCGGCGCAGGGCTTCGCCTAAGCACTGCAACGATATGATCGAGGTGGAATTTGGTGGAAGGGGGCACCGCACACGGCTAAGGAACGATCCGTAGATCAACTTGTGTCTTTGGGGTGCCCCCTGCCCCCGTATATAAAGGAGTCAAGGGGGAGGGGCTGGCCGGCCAAGCCTGGCGCGCCAGGAGAGTCCTACTCCCTCTGGGAGTAGGATTCCCCCCCCCCCAATCCTAGTTGGACTAGGATTCTCCAAGGGGGAGAGAGAGAGAGAGGGGGCGCCCACCTCTCCTAGTCCTAATAGGACTAGGGGAAGGGGGGAGGTGCGCAGCCCATGAGGGCAGCCCTCTCACCTCTCCTCCAAGGCCCATGTTGGCCCATTATGCTCCTGGGGGTTCCGGTAACCCTCCCGGTATTCCGGTAAAATCCTGATTTCACCTGGAATGCATCCGATGTCCAAACACAGGCTTCCAATATATCATTCTTTACGTCTCGACCATTTCGAGACTCCTCGTCATGTCCTTGATCACATCCAGGACTCCGAACTCCTTCGGTACATCAAAATGTATAAACTCATAATAACTGTCATCGTAACGTTAAGCGTGCGGACCCTACGGTTCGAGAACAATGTAGACATGACCGAGACACGTCTCCGGTCAATAACCAATAGCGGGACCTGGATGCCCATATTGGCTCCTACATATTCTACGAAGATCTTTATCGGTCAGACCGCATAACAACATACGTTGTTCCCTTTGTCATCGGTATGTTACTTGCCCGAGATTCGATCGTTGGTATCCAATACCTAGTTCAATCTCGTTACCGGCAAGTCTCTTTACTCGTTCCGTAATACATCATCTCGCAACTAACTCATTGGTTTCAATGCTTGCAAGGCTTTATGTGATGTGCATTACCGAGAAGGCCCTGAGATACCTCTCCGACAATCGGAGTGACAAATCCTAATCTCGAAATACGCCAACCCAATATGTACCTTCGGAGACACCTGTAGAGCACCTTTATAATCACCCAGTTACGTTGTGACGTTTGGTAGCACACAAAGTGTTCCTACGGTAAACGGGAGTTGCATAATCTCATAGTTAAAGGAACATGTATAAGTCATGGACAAAAGCAATAGCAACATACTAAACGATCGGGTGCTATGCTAATGGAATGGGTCATGTCAATCAGATCATTCAACTAATGATGTGATCTCGTTAATCAAATAACAACTCTTTGTTCATGGTTAGGAAACATAACCATCTTTGATTAATGAGCTAGTCAAGTAGAGGCATACTAGTGACACTCCGTTTGTCTATGTATTCACACATGTATTATGTTTCCAGTTAATACAATTCTAGCATGAATAATAAACATTTATCATGATATAAGGAAATAAATAATAACTTTATTATTGCCTCTAGGGCATATTTCCTTCAGTCTCCCACTTGCACTAGAGTCAATAATCTAGATCACATCACCATGTGATTAACATCAATAGTTCACATCATCATGTGATTAACACCCATAGTTCACATCGCTATGTGACCGACACCCAAAGGGTTTACTAGATTCAGTAATCTAGTTTACATCGCTATGTAATTAACACCCAAAGAGTACTAAGGTGTGATCATGTTTTGCTTGTGAGAGAATTTTAGTCAACGGGTCTGCTACATTCAGATCCGCATGTACTTTGCAAATTTCTATGTCAACAATGCTCAGCATGGAGCTACTCTAGCTAATTGCTCCCACTTTCAATATGTATCTAGATTGAGACTTAGAGTCATCTGGATCAGTGTCAAAACTTGCATCGACGTAACTCTTTACGACGAACCTTTTTGTCACCTCCATAATCGAGAAACATATCCTTATTCCACTAAGGATAATTTTGACCGCCGCCAGTGATCTACTCCTAGATCACTATTGTACTCCCGTGCCAATCTCAGGGTAGGGTATACAATAGGTCTGGTACACAGCATGGCATACTTTATAGAACCTATGGCCAAAGCATAGGGAATGACTTTCATTCTCTTTCTATCTTCTGCCGTGGTCGGGCTTTGAGTCTTATTCAAGTTCACACCTTGTAATACAGGCAAGAACTCTTTCTTTGACTGTTCCATTTTGAACTACTTCAAAATCTTTTCAAGGTATGTACTTATTGAAAAACTTATCAAGCGTCTTGATCTATCTCTATAGATCTTGATGCTCAATATGTAAGCAGCTTCACCGAGGTCCTTCTTCGAAAAACTCATTTCAAATACTCCTTTATGCTTTACAGAATAATTCTACATTATTTTCGATCAATAATATGTCATTTATATATACTTATCAGAAATGCTGTAGTGCTCCCACTCACTTTCTTGTAAATACAGGCTTCACCGCAAGTCTGTATAAAACTATATGCTTTGATCAACTTATCAAAGCGTATATTCCAACTCCGAGATGCTTGCACCAGTCCATAGATGGATCGCTGGAGCTTGCATATTTTGTTAACACCTTCAGGATCGACAAAACCTTCTAGTTGCATCGTATACAACTCTTCTTTAATTATTCCATTAAGGAATGTAGTTTTGTTTATCCATTTGCCGGATTTCATAAAATGCGGCAATTGCTAACATGATTCGGACAGACTTAAGCATAGATACGAGTGAGAAACTCTCATCGTAGTCAACACCTTGAACTTGTCAAAAACCTTTTGCGACAATTCTAGCTTTGTAGATAGTAACACTACTATCAGTGTCCGTCTTCCTTTTCAAGATCCATTTATTTTCTTTGGCTTGCCGATCATTGGGCAAATCCATCAAAGTCCATACTTTGTTCTCATACATGGATCATATCTCAGATTTCATGGCCTCTAACCATTTTGCGGAATCTGGGCTCATCATCGCTTCCTCATAGTTCGCAAGTTCGTCATGGTCTAGTAACATGACTTCCAGAACAGGATTACCGTACCACTCTGGTGCGGATCTCACTCTAGTTTACTTACGAGATTCGGTAGTAACTTGATCTTGAAGTTACATGATCATCATCATTAGCTTCCTTACTCATTGGTGTAGTAGTCACAAGAACAGATTTCTGTGATGAACTACTTTCCAATAAGGGAGAAGGTACAATTACCTTATCAAGTTTTCTACTTTCCTCCCACTCACTTCTTTCGAAAGAAACTCTTTCTCTAGAAAGTTTCCGAACTTAGCAACAAAAAGTCTTGCCTTCGGATCTGTGATAGAAGGTGTATCCAACAGTTTCCTTTGGATATCCTATGAAGACACATTTCTCCGATTTGGGTTCGAGCTTATCAGGTTGAAGCTTTTTCACATAAGCATCGCAGCCCCAAACTTTAAGAAACGACAACTTTGGTTTCTTGCCAAACCACAGTTTATTTTGTGTCGTCTCAACGGATTTTAGATCATGCCCCTTTTAACGTGAATGCAGCTGTCTCTAATGCATGATCCCAAAATGATATTGGTAAATCGGTAAGAAACATCATAGTTTGTACTATATCCAATAAAGTCCGGTTATGACGTTCGGACACACCATTATGCTGTGGTGTTCCAGGTGGCATGAATTTGTGAAACTATTCCACATTGTTTTAATTGAAGACCAAACTCGTAACTCAAATATTTGTCTCCGCGATCAGATCGTAGAAACCTTATTTTCTTGTCACGATGATTTTCACTTCACTCTAAAATTCTTTGAACTTTTCAAACGTTTCAGACTTATGTTTCATCAAGTAGATATACCCATATCTGCTCAAATCATCTGTGAAGGTCAGAAAATAATGATACTTGTCGCGAGCCTTAATATTCATCGGACCATATACATCAGTATGTATGATTTCCAACAAATCTGTTGCTTGCTCCATTGTTCCGGAGAACGGCGTTTTTAGTCATCTTGCCCAAGAGGCATGGTTCGCAAGCATCAAGTGATTCATAATCAAGTGATTCCAAAAATCCCATCAGCATGGAGTTTCTTCATGCGCTTTACACCAATATGACCTAAACGGCAGTGCCACAAATAGGTTGCACTATCATTATTAACTTCGCATCTTTTTGGTTTCAATATCATGAATATGTGTATCACTGCGATCGAGATCCAATGAACTATTTTCATTGGTGTGTATGACCATAGAAGTTTTTATTCATGTAAACAGAACAACAATTGTTCTCTAACTTAAATGAATAACTGTATTGCAATTAATATGATCAAATCATATTCATGCTCAACGCAAACACCAAATAACACTTATTTAGTTTCAACACTAATCCCGAAAGTATAGGGAGTGTGTGATGATGATCATATCAATCTTGGAACCACTTCCAACACACATCGTCACCTTGCCCTTTAACTAGTCTTTGTTCATTCTGCAACTCCCGTTTCGAGTTACTAATTTTAGCAACTGAACTAGTACCAAATACTGAGGGGTTGCTATGAACACTAGTAAAGTACACATCAATAACATGTATATCAAATATACTTATGTTCACTTTGCCATCCTTCTTATCCGCCAATCACTTGGGGTAGTTCCGCTTCCAGTGACCAGTCCCTTTGCAGCAGAAGCGCTTAGTCTCAGGCTTAGGACCATACTTGGGCTTTTTCACTTGAGCAACAACTTGCTTGCCGTTCTTCTTGAAGTTCCCCTTCTTTCCTTTTGCCCTTTTTTTTGAAACTAGTGATCTTGTCAACCATCAACACTTGATGTTTTTCTTTGATTTCTACCTTCGTCGATTTTAGCATCGCGAAGAGCTTGGGAATATATTCCGTTATCCCTTGCATATTATAGTTCATCACGAGTTCTACTAACTTGGTGATGGTGACTAGAGAATTCTGTCAATCACTATCTTATCTGGAAGATTAACTCCCACTTGATTCAAGCGATTGTAGTACCCAGACAATCTGAGCACATGCTCACTAGTTGAGCGATTCTCCTCCATCTTTTAGCTATAGAACTTGTTGGAGACTTCATATCTCTCAACTCGGGTATTTGCTTGAAATATTAACTTCAACTCCTAGAACATCTCATATGCTCCATGACGTTCAAAACGTTTTTGAAGTCCCGATTCTAAGCAGTTAAGCATGGTGCACTAAACTATTAAGTAGTCATCATATTGAGCTAGCAAAATGTTCATAATGTCTGCATCTGCTCCTGCAATAGGTCCGTCACCTAGCGGTGCATCAAGGACATAATTCTTCTGTGCAGCAATGAGGATAAACCTCAGATCACGGATCCAATCCGCATCATTGCTACTAACATTTTTCAACACAATTTTCTCTAGGAACATATCAAAATAAACACAGGGAAGCAACAACGCGAGCTATTGATCTACAACATAGATATGCTAATACTACCAGGACTAATGTTCATGATAATATTAAAGTTCAATTAATCATATTACTTAAGAACTCCCACTTAGATAGACATCCCTCTAATCTTCTAAGTGATCACGTGATCCAAATCAACTAAACCATGTCCGATCATCACGTGAGATGGAGTAGTTTCAATGGTGAACATCACTATGTTGATCATATCTACTATATGATTCACGCTCGACCTTTCGGTCTCCGTGTTCCGACGCCATATCTGTTATATGCTAGGCTCGTCAAGTTAAACCTGAGTATTCCGCGTGTGCAACTGTTTTGCACCCGTTGTATTTGAACGTAGAGCCTATCACACCCGATCATCACGTGGTGTCTCAGCACGAAGAACTTTCGCAACGGTGCATACTCAGGGAGAACACTTCTTGATAATTTAGTGAGAGATCATCTTATAATGCTACCGTCAAACAAAGCAAGATAAGATGCATAAAAGATAAACATCACATGCAATCAATATAAGTGATATGATATGGCCATCATCATCTTGTGCTTGTGATCTCCATCTCTGCAGCACCGTCATGATCACCATCGTCACCGGCGCGACACCTTGATCTCCATCGTAGCATCGTTGTCGTCTCGCCAATCTTATGCTTCCACGACTATCACTACCGCTTAGTAATAAAGTAAAGCATTACATCGCGATTGCATTGCATACAATAAAGCGACAACCATATGGCTCCTGCCAGTTGCCGATAACTCGGTTACAAAACATGATCATCTCATACAATAAAATTTAGCATCATGTCTTGACCATATCACATCACAACATGCCCTGCAAAAACAAGTTAGACGTCCTCTACTTTGTTGTTGCAAGTTTTACGTGGCTGCTACGGGCTTAAGCAAGAACTCATCTTACCTACGCATCAAAACCACAACGATAGTTTGTCAAATAGACTCCGTTTTAACCTTCTCAAGGACCGGGCGTAGCCACACTCGGTTCAACTAAAGTTGGAGAGACAGTCTTCCGCAAGCCATCTATGTGCAAAGCACGTCGAGGGAACCGGTCTCGCGTAAGCGTACGCGTAAGGTTGGTCCGGATCGTCTCGTCCAACAATACCGTTGAACCAAAGTATGACATGCTGGTAGGCAGTATGACTTGTATCGTCCACAACTCACTTGTGTTCTACTCGTGCAAATAACATCATACCATAAAAACCTAGGCTCGGATGCCACTGTTGGGGAACGTAGTAATTTCAAAAAAATTCCTACGCACACGCAAGATCATGGTGATGCATAGCAACGAGAGGGGAGAGTGTTGTCTACGTACCCTCGTAGACCGAAGCGGAAGCGTTGACACAACGTAGAGGAAGTAGTCGTACGTTCTCCTCGCGATCCAACTGATCACAGCACCGTTACTCCGGCACCTCCGAGTTCTTGGCACACGTTCAGCTCGATGACGATCCCCGGGCTCCGATCCAGCAAAGCGTCGAGGAAGAGTTCCGTCAGCACGACGGCGTGGTGACGATCTTGATGTGTTACCGGCGCAGGGCTTCGCCTAAGCACTGCAACGATATGATCGAGGTGGAATTTGGTGGAAGGGGGCACCGCACATGGCTAAGGAACGATCCGTAGATCAACTTGTGTCTTTGGGGTGCCCCCTGCCCCCGTATATAAAGGAGTCAAGGGGGAGGGGCTGGCCGGCCAAGCCTGGCGCGCCAGGAGAGTCCTACTCCCTCTGGGAGTAGGATTCCCCCCCCCAATCCTAGTTGGACTAGGATTCTCCAAGGGGGAGAGAGAGAGAGAGGGGGCGCCCACCTCTCCTAGTCCTAATAGGACTAGGGGAAGGGGGGGAGGCGCGCAGCCCATGAGGGCAGCCCTCTCACCTCTCCTCCAAGGCCCATGTTGGCCCATTATGCTCCTGGGGGTTTCCGGTAACCCTCCCGGTATTCCGGTAAAATCCTGATTTCACCTGGAATGCATCCGATGTCCAAACACAGGCTTCCAATATATCATTCTTTACGTCTCGACCATTTCGAGACTCCCTGTCATGTCCGTGATCACATCCGGGACTCCGAACTCCTTCGGTACATAAAAATGTATAAACTCATAATAACTGTCATCGTAACGTTAAGCGTGCGGACCCTACGGTTCGAGAACAATGTAGACATGACCGAGACACGTCTCCGGTCAATAACCAATAGCGGGACCTGGATGCCCATATTGGCTCCTACATATTCTACGAAGATCTTTATCGGTCAGACCGCATAACAACATACGTTGTTCCCTTTGTCATCGGTATGTTACTTGCCCGAGATTCGATCGTTGGTATCCAATACCTAGTTCAATCTCGTTACCGACAAGTCTCTTTACTCGTTCCGTAATACATCATCCCGCAACTAACTCATTGGTTGCAATGCTTGCAAGGCTTTATGTGATGTGCATTACCGAGAAGGCCCTGAGATACCTCTCCGACAATCGGAGTGACAAATCCTAATCTCGAAATACGCCAACCCAATATGTACCTTCGGAGACACCTGTAGAGCACCTTTATAATCACCCAGTTACGTTGTGACGTTTGGTAGCACACAAAGTGTTCCTACGGTAAACGGGAGTTGCATAATCTCATAGTTAAAGGAACATGTATAAGTCATGGACAAAAGCAATAGCAACATACTAAACGATCGGGTGCTATGCTAATGGAAAGGGTCATGTCAATCAGATCATTCAACTAATGATGTGATCTCGTTAATCAAATAACAACTCTTTGTTCATGGTTAGGAAACATAACCATCTTCGATTAATGAGCTAGTCAAGTATAGGCATACTAGTGACACTCCGTTTGTCTATGTATTCACACATGTATTATGTTTCCAGTTAATACAATTCTAGCATGAATAATAAACATTTATCATGATATAAGGAAATAAATAATAACTTTATTATTGCCTCTAGGGCATATTTCCTTCAGTCTCTCCAGAGAGAAAGGGGGAAGTCCAGTCGACACACCAGGAGTCGGAATGTCAGTACAGTAAAACTAGGTCGACTGCCAACCCCTTACTGACTTAGGAAAAGTCATGGAAGGGAAGGCGCTTCTACCTCTCATCTGGACACCCAAACCCCCACACATTTGGATCACGTGGGTTTTCGCGTCACTCAGATTGGCTTTCTTAACCGACTGGGATCGGCAATTAAAAATATGTTAGAATCACCCCCAATGAGGATGGCATCCCAAGAAGTTTTTGCACATTGAGACAAAGACAACAAGACATGATATGGTGTTCGGAGTAAAGTGGTGGATCTGTGCATAGAAGAAGTTCAAGAAACCATGAAAGAATGGATGCGGAGGCAAGGAAAAACCTCCCTCCACATGCGTAAGAAGAAGAACCCGCTCGCCGTCACGCGGCTTGAGCTTGGTCTCCCCCTCCGGAAACCTCCAAGATCCAGGGGCTAGCATGGCATCGGCGATGAGTCCCTCAAGTTCATCCCCCGTGACCGACGAGGGGATCCCATCACCCTGGATCCAGACCGTTGGCAGAGCGTACCACGTGCTCGACCCCCTCTTCCCCTTGGCCACCTACTTGGCACGCTCTAGTGCCTTCATCTTGTCCTTTGCCATCCCCACGGTGGTCGACGGGAGCAAACAGGGCGGCACTGCACTGAGGTGGGTGAAGCAGAGAGGCGGAGGAGAAAGGGGGAAAGTGGAGGACATTGTTGCATGCCTTGACTGCGTCGACTTCTATACCCGCACGTCCGAGTGGATGACCTGTGGTCCAGCGCAATCTAAGCGCATCCCACAACCGATGCCAGCCCGATACGCAGCGAAAAAGGTGGGGAGAAGATCGAGGAGTCCCTGCCCACTTACCCTGCTTACCGTCCTGCAGCCGGCCCGCGCAATTCTCCAAATTTCGAATCCCGCAAAATCCGATCTCAGCAAATCAATCGATTGCACCGGAGATATCCACACTACAAAAAATACACTTTTGTGATGATATGTGTTTGTCATAGTAGGTCACGTTTTATGTCATGCATGTACATCCATGATAATTTTAGGACAAAATCAAGATAGCCATACCTGTGCTATCGTAGAAGTGTTCCATGACATTACCAAAATTATCATCACGGAAGTGTCCACTTCCATGACGATAAATCACGCATCATAGAAGTGCTTTCATCAAGGGTGACCGACACGTGGCATCCACCATAACAGGTCGCTGTTAAGCTATCGGGTCTGGTTTTGGATCCGATAACCCGTTAACAGCCTGGACCAATGGGGATTTTCCACGTGTAAAATTCTTATTGGCCGGAGGAAACACGTGTTGGCTCACCGTTGGGACAGATGTCATCCACTCATTGGATAGGAGGCGCCTACGATACATCCACACATGGCATGGCCCAACAAAGGCCCATTCCGATGAAAAGGCCGGCCCATTTGACTTGGTCAAAAGGTAACGGGCCGGCCCATGGAAAGCCTGTTAACGACCTGTTCATATATCGCCCATTTTTGGCCCGCTAACTCCTGGCCCGTTATGGCCTATCGGAATTAAGCCCAGTAGCTTCATCTAGGCCATCCAATATAATTCCAGCCCGTTGTATCTTCCGGCCCATGTATGGCCCATGATGCCTTTTGGCCCATATGAGGCCCTTCGTAACTCTGGGCCCATTAAAGGCCCGAGATGAAACTGGCCCACAATGAACTATGTATTACTTTATACCCATTAACGGCCCATTATTCCGTCGGCCGTTTCCAGGCCGTGTTAACTTTTGGCCTTCTAAGGGCCCATTTATTCTTGGGCTCATTTCTAGAATTCGGTTTGTTACGGTCCGTTATTGGCGTGTTCCGTTTGTGGGCCAAATTCAGCCCGCGGTTACATTTGGCCAGTTTGTGGCCCGTTAACCCGTTGGGCTGTTTTCATAGAGTTATCAAATACAGCCTATTAACGGCCCGTTATGGTCCACGAATATTATGACCCATGTTTGGCAAAATGATTATACGCCCCGTAGAAAGACCATGGATCCTACGGCCTGTAGAAGACCAATGGATCCTACGGCCTGTAGAAGGCCCATGGATCATACGACCCGTAGAAAGTCCTTGGATTCTACGGCCCGTAGAAGGCCCATGGATCCTACGGCCCGTAGAAGGCCCATGGATCCCATCTCCCGTAGAAGACCAATGGATCTTACGGCCCGTAAAAGGCCCATGGATCATACGGCCCGCAGGAGGCCCATGGTTACAACAGCCCGTGTGTTGCCATGATTATTGTGGCCTAGTTACCAAAAATAGGTTTTTGTGGCCACTAGAAAAAACGCGGAAAAAGAACTGCAGTGACTACAAGCAAACAACTTAACAAGACAACAAGGAAATAAATAAGCAAGCAACTAACGCTAGCCTATTACAACTATTACACATATTACATCCACTGGGCATCAAAGTTCGCCACCAGTGTAAATATAGGGAAGAAAGCAGCATATTACATACACTGGCCGTCAAAATTGGCCACCAGTGCAAATAAACGCGGCACCAAAACAAGAGCAACTTCAGAAGAGCCCAAGAAACATTATCCTGGGTATCCACCATGCTGGCAATAAGCTTAGCAAGCTTATTTGCTTTGTCCTGTTTGGCACTAAAATCCTCCAACGCTTGCTGTTGCACTAGAAAG
The DNA here is from genome assembly GCA_032464435.1 of Aegilops umbellulata. NCBI lineage: Eukaryota > Viridiplantae > Streptophyta > Magnoliopsida > Poales > Poaceae > Aegilops > Aegilops umbellulata. Next base: position 488,055,089 of record CP136057.1, read on the forward strand.
TATGCATCTAAATGCTCCATGGACTTCCGCAGTCCTTCTGCTTCTTGTCGCAGCATAGCTAATCGATGTCTTTCAGCTTGTAGTTGAGACTCAAGAAACCAAACTGATTCAGACAGTGAGTTTGAATAGCTTGTGCAAGCAGTAGTGGCCAGTAACACGAACAATAAACCAAGACAGGACTTTGGGGTTGTCTCACTGTCTTCAAGATAGTCTTCCTTAGCTGTTTTATTAGCTTCGTTGGAGACCAACAAGGATGTCTCACTATCCTGAACCTTATCTGCATTACTTCCTTTACCATTGCTAAATAAGGCACTCTTCCCCAATATTCTGTCAGCATTCTAAAAGAAGAAACAAGCAGACACATAACAGGTTTAGCATGTACTAGTATATGAAACTCATTTTGGTGAACCAGTTCATTAGTAAGGTGGACAAGATTAAACTACCAAGTCTTCTCTTGCCAAGTACTAGTACATAATAAAAGCATCAAACAAACATATATCTATGTCCTATGGTCACTGCATTGTCTTGCCAAATCAAAATAGAGACACGGTTCAAATCATATCTGTTCAAGAAAAGCAACAGTGAAAGAATACAAAGTGTGGGAAACTACACAGCACAACAAGATTTCAGATGGGTACCACGGGTCTACATGTACAACAACACTATTGGCTCTGTTGTGATGCTAGTAATGTGCATGATATGAGAAGTCAACTGTATACACAATTGAAATTGAAATCAACAGAGCTATTCATAAGAGCAAACCTGTTAAAGAAACATGCATGAACATACCTGCTGTGCCATTGGAGTTTCAATTGGATCCTTCAATTTAAAAATAAGTTTGTATGAGTAAATACAGTGATACAAGAGCAAAGCAGTATGCATGATAGCAATGGAATCTTAAATTAAAATAGTTGTTCTTCAGGTTCAAGCACTTGTTCTACATGAACAGAGTACAGTAATACGCAAGAATATAGTACTGAAAAATAGAAAATGAGCTCATAGACCTTACCACATTCTTGGTTCGGGACCAGTACAGAACAAGGCGTTCCCAGTCATCGTCCAGTAAATGTGTCTCAGGAGAACGTAAGGGAATTTGATGAGTTTCTTTGCAAGTGAAGTACGTTTTCTTCAGGTAATTCTGATGCTGCCACCAAGCATTGTTGAAGATAGGAGAGGTATTAGCACAGGTTACTTCATCCTGAGTTTCCAAGTCGATCCTTCTCTATAGAGAAAAATGGGAAAATTTGCTGTATTATAACCATCATGGAGGTAGAATGTATGGGACAAAGCAAAGTAACTGCCATGAATAACATTACTTACACATAACTCCTGGAGAAGCACCTGCAACTGGCATTTTCATTCATCTTCAGTATAATATTTCCAAGATGGGAAGATACGCACATAGGATTTAACAACATCAAATGCGATAGATGCTAAACTACGACTGGCTGGTTGTGCTTCCTCCACAGGAATAGGTGTACTAACTAGTGGAGTCGGGGTTCGCCGTGGTAGTACTAGCCCTTTGGGCTCTAGAGCTACCTTACTAACTACTCTTGTTTGGGAGCTCTATGGTGGAGATGGTGCTGTGTCAACAGGAATTGGGTTACTATCTGATAGGGTTGGGGTTAGATTGGGTGAAGCTGGTTCTCTGTCCATCGCAGTAGGGGTACAATCTGCGAGAGTCTGGGTTATGTGTGGTAGGGATGGTTCTCGTGCATGTACAACCGGGGTGCTATCTCCACCAAGAGGTAGCACTGTTTTATTTGAAGACAGTGTTTTTACTACGCTAGATACTGGCATCACCCTACAAATGACTGATAAACAAGAAACATAGTTGAAGGTATAGAATTTTTTTGAGACACAGATGCAATATATAGTGTGGAAAAAAGAGGGCATGAAATAGTTGACATGTATATTGTTTAACTAAAACGGATAGCATGACATAATTTCACATATATGATGTCTATCTAAACTTGATAGCATAGCATAACATAATTCAAAGATATGATGAATAACTAAACAGAAACGCATGACATAATTCACATACATGTTACTAAGTAATCAGGATCGCATGATTTAATTCACATATGTGATTTACTAGCAAGATGCCCATGTGTTGCAAGGACATCAAGATGCATTTATATGAGTAGTTTATCTTCTGAGAGAAAAGGATGAACGAGGGAAGGCGTTATTTGTAAATGTGGAGAGGGGTGTGGGTATCTTTTTGCAAAATTGCCATAGTTTCCTTCCTATCCGTCAGATATAAATCGGACGGCCAATATTGCAGGATGGCAGGCACACCATCAACACCAACTCTGTTTTTTGTAAGAGTGGAGTAGAGATATGCTAAACAGAGGGCATTCGATATGATGTCTGAACTAAGAACATGGTGTTGAATATTGTGTATATGATGTCTAAACTATGTAGTGCAAGACACCATATGTATGATATGAGCAGTATAACCGTGCCAAGTTAGAGCATACACCTTGGTGGGGGAATAGGACTGGTCATCTGTCTCTGAATCCATCTTTGAGGAGCTATCAGGACCCAACAAGAGATCTGCTTCGACAGGTAGCACTGTCTGCTCTGAAGGCCTTGTTTTCACTCCAGATTTTCCCATCTCCCACCCAAATGGCTGATTCACGGGAAGAGTAGTTTAATGTACAAACATTGTTGACAAATGGAAATGTAATGAAGAAAAGGATGGGCAAGATATCATTCAAATATATGATGCATGGTTAAACAGGATGACATTGCACATTTCACATATATTATGGCTAGCTAAAATACATGAGACTACATAATTCCCATATATGATATAGAAACTAAAGAGGTGGCATTACAGAACATGTCTAAACTAAGCAAATGGCATATATGATGTCAAAAGTAGGCACTGCAAGGCAACATATGCATGATATCACTAACATCATCATGCCAAGGTAGAGCAAACACCTTGGGGGGTAAATAGGAGTGCTCAGCTGCATCTTAATCCTCCTTAGGACAGATATCTTCCTCTGGATTACAATGTGGAGAGGGGGGAGGGTTTGCCATTGAACCTAGCATGGAGCGATGTCTGCATGACATTGTATTGCCACGCAAAACTCTTCTCTTTTTCTCTACATGTTCAGCATGACTGTGTATAATATCTGACGTGCATACGAAAAAAATATGGTGAGATTATTTAATGAGAGCATGCAGAAATCTAATGTGATGGTAAGAACCAGTGGATGGATCCAAAAATAATGATAGCAGGCTGATGATTGTTTCAATTTAATAAAAAGACAGATGATGATGATTGCTTTACTATTTATTTCCCACCCAAGATGAACACATAGGCAGACCTAAGTGAACCGGATAGTAGACAGAGATAATATTCATTGCTGCCTCGGTGGTGCCCCACAGCTAATTTAGAACTCAAGTTTGAACATTAATTTGGACCTAACATGGACTCTAAGAGGTGAACATGACGATAAAGTAGCAGGTAATTTTAAGCAATGCATAACATAAGCAGAAACAAAAGAGTGTGACCTCTCTTGTGGACCCGTGTACTCCTAAGGTTCTTCTGCTGAGTCGATGATGGTGATGTCATTGCGGTGGCTGCCGGTGGCAGGGAAGGAGATCTGAGGCGGCAAAAGACGGTCAGGAGTCGTGATGTCTAGTTTGGTGGATGCTTAGATCGATGGAGCAGCTCAGGTGAGGTGGACGACGTTGCGGCAGGAGCAGGACAAACCACACAAAGTTTCCTTCGACAGCTACCTGTAACTGAAGTAATTCTATAAGGGCGCATTTGGCTTGCATGGTTCTAAAAATGCAGGGATAGGAAAAACACCGGAATAGGATAGGAATGCACATGGTAAACAGAGCATTTGTAAACACATGATTTCTGTCAACTTGGGTGTTTGGTTCACAGGAATTAGAAGAGCAGAGGAATGCAAAGAAACATGGACAAAATAAAGTGAAACCATATGAAAGCGTGTACAGTTAGAATGTTATTCTGCCACTAATGCACTTGGTCTTGTTTTCATGCATAGGATTTTGAAAAGTAGGTCCAGGTGGATGTTTTGCTCCATTCCTTTCAACAAATTGCATGAATAATTTAATAGTTGAGTGCCATAGGAAAATTTCCTATTGCTATGTTTTTCCGTTGAACCAAAATAGCCCTAATGGATCGACATGAATGTAGAGTAATAAGTGATGCAACAAGTGTACAACCTCTTTGTTGTAGCCGTGTCGACCTCAGCATCATTGGGTTTGTCGCTGAAGAAGTTGAGGCAGAGGTGGCTTTTGGAGGTGTGGAGGAAGATCTGAGGAATCTGTAGACGGCGTCCAGGGCACTGCTCTGTTGTGATGGATCGTTCTGTCGTTAGAGCAGCTCCGGTGAGCCGTAAGACGTCAAGGTTGAAGCAGCACAAGACAAACATCGTTAATCTCAAGTGGGATTCTAATAGCATCTCCAATAGATGGTGTAAGATAGATGTAAAATTTACATCACCAAAACCCACCTGACTACAACACATGAGGTAAAAACTGTTGACTCTGAACTTAACTGTCGAAACTAAAATTTACTGTGGAATCTGAATGTTATTGTCGAAACTGAACGCAATGGTAGCAGAGAGGCACTTGACTTGTAGTTTAGGGAGGGACTGCAGTTCATCTTCAACCTACACCCCCTGAGCCACCAGCCACCACCGGACGAACCACCGGCCCCCGCGCCGCCTCGCCGCCTCACCACCCCGAAACAACTCCCCACCGCTGGTCCGCCGCCGCCCCGAAATAACTCCCCACCGCCGGTCCGCCGCCCCGCACCCTGAACCCTAAGATAGATAGCGGGATACCTGTCCGGCGAGCCCCCCTCCCTGCTGCGAGTGGTTCTTCCTTAACTCTGGCGAGCCCCCTCCCCCACCCCCTAAAAATTGACTGACCCAAGAGTCGATTCAGTCGACTGAAGTGTAGCTAAATCGAAGCAGAGCAGTAGCATGAGCGAGGGGGAGAGCTGCAGCAGCGCGAGCGAGTGACCAACAGCCGGAGCAGCAGTAGCTGCACGAGCGAGCGAGAGCCGGAGCAGCAGTAGCAGCAGCAGATCCAGCTGGTATGGACGCCGTCGCCAAAGGGGCCTTGCACTGGGGGAGAGCCGCCATGGAGATGTCGCCCGCGGCGCCAGCTTTGAGGTAGCCGCTCCATGGGGGTGCGGGATGGAGCACCGTCGGCGCTAGGAGGTCGAGTTAAGGAGAAGGTGCGATGCGATGAGTGTACAACCTCTTTGGTGGCGCCGAGTAGGCCTCGGCTCTGTCCGAGGAGTCGGTGAGGATGCTGCGGTTCCGGTGGAGTAGGTTAAGGCGGCGCTGTGGGGATGGAGCAGCCACGATAGATGAGGCGATCATCGAGCAGCTCCTTGGAGGTGGAGGACGGGGCGGCTGAACTGGCGAGACGACGAGATGGACGACGGGTCGTCATTTGGGGAGGTTGATGAGGGACGTCGAGCTGTTGTGGTGGACGACGTCGTCGGGGAAGAGGCTCCAGCTGGGCAGCGATGAGGTGGCGGATGGAGGAGGGTGGGGTTTCGTGGCTGGAGCGGAAAGGTTATGGCGGCCTGGGATTTCGAATGGCGAAAAGGAGGCGATGGGAGGTGGGAACCATGACTTAGGGACGCGCTTGTCCAAAATGTAGGGTGTGTTACAAAAGTACCCCCACCAATTTGAACTAGCGGCCCTTTAGGCTTAGGGTTAGAAGGGGGATTTCGCGTGTCGGGATTTGGCAGTTGGAGGGAGTTTTCGCGCGCGAGTTGTAATTTCGGGATAGCATGGCGTGGGTGGTGAAGGCGCCAGTTTTGGGAGCACGATATCTGAATTTTTGGGATATAACAAGGAGCGGGTTGAATTTTAGGGACAAGCCTAAAATGTAATATTGTACTTGTACGTGCCAAATCAATTTGCACTTCCCTCAATGGAAAAAAACCGAAAAAATAAAACTATTCGCACCACACAAAGAGAGAGTCTTGTCCAGTTTTACTATACAAATGCTATTCAAAGCTACTCCCTCCTTCCATCTATATAGGGCCTAATGCGTTTTTCGAGGCTAAATTTGACCAAATATTAGAGCAATAACATATGATATACAACTTACATAAAGCACACCGTTAAATTCATGCGTGAAAGGAGCTTTCAATGATATAATTTTCACATTGTGCATGTCATGTACTATTAATCTTGTCCATAGTCAAAGGCGGTCTTAAAACACGCATTAGGCCCTATATAGATGGAAGGAGGTAGTATGAATCCATGTTATGTCCAATTAAATTTTTTCGCTCGCTATATAAAGCATGTAACCTACTCATACCAACATTTTAGTGCATTCCCAATGTCTATACTACCGCTGCAATTCGAACTGAATTTGAATTCGTTTCTCTATTTCAATAAGAATCTACAATCATGATTGTTGCCAACTTCAACCATCATTCGTGTATTACCTTAACAACACACCACATGATTACTATAGAGATAGATATGAACTATGTGTACTATATGAACTTGAATTCAATTTTTTGAATACACTTGATGTTGATTCCAAATAATAGTACATTTGATGTACTAACTAGATATTCATAATCTAAACCATGTTCCATACGTACACCGTGTTTATCACACAAAGTATAGTGCCCTGCCCCCTACATTATGACAAGTATTTATCCCTGAGCTGCAAAAGCCACACTTTAGCCCAAATTATAATCAATGTTATACATTGTGATATCTTCTTCAAGTATCTGTATCCACTTTTTTATAATGAATTATGATATCTATTCGTCTTTAACACCTTCACGATCCTCTTCTCTTTGTAGCTAGCTAGCGTTAATTTTCTATCGTGCATGCACACGCCCGCCCCCTCTCACCCTCCCTTAGCATCCCGGGTAGGGGGTCCCGAACTGTGCATCTAGGCGGATGGTAACAGGAGACAAGGGACACAATGTTTTACCCAGGTTCGGCCCTCTTGATGGAGGTAAAACCCTACGTCCTGCTTGATTAATATTGATGATATGGGTAGTACAAGAGTAGATCTACCACGAGATCGAGGAGGCTAAACCCTAGAAGCTAGCCTATGGTATGATTGTTGTCTGTTGTCCTATGGACTAAAGCCCTCCGGTTTATATAGACACCAGAGAGGGTTAGGGTTACACAAAGTCGGTTATAATGGTAGGAGATCTAAATATCCGCATCGCCAAGCTTGCCTTCCACGCCAAGGAAAGTCCCTTTCGGACGCGGGACGAAATCTTCAATCTTGTATCTTCATAGTCCAGGAGTCCGACTGAAGGTATAGTCCGGCCATCCGGACACCCCCTAATCCAGGACTCCCTCAGTAGCCCCTGAACTAGGCTTCAATGACGATGAGTCCGGCGCGCAGATTGTCTTCGGCATTGCAAGGCAGATTCCTCCTCCAAGTAATTCATAGAAGATTTTGAACACAAAAGACAGTGTCCGTCTCTGCAAAATAAGTTTCCACATATTGCCGTAGAGAGAATAATATTTACACAAATCTAATCTGCTGACGTATTCCGTAGCGTGACATCACACTACGGCCAAGCCTTTATTCGAATTGTTTTTACTCCCCCTCCTCAGCGCGTTTTGCAAGGTGGTTTCCTTGGCACGTCTTGTCAAAGCAGAGATCGTGGCCCCTCTATTTACGGGATTCTCATCCATACGAACGTGGGTAACCCAATCGTGCCCGTTGGCCTGTCCTCTTGATTAAAGGTGAGTCCCAAACGGCTACGGGGAGGGCCCTTGGTATTCAACCTCTTATAAAGAGACCAAGGCCTTACTCCTTTCTTTCAATCTCAAATGATTTCTCCCTTCACCACGAGTTCCAACACCCAAGGCTCCAAATTTCGGGCGCTTCGGATCTTCAACAATGTCCGGTTCCGACCTTCGAGGCTGATGGGCGCCCTCTTCCGTTATGGAGGAGGACGTGCTAAAGCTGAGAGAGGCCAGGTTCTTGACCGGCGAAATCTCGCACAGGTTACCTGCTCAAGGGCAGGTCATTCCCACTCCCAAGCCCGGTGAGAGCGTGGTGTTTATGTCTCACTTCCTTCGGGGGCTAGGCTTCCCAATGGACCCCTTCATGAGGGGGCTCATGTTCTATTACGGGTTGGAATTTCACGACTTAGCTCCGGAGTCCATCCTCCACATTTCCTCTTTCATCTTCGTGTGCAAAGCCTTCCTCCGTATTAATCCCCACTTCGGACTGTGGCTCAAGACCTTTAAAGTAGTGCCGAAGACGATCGAGGGGCGGCACGCAGAGTGCGGAGGCGCTGTTATAAGCAAGAATGCTGATGCTCCATGGCCCGAGGGTTCTTTTCAAGAGGAGTTCAGCTTATGGCAACGAGAGTGGGTCTATATCACCGCTCCCAGGGGCACCAAGTGGGGGGCGCCGTCTGCCTTTCGTTCGGGTCCCCCACCACAACTAGCGTCATGGGTCCATAAAGGACTCAACTGGGGGTCATCCAAGGACGTTCCCTTGTTGCAGGGCCGCATCAGGGATCTCTTAGAAAGTGACTTCAGCCTGGTCAAAGTGACTCAGGGCATGCTGATCCGCCGAACCCTGCCCGGGAAACGTCGCTCCCTCCGCCTGTGGGAGTTTAATCCGGAGGGACCGCGAGCTCTCCAGCATTTCATGGGTGCAATGCCCGTGGAGATGTATAAATTGTTCTTCGAATCACAAGTGATGTGTCCCGACTTGACCGAGGACGCAGGCCTGAGCTGGAATCGCCCGGATACTAAAGTAAGTAGCCTTGTGCCCAGACATGCTATCCGTATATTTGTCATAAAACTTGCTTCTAAAGAACCGTTCTTTAAACAGGAGTGGATAGCGAAGGCAAAGCTTATCAGTTGTCCGACTCCCCTCCCCGAGACCACGCCAGATCCCGTGCTGGTCAGGATGTTGAATATTGTGCCTTTGATGGAAAGCAAGGGAGGGGACAAGGAAACTACGGCCTCCTCGAAGGAGGCTGTTCGGAGGGAAGGAATTAAAAATTCCTCTCCTCAAGGAAAGAAGAGGAACGCCTCTGGAGACCCGGAGTCCGTGGCCTCAAAACAGGGGAAGAAATATTTGTCAGAGGGTCCTGCGCCGAGGGATACCTCGGCCAAACTATGCCCTCAAGGGGGCCAACCCTCCATCGAGCCGAGTAGAGAGAGGTTTTTTCTTTGAGAAGAATCCTTGTTTTATATCTGAGAAGAGTGACCGAAAATTTACCTTGTAGTTCGGACCTCAGCCCTTCTCAGCAGATCTCGTCTTCGGGGGATCTTCTTGTGGAGATGATGGAGAGCGGAACGCCTCCCCCTGCCGAAACGCCTAGAGAGGCGGGCAACCCTGAGGTATCGTCGCGGAGGTTTTCTCCGAATCCGGCGGGGCCGGAAGGTAGCCATATGGCCCCCCAAGGCTCTCCGCATCCGTCCTTCGAGAAAGGTCATAGGACGAATCCGGCACCGTCCGGTGCACGGTCTGAGGAGCTGAAGGATCTGCGAGGGCGAGCATCTATCTCACAGGAGCATCGTGCATTGATAGGCACGGTGATTGAAACGGTTTCGTCCGCGGAAAGCGGATTGCACGAGGCTGTCAGAAGTTTGCTGACGGGCTTTGAGGTACGCGGAATAACGCACCCTTTTTTAACAGTGGCACATAAATAGGATGCGCCCTATGCACATAGTAGCCCCTGAGACTCTGTGCGTTGTCAAAATTGACGGCGCACTGAGGATCGTAACCCCAGGTCTAAAATGCCGTCTTCATATTTAGGCGACGAAGTGTCCGGCGTCCAACCGGACTGATGAATGTGCCGAGCTAAAGCGGCAACTTGATGTGGCAGAGGCCGACATCGTGCTTGTTAACAAGCGGCTTGACGAGGCACAAGGTATGTAACCCCTCCAGTGGCACCTGGTAAGAGGAGCTTATGCCAGTATCTTACTATGTGTGTGCTTGATGCAGATGGTGCGGCTGCCACGGAGAGTCCTCGGGTGGAACTTGCCCGAGCCAAGGAGCAAGCCAGAAAAATTGATGAGGCTGCCAATAAGGCCCTTGAAGAGCTGAGAGCCGAACAGGCTGCTCATTGCCAAAGCAAGAAAGAGATGGCCGAGATGGCCGTGAAGCTGAAGAGCGCTGCTGACCATTGCAAGCTTCTGGAAAAAGAAGATCGGGCGGAACAGGCGGACTTGGATAAGGCCGTTGCCGATGCCAAGGATGCTCGCTCTGCGATGAGAGGTGCGAAGGAGGAGCTTCGTGAAGCCGGAGAGGTCACGGCTTGAAGGCCCTTTATGCTGCGGAGAAAGTTTTGTGATCCTAAGCATGCTCCATTGGACCGGTTGTGGAGTATGGCGGACAACTATATGGATTTGGCGGCGAGTGCTGCTGATGCGACCGAACACTTTTGAGATCAAGAAGATCGCGAAGTGGAGAAACTCTTCTGGTCGCAGTTCCACAATCCAGAGCGTCCACTGTCGGTGGCCGGTCGTCTGGCCGAATGGGCCGAGCTGAATAGGTTGTCCGGACTTGCCATGAAGTGCGTCATGAGTCATCTGTGGCCGGAGAGATCGGAGCCGAAGAGTTATTTCAGCTTGATGCAGCAGTTCCTTGGTGTGGTGCCGCGTATTAATGCCATGAAGAGGTCAGCATGCATAGAGGGCGCACGGATGGCTCTTGCCCGTGTCAAGACATACTGGGCGGAGAGGGAGACCACCGTTGTTGCATCCCGAGATTCGGACAAAAGCCGAGTACCTGTCGAGCACTATTTTCAGGAAGTCCTTCATGGCGCTCGTGTAATAGAGACGCAGTGCTCGAAGGATGCTATGTTCTAATAGCATATTTTACTGTAAAACAATATTTTGGTAAATTGTAGAAGCCTTTTATACTTGTGCCTTCAAGTATTTGTAACACCTACTGTGCGACCGTTTTAAGATATATATATATATATATATATATATATATATATATATATATATATATATATATTCTGAAAGATGGCAGTCGTCGGTTTCAGCCCCCATGCCAATAATGCGGGGGTGCTCGCAGAAGGTGCATTTTCACACTTGACCCAACGTCTTGGTCCTACAAAGGAGGTGATAGCGTAGCGAGCTAGGCAATCGGACTATAATGCTTTATCACTTTCACTTAGCCATAGGAGCTTGACAGTGAGGCTACTTAGATAGCCCCTGGTGGCGCCTGCGCTCGCCCGAACTTGGGGCGCATATGTGCCTAGCCGGGAAACGACCCTTCGTTAATGCGGAGGAATCCTATAGATTCCAGTGAGTCATCGAGTGGTTGACCAGTCTCACGCTATATCATGACAGTCAGTTTTCAGCTTTCTCTACTGAGGTGCTCGCCTGGCCAAACCGGGGCACAATCGCAGTAGTTCTCCTGGTGCCGCCTTAGCCGATAGTGCGGAACGTAAGGCAGCAAAACACAGGAGCCGGGCAACCCAATATTTGACCAAAGACATGATTCGGAGCTGATGCATATAAGGCCAAACTCGCGACGCCGAACACTCCCTAAGGTATTCGGTCTTTATGACTGCGGGCGGGACATCGCCCTTGGTTATAAGCCCCTAGTGTCCAGGTACACGCAAAATTCTGACGTGGCCACATGCCAAGACGTTAGCCTCCTCCCTGGTTATACCGAAAAACCGGAGGATGTGTATCAACAAGAGACAGTAAAAAAGGTTTACGCAGGGTCTTAATCTGAAAAGAATCCTTGGAACGGGTCCCTGCTGCACGTCTGCGCCTGTGTCTCCGTTGTGCCATATCCTGGACGGGTGCAGCACGGTGTTCATCTGTAAAAGAGAGGAACTTAGTTGAAAAAAGGTCGTGCCGAACAGAAGTTATACTAAATAAGCAAAGTATAAATTGAAATGGGTAAAATTGAGCTTGATTGTCTCGTATTGTATATGCGCGGAGCCCCTAGCGCAGGGGTATACGACTATTAAGCCTTTATTAATTATATGTTTATGCCGGACTCGTCTAGCCGTGTCCGTGGTCTTAACGACCTGTTTGGATGTTTTTGGCTGATGAAGCCGTATTATTGTGCGGCTGTTAAGGCAGCCGCACGATCTTCCGCGTGGGGGCGCGTTCCATTTTTCCCTTTAGTGAGATGATGCCTCGTGGACAGGGCATCTTGAGCGTGAGAGATGCGTAATGCGGTATTGCGTTAAAGTGGGCGAAAGCTTCGCGTCCCAGCAGTGCTTGATAGCGACTTGAGAATGGGACGATGTGGAAAGTTAGCTTTTCATGGCAGAAGTTATCGGGGAAGCCGAATATAACTTCAAGCCAAAGAAGGCCCACGCAATGGGTATTCGGACCTGGCGTTACCCCTTGAAAGGAGGTTTTGCTGTGGCGAATTTTTGTCGGGTCTATCCCCATGTGGCGGATTGTGTCCTTATATATCAGGTTTAGACCGCGGTCGTCGTCCATCAGGACATTTGTAAACTGGAGTCCGCCAATTATTGGATCGAGTACCAAGGCAGTCCAACCTGTGTTCCTGATACTTCTAGAGTAATCCAGGTGATCGAAGATGATTGGTTTTTACAACCAGTGGCGAGACTCCTTTGGGATAGGCCGCATGGCGCGTACCTTTATGGGCGCCGCTCGGTTTGTTATGTGAAGGAAGTTTACTGTTTTTACTTCTTGTGGAAAATTCTTTTGTTTCCTAGTGCTCTGCTTTTGGGGTTCGTCATCGTCTTCACTTGGTGTGTCGAGCCCCTTGTGTTCGGCGTTGAGTTTGCCGGATTGCTTAAAAACCCAGCAATCTCTGTGGGTATGGTTTGCAGGCTTCCCGAGAGTACTGTGTATCTGGCATATCTTATCCAATATTTTGTTTAAATTGTACAGCTCGTCCCTATTATCCTTGAGGGGCGGCTTTTTCTGATTCTGCCGCGAGCTTTTGGAATCCGGCATTGACTGTCGTGCTCTTCAGGCTGTTTTCCTTAGTCCGGCGCCGGTCCTTGTTGCGTCACGATTTTCCGTTTCCATCCCTAATTTCGGATGTACTTGGGTCGCTGGTGCTACATCTTTCCAGCCAGTTGTCCTCTCCTGCGCAAAAGCGGGTGATGAGGCTTGTTAATGCGGCCATTGTTCTTGGCTTTTCTTGACCGAGGTGTCTGGCGAGCCATTCGTCTCGGATGCTATGCTTAAAAGCTGCTAAGGCCTCGGCGTCCGGACAGTCGACTATCTGATTCTTTTTAGTAAGAAATCTATTCCAGAATTGCCGAGCTGACTCTCTGGGCTGTTGAGTTATGTGACTGAGATCGTCTGCATCCGGAGGGCGGACATAGGTCCCTTGAAAATTTGCTCAGAAAGCATCCTCGAGCTCTTCCCAACTTCCAATTGTGTGTTCAGGAAGGCTTTTGAGCCAATGCCTGGCTGGCCCTTTAAGCATGAGGGGTAAGTATTTTATGGCGTGGAGGTCATCTCCTCTGGCCATATGTATGTGGAGGATATAATCCTCGATCCAGACTCCGGTGTCTGTTGTTCCGTCGTACGCCTCTATGTTTACGGGCTTAAATCCCGCTGGAAATTCATAATCCAGGACCTCGTCGGTAAAACATAGGGGGTGTGCGGCACCCTTGTATTTGGATGTGCCGTGATGTTCGGATACTGGTTTTGTTGCATTGCTTACGAGAGCTTGCTTTCTTGGCCCATAAATAGATCTGGCTGGGCCATCTTTCTGATGCGAATCCTTGAGTGGATTGCATGCCGGCTTGTGTGCGGCGCCGCTTGCCGCTCCGTGCTGGCCATGGGGTCGTCTATCCGACCGGGTGGCTTTCTTACTTTTTGAATGCGGGGGCTCTAAGGCCTCATCGTCGAATTCCAGCAGTAGCTTTCGCTTCGGATAGCTTTTCATGCGGCGACTATCGCCGTATTTGGCTGCGGTGTCGAGTACTTTGCTCCATTTGATTCTGAGTGCATCTTCTGCAGTTTTGAGCTTCCGCTTCTGCTTTTTCAGGCTACGTGCAGTAGCGACGAGCCTTTTGTGGAGGTTCTTCTGCTCCATGAGCTTATCCGGTGTAAGGTCGTCCGGAATGCCGTTTATGCCGGGGACGGGTTGTTCGGTTTGTTTATCCGAGTTGCCATGTTCGGACGGTTGCTCTAAAGCATGCTCGTCGTCCGCCGGCTCATCCTGCTCTATGGCTGGGTCTGTATGGCTGCTGTCTTTATCAAGGCGGGGCTTGGAGCGGCGTTTACGCCGCCGCTTTGATTGCTTTTCGAGAGAACGAACCCTCGTTGCATCCCTGTGTTCCTCGTCGTCGCTTCCTTTAGGTGTATCCACCATGTACACATCATGGGATGAGGTGGCTGTCCAATGCCCTATAGGCGTTGGTTCATGTGTGTCTCCAGCATCGTCGTCCATACCGTCGATGTCTTCGGAGTCGAAGTTGAGCACGTCGTTTAAATTATCGACGGTGGCTACCAAATGGGTGGTGGGTGGGCTTAGAATTTCTTCATCGTCCGTATCCCAGCCTTGCTGACCGCAGTCCGGCCAGGGCTCTCCTGATAAAGAGAGAGACTTTAATGACTTCAGAATATCGCCAAAGGGCGAGTGCTGAAAGATGTCTGTGGCGGTAAACTTCATGATCGGTGCCCAATCGGATTTGATTGGCAGGGGCGTGGAGGGCTCAGAGTCCGGACAGGAGTCCGGCCCATCGGAGTCACGGGCCTTGCGGAGTGAGGGACTGGTGTTCGGCTCGATCGCCGTTGGGATCGCAGCCCCCGAGGCGGCGTCCAACCACTCATCCTCGATCGGCGCAGATGGTTCCAAATCGAGGGTTGGAACCAATGCGTGTGTGGCCTCTAGGGCACTGTTCGGTGGCAGAGCTAGATCGTGCCCCTCGCGACAGTGTGGCGCGCTCGGCTGTGGCTCAAATCTGTCGAAGATCAAGTCCCCGCGGACGTCAGCCGTGTAGTTTAAGCTTCCAAATCTGACCTGATGGCCAGCGGCGTAGCTTTCGATCCTCTCCAGATGGCCAAGCAAATTGAACCATAGTGCGAAGCCGCCGAAGACGAAGATCTGTCCGGGGAGAAAACTCTTACCCTGGACTACATCGTTATTGATGATCGGAGGAGCCGTCGGGCCTAAAAGTGACGACACAGAGGAACTCTCAATGAAAGCACCAATGTCGGTGTCAAAACCGGTGGATCTCGGGTAGGGGGTCCCGAACTGTGCGTCTAGGCGGATGGTAACAGGAGACAAGGGACACAATGTTTTACCCAGGTTTGGGCCCTCTTGATGGAGGTAAAACCCTACGTCCTGCTTGATTAATATTGATGATATGGGTAGTACAAGAGTAGATCTACCACGAGACCGAGGAGGCTAAACCCTAGAAGCTAGCCTATGGTATGATTATTGTATTTTGTCCTACGGACTAAAGCCCTCCGGTTTATATAGACACCGAAGAGGGTTAGGGTTACACAAAGTCGGTTACAATGGTAGTAGATCTAAATATCCGCATCGCCAAGCTTGCCTTCCACGCCAATCTTCAGTCTTGTATCTTCATAGTCCAGGAGTCCGGCTGAAGGCATAGTCCGGCCATTCGAACACCCCCTAATCCAGGACTCCCTCAACGATCCTCTTCTCTTTGTAGCTAGCTAGCATTAATTTTCTATCGTGCATGCACACGCCCGCCCCCCTCTCACCCTCCCTTAGCATCCCCTCCATTGCGCACGTTCCTTATTTCTCTTTAGGTCGTTCACCCGCGGTGTGTGTAGGCCCCGCGGCTCCTTCTTTCCAGCACACACCGGTCGATATACCTCTCTTGCTAAGTGTGCCTACCACAAAAACATACTTCCCCTCTTCTCTTCTCACCGTGCACTCCCCCCTATGCACACTCCCGCCCCTCTTTTCATCGATCTCATACTCATACACACCTCCCCCTCGACATGGTAGGCCTCTCGCACTACCTCCTAGCCGCACCCCTCTCCCCCTGTCTGTCTCTCTGGACCTTATTTGCTTCCAAAACATGCATGCATGTATACGTATCGATCCCTACATATAGCCAGGTCGACTATAATTCATTTTCCCCACGCACTGATAGACTTACCTCACTAGTTATGTCTCTCCCTTTCTCGGACACACGACGGTTGATCTTCCTATGTAGTTACGTATGCTTACCACAACCATATCGTCTCCCCTCATCATCCTTGCATACCTCCCGACCCGTCTCTCACACGCACGTGCATTGACAGACAAACATCCCCAGCCCTCTCTTATTGATATTGCACTCGTACCCTCCGTTTGTCTAGCAGGCCTCTCCCACCATTTGTGAGAGGCCACTCCACCACCAACTCTCCGACACTCTACCTTTGTCTTTCTCCCAACCTTATTCCTTTGCTACACATATCCATGGATGCCGATCGATCTCCCTCTATACATAGCTAGGTCTCTCTCCTTCTCCACACATATACTAGCGATCTACCTCTCTATAGTTAGGTCTCTGCTCCCTTCCCCCCCCCCACACACACACAGCGATAGTCGAACATTGTAGGTAGGTATCCATGCCATAGAGAAAAACTGCACCTCTGCACTCTCAATCTCCAGTAGGCTAGCCACCCCTGTATCTTTGACGTGGGCAAACACAAATTCGATGGCACTCTTTATCGATCGCGCAGCCACACACTTCATCCCTATTTTCGATTCTATCGATATCTCACACCGATGATCCCTCCATTCTCTTCTCGTGGATTGCTCCCTCTATATATGATATATCCATGACTCTGTTTCACACGCATTGCATATGTTACGTTTTTTTGTTTGAGATGTCATCGACACCTTGCCTCTATTTCGCACAAACCATCTCTCTCACACCCACCCGCGTACGTACCTGCTCCTAAAGAAGAGGTGCACGCAGGACGCACGTACTCACATCTCGTTCCCGGCCACACCCGCGTGGGTACACAGTGGAGTTCTTTCTGTACGAAAAGGCAGCCCACGTGATAATTTGACGCGTGTAGCGTTGTTTACTTGAAGGAGGGTCTGGTAGCACGCCTAGACGGGAACAAAGTTTGACTTGACGCGTTAGTATTAAATAAAGTTATATACTCCTCAAGGATGCAGCTTCGGTGCCTTGAAGGCACCTGCCTTGTGTCACTGACATGTGGGCAGACACCTGTTGGGCCCACATGTCATGGACAGAAAGGCAGGTGCCTTAAGGCACTGAAGCATAGTCCATTCCTCAATGGCACGTAGTACAGAATAAAAAAAATTGTTGTCGGGAAAATGAAAAAATCCGCTCCACTATATGCAACAAAGCCTGCCTGCCGGGGTTTTTCTCCTGTCACACTATCTCACACAAGGCGGCAGTGGCCTCTCTCTCTCACTGTTGGTCAGTGATCCAGCCGCATCCCGGCCACCGGCAGAAAGGGAGGATGTGCATCGTTTCTCGGTTCGACGGTGTTGAGGCAGCATGTCCCGATCTGCGGTACCCGCCGGGCCTGCGGCACTTGCTCGCTGCCGCAGTATGGGCAGATCCCGGCTGCTCGTGCCCTCCTAGTAACACCCCGACGACCCTTAGGTACAGCTTCCTCCGGCCTTGCTCCACTGCTCATCTTCCCACGTTGCTGCATGTGGATCTTCTTTAGTTGTTTGCTTAAAACGTATCTCGGCTGGCGTAATTTCCATCTTGCAATCTCGTCCTCAAACCATTTTTGATAAACCACCATGCTGCTATCTTTCCCTTATTCCATGGAATATGCTTCTTTTTTGTCGGCGTATGTGTATTCAACTCGTGTTATTGGCCAGTAATTGTTTCCTTTCTACCTCTTTTTTGCAAACAAGGCTTGTCTTGGAATTGTCACGGCAGATGTCCTCTTGCAAGGACTTAATCGTGGAGACATCGCAACTAGGAAGCTTAAAGGGGTTAATCGGGATAAAGAACACGCGAGGTTTACACTAGTTCAGCCCCTTGCGGTGAAGGAAGGCCTACGTCTAGTTGGCTTGGTATTGCTTGAGGTTTCGATGACCAGGGAGCGAGATACGCTATGCCTGCCTCTCGATGAGTTGTTTCTTCCCCTAAGCCGCTGGCGGGTCATGCCCTTATATACACGGGTCGACGCCCTGCGGCCTACAGAGTCCCGGCCGGCTCATCAACAGTGTCCGGCTCGGCGACTAGTTACTTCTACCTTACAGTACAAGTTATACCATCATGGCAGTTTTATCTTTACGGGCCTCAGAGTCGCCTGTGGGCCTTTAGGCCTTTTAATGAACCGCCATCTTCATGCCTTGGTCTTGGGCTTCTGATGAGCCTCTCTTTGCGTAACCCGGCCCCTCTTGGACGGCTTACACAAATAGTTATATCCCCAACATTAGGCCCCAGATTGATTTGAACCGGTTCCTGTCAATCTTTGAAAACCTTATGAACTGGCCTTTAGTCTTCTGTCTTGTGTGAAAATTGTAACCCGCCGTGACATCATCATCTGGATCCAGGTTGAATCATCGTGACGTCATCTTCAATAAAACTTATATTTTAATTCATCATATCTTCAACGGATCTCTGCCTTTACTGACCCTTCCGAAGATCGAGGTGTCGGGGCCGTTGGATAAATGATGTCTTGGTCTCCTCGTTTCTCGCGCCGTCTCTGTCGGCCCCTACTTATAAATTGACGCGACCTAGGTCTTTTCCATTTCCTCCGGTCGTCTTCCTCCTCGCACTCCCTTCTCTGCCGCTCGAGCTCCGCCGCCGCCACCGTCGGAACCCTCATCTTCACCGACTCAGGCCGCTGCATCACCCTGTTTCTTGATCAGAAAACGACGGCAATCCTGAAGGAAATATGCCCTAGAGGCAATAATAAAGTGATTATTTATTTCCTTACATATCATGATAAATGTTTATTATTCATGCTAGAATTGTATTAACCGGAAACATAATACATGTGTGAATACATAGACAAACAGAGTGTCACTAGTATGCCTCTACCTGACTAGCTCGTTAATCAAAGATGGTTATGTTTCCTAACCATGAACAAAGAGTTGTTATTTGATTAACGAGGTCACATCATTAGTTGAATGATCTGATTGACATGACCCATTATATTAGCTTAGCACCCGATCGTTTAGTATGTTGCTATTGCTTTTATCCATGACTTATGCATGTTCCTATGACTATGAGATTATGCAACTCCCGTTTGCCGGAGGAACACTTTGGGTGCTACCAAACGTCACAACGTAACTGGGTGATTATAAAGGAGTACTACAGGTGTCACCAAAGGTAGATGTTGGGTTGGCGTATTTCGAGATTAGGATTTGTCACTCCGATTGTCGGAGAGGTGTCTCTGGGCCCTCTCGGTAATGCACATCACTTAAAGCCTTGCAAGCATTGCAACTAATGAGTTAGTTGCGGGATGATGTATTACGGAACGAGTAAAGAGACTTGCCGGTAACGAGATTGAACTAGGTATTGGATACCGACGATCGAATCTCGGGCAAGTAACATACCGATGGACAAAGGGAACAACGTATGTTGTTATGCGGTCTGACCGATAAAGATCTTCGTAGAATATGTAGGAGCCAATATGGGCATCCAGGTCCCGCTATTGGTTATTGACCGGAGATGTGTCTCGGTCATGTCTACATTGTTCTCGAACCGTAGGGTACGCACGCTTAAAGTTTCGATGACAGTTATATTATGAGTTTATGAGTTTTGATGTACCAAAGGAGTTCGGAGTCCCGGATGAGATCGGGGACATGACGAGGAGTCTCGAAATGGTCGAGACGTAAAGATCGATATATTGGACGACTATATTCGGACATCGGAAAGGTTCTGAGTGATTCGGGTATTTTCGGGAGTATCGGGGAGTTACGGGATTACGGGAGAAGTAATGGGCCTTGATGGGCTTTAGTGGGAAGAGGAAAAAGGCTGCTGCGCCCCCCTCCCCTCTAGTCCGAATTGGACTAGGGAAAAGGGGGCCGGCCACCTTTCCTTCTCCTCCTATTCCTTCTCCCTTCCTCCCCTCTTGGTGGACTCCTACTAGGACTTGGACACCTAGTAGGACTCCACACCCTGGCGCGCCAAACCCTAGGCTGGCCACCCCCTCCCTTGCTCCTTTATATACGGGGGCAGGGGGCACCCCATGACACACAATTGATCTTCGTGATCGTTCCTTAGCCGTGTGCGGTGCCCCCCTTCATCATATTCCACCTCGGTCATATCGTTGCAGTGCTTAGGCGAAGCCCTGCGCCGGTAACACATCAAGATCGTCACCACGCCGTCGTGCTGACGGAACTCTTCCCCGACGCTTTGCTGGATCGGAGCCCGGGGATCGTCATCGAGCTGAACGTGTGCCAAGAACTCGGAGGTGCCGGAGTAACGGTGCTGTGATCGGTTGGATCGCGAGGAGAACGTACGACTACTTCCTCTACGTTGCGTCAACGCTTCCGCTTCGGTCTACGAGGGTACGTAGACAACACTCTCCCCTCTCGTTGCTATGCATCACCATGATTTTGCGTGTGCGTAGGAATTTTTTTGAAATTACTACGTTCCCCAACAGTGGCATCCGAGCCTAGGTTTTTATGGTTTGATGTTATTTGCACGAGTAGAACACAAGTGAGTTGTGGGCGATATAAGTCATACTGCCTACCAGCATGTCATACTTTGGTTCAGCGGTATTGTTGGACGAGACGATCCGGACCAACCTTACGCGTACTCTTACGCGAGACCGGTTCCCTCGACGTGCTTTGCACATAGATGGCTTGCGGAAGACTGTCTCTCCAACTTTAGTTGAACCGAGTGTGGCTACGCCCGGTCCTTGAGAAGGTTAAAACGGAGTCTATTTGACAAACTATCGTTGTGGTTTTGATGCGTAGGTAAGATGAGTTCTTGCTTAAGCCCGTAGCAGCCACGTAAAACTTGCAACAACAAAGTAGAGGACGTCTAACTTGTTTTTGCAGGGCATGTTGTGATGTGATATGGTCAAGACATGATGCTAAATTTTATTGTATGAGATGATCATGTTTTGTAACCGAGTTATCGGCAACTGGCAGGAGCCATATGGTTGTCGCTTTATTGTATGCAATGCAATCGCGATGTAATGCTTTACTTTATTACTAAGCGGTAGTGATAGTCGTGGAAGCATAAGATTGGCGAGACGACAACGATGCTACGATGGAGATCAAGGTGTCGCGCCGGTGACGATGGTGATCATGACGATGCTTCAGAGATGGAGATCACAAGCACAAGATGATGATGACCATATCATATGACTTATATTGATTCCATGTGATGTTTATCTTTTTATGCATCTTATCTTGCTTTGATTGACGGTAGCATTATAAGATGATCTCTCACTAAATTATCAAGAAGTGTTCTCCCTGAGTATGCACCGTTGCAAAAGTTCTTCGTGCTGAGACACCACGTGATGATCGGGTGTGATAGGTTCTACGTTCAAATACAACGGGTGCAAAACAGTTGCACACGGGGAATACTCAGGTTATACTTGACGAGCTATGCATATAAGATATGACCTCGGAACACGGAGACCGAAAGGTCGAGCGTGAATCATATAGTAGATATGATCAACATAATGATGTTCACCATTGAAAGCTAATCCATTTCACGTGATGACCGGTTATGGTTTAGTTGATTTGGATCACGTGATCACTTAGAGGATTAGAGAGATGTCTATCTAAGTGGGAGTTCTTAAGTAATATGATTAATTGAACTTAAATTTATCATGAACTTAGTCCTGGTAGTATTAGCATATCTATGTTGTAGATCAATAGCTCGCGTTGTTGCTTCCCTATGTTTATTTTGATATGTTCCTAGAGAAAAATGTGTTGAAAGATGTTAGTAGCAATGATGCGGATTGGATCCGTGATCTGAGGTTTATCCTCATTGCTGCATAGAAGAATTATGTCCTTGATGCACCGCTAGGTGACGGACCTATTGCAGGAGCAGATGCATACGTTATGAACGTTTTGCTAGCTCAATATGATGACTACTTAATAGTTTAGTGCACCATGCTTAACGACTTAGAATCGGGACTTCAAAAACGTTTTGAACGTTATGGAGCATATGAGATGTTCCAGGAGTTGAAGTTAATATTTCAAGCAAATACCCGAGTTGAGAGATATGAAGTCTCCAACAAGTTCTATAGCTAAAAGATGGAGGAGAATCGCTCAACTAGTGAGCATGTGCTCAGATTGTCTGGGTACTACAATCGCTTGAATCAAGTGGGAGTTAATCTTCCAGACAAGATAGTGATTGACAGAATTCTCTAGTCACCATCACCAAGTTAGTAGAACTTCGTGATGAACTATAATATGCAAGGGATAACAGAAATTATTCCCAAGCTCTTCGCGATGCTAAAATTGGCAAAGGTAGAAATCAAAGAAAAACATCAAGTGTTGATGGTTGACAAGATCACTAGTTTCAAGAAAAGGGCAAAGGGAAAGAAGGGGAACTTCAAGAAGAACGGCAAGCAAGTTGCTGCTCAAGTGAAAAAGCCCAAGTCTGGTCCTAAGCCTGAGACTAAGTGCTTCTACTGCAAAGGGACTGGTCACTGGAAGCGGAACTACCCCAAGTGATTGGCGGATAAGAAGGATGGCAAAGTGAACATAAGTATATTTGATATACATGTTATTGATGTGTACTTTACTAGTGTTCATAGCAACCCCTCAGTATTTTGTACTAGTTCAGTTGCTAAGATTAGTAACTCGAAACGGGAGGTGCAGAATGAACAAAGACTAGTTAAAGGGCAAGGTGACGATGTGTGTTGGAAGTGGTTCCAAGATTGATATGATCATCATCACACACTCCCTATACTTTCGGGATTAATGTTTGAACCTAAATAAGTGTTATTTGGTGTTTGCGTTGAGCATGAATATGATTTAATCGTGTTTATTGCAATACGGTTATTCATTTAAGTTAGAGAACAATTGTTGTTCTGTTTACATGAATAAAACCTTCTATGGTTATACACACCAACGAAATGGTTCGTTGAATCTCGATCGTAGTGATACACATATTCATAATATTGAAGCCAAAAGGATGCAAAGTTAATAATGATAGTGCAACTTGTTTGTGGCACTACTGTTTAAGTCATATTGGTGTAAAGTGCATGAAGAAACTCCATGCTGATGGATTTTTGGAATCACTTGATTATGAATCACTTGATGCTTGCGAACCGTGCCTCGTGGGCAAGATGACTAAGACACCGTTCTTCGGAACAATGGAGAAAGCAACAGATTTGTTGGAAATCATACATACTGATGTATGTGGTCCGATGAATATTAAAGCTCGCGACAAGTATCATTATTTTCTGACCTTCACAGATGATTTGAGCAGATATAGGTATATCTACTTGATGAAACATAAGTCTGAAACATTTGAAAAGTTCAAAGAATTTCAGAGTGAAGTGGAGAATCATCGTAACAAGAAAATAAAAGTTTCTACGATATGATCGTGGAGGAGAATATTTGAGTTACGAGTTTGGTCTTCAATTAAAACAATGTGGAATAGTTTCACAAACTCATGCCACCTGGAACACCACAGCATAATGGTGTGTCCGAACGTCATAACCGTACTTTATTGGATATAGTACAATCTATGATGTTTCTTACCGATTTACCAATATTGTTTTGGGATCATGCATTAGAGACAGCTGCATTCACGTTTAAAAGGGCACCATCTAAGTCCATTGAGACGACACAATCTGAACTGTGGTTTAGCAAGAAACCAAAGTTGTCGTTTCTTAAAGTTTGGGACTATGATGCTTGTATGAAAAAGTTTCATCCTGATAAGCTCAAACCCAAATCGGAGAACTATGTCTTCATAGGATTCCCAAAGAAGACAGTTGGGTACACCTTCTATCACAGATCCGAAGGCAAGATATTCGTTGCTGAGAATGGATCCTTTCCAGAGAAGGAGTTTCTCTCGAAAGAAGTGAGTGGGAGGAAAGTAAAAAACTTGATAAGGTAATTGTACCTTCTCCCTTATTGGAAAGTAGTTCATCATAGAAATCTATTCTTGTGACTACTACACCAATTAGTAAGGAAGCTAATGATGATGATCATGTAACTTCAAGATCAAGTTACTACCGAATCTCGTAAGTAAACTAGAGTGAGATCCGCACCAGAGTGGTACGGTAATCCTGTTCTGGAAGTCATGTTACTAGACCATGACGAACTTGCGAACTATGAGGAAGCGATGATGAGCCCAGATTCCGCGAAATGGTTAGAGGCCATGAAATCTGAGATATGATCCATGTATGAGAACAAAGTATGGACTTTGATGGATTTGCCCGATGATCGGCAAGCCAAAGAAAATAAATGGATCTTGAAGAGGAAGACGGACACTGATAGTAGTGTTACTATCTACAAAGCTAGAATTGTCGCAAAAGGTTTTTGACAAGTTCAAGGTGTTGACTACGATGAGAGTTTCTCACTCATATCTATGCTTAAAGTCTGTCCGAATCATGTTAGCAATTGCCGCATTTTATGAAATCCGGCAAATGGATAAACAAAACTACATTCCTTAATGGATTTATTAAAGAAGAGTTGTATACGATGCAACTAGAAGGTTTTGTCGATCCTGAAGGTGTTAACAAAATATGCAAGCTCCAGCGATCCATCTATGGACTGGTGCAAGCATCTCGGAGTTGGAACATACGCTTTGATAAGTTGATCAAAGCATATAGTTTTATACAGACTTGCGGTGAAGCCTGTATTTACAAGAAAGTGAGTGGGAGCACTACAGCATTTCTGATAAGTATATGTAAATGACATATTATTGATCGGAAATAATGTAGAATTATTCTGTGAAGCATAAAGGAGTATTTGAAAGGAGTTTTTTGAAGAAGGACCTCGGTGAAGCTGCTTACATATTGAGTATCAAGATCTATAGAGATAGATCAAGACACTTGATAAGTTTTTTCAATGAGTACATACCTTGACAAGATTTTGAAGTAGTTCAAAATGGAACAGTCAAAGAAAGAGTTCTTTCCTGTGTTACAAGGTATGAAGTTGAGTAAAGACTCAAAACTCGACCACGGCAGAAGATAGAAAGAGAATGAAAGTCATTCCCTATGCCTTGGCCATAGGTTCTATAAAGTATGCCATACTGTATACCAGATCTATTGTATACCCTACCACTGAGTTTGGCAAAGGAGTACAATAGTGATCTAGGAGTAGATCACTGGACAGCGGTCAAAATTATCCTTAATGGAATAAGGATATGTTTCTCGATTATGGAGGTGACAAAAGGTTCGTCGTAAAAGATTACGTCGATGCAAGTTTTGACACTAATCTAGATAACTCTAAGTCTCAATCTAGATACATATTGGAAGTGGGAGCAATTAGCTAAAGTAGCTCCATGCAGAGTATTGTTGACATAGAAATTTGCAAAATACTTAAGGATCTGGATGTGACAGACCCGTGGACTAAAATTATCTCACAAGCAAAACATGATCACACCTTAGTACTCTTTGGGTGTTAATCACATAAGCGATGTGAACTAGATTACTGACTCTAGTAAACCCTTTGGGTGTTGGTCACATATCGATGTGAACTATGGGTGTTAATCACATGGTGATGTGAACTATTGCTGGTAAATCACATGGCGATGTGAACTAGATTATTGACTCTAGTGCAAGTGGGAGACTGAAGGAAATATGCCCTAGAGGCAATAATAAAGTGATTATTTATTTCCTTACATATCATGATAAATGTTTATTATTCATGCTAGAATTGTATTAACCGGAAACATAATACATGTGTGAATACATAGACAAACAGAGTGTCACTAGTATGCCTCTACCTGACTAGCTCGTTAATCAAAGATGGTTATGTTTCCTAACCATGAACAAAGAGTTGTTATTTGATTAACGAGGTCACATCATTAGTTGAATGATCTGATTGACATGACCCATTATATTAGCTTAGCACCCGATCGTTTAGTATGTTGCTATTGCTTTTATCCATGACTTATGCATGTTCCTATGACTATGAGATTATGCAACTCCCGTTTGCCGGAGGAACACTTTGGGTGCTACCAAACGTCACAACGTAACTGGGTGATTATAAAGGAGTACTACAGGTGTCACCAAAGGTAGATGTTGGGTTGGCGTATTTCGAGATTAGGATTTGTCACTCCGATTGTCGGAGAGGTGTCTCTGGGCCCTCTCGGTAATGCACATCACTTAAAGCCTTGCAAGCATTGCAACTAATGAGTTAGTTGCGGGATGATGTATTACGGAACGAGTAAAGAGACTTGCCGGTAACGAGATTGAACTAGGTATTGGATACCGACGATCGAATCTCGGGCAAGTAACATACCGATGGACAAAGGGAACAACGTATGTTGTTATGCGGTCTGACCGATAAAGATCTTCGTAGAATATGTAGGAGCCAATATGGGCATCCAGGTCCCGCTATTGGTTATTGACCGGAGATGTGTCTCGGTCATGTCTACATTGTTCTCGAACCGTAGGGTACGCACGCTTAAAGTTTCGATGACAGTTATATTATGAGTTTATGAGTTTTGATGTACCAAAGGAGTTCGGAGTCCCGGATGAGATCGGGGACATGACGAGGAGTCTCGAAATGGTCGAGACGTAAAGATCGATATATTGGACGACTATATTCGGACATCGGAAAGGTTCTGAGTGATTCGGGTATTTTCGGGAGTATCGGGGAGTTACGGGATTACGGGAGAAGTAATGGGCCTTGATGGGCTTTAGTGGGAAGAGGAAAAAGGCTGCTGCGCCCCCCTCCCCTCTAGTCCGAATTGGACTAGGGAAAAGGGGGCCGGCCACCTTTCCTTCTCCTCCTATTCCTTCTCCCTTCCTCCCCTCTTGGTGGACTCCTACTAGGACTTGGACACCTAGTAGGACTCCACACCCTGGCGCGCCAAACCCTAGGCCGGCCACCCCCTCCCTTGCTCCTTTATATACGGGGGCAGGGGGCACCCCATGACACACAATTGATCTTCGTGATCGTTCCTTAGCCGTGTGCGGTGCCCCCCTTCATCATATTCCACCTCGGTCATATCGTTGCAGTGCTTAGGCGAAGCCCTGCGCCGGTAACACATCAAGATCGTCACCACGCCGTCGTGCTGACGGAACTCTTCCCCGACGCTTTGCTGGATCGGAGCCCGGGGATCGTCATCGAGCTGAACGTGTGCCAAGAACTCGGAGGTGCCGGAGTAACGGTGCTGTGATCGGTTGGATCGCGAGGAGAACGTACGACTACTTCCTCTATGTTGCGTCAACGCTTCCGCTTCGGTCTACGAGGGTACGTAGACAACACTCTCCCCTCTCGTTGCTATGCATCACCATGATTTTGCGTGTGCGTAGGAAATTTTTTGAAATTACTACGTTCCCCAACAAATCCTCTGCAGTTCTTCCGCATCGGTGAGTTCTCTTTCCCCCTTTCTCAGATCTGCATTAGTACTGCCTTGAGTTCGTCGACGTTCATCGCCGCCTGTAACCTCCATTAGTTCTTACCTCTAATACCTTGCTCAGATCGTAAAAACCACATAGAACTGCTGCGGAAGATGTTTCGTGCTTTTTCTTTACGAAAACAGATCTCATTTCCTTGTTTTGGAAGCCCTCCTTGAGTATATGAACTTCCCTGTACTGTTTTAGGTCTAGAAAATTTTCCTTTCCAAAGCATCGTTTGATCCAAAATAATAATTGCAATTTGTGAAACCTGTTTGCTCCACACTTAGCCAAAAACTGCGTATGTTGACTCTGTTTCAGCCATAGTAGTTCGTGTAACCGGTTTAAGATAATATCGGCTGTCAGCACCGCTTGCTTCTGGCGACTTAAGAAAATCTTAATCATCTTTAATACCTGCAACTGTTAAACATTATCACATAGTTACCTGTATGTCATTAGGCCCCTTCTTAAGCCGCCATCTTAAATAACCCAATAATGCTTATTCTCCAGGTTATAATAAACCGGAAAATTTCCTTTATCTTGTTGTAGGATTCAATTTACACAATGGCACCCAAAGCTGTTAAACCCCCGGTGACCTGCAACTGGGTCAAATCCACCATTACAGAGAGCTCTTTAGCTGGGTTTATGAAATCCGGCCATCTGCCCCAAAAGGAAATTATGTCCTATCGTGCTCCTAACCCATCAGAGGAGAAACCTCAACCCAAGGAAGTGGAGGTAATTGTGTTTACGGATCATATGAACCGGGGCTTTGCTCCACCCGGGTCAAAATTCTTCAGAGATGTTTTGCATTTCTTTGACCTCAGACCTCAAGACATCGGGCCCAACTCCGTGTCGAATCTCTGCAACTTCCAAGTGTTTTGCGAGGTGTACCTTGGAGAAGAGCCAAATTTGACCTTGTTAGAGAGCTGTTTTATTTGAACAGGCAAAATGAACGTGCCAATGGGCCCAGTCTGGAACTCGGTGGAATCTCGATCCAGCGGCGAAGAGACTGCCTTTTTCCTTATGCAGAGCTGCCAAGCCATCTGAAAGAGTGGAATCAGACATGGT
This sequence comes from Aegilops umbellulata, assembly GCA_032464435.1. Classification (NCBI taxonomy): domain Eukaryota; kingdom Viridiplantae; phylum Streptophyta; class Magnoliopsida; order Poales; family Poaceae; genus Aegilops; species Aegilops umbellulata. The sequence goes on from CP136057.1 coordinate 488,083,549, forward strand.
TCTACTGCCAAGATATCTCTCCGGCTGGTGAGAATTCGCTACCCGGTTTTCGTGCTCTGCGCTTGGAGTCCAACCACCCATTGGCTGACAAATTATCTCCCGCTGAACGTATTCCACTTGCCCCCACCATAAAGAAGATTAAGGCTCTTTTGGGCAATGGTTTGGACGGCATTGATTTGGTCCGGACCTGGATTACCTGGCGGGTGATTCTGTTAAGCCGCCGACCCGGCTTAATGTGTACTTACTCAGGGGAAAAGGATGACCCGCTGCGTGACAGCCCTGATGATTTAGCAGATGACACAGTCGAGGCTATGATCCAGTCACTGTTGAAAGAGGGGACTGTGGTGAATAATACCTTCAACTTACTCCCCTTCTGTAAGAACAACCCGCCCCCCGCAGTAAGTCATCAGCCTCAATGATCACCTTTTAGCATGTTTACCTTATTTTTACTCATACCCCCTTACAACTCTTTACAGGCAAACGACAAGTTCTGGAAAGTCCCGTATGATCATGAGGCGGCCAAACAAGCCCGGGCGGCAAAGAGGGCCGAAAAAAGAACCACCAGGCCTTCTACTTCAAAGAAAAGAAAACCAAGTGCTTCAGACATGTTCCAGCTCGATGACTCTGATGATAACGAAGAAGAGGTAACCTTTCAACTTCCCTTACTCTTTTATCATTACCTTACTAACATTATTCTCCTTTTCAGGAAGACACGGGGAACAACCAACCCATCGAGGAAGAGGTAACTATAATCTCCTCCGACTCCGAGCTTCGGCCACGCCAGAAAATTCGAAGAGTAACCCGGAAAGTAAGATTTTCACACCCTTTGGCTTACCAAGATCCTGACTTTCTTTTGAAGCAATAGCAATTTGAAAGCCGGAGGCAGACCCAGACCAGCAAGGATGCAGAGCTCTCCTCCGGCTTGCCTGACATAACCCGGAAGCGTCGGACTGAGGTTATCTCCGACTTATACCCTTTTTTACCTTTGGCGGGTCTAATCCGTAAACCTCTCAATTCATCTGACTCCAATTACCAGGATACCTCTCCTTCATCCGGCGACTCCATGCAGTCAAACATGCCGGCTTTTAAGACTGCTCCTGGGTAATATCAATTTATTTACCTTATGTTTTTTCTTGCTCATGTTTCTATACTTATTCTTCTATTTTGTCCATAGCGTGCAAGTTAAGCCCATGATGAGAACAAAGAAAGATAAGCCGGTCGAAGACCCTGTGGTAACTGAACGGGAACTGCACACATCAGCCGCCGCCTGAACCGGCTCAGGATACTGCAGTACCAACTTCTGATCCGCCTGCTGAAGATATCCTGGTTGGTTCTGTTAACCCGGAAGCACCTAGCACGACCAAGACGATTGACCCAGAAGTGGAAATACTCAAGACTCAGTTTGTTGAGCCGGCCCAGCCCACAGTTCTTGCCAGATGTTCTGCTAAAGAGGAGTTATTGGAACGTCGTAAAGCCAAAACGGACATCACTGACTATACTCATTTGAGTATTGGAGAGATCGTCTCGGGTTATATCAACCAGGTGCATAGCAGCCATGACCTGGAAATTGACATGGTGAAGCAAATACAACAAAAATCTAAGGTATGACTTATGCTTCCTTACTTTCAATCATACTTACTGTACCAGCCCCCAAGTCTATTGCTTATTAGGAAATATGCTGTAGACTTAGAAAAACTGTTAGAGCTGCTTGTACGGCTTAAAGAAAAAATACTTAAACCGGCTGTAACACAATACCTTTAACTTGCGATACACATTAGCCCCCAAGTGCCAAGCATCTTTGCTTGCAAAGTGCTTGGGACTTTAATATCCAGGACCGGCTTAATCATTTAGAAAGCTTCGTTATACATTAGCCCCCAAGTGTCAAGTATGTTTGCTTGCAAAGTGCTTGGGGCTTCAAATTCTTTACCATGATCCTGACTGCAACCCGGTATAACGCAGGCCACCATAGGTCAATTTGAATCGGAGATTGCTGACCTTAAGAGTTGTCTGTTAGCCCAGGAACTTGAAATTCAAAATGCCAATTCCAAATTTGAATTCAGCGTCTCCTAACAAGAGAAGTTGAATAAGAACTTTGAATCGGAGAAGAAAACCTGGGCTGACAAGAAGGCCTCTCTGGTGACTCGGGCCGAGACAGCCGAAGCATCCCTTGCAAAAGCAAACACCGAGCTGTCCGGCTTGAAGCGTCGGATATCTCGAATGTTCTCAGCAATCTTCGGTAAGTTACTTCATATGAACCTCAAATATTGCCATCCTTCCTTTGATGACGAAGCTAATTATTGCCTCCGGCTTACCCTTTGTTTAATAACACAGGCCCCAGGAGTACAACCCTCAAGCAGGACATGGTGGTCAAACTGAAAGCAGTATGTACTCTGGTGGATCAATTGTACACCGGGTCACAACGTGCTTTAGCCATTGTGGCTTTATCAAATGATGTCCCATCTCCTGCAAGATGTGCTAAAACGGCTTGCCATGCTGCCTTAGCGGGTCCAAGAACTAAGACGGGCATCTGCTAGAGCCGAAGCCATAGCTGCCTTGAGCCGGGCCAAGGCGTGGATTCCAGAGTTAGACCCGGCCGACCTCAGTCTTGGATAGCAGAGTCTGAAGGAAGATGGAACCTTATTTGATGAGGCGGACTTCACCGCCTGTGTAAAAGACATACGCCCTGTGGCTACTCTCATTGGAAACGACACTAATCTTACCAAGTACCAGCCGGGTTATGACAGCGAGAACCGGAGGATTCCAACACCTCATTATGATGATGTCAGCCTGATCCCTCCAATTCGTAAGCATACCTTTGCCCCTGAAATCGATCCAACCGGTTTAATAGATGATGAAGCTGAGTTTGAAGCCTTGAGTGGCATTGACTGGACCTCATCGACCTTCCAGGACAGAGCAGCAGACGAAGAGGCGGAGAAGGATAACCCGGAGTCGTCAAGCCAACCAGCAGAGTGAAGACATCGGGTGTCATATGTTTAAGTTCTTGCCAAACAATGCCTCGCTATTCAGACTCGGGGAGTTTTGTAATAGAGTAGAAAAACTCAATTTTTCTTATGGCTTCATGTATGCTTATGGCGCATGATATTTGCATAAGCCGCCATTATTATGCACTCACTCTTTTAATCTGTTATGCCTTCATAGAATCTTACTTGTATCGCCCTGCACATGACACAAGCAGAAATCCCTTGGCGACTTACGATTAGGAAATCCCGCATTGGGGGTCATATAATGTTTTGGTAACCCGGAGTGTACACCAAACAATCTTAGGAAATACAACTTACGATTAGACTTAGTAGACATAATCACAATGGCATGCCTATGATGCTTGTAGTTATTTCTCCTGTTTGTATGACCCAACCTCTGAGGGTAATTTTAACTCCTGAAATTTGATATATAAAGGTTCACCTGGTATTTAGTAACCCGTAGTAACCAATATTCGCCCGGAGGGTTGTGATCCACTCTGTGGTATTTTGAAGAGGGTCTCAATATAACCAAACATTGATACTTATAAAATATGATGATTAATAAACGAATTTCATAGGCTTCTGATTTGAATACGATCAGTGAACCGTTCCAAAGGGGTTAAGCTAAGATTCGGATGCGATCATATAGCCCCCAGAGGCTGTGGCGATGCCGATCAAGTGGGTATCGACAGCTATGTTCTCTTTGGTTCGAATACGACCTATGTTTGAACAGGAAGCCCCCAAGTGACCATAAGAGTTGTTTAATGACGCTGATTCAAATAAGATCCACGTCAGACCCAAAAGGGGTTAAGCTATGATTCAAATATGATCAAGAAGCCCCCAAGTGGGTTTGGCAGTATGCCGATCAAGTGGGTATCGACAGCTATGTTCTCTTTGGTTCGGATATGACCTATGTTTCAGGTATAGTAAGGCCAAAGATGAGCGATATTCCACGGCCGGCGGGTCTCCTCCTCCGTCTTACGTGAGTCTTTGTGCTCTCGAACATCGATAAGGTAGTATGACCCGTTGTTCAGATTCTTACTGACCACAAAAGGTCCTTCCCAAGGAGGGGATAGCTTGTGCATGTTAGATTGATCCTGGATGAGTCGGAGCACTAAGTCGCCTTCCTGAAAGGTTCTGGACCTAACCCGACGGCTGTGGTAGCGGCGCAGGTATTGCTGGTAAATCGCCGAGCGGGCTATTGCCAAGTCTCGCTCTTCATCCAACAGGTCAAGTGCATCTTAACAAGTTTTTTCGTTATCCGACTCAACGTGAGCCACCACACGGGGCGAGTCATGACGGATGTCACTTGGCAGGACCGCCTCTGCTCCATACACCATAAAGAAAGGTGTATAACCTGTAGATCTGTTAGGTGTAGTATTGATGCTCCAAAGTACAGAGGGTAATTCCTCCACCCAACAACCCGGCGTCCGCTGCAAGGGGACCAGGAGTCGGGGCTTGATACCCTTCAAGATCTCTTAATTAGCTCGTTCTGCTTGACCATTGGATTGAGGATGAGCCACAGCCGAAACGTCAAGCCGGATATGCTCTCGTTGAAAGAACTCTTCCATAGCTCCTTTGGAAAGGTTAGTGCCATTATCAGTTATGATGCTGTGTGGAAAACCAAAGCGAAAAATCACCTTTTTCATGAACTGGACCGCCGTGGCTGCATCACACTTACTGACTGGCTCCGCCTCAACCCACTTTGTAAACTTGTCAACTGCTACCAAAAGGTGCGTCTTTTTATCCTTAGACCTTTTGAAAGGCCCGACCATATCAAGCCCCCAGACTGCAAACGGCCAAGTAATTGGAATCATCCTCAATTCTTGAGCCGGCACATGGGCTCGTCGTGAGAACTTCTGACATCCGTCACATTTACTGACCAGATCTTATGCATCAGCATGAGCCGTCAGCCAATAAAACCCATGACGGAAAGCTTTGGCCATAAGAGATTCTGAGCCGGCGTGATGACCACAATCGCCTTCATGAATCTCACTAAGGATCTCCTGACCCTCTATAGGTGACATGCAACGTTGAAACGCTCCAGTGACACTGCAGTGATGTAACTCGCCATTGACAATTGTCATGGACTTGGACCGCCGGACGATTTGTCTTGCCAAGGTCTCATCTTTAGGCAACTCTCCCCGGGTCATGTAAGCCAAATAAGGCACTGTCCAATCCGGGATAACGTGGAGAGCCGCCACCAGCTGTGCCTCCGGGTCTGGTATTGCCAGATCTTCCTCTGTAGGTAACTTAACAGAAGGATTATGCAAAACATCAAGAAAAGTGTTAGGCGGCACCGGCTTACGCTGAGATCCCAGCCGGCTTAAGTCATCAGCTGCCTCATTCTTCCTTCGATCAATGTGTTCCACCACATAACCCTTGAAGTGTCCCGCCACAGCATCAACTTCACGATGGTAAGCCGCCATAAGGGGATTTCTAGAGTCCCACTTGCCTGACACCTGATGAGCCACAAGGTCTGAGTATCCTAAACATCTTACCCGGCTCAAGTTCATCTCTTTGGCCATCTGGAGACCATGGAGTAGGGCCTCGTACTCAGCTACATTGTTAGTACAAGGAAACATAAGCCGGAGCACATAACAAAATTTGTCACCTCGAGGGGAAGTTAACACGACTCCAGCCCCGAGCCTTTCAACTGTCTGGATCCATCAAAGTGAATAGTCCAATATGTATTATCTGGCTTCTCCTCAGGTGCCTGTAGCTCTGTCCAGTCATTGATGAAATCCACCAAAGCTTGAGACTTAATGGCAGTGCGTGGTATGTACGTCAGACCATGAGGCCCGAGCTCGATGGCCCACTTGGCGACTCGTCCTGTAGCCTCTCTGTTCTGAATAATGTCTCCCAAGGGGGCAGAACTTACCACAGTGATAGGGCGACCTTGGAAGTATTGCTTCAGCTTCCGGCTTGCCATGAACACCCCGTAAACAAGTTTCTGCTAATGAGGATATCTTTGTTTTGACTCGATGAGTACCTCACTGACATAATAAACTAGCCATTGAACCGGATGTTCCTTACCAGCCTCCTTGCGCTCTACCACAATTGCCACACTGACAGCTCGTGAATTAGCAGCCACATATAACAACAAAGGCTCCTTGTCAATGGGAGCTGCAAGAACCGGCGGCTCAGATAACTGCCTCTTCAAATCCTCAAAAGCAGCATTAGCAGCATTACTCCAGACAAAGGTGTCTGCCTTCTTCATCAGTTGGTACAGCGGTAGGCTGTCTACCTAACCGGCTTATGAACCGGTTTAAAGCAGCAACACGACCCGCCAGTCCCTGAACATCATTGATACATGACGGTTTAGCCAAAGAAGTTATTGCCTTAATCTTCTCCGGATTAGCCTCGATGCCCCTGTTTGAGACCAAGAATCCCAAAAGCTTGCCTGCAGGCACACCAAATAGACACTTCTCCGGGTTAAGCATCATTTTGTAAACCCGGAGATTGTCAAAGGTTTCTCTGAGATCAGGTATCAAGGTTTCCATCTCTCTGGATTTCACCACTATGTCATCCACATAAGCATGAACATTGCGCCCGATCTGATTGTGGAGACAATTCTGTACACACCGTTGATAAGTCGCCAGGGCACTCTTGAGCCCAAAAGGCATAGTGGCAGAAGGCTCCAAACAGAGTGATGAAAGCCGTCTTCCCCTGGTCCTTAACTGCCATCTTGATCTGATGATAACCAGAGTAAGCATCCAAAAAGCTCAAATGCGCATAACCCGCCGTAGCATCAATGATTTGATCAATACGGGGGAGAGCGAAAGGATCAGCCGGACAAGCCTTATTTAAGTCCGTGTAATCCACACACATCCGCCAGGTGCCGTTTTTCTTGAGCACGGGCACCGGGTTAGCCAACCACTCCGGGTGAAAAACTTCGAGAATGAACCCAGCCGCCAAGAGCCGGGCGACCTCCTCTCCTATAGCTTTTCGTCGTTCCTCATTGAATCACCGCAGAAATTGCCAGACCGGCTTATACTTTGGATCAATATTAAGAGTGTGCTCAGCGAGGCCTCCCGGTACACCCGGCATGTCAGAAGGCTTCCATGCAAAGATGTCCCGGTTCTCACGGATGAACTCGATGAGCGCGCTTTCCTATTTAGGATCCAAGTTGGCACTGATGCTGAACTGCTTAGACGAATTGCCTGGAGTAAAATCAACAAGCTTAGTCTCTTCAGCTGATTTAAACTTCATGGCAGGGTCATGTTCCGTAGTCGGCTTCTTGAGGGAGGTCATATCCGCCGGGTCAACGTTATCTTGATAAAATTTGAGCTCCTCTACTGCACAGACAGACTCGGCATAAGCCACATCGCCTTCTTCGCACTCCAGGGCCACCTTTCGGCTTCCATGCACAGTGATGGTGCCCTTGTAACCCGGCATCTTGAGCAGTAAATAAACATGACACGGTCGCGCCATGAACTTGGCATAAGCCGGCCGCCCGAACAAAGCGTGATATGGACTCTTGATTTTGACCACCTCAAAAGTTAACTTTTCAGCCCTAGAATCATGCTCGTCTCCAAAAGCCACCTCTAGCTCCATCTTACCCACAGGATACGCCGACTTACCAGGCACCACTCCATGGAAGACGGTGTTGGAAATCTTTAAATTCTTGTCAATTAAGCCCATGCGCCGAAAGGTCTCATAATAGAGGATATTGATGCTGCTACCTCCATCCATGAGCACCTTAGTAAATTTATAACCACCAACCTGCGGTTCCACCACCAGGGCCAGTTGACTCGGATTATCCACCCGGGGAGGGTGATCCTCCCTGCGCCAGACAATGGGCTGTTTCGACCATCTAAAGTAACGAGGGACAGCCGGCTCAACAGAATTCACAACCCTTTTATGGATTTTCTGACCACGTTTGCACAAACTAGTAGTGAACACGTGATACTGCCCACTATTTAGCTGCTTTGGATGGCTCTAGTAACCCGATTGCTGCTGCTGTTGTCCTCCTTGACCAGACTGCTGTTGGTTATGACTGCCCTGGTTTCCCTGGAAACCGGAACCTGAACCGCCGCCCGGGCCATGAAAGCCGCCGGCTCCTGAGCCGCCACCCGGGCCTTGATTACCATCAAACATATTAGAATTCTTGAAAGCCTTCATGATTGCGCAATCCTTCCATAAATGAGTCGCTGGCCGTTCCCGGGTGTCGTGTTTTGTGCAGGGCTCATTGAGTAGTTGCTCAAGAGATGGACCTGACCCACCGAACCGAGGGGGTCGCTTTCCTTTGCACTTATGATTGTTACCCTGTGCATTGGCCACAAATTCCGGGTTGCCGTCCGCCTTACGCTTATTGCCTCCTTGATTCGCCGGGTTATGCTGCTGACCCTTTCCATTACCGTTCTTCTTTCCCTTCCTTGTCCATTCCTCATCAAACGCGGGATCCTTGGTACTATCAGAATCAGCATACTTGACTAAAGCCGCCATCAGAGTCCCCATATCGATGCAATCATGCTTAAGGCGCCCCAGTTTCTGTCTCAGAGGCTCAAAGCGGCAATTCTTCTCCAGCATGAGAACTTCTGAGCCGACATCCATCTTGTCAGACGAATGTATTATATCTTTGACCCGGCGCACCTAATGAGTCGTAGATTCACCTTCCTCCTGCTTACAATTTGTCAAGTCTACAATCGACATAGACTGCTTGCAAGTGTCCTTGAAGTTCTGGATGAAACGAGCCTTTAGCTCTGCTCATGAACTAATGGAATTGGGTGGCAAACCCTTTAACCAAGAACGGGCCGTTCCGTCCAATATCATGGTGAAGTATTTAACCATTGCTTCATCACTAACCTCCAGCAGCTCCATGGCCATCTCATAACTTCCAATCCACGCCCCAGGCTGTAAATCGGCCGTATAATTCGGTACCTTTCGAGGTCGCTTGAAATCCTTGGGCAGACGTACATTACGTAGAGCCGGTACCAGACAAGGAACACCTTCGGTTCTAGTAGCAACACCCGCCTCAACGGAAGTCGTCGGGTAAGCCGGTGAGTCATGTTGGGCTGCTAGCTGAGCCGCTAGCTGAGCCGCCTGCTCGTCCTCCTGACGTATCCGATCCTGAACCGGGTTATACCCGCCGGGCTGGTTCCGGCGCTCAGCGCTACTTGACAAGGCCTCTGATTCCATGTGTCTACTGTAACTCGGGCTCCGGTTTTGACGAGGCGGAGCTAACTAGGGCAGAGGAGTTGAGTGAATCCTGTCCCGGCTGTAGGAGTAGGTCTCTTGCTGAGCCAGAGCTGTTTGGACAAGCTCCCTAATCCTCCGGGTTTCCACCACTGTCGGATCATCACCATCTACCGGGAGAGCCGCCAAACGTGCTGATGCTGCGATTATGTTCTCCATGGGGTTGGAGAAGTGACCCGGTGGTATTGGTACATAACAGGGCGGTGCCATATTGCCGTAAAGAGGCGCCGTCACCTCAGGCTGGACCGGGCCTCCCGCTCCGGATGTCATAAACTGATTTGCACCTGGCGGGTTACTTGGGCTGGCAAAGAGATTCTGAGGATCATAAATCTGAGGTAAATGGGACTGAGTTTTCTGATGTCTCCTCCTCATTACCTCATTAGATGCGTTCAGGCTCATCGTGAGCTGAAAAGCCTCTGCCTGAAGTTGCTGCGCCCGTACGTCCAAAGCCGCCCGCTCTGTGGCTAATCTAGTATCTTTAGCCGCTAAGGTTTCCTTGGCCCGGGCGATCTCCTCACGGACATGTGCCACCTCTGCCTCATGCTCAGAATGGTTCACAGGGATGACTGTAGCGGTTAACAGGGCCGTATGTTTATCCATGAGATCCATCAGCACCTGAGCCGATGAGCGCACAGGGCCTCCTGCCCCGGCTGCTCCTAACCCGGACGTTATCGTCGCCGAGGCCGTAGAATTTTCGTCGGGTTGAGTGCCAACCATGAAGACTCCTGCCCAGTTTGGCGACCCTGAGGGGTCTTGAATAGTGCTGCCATCGGAGCAGCCCCCAAGCACACCATCTTGAACTTCATACAGCGAATCTGTTGAACCGGCGGACGAATCACCGTCAGAGAGGACGGCCGGCTCACCATCATCTTCAGATCCTTCAGAAAGTTCACCTCCATGGATGCAACCCACAAAGGCACGCTTCACGACGGGTTGAGCTCGGGCGGGTCTCGCACGCTGAGCTGTCTCGATGAGGTCGGTGTAGTTGTCCGGCTCAGGGCCCGGCTCACCAATCCGGCCGATGAAGACGTGAATTCCGCCAAAGGGGACCCAGTACCCATACTCAATTGAGCCGGCGTCGGGGCCCCAGCCTTCGTCGTCGATGTAGATCTTGCCGCGACGACTCTTGGTCATCCGGCCAACTGTGTATCCCTTGAGCCCTTCGAAGCTGCCCTTCAAGAACTCAAATCCACCGTGTGTTGGCCCCATGGTGGGCGCCAACTGTCGTGGAATTGTCACGGCAGATGTCCTCTTGCGAAGACTTAATCGTGGAGCCATCGCAACTAGGAAGCTTAAAGGGGTTAATCGGGACAAAGAACACGCGAGGTTTATACTAGTTCAGCCCCTTGCAGTGAAGGAAGGCCTACGTCTAGTTGGGTTGGTATTTCTTGAGGTTTCGATGACCAGGGAGCAAGATACGCTATGTCTGGCTCTCGATGAGTTGTTTCCTCCCCTAAGCCGCTGGCGGGTCGTGCCCTTATATACACGGGTCGATGCCCTGCGGCCTACAGAGTCCCGGCCGGCTCATCAACAGTGTCCGGCTCGGCGACTAGTTACTTCTACCTTACAATACAAGTTATACCATCATGGCGGTTTTATCTTTACGGGCCTCAGAGTCGCCTGTGGGCCTTTAGGCCTTTTAATGAACCGCCATCTTCATGCCTTGGTCTTGGTCTTCTGATGAGCCTCTCTTTGCGTAACCCGGCCCCTCTTGGACGGCTTACACAAATAGTTATATCCCCAACAGGGCTATCCATTTCACCTTGTTGATATTGCGTCCTTTTGGTGAACTGCACAAATCACTTTTTCCTTAAGAGTGTTTTGTGCAGTTCTGCCAAAATGTCACACGGGCAACGTTTTTACATTTCTGTGGGACTGCAGAAAGGGAGATTGGTTTTGCTATCGTCCTCATCCAACTCCGTGCCTTATCTTCTCCAACAAGTAGTTAGTTCTAAAGAGAGATCGCATAGGTGATCGGCTTCTATTTGTGTGTGTTATGTTTCATCATCTAGTTCCACTATTATTGTAATCACACTGACCTGATATCTTTGCAAACAGGGATGGTCAACTCGATTTTAGTGGAGCTGCACAAAATGATCGGATTGCGGTGTCCTCCGTACACCTCTTTTTTGGCTACAGAGCCGGGTGAAACTAGCTGCCAAGCAATGAACACTATGCCCAGGAAATGGAGCCATGCCTACGAACAACATCGATCAATTATATATTTTTCTTTATTTGTACACCTGCTCACAACTTTGTCTTCAGTTGTGATGTGAATATTGGCGCTGATCTGCGAACCATTGAGATGCATTAGCAGCCATGGTAGTTTCATTTGTATTTGATGGAATGTTGTAACGAGATAATATTGAGGCAAGAGGACACATGGATCCTAAGTTGAAACCTTTTTTTCCTGCGGGAACTAAAGTTGAAACCTTCATATCATCACAGTACAATTTCATTAAAAGTATGCGTACATATAAACAAATCCTGAAGGATTGATAGCAATGCCAGAAACAATTCAACTTCGTTTCGCCGACATGTGGGACATCCTTCATCCGGCACCACCTGCCGTGCAACAATATTGACTGCACAACTGCAGGGAAAGATTCACCCCGGTCGTTGCGCCGCATTAGTAATGACTAGTGAGCAGTCAAATTGCAGAGCTCCGCCTTCACCACAGTAAGTTGCTCGGACGAAGCAACCATCATTTTCCTGTTCCTTGAATCCGCTGGTACTCCCATATTACCAGAGTAATAAGTTGCTCGGGCGAAGCAACCATCACTTCACCTTTCCCACAGTAAGTACTCCCTCCGTTTCTTTTTAGTTCGCATATAAGATTTGTCTTAAGTCAAACGTAGTAAAGTTTGACTGAGATTGTAGGAAAAAAATATCTGCATTCATAATATAAAATCGATATGATTAGATGCATTATTGAATTCACTTTCATCGTATATCTCTAGTATTGTAGATGTTGATATTTTTGTATATAAATTAGGTCAAACTTTATGAAGTTTGACTTGAGACAAATCTTATATGCGAAGTAAAAAAGAAACGGAGGGAGTACTAGTACCTCCTTAGGCCCACTGAAAAATCACTTTTCTCTCTCCATCAAGTGCATTTATTGTCAATCTAACCCTGTCACCGAAACACCTCTTTGGCTACAGTTAGTTCAGGGTTAGTCATGAGTTAGTCTAACCTCTAGCTAAGATTGAGTATCCAAACAGGAGCAGTATAGGACATGCAAGTTGCTCGAAGCATACAGTCAAATTCGTACCTGAAAGGATCTTTTTTCTTTTTGAAAATGGAATGTGAAAGGATCTTCTAATGATATAATTTTCAAATTATATAAAATCTTATCAACAGTCAAAGGCATCCTCGAAGAATACATCAGGCCCTACTCCCTCCGTCTAGGTGTATAAATCACCTTACGAAAACCAAATAGTCCCAAAATACTTAGGCGCGGTGCATTAACTCGCACCTTGTTTCTTGTTTCTTGACATATCCACCAATAAGATATATGGGACGTGCATGTTTTCAATGACTTAGACTACCAAACACGACATGCAATGGTTAGTTCATTGCATGCAAGGCTTTTAATTAGCAAATAAATATTATTTTTTCTCGTTTTCCCCTCTTCCTTGGTCACGATGCACAATCTAAGATGACTTACTCACTAGACGGAGGGACTATATAAAATCTTATCAATAGTAAATCCAAGTGGTACTACTACACCACACAAGTTCAAAATGAGAAACTGGACACACTCACGACACAGCACGCCTGTCTCGTTTGGTCCGTCGGTCAAAGCGCTTCCTCTTCTTGGCATAACAATAGAGTACAGTAATTTATTTAGAATGCTCTTGGCATGTCGCCAACATGTGATGAGTTAACCGACCTCAATAGACGGCAAAAACGCCAGCCCGCCGCACTTTGAGACAGACGAGGACCGAGAAGCGATACGGGCTGCTGGATTACTAGAGCTAGTGTCGCACAGAGGCCAAGAAATATGGTGATAGCGTGGGCTAGCCATGTAATATGATCATGTAACTACACTGGGCTGCCGTGTTTCGTACTCTTCCAGTCTACTGTGGAGATGATTGGTTGATTTTATATCACTGAATAATATAAAATATTGTGAGTGCGGACGCTCCACCACGAGGTTCCTTGCTCCTTCTCGGTCGCTGGGAATCTATGTTCTTCCACTCTTTTTTTACGTGAGCTTTATTCATCCTTTTGCCAACACACGACAACTCGCAGAACGACGAGAAGCTTGCTTACTAAGCCTTCTTCCTCGCCAACGCATGCGCGGTGGCTCGCAACGTTCATTCTATTTGTCTAGGAATCCACATATAGCTAGGCTCTTGCATGAGAGCCCACTCACCTTATAGACTACCCACAGTGGTAGTAACATACTTAATGAGAAAATAGAAGCATGTGGTAACATAGCTAGTTACCGTAACATCACAGTACCAAGACGATTCGAGTCTACAACCTAATAAATGAAGTGTTGCATGACACCACACATACAAGTAAATGTAGGTTTTTGAATGTGGCGAGGAGGCGGGTACAGATGGGAGTGCATCAGGCGGCGCCCTGGGCCGGCGCGCCGCTTCAAATGGCGGACGCGGTGAGAGGTTGCGTCCGCCCTGACCCCCTTAAGCGTGGACCTTTGTGGTGTATGTCACCTTGTGTCCAGATCTGAGATGCCATGTGTACCAGATGAACGACTCCAAGCTCGACCACCGTGATGCAAGAGGTGCGAGCCGAGGAACACTTTGGAGACACCCCCCCATAATTTTCTTGTCATCATCTGAGTCCTAGAAGATCTCACCCACATCATCATTAGGCATGCAGCTGCCTTCATAGACAAGGTGCACAGAAGGAGTAGAGGCGACTGGGGACGTACCACATCGTGGGCACTCCGTACATGCTCGTGTGCGTGCAGCGTGCGTGCTGTTCCATCGGTGCTAGCTCTAAGGCCGAGGTTGAGGTCGTCTTCGTCTCCGGCTAGTCCTTAAGCAACGATGGCAAAGAGGTGCTGCAAGAGATGCGTAGGCGCCGTTGTGTGCGAGCTTCGCCGTAGCACGATGAACCGGACGTCACCGCAGATGGCGCACGCCTCCATGCAGCCGAGAGTGTGTGCATGCATGTGTTATTCACGTGCATTCTACGGCCGAGTGTGTGTGCATGCATGTGTTGTGTACGTGCGTTGTGTGCTCCATGGTGTGCGCGTTTGTGCATTAGTTGGATCGGCATGAGTTAGTGCGTTGGCGTGTGTACATGCGTGGCTGCATGCGTCCTGTACATGCGTGGCTTCTTGCGTGGTTATCAATATAAACTAATAAAATATCTTCAACTTTGCATCCTGATGTATCATCTCTAGTGGTTAGCGAAGAGTTCATGTTCTTTTATTTGTTTATAGGTGGGCACGCGGCAAAAAACAGGGGAAAATGCACAAGGTTCCTTGCAGACGCTCCACCATGAGGTTCCTTGCTCCTTCTTGGTCGCCAGGAATCTATGTTCTTCCACTCTTTTTTTTACGTGAGCTTTGTTAATCCTTTTGCCAACATGCGAGACATCTAGCATCAAGGTGTCATGTAAGAAAATGGAGATAATCAGATAAGCATCGCGTAAGTGAGTCGTGCACTTCGATGGCACCTGCTCCAACTACACAATATTTTTTCTCCTCGATGGCACGTGAATAGTGCACGTACTCAATGACGGAGCACGGGATGGTAGCCATGACATGGTCAGCCCTTTTTGGAGAGAGTACGTACTAAATAACTTTGATGTGTCCCGTCCACTCACAGAATGACGAGAAGTTTGCTTACTACACCTTCTCCCTCACCAACGCGTGCGCAGTGGCTCGTAACACGAGGAGAAACTTGTGCTTACAAGCGGTGGACGTGCAAAAGTTCATTTGCTGTCAGATTGCCAGAAGTACTAGTGTAGTACCACCATTATTGTTTGAATTCCGAAAGAGGCGAAGAGCCAAGCGCAAGGTCACCTACTAACCTTAGGCTAGCCATAGTGGGAGTAACATAAGTAGGAGTACCTCCTTTTTTATTCTAGAAACAATCACACGCGAATATTGGACGGTAGCAGCAAGGCAACTGAATCAAAAATCAAAACCTTCCCGCCCGGCGCCAGCTGAGCCCGCCGCTCCACATTAATGGCAAGTCAGCTGAGCTCGACGCTCCACAGTAAAGTACTCAAGTTCCATAGCAAGTGACCGTATCTCATGAGTCTGTTGAAGCGGCACGCCGACCGAGGGCACCGCCCGCTGCACGCTCGGCACTTCAGACTACACATACTTTGCGAGACAAAAGGTGGGGCCATTATTAATGATATACTCCAGTATTAAACTAAAGGGACTAACTATTGTAAGGAGGCTACATACTACGTTGGTTCTAGATGATGTGTCAACTTCATATAGCCGGATGTTGGCTATACTATTAACCATGCTCTAAGTGTGGTGTGAGTCGGAAAATTTATTAAGTCATTAATTAATAATTAACGGACGCCTTAATTACTCAGCCGTTTCTGATTCTTTTGGATAGTGGGTCTATTATTGACTTGGACGTGGGGTTTGGGCCAAAGGCCTACTATTATACTTGGTCTTACTCGCACGACCGACCTGACAGGCTCTAACCTAGCCGCCGCTGTATCATATGGTTTCACACCGTTCCAGATCCTAGCGCCGCCACACAATTCTTCTCCATCCCTCCTTCCAGCATGCACCGCGAGAAGGGACAACAGTCCTCCGAACCCCGCCTTTCGTGATCCAGTACGGGAGAGGGGTGATTAGGTTTTTGGGGAGCACACTCCTGTGACTGCTGCCAGCGGCGACTTCCTCAACAACAGCCTTCTTCCCCGACCTCGGTAACCTCTTCATCAACGACATGAGTGACAACATCAACCACAGCGGTTCTGCTCCTGCTGTATAGTATGCGATTCTGTCCTCCTGGTTTAGTCCGCATCATTACTTCGATCTTTGCAATTGTCGTCATGATCTATTTGCTATTGATTCGAATTAAATCTCATAGTAAATTGCTCATATATTCAACAATCCAATCCAAAAACCTAATTATAGGCAATTTACTCCGAGTGGTTTTGCTGTGCTTTTGAAGCCACCTACTTTTAAGGGGTGCAATATAAAAGGTGGCGCACAAGAGCAGTATATTGGTTTCAGATCATGTACTGCTATGACGCCACTAAGGGTAAGCCTGAGGGCGATCTAAATCCTACACAGCAAGAAGCTTTTGAGAACATGGATACCCTCTTCAAAGCCGCCCTGCTGAGTGTTCTTGACGATTCCATTGTGGATTCATATATGTCGTTTGATAGCGGCTAAGACATGTGGGCTGCGCTCGAGGCCACATTTGGGGCCTCTGGCGCTGGCAACTAGTTGTATGTCATGGAGCAATTCTCTGACTACAAGATGACTAATGAGCGCTCTGTTGTTCAGCAGACTCATGAGATACAGTCACTCGCTAAGGAACTTGAGTACTTTAAGTGTGTGTTGCTGGAGAAATTTGTTGCTGGCACCATCATTGCCAAGCTTCCACCTTCATGGAACGATTTTGCTACTTCTCTGAAAAACAAGAGACATGAGTTTTCCGTTTTGGATCTCATTAGCACTCTTGATTTTGAAGAGAAGGCAAGAGCAAAATACACACGTGCTCGGGTCGCGGAGGGAGCTTCTAGTGCCCACATGGTACACGAGAAGAACTTCCAGCCCAACCAGCCCCAAAACAAAAAGCTCAGGGGAAAGGCAAGTTTGATGCAAAGAACAATCCGTCACATTCTACCAACTTCAAGAAGAATTCTCATAACGGGAAGGGATACAAACCTCAATTTTGGTAGCACCGCACAAAATTTATATGGCTGCATCTACCTGCTGTCAGCTAACCTCCAGGTATTCCTACATTCGTAACTAGGTACAATGACCACCATAAGATGAAATAAGCTTATTCGTACGTTGACTTGCTGATTGCAGTGCGGAACGATCCTGTCATGTGTGGAGTAGCAAACAAGCAGTGCAACCAAAGGTGGAAATCAACCAAGGACTTATGAAATTATATATAATCTTCCTCAGGCAGTTCAGTATCCCCTTCGTCCAGATGATCGTGTTTTGTCATGCCGAGCTATTGATATGTGCTACTGTTTTGCAACACCGTTTAAGTATAGCTATTGTTTTCCTATCTTTTCAGATTCAGGACAATGAAGATGATTTCAGGGGAACTGCACAATATGGACTCATGTTGATTCATCTCTATTGCCTCGTGTGTTTGCTGCAAATGTGTCAGCATCAATTTCAAGCCGAGAAAGCTAGCTAGCTTTGGAGTTGCCAACATGCTCAAAGTGCTCGCAACATTGAGAAGATACAAGCATGCCCGGGAAATTAATGCGTGCGCAGGGAGGCCCTTTGCTCAGAGAAGCATCGACCGATTTTCTTTATTTCCACACCTTCTCACAACTTTGTATTGGTTATAGTATGGTGAATCATTGAGATGGATAAACATTATGAACTTTTGTTCTTCTGAATGTTAGTATGCATACCGTATCCTCTGAAGCTTAGTTTAATGTAAATGTTGACTAGCCTGTTAACCTTCACAATCTAATAAGTATATTGTAGGCCTGTTATTTAACACCTCAATTTGTCACGCTACACGACCAGTGTGAGTGTCCTGATCCAGTACCGCATCCTATAATTTGGTGGATGCCAAGTTGAAAAAGGTTACCGATGAGTAGCCATAAGCTGGAGGCGTCTCTTTTTTTCTTTCGAATGGGCAATAAGCTGGAGAGTGTCTCAAGCTGCCTCTAGCACAAGGCCCTCTAGTACGAAACATGGGCAGTCGACTGGGCCGATCCAAAATCCTATCCATCTTAAAGCCCATTTGTTTTTGTCTTTTGTGAGGAGAAGCCCATATTTCTTGAAGAGGGGGCGATCCCAGGGAAACCCTCCTTCCTCCTCGCTTCCACTTATGCTTCCGTCTCGCCCCAATTCCCCCCGCTCCCCATCTTCCTCACTCTTCCAAAAAACCACCGCTCACCTTCTTCCTCACTTGTACAGAAAACACCTTCTCCTCTTCTTCCACTCCTACAGAAAACCCCAGCACTCCTTCTTCCCCACTCACACTGCCACTATGCTTGTCTCTGGCTACTCTACTCAAACCAGTGAGCTCGGCACGACGCCCACAAAGAAAATGGAGTCAGCTGGCTCCAGCGCCAAGAAGATGAGGCTCCCGCTAGCGGCGATGCCGGTTGTAGATCCCATAGCCGGCATCACGGGGAGAAGCGGCGAGCCCCCCCCCTCCACCCGGATCTGAGGAACAGGCAGAATCTCCGGCGCACCGCATTAGCGATCTCCCGGACGTCATCCTTGAGGAGATCATCTCGCTTCTCCCCACCAAGGATTGCTGTCGGTGTCAAAACCGGCGGATCTCGGGTAGGGGGTCCCGAACTATGCGTTTAAGGTCGATGGTAATAGGAGACAGGGGACACGATGTTTACCCAGGTTTGGGACCTCTCAATTGAGGTAATACCCTACTTCCTGCTTGATTGATCTTGATGAATATGAGTATTACAAGAGTTGATCTACCACAAGATCGTAATGGCTAAACCCTAAAAGTCTAGCCTGTATGACTATGGTAATGAGTATCCATCCTCCAGACTAAGTCCTCTGGTTTATATAGACACCGGGAGGATCTAGGGTTACACAAGGTCGGTTACAAAGAAAGGAATCTACATGTTTGATAGCCAAGCTTGCCTTCCACGCCAAGGTGAGTCCTATCTGGACATGGGTGCAGTCTTCGGTCTTCGTATCTTCGCAGCCCATCAGTCCGGCCCATGGCTAACAGGCTGGACGCCAGAGGACCCCTTAGTCCAGGACCCCTTACACGAGTCCAATCCACTGACATCTTTTTGCAACATGACATCACGTCCGCCCGGTCATAATTTCGAACCGTTTTTCGTCTTCCGCTCCGCGTTTCGAGACATGGTTGCCATTGGCATGTCTTGTCGAAGCAGAGATCGTGTCCTCTTATTTCGGGATTCTCATTAATATGGGCGTGGGTAATCCAACCATGCTGTTTACACAGCCCTTGGGAACAGGCAAGTTTTATGGCGAGTGGGGAGGCGTTCAATATTCACTGCCTTTATAAGGAGATAAGGATTCCCTTTCTTCGCCCACGCCTTCTCTTCCTCTCTGTCCTTCCATTATCGAGCTCCAGCGCCCAAGTTCCCATCTTCTCCTTCTCAAGGAAGCACTCAATCATGTCCGGATCCGGAGGCCAAGGCAAGTGGATGGTCTCCTCCGTCAAGGAGAAGGACATCACCCAGCTTCGGGCGGCCGGGTATCTGGCGAAAGGAATTGCCCACCGTCTGCCCACCAAGGGGCAAGTCATCCCCACCCCGAAGCCTACTGAGAGGGTAGTTTTCCTCCCTCACTTTGTCCGCTGACTGGGGTTTCCACTTCACCCCTTCATTCGCGGATTGATGTACTATTACAGGCTAGATTTCCACGATCTAGCCCTGAACTCCTACCTCAATATCTCGGCATTCATTGTCGTGTGCGAGGCCTTCCTCCGCATCCAGCCCCACTTCGGCCTATGGCTCAAGGTCTTCAATGTGAAGTCGAAGGTGGTGGATGGTCAGCACGCGGAGTGCGGAGGCGCTATGGTGAGCCAGATGCCCAACGTCACTTGGCCCACATGCACTTCTGTGGAGATTGTCAAGGAGTGGCAGAAGTAGTGGTTCTACATCATGGAGCAACGCGGCACCACTAGGGCGGCGGCTCCCGAATTCAAGGCCGGAGCCGTAATGCGGCTCACCTCCTGGACGGAGAAAGGCCCCAACTGGTCTGCGTCATACGAGCTGATAGCGCTGCAGACGCGCATTCAGAGTATGGTGGATAAAAACATCAAGCTCGTCGATGTGATCCAGGTGATGCTGGTTCGCCGGATTCTCCCCTGCCAAAGCCGAAGCTTCCCTTTATGGGAATTCGATCCGGAGAAGCACCAGACCCTGGGAGGGCTCTTCGGAACTACTCACGAAGATGCCTAGTAGTTGCTCTTCAAGGGCAACGAGAAGCCGCCGGTCAAATATTTGGACCGTAGGCACGATCACACCCATCCCGCCAATGCGGTAAGTTCTCCTTTTCTTAAGGCATACCTTCTAATTGTCTGTTCTAGGAGGATGCCTAATCTTTGTCGTATTTTTTCAGGTGTGGATGGAGAGAGCGGAGAGGATCCATAGTTTGGCTCCGCTGCCCGAAGAGCCAGTCATCCCGCTCCTGGCGAAGATGCTGGTTCCGGCATCCTATCGGCCGCCAGAAACGAAGGCCAAGAAGAGGTGTCAGTGTCAAAACCGGCGGATCTCGGGTAGGGGGTCCCGAACTGTGCGTCTAAGGCGGATGGTAACAGGAGGCGGGGGACACGATTTTTGCCTAGGTTCGGTCCCTCTCGATGGAGGTAATACCCTACTTCCTGCTTGATTGATCTTGATGATATGAGTATTACAAGAGTTGATCTACCACAAGATCATAGAGGCTAAACCCTAGAAGCTAGCCTATGGTATGATTGTTGTTGTCCTACGGACTAAACCCTCCAGTTTATATAGACACCGGAGGGGGCTAGGGTCACAAATAGTCAGTTACAAGGAAGGAGATCTACATATCCGTATTGCTAAGCTTGCCTTCCACTCCAAGGAGAGTCCCATCCAGACACGGGACGAAGTCTTCAATCTTGTATCTTCATAGTCCAACATGTCGGCGTTCCGGGAACGGGGGTCCCCAAACTTGCCTGCCTGCGGCCTGCGGCGTGGCTCAAAGGGGGGCCCAGCACGGCCCATCTTCATCAACACAGACCCAAGACCCCCGCGAGGGGCCAAGCCTCGCGGGGCGGACGACACAGAGCTTCCTCAGGCACGACCTCATCAGGCTGGCTCGCGAGGAGACGGAGAGATCAAGGCGGGGTACCTCACGAGGTGCCTGTGACACAAGCCATGACGACCAAGGGCGCCAGGCGGGCGCCAGCCCGCGCAGTGTCCTCCTTTCCTCTTTGGTGCAAAGGGAGCAAGCGCAGGCGAGAGCATCAAGCAAAGGCACCCATTTCGGTGCAACAAGACCAAGACCAGCCCAACAGCAGGGAGGAAGTCATTGTGGAGCCCAAGCCAGCGTCACCACCAGAGCCTTTGGCAGCGCGAGGACCAACTTTAGTCAGGATAAGTGTACCAGATGTTCCCCTACAAAATGGCCAATTGTTGGCGCCCTTCCCGCTCAATATTTGGGAAGAGGCCCAGGGCCTTTGCCTATAAATAGGACTAGCCACCCCCAGGGTAGAGGGGGGATCGGCCAATCCAGAAACAAGCTGGGATCTGATCGAGTAGCATCACAGAGAGAGAGAGAGAAGGGTGGCTGAACTCCTCCTAGCAGTTCATCGCCCAAGCCAAGAACAGACCCTCGCGAGGCTGTTCTTCCTTGTATTGCTCATCATCATCAGCCCAAGAGGCAATCCACCACACCACAAAATAGAGTAGGGTATGACACCACAATGGTGGCCCGAACTAGTATAAACCCTGTGTCTCTTGTGCTGTTCTTTCCATAGCTTAGATCTTAGCGAGGCGGTGGGGTGCAGGTAGGTAGAAGGCGAAATCTTCGTGCGCACCCCAGTGTTCGAACCTCAAGGGTCTGCCGGAACCCGAAATCTGACATTTGGCGCGCCAGGTAGGGGTGCGCCGGAATTCGTCTTCCACCGCCCCGTTCTCCTCCGACCATCGCGTCCATGTCTGACGCTCGTCGGGCCCGCGCCGAGCGCCGAGCCGCTCTTGCTTCCCACGTCGCCCAGACGGCTCCTGTCGGCGGGCGTCCTCGCCGTTCCCCGTCACCTGCCGTCAACGCCGCCACCGGCCCGGCGGGAAACGAGCAGCAAGCGTCGTCTCAGCATCCGTGCATGCGACAAGACAGCCGCACCGCTACTCCCTCGCTCACCCCAGCTGGTTCTTCGTCCCGCGCGCTCTGCGCACCCATGGAGGCTCGAGTTGCGCTCATCGCGGCAAACGAGCTCCTGCGCTACCGTCCCGTCGACGACGTCTACGAAGAATGGCTCGACTGCGTCGCCGAGCTCGTCCGCGCCGTAGGGGGCTCTCCTGCGCCGTCCTTTCCACTGCACCGCACCCCGCCCTGCGTGGGCGACGAAGCTCTGGGGGCGCCCCAGCCGCCTCCTCCTCAAGAAGGCGCCCTGGCTCCAAGGCGCGTGCCCCTGGGCAGATCACGCTCCGTCAGGTGCCAGCGCGGCAAGAGCAGAGCTGCCAAGAAGTCCCTCGCCCGCAAGAAGCTGCCCGGGCGCTCCCTGCTCCAGCACGTCGCGACCATGCTCCTGCTCCCACACGTCAAGACCCCGTGCTGCTCCCAGCTGCAGCGCATGGGGACCTGCAAGACCAAGCTCTCCGTCACCCAAGGCCTCCCGTGGCCATAGTAGGCTGCCGTGCCTTCACCACCGAGCTACGCAGCGTCACGTGGCCCGGCAAGTTCAAGCCAGACCTGCCTCCTCGTTACGACGGCACGGCCGACCCTGCGGAGTTCCTCCAGCTCTATGAGCTGGGCATCGAAGCTGCCAACGGAGACAAGAAGGTCATGGTGAACTGGTTTCCCATGGTGCTCAAGGATAGGGCCCGCACCTGGCTCCAGAACCTAGCTCCAGGCATGATCTCCTCCTGGGACGAGATGCGCACCCGCTTCATTGCCAACTTCCAAGGTACTCGCGACCGGCCACCCGCCGTGAGCGACATGCGCTGCATCAAGCAACAACTCCGAGAGACCCTGCAGAAGTACATCCAGCGCTTCAACAACGCATGCCTCAAGATTCCCAAGGTGACCGAGGAGTCCATCATCTCAGCCTTCTCCGACGGCATGCGCGACGTCAAGATGACGGAGGAGCTGGCGATGCATGAAGACCTGCGCACTTCCTTGGAGCTTTTCAACTTGGCGACCAAGTGCGCTAGGACGAAGGAAGGGCGCCTCTCGCTCCTCGAGCTGCCTGCCGGAGACCCAGAAGAGAAGAAGCCCAAGGCCAAGGATGTGAAGCGCAAGGGGGCTGCCGTGCTCGCGGCAGAACCAGACACCAAGCGGGGCAGAGATCAACCCGAGTCTTCCAAGGACAGTCGGTACTGTGTGTACCATGACCTCCACACCCACAACACCAACGAATGTCAAGAGCTCCGAGCCGTGCGAGAAGGAAGGATCAGCCGTCGTTCCGACCGCGGTGACCGGGGCTACGGTCGAGGAGGAGGAAGACGCAGGACGCTGGGAAGACCGCGGCCCGCGCCAAGGGTGGCGCGATCGACCTCGCGAGGATCGCTGGCAAGACCCGCCTCGCGAGGGAGACTGGAGGGATCAGCCTCGCGAGGATCGCCCGCAAGGCAACGCAGGCCTCCCTCCGCTGCCGCCGCAGCCAAGGAGAAATGAGGACCGTCATCAGGACGAGGGGGCTGGGGGCTTCCAGGAGCCGTGTGCGATCGCCTGCATCCTGGGCGGGGCTCAAGCCCCAGCCTCTCAGCGCATCTTCAAGCAGTTCGCCCATGAAGTAAATGCAGTCCTCCCCAAGCTCGAAGCCACGCGCCCTCTCAGGTGGTCGGCGTGCGCCATCACGTTCAGCCCAGCGGATCAGCTCAAGTGTGCGGCCACAGCCGGAGTCCCCCCGATGCTTTGTTCCCCAATCATCAGTAACGTGCTGGTCACCAGGACCCTCATCGATGGCGGGGCAGGGCTCAACGTCCTGTCTGTGGAAACATTCAACAATCGCCAAGTGCCCTACAACCAGCTTCAGCCAACCAACCCTTTCTCCGGAGTCACCGATGGCTCCACGTTCCCGATTGGGCATGTCCGCCTCCCTGTCACCTTCGGGGAACGCGACAACTACCGCACCGAGCTCATCGACTTCGACGTCGCTCACATTCGCCTGCCGTACAACGCCATCCTTGGGTACCCAGCGTTGGCCAAGTTCATGGCCGTAACTCACCATGGCTACAACGTCCTCAAGATGCCAGGAAGTGGCGGAGTCATCACGATGCCCTGTGAAGAGAAGGACGCGGTGTGTTTCCTGGAACGAGCCTTTCAGGCCGCATCACTGGAAGACCCGGATCGCGGAAGCAGGAGGCTTCCCGAGACCACCTCCAAGAAGAAGAAGACATCGTCCGGCCCGGCCCCTCAGGGCCCGCTCCTGCCCAGGGGGAACCTCCTTCCATCGCATAGGAAAGCGCGCCTGGCGCCCTCCTCAGGCAGGGCTCGGGGGCTCTCCCCTGGAGGGCAACCGACCTGGCTAAGGTCGCGAGGGAGGCGCTTGGGCACCACATGGAGGCGTGTTTCGAAGCACGTTTCCCTCAAGAAGGAGTAATGCAAGGAGGGCCAGACCCTCAGGAGTTCGTCAGCAAGGCCATTCAGGAGCTATAGTAGTCAAGAGTCATGAGAGGCGGCCGCCGCCTACCAGCTGTGGCTCCCCATCCAGGCGGGGATTGTCGGCGTTCTGGGAACGGGGGTCCCCAGACTTGCCTCCCTGCGTCCTACGGCGTGGCTCGAATGGGAGCCCAGCGCGGCCCATCTTCACCAACACAAGACCCAAGACCCTCGCGCGGGGCCAAGCCTCGCGAGGCGGACGACACGGTGCTTCCTCAGGCGCGGCCTCCTCAGGATGGCTCACGAGGAGGCGGAGAGATCAAGGCGAGGTACCTCGTGAGGTGCCCGTGACGCAAGCCATGACGACCAAGGGTGCCAGGCGGGCGCCAGCACGCGCAGCGTTCCCCTTTCCTCTTTGGTGCAAAGGGGGCAAGCACAGGCGAGAGGACCAAGCAAAGGCACCCATTTCGATGCAACAAGACCAAGACCAGTCCAACGGTGGGAAGGAAGTCACCATGGAGCCCAGAACGGCGTCACCACAGGGCCTTTGGCAGGCGAAGACCAACTTTAGTCAGGATAAGTGTACTAGATGTTCCCCTTCGAATTGGCCAATTGTTGGCGCCCTTCCCGCTCAAATATTTGGGAAGAGGCCCAGGGCCTTTGCCTATAAATAGGACTAGCCACCCCCAGGGTAGAGAGAGAAGAAAAACCAACTAGAACATAGCATCCGCAAACAGAGCTAGCAACTCACTTAGAGAGAGAGAAGGGCGATCGAACTCCCCCAGCAGTTCATCCCCTAGCCAAGAACAGACCCTCGTGAGGCCGTTCTTCCTTGTACTGTTCATCCTCATCAGCCCAAGAGGCAATCCATCCACCACAAACTAGGGTAGGGTATTACACCACAATGGTGGCCCTAACTAGTATAAACTCTGTGTCTCTTGTGTTGTTCGTTCTGTAGTTTAGATCCTTACGAGACGGAGAGGTAGAGGGCATAATCTCCGCGCGCACCCCAAAGTTCGAACCTTAAGGGTCTGCCGGAACCCATGATCTGACATTTGACGCGCCAGGTAGGGGTGCGCCGGAATCTGCCTTCCACCGCTCCACTCTCCTCCGACCGTCACATCCATGTCTGACGCTCGTCGGGCCCGCGCCGAACGTCGGGCCGCCATCGCTTCCAACGTCGCCCAGACGGCCCCCGTCGGTGGGCGTCCTCGTCGTTCTCCCTCCCCCGCCGTCAACGCCGCCATCGGCCCGGTGGGGAACGAGCAGAAAGCATCGTCTCAGCACCCGTCCGTGCGGCAAGACGTCCGCACCACTACTCCGTCACTCACCCCGGCCGGCTCTTCGTCCCGCGCGCTCCGCGCACCCTTGGAGGCTCGAGCTGCGCTCATCGCGGCGAACGAGCTCCTGCGCTACCACCCCGTCGACGACGTCTACGAGGAGTGGCTCGACCGCGTCGTCGAGCTCGTCCGCGCCGCAGGGGGCTCTCCCGCGCCATCCGCACCGCTGCGCCGCACTCCGCCCCGCGTGGGCAATGAAGCTCTGGGGGCGTACCAGCCGCCCCCTCTCTAAGAAGACGCCATGGCTCCAAGGCGTGCGGCCCCTAAGCGGAACCCGCTCCGTCAGGCGCTAGCCCAGCAGGAACGGAGCTGCCAAGAAGTCCCTCGACCGCAAGAGGCTGCCCGGGCGCTCCCAGCTCCGGCTCGCCGAGAGCCCGCTCCGGCCCCGGGGCGTCAAGACCCCGCGCTGCTGCCAGCAGCAGCGCAAGGGCACCCGCAAGGCCAAGCTCTCCCTCAACCAAAGCCTCCCGTGGCCACCGCAAGCTGCCGCGCCTACACCACCGAGCTGCGCAGTGTCGCCTGGCCCGGCAAGTTCAAGCCGGACCTGCCCCCTCACTACGAAGGCACGACTGATCCAACAGAGTTCCTCCAGCTCTACGAGCTGGGAATCAAAGCCGCCAGCGGGGACGAAAAGGTCATGGCGAATTGGTTCCCCATGGCGCTGAAGGAAGGTGCTCCCAGCTCCCGGGACCAGATGCGTACTCGCTTCATCGCCAACTTCCAAGGTACCCGCGACCGGCCTCCCACCGTGAGCGACATGCGCCGCATCAAGCAGCAACCTGGGGAGACCCTACAAAAGTACATCCAGCGCTTCAACAGCGCGCGCCTCAAGATCCCCAGGGTGTCCGAGGAAGCCATCATTTCGGCCTTCTCTGATGGCATGCGTGACGTCAAGATGAAGGAGGAGCTGGTGATGCATGAAGACCTCTGCACCTCCCTGGAGCTGTTCAACTTGGCGACCAAGTGCGCCAGGGCTGAGGAAGGACGCCTCTCCCTCCTCGAGCCGCCTGCCGCAGACCCAGAAGAGAAGAAGCCCAAGGCCAAGGACGTGAAGCGCAAGGGGGCTGCCGTACTCGCAGCGGAACCAGGCACCAAACGGGGCAAGGATCTGCCCGAGTCCTCCAGGGGCAGCCAGTACTGCGTGTACCACGACCTCCACACCCACAACACCAACGAATGCCAAGAACTCCGCGCCGTGCGAGAAGGAAGAATCGGCCGTCGCCCTGACCGTGCTGACCGAGGCTACGGCCGAGGAGGAGGAAGAAACCCAGGACGCTGGGAAGATCGTGGCCCGCCCAAGGGTGATGCGACCAACCTCGCGAGGACCGCTAGCGGGACCCGCCTCGCGAGGGGGACTGGAGGGATCAGCTGTAACGCCCCGAGACCGATGTGCCAGTTGTCCTCCCGTTATTCGCCGTCCTTGCCATGTCATGTGCTTGCTTGTCGCTCTTTGCCATATCATCATCTGCATTTCATATCATGTCATCATGTGCATCGCATTCGCATACGTGTTCGTTTCATGTTTCTGAGCATTTTTCCTGTTGTCCGTTTTGCAATCGGGCGCTCCTGTGTTCCCCGGCGTCCCCTTTTGCCTTTTTCCGTGAGCGGGTATTAAAATTTCTCGGAATGGACCGAGGTTTGCCAAGCGGCCTTGGTATAGCACCGGTAGACCGCCTATCAAGTTTCGGGTCAATCGGAGTCCGTTTGATACTCCAACGGTTAACCGGGTAACCGTGAAAGCCTCTTTTGGTGCAGCCCAACATCCCTTTCAAAGTGGCCCAAAACCCATCTAAGTCTTCTCCATCCTCTCGTTCGTCGGATCACGATCGTGTGGGCGAAAACCGCACTCCATTTGGAGCTTCCTAGCCCCCTCTACCTATAAATATGTGTCTCTCCCCGGATTTTCGGGCAGATGAACCCTAGCCTCTTTCCTCCGCGCCGCGCCGTACGCGTCCACCCCGCCGCCACGTCACCCGGCCAATAGCGTCGCGCCAGGTCATCGCCGGCGCACCCGCGTCCAACCGCGTTGCGCCACCTGGCCTCCGGCCTCCCTTCCGCCGCCGCGGCCCGCTGAGCCCGGGTCGGGCCCGCCCAGGCCCGCGCGCCCGGCCGCCTCCCGAGCACCGCCCGCTCCGCCCCGCACCTTGCGCCGCCGGCCACCGTCCTCGCCGGCGTGCCCCGCGGCCGCCGCCTCCGCCGCCCTCCCGCGCTCCGGCGCCGCCCCTCGCCGCCCAACTCCGGTGCCGCCATCCGTCCCGTCACCACTGCAGTCTTCTCCAGCGGGATCCGGCAGCCCCGCGCCCGGATCCGGCGCCTCCGCCCTCCTCCGGCGCTGCCCCTCCCTCCGGCCTCGCCGGAGCCGCACGCCGTCGCCGGAGATCTCCTCCGGCCAGAAACGCCGCGGGTGGATGAGATCCACCCGTCCCTCCTACCAAACGCGGCCCCTCCGACCCGGATCCCTCCATCCCGCATGGCTCCGTCCCGTTTCTGCGAGGTGAAATTTTGGCGAAGTCCCTGATATTTGTGCATTCTGGTCCTCTCTTCATCATGCCATAACTTGCTGCATACTGCTCCGTTTCGGGCGTATAATATGTCAAATTGTTCGCCTCGATGAGTGCATCATTTCGTTCCATTGCATAATTTTCATTTGAGCTCATCTTGATGCCCGAAATGCTGTTAGAAGAGGGCTATGTGATGTTAGTTTCTGATTCTTATCAGAACATGCACTTTTGTCATTTTTGCCATGATTGATGTGTGCATCCTATGAGGTTGAGTCCTACATGTGTTTTGTAACATGCCATGCCATTTTTCCATAGATTTATGCCATGTATTTTTGTGAGTTATTTGGTGACTAGCACAAGCATTCAAACTAGGGTACTTAATGTTGCTGATTTCAGAGACTTAGTATTTTCACTAAGTCCCTGCCTGCTGTTATTTTTATGCCATGTGTTAATGTTTTCTCAGAGAGATCTGTGTCTATTTTGAGCATGATCAGTAAGAGTGTTTTGAGCATATGGATTTTCTCTATCCATCCATGCCTTTTTTTATAATTATGGAGTGCCATAGCTTGAGTCAATCGAGCTTTACTTTTGCTATAAAATGTTACTGGCAGATTGTTTACATGTTATTCAATTTTGCCAAGCTTGTTGTAGTTGTTCCTTGCATGATATATTGTTGTTCTTGCCATGTCTAGCTTCTATGCCATGTCTTATTGATGTATGTATGCCTAGTTTATCATGCAATGCTCTGTAGTGAGTGCATCGAGCTTGTAAACATGCCTACTTGTTATCTCTTTTTGACATGTCCAGTTTTCTGCTAAGTCTGAAATCTGTAACGAGACTTGCTTAATTGACCTGGGTGTTATTATATTTTCTTGTCCTTTTTGGCCTATGGTCAGTAAGGGATTTTTGTTAAGTGCTTTGAGTAGATTCATGCCATGCCTTGTTTTGCCATGTCCTGTTCATGTAGCATGTTGTTTCATTGCCCTAAACATGTCATCCTGATGTTAATTCCTGGCATGTTATTTTCACTGTCTGTGAACCTGTTATCTTTTGCACTTTTGCCATGATTGTTTGAACCTGTTGTGGTGTGATTTAGCCGTATCTCAGTGTTCATATTTTGTCAAGCATCTTGAGTAGATCACTGTCTTATGCTTTGTTTTTTATGTTTGGGTGCAGTAGCTTAGTTTCTTGTTGCTTGCTAGGTAGCATCATGCTGTTAATGGCAGAATCTTGTCATTCTTGTTTTGCTTGTCATTTGCAAACCGTGCATCCGATTCCGGTGATCTTTATGTCGATTTCAACCGAAATCAACTCACCTTCCCAGTGGCATACTTGGTTTGCCAAGATTATGCCTTGTTCATCTTTTCCCTTCCCGCGCATGCATATGCATTGCATACCACATCTCGCATATCATGCCATGTTTATGTGGTGGTTGTTTACTCTGTTGTTTGCTTCTTTCCGGTGTTGCTTCTTCGGGTTAGTTCCGATAACGTTGCGATTGTGAGGATCCATTCGTCTACGTCTGTTTGTCTTCTTCATGGACTCGTTCTTCTTCCTTGCGGGATCTCAGGCAAGATGACCATACCCTCGAAATCATTTCTATCTTTGCTTGCTAGTTGCTCGCTCGTTTGCTATGCCTATGCTACGATACCTACCACTTGCTTATCATGCCTCCCATATTGTTAAACCAAGCCACTAACCCACCTTGTCCTAGCAAACCGTTGTTTGGCTATGTTACCGCTCTGCTCAACCCCTCTTATAGCGTAGTTAGTTGCAGGTGAAGATGAAGTTTGTTCCTTGTTGGAACATGGAGATGTTGTTCCTTGTTGGAACATGTTTACTTGTTGGGATATCACAATATATCTTATTTAATTAATGCATCTATATACTTGGTGAAGGGTGGAAGGCTCGGCCTTATGCCTGGTGTTTTGTTCCACTCTTGCCGCCCTAGTTTCCGTCATATCGTTGTTATGTTCCCGGATTTTGCGTCCCTAACGCGGTCGGGTGATTTATGGGACCCCCTTGACAGATCGCTTTGAATAAGACTCTTCCAGCTAGGCCCAACCTTGGTTTTACCATTTGCCTACCACCTATCCCTTTCCCTTGGGTTTGATCAGCCCGAGGGTCATCTTTATTTAGCCCCCCCGGGCCAATGCTTGTATAAGTGTTGGTCCGAACCGAGCAGCCTGCGGGGCCACCTCGGGGAAACTCGAAGTCTGGTTTTACTCGTAGCTTGACTTATCCGGTGTTGCCCTGAGAACGAGATATGTGCAGCTCCTATCAGGATGTCGGCGCATCGGGCGGCTTTGCTGGACTTGTTTTATTGTTGTCGAAATGTCTTGTAGCCGGGATTCCGAGGCTGATCGGGTCTTCCCGGGGAGAAGGAATATCCTTCTTTGATCGTGAGAGCTTATCATGGGTTAAGTTGGGACACCCCTGTAGGGTTTGAACTTTCGAAAGTCGTGCCCGCGGTTATGTGGCAAATGGGAATTTTTTAATGTCCGGTTGTAGAAAACCCGAAGTTGATCTTAAATAAAATACACCAACCGCGTGTGTAACCGTGATGGTCTCTTCTCGGCGGAGTCCGGGAAGTGAACATGGTGTTGGAGTTATGCTTGACGTAAGTAGTTTCAGGATTACTTCTTGATCATAGTTGTTCGACCGTGATTTTGCCTTCTCTTCTCGCTCTCATTTGCGTATGTTAGCCACCATATATGCTAGTCGCTGCTGGCTCCACCTCATACCTTTTGCCCTACCTATAAGCTTAAATAGTCTTGATCTCGCGGGTGTGAGATTGCTGAGTCCCCGTGACTCACAGATACTTCCAAACCAGTTTGCAGGTGCCGATGAATCCGTGCAGGTGACGCACCTGAGCTTAAGGAGGAGTTCGATGAAGATCTTATCCTTTATGTTGTTTCGTTCTAGTCGATCAGTAGTGGAGCCCAGTTGGGGTCAATCGGGGACCTTTTTCGCTTTTGGGGTTTCTTCTTTTATTTTGGCTCCGTAGTCGGGCCCTGATTGTACTTGGTTGATGTAATTCTTTACTCTTGTAATTGTGTGAAGTGGCGATTGTAAGCCAACTATGTATCTTTTTCCCTTATGTATTACATGGGTTGTGTGAAGATTACCTCACTTGCGACATTGCTTTCAATGCGGTTATGCCTTTAAGTCGTCCTTCGACACATGGGAGATATAGCCGCATCGAGGGCGTTACAAGTTGGTAATCAGAGCCTTCCCTGACCTTAGGAGCCCCCACTGATTGATCGTTTTTAGCGGCCAAGTTATGTCTAGAAAAATGTTTTGAGTCATCTAGGAATTATATATCGGAGAGATTAGGAATTCTTTTTACTTCCCAGTCTCCTCATCGCTCTGGTAAGGCATCCTGACGTAGAGTTTTGACTCTTCTCTTCTCAAATTTCACTAAAAAAAATTTAGGATCACGCGGGTATCTTGGAATAGCTCCGATGGTTTTATGATGACAACATTGTCTTGGTTGCCTCCCGTCAGCAGGGGTTTAGTGGAGGTGTCCCGGGGAGTTGAGCTCCGAGGTGTTGTCGTCATAATTTTATCGTTGCAGTTCTGGAATACCTGAGTTTAGTACGCCGACATCGAAAATCTCTTTTGTACAGTTGTTGGTGAGATAACCCTGATAGCCCAGTACTGAGGCGAGTGCGGGAGTATTGCCATGACTCGTATAACGGATGCTTTTCGAAGGTCGAGGTAGACGATTTCCGAAGGTTTCTTGGTTATGTGTTGAAGGATGGATACAGCTGGATCTAGGTATTGTTAGTTTGGGTGATATATTTTGTGTCCCCTGTATCCCCAACACCTGATTGCATAACCAGAAAGTTTTGGGAGTTTATAAGTGGGAATTCAAGTATCACGTAGGAATTCTTTCCAACAGACACATGATACGAGATGGGATCTATCATATGTTTGTTTCCGGCTTATTCTGCATGCCAAATCCTTTGTTTTGTTTTATTTGTGGTATTCGAGTTGCTTCAATGTCAAGGGTTGATTCCATACCTTTTCCAAACGGTGTTCTCATATCCCTATGTGGATACCAATCCTTCATGATAACTGAGAGTGCCATGTCAATCCTTTTCAACCGGTGTGTCTCTCTTCAAGTGGATCCGATCACTTCATCATTCGAAAGATCAATTATCAGTTCTTCTCAACGGTGTTTGCTTCATCCGTTCCAAGTTGTCTTTTTTTTCCCGCCCTCCCACCCTTATTTCTTCAAGGACGCAGATTTCTTAATCAAGTATCCATTTTATTCTTGTGAAGCCTCTCCATTCTTCTCCTTCTTGTTCTTACCCGGTGTTTCTCATGAAGATGCTAACGGAGCCTCAAGTTTATAATTATTGGTTCTTTTATCTTCCCTGGTGTGTTCAATGCAATCTTTCGATGGTGATCACATCTTTTCCTCGTTTCAATACCTTCTCATACCGGTGCACCTCATAATAATTCACTTCTCGCTATTCATTTGTTCGGGAGTGCTGAAGCTATCTTAGAAGGCTCGTCTTGTCTTTCAAGTTCAGTTCAACCTATTTCGAGGTTGTTATCTCATTCTAGTCATTTAATTCAACCGGTGCAATCTCTCTTTTCAAGCAATCGTTCAACGGTGTTTCTTTTGAGTGGGCCCTAACCCACAGGTCTTTTTCCAGGATCTTACCTGACTCTTCTGATTTTCCCGGAGCTATTCCCAAATTCATTTCAAAGTTTGACGTAAGAATGAATTGTCATCAGTCTAATGTCTTTCTCCAAGATCTTTCAAATTCTTTCATCTTTGACTCAACCTTTATATTCTTCATTCCGGAGTGTCCCAACAATTCATGGTGGTGTTTCTCATCATCATTCCTAATATTTGAAGACCGAAGAAGAGCTTCTCTTTAATCTTGCTCCATTCTGTTCAAGATTCATGGTTCTAGCTTGATGCCATCCTCTCATAATTGTTTTCGATTGTGAGAATTATTTTCACCCATCCGGAGCATTTCAGGAGTCTTTTCAGTTTGATTCTCCGAAGGCCATCATTTCAGAAGAATTATTCATTCTCAGCTTCGTCTATCGTTCTCCAAATCTTACCGGTGCATCTTTCAATATTCTCTAATTAGTTCACGATCTCTTCGTTCTCATGTATCTAAATCCTAGCAAGCATCTTCGTTTATTTGCTAATTCTTCCCGGTGTTTCTTTATCCTTTCTTCGTCCATTTTAAATTCTTACGGTGGTTCTTTCAAGACTCTTCTTCCTTCGTTTATCATATCAATTCAATCGTTGTTTCAACCCTACCGGCGGTTCGTTAAAGACCTTCCCAAGTTTGTGCTATATCTCTCTTAATCTTTTCTACGAGAATAAGTAGTATGCCAAGTCCATTGCTTGTCATCAATTTAAATAGGTGAAGGATACGCATAACACAATTCTTGTTCTTGTTTCATCCAAGTGTTTAATTCCTCTTTTCGGAGTTTGTTCATGATGAATAAATTCTTGATTTCAACTGTTTCATCTTGTCTTCCTTGGAGTTCCAAGCTCTCGCAATTCTATCACCACGGAGGTCCATCTAATCATCTCAAAGCTTTACCTTGTGTTTTCAACTTCTCGTTATTTTTATCATCCTTTTATTACCGGAGTTCTTTATGGAGGCTACATGATGATTCACAAAGGGTTTAATTCCTTCTCCAAGTGTTCATCGAGATTCTTTTCAGAGGAGCTCAAGTATTCCTTATCTCGCATTTTAAAGTGCAATCCTTTCAACCGTATCATTCGAGGTGATATTATGTCATTCTTGATAATTGGAGTTCACGTCTCATGACTCACATGTTGTCAAGAATGAGGTATTTTAAATCCATCAATCTCTTCATTGGAGTTATCTTGGGTTATATTTCACCTAAAGCCTTCCCTAAGGATTGTTGCTATTTATGGTGCTCATTAATGACCCAAGTTCTTCATTTGTTCTTCCGGTGAAATAAGTTTCTCGTCTCCTTGTTGATATCAGTCCAATCATTTGTTTCCGTTGATGGCAGAAGCTCACCTCATAATTTTGAGATGTTTCCATAAGCCCACTACAAGCTTATTCGTTTCGTTGTTGGTTCTCCAACAACTCCGTCCAATCCTTATTTTAAGGAGGCTCTTTCAAATTCAATTGTGATAGAAGTTGTTGTTCTCTTCTCTGTTCTCTTGATTCCACTCTTTTATTGTCCCGAAGGCATTGTGTTATTGCTCTCTTCGAACCATCTTCTGGTTTTGTCAAGATCATCTTCTTTTCCTTGCTTATCGATTTAACCGGAGTGTTGTGTCTATCATTCCTCTTTTAACCGGAGTCTCATCCAAGTGCTTTCATTTTGCCAAGTTCATATTCTATTACTTCCATTTCCAACTGGAGTGTGGTGTTCTCTCTTCAAGTTCTTTTCATCTTATCTAGTATTGCATCGCTTCTCAACCGGAGTGCTGTCTGAAATCTTTCTTACCCCTTGTGCCATTCTTTCAATAGTTCCGGAAGCAGTGTGTTGTTAATTTCAGCAAGTATCCTCTCATCTTGTCAAGTTCATGTTCAAATCCCTTCCATTTTCAGTCGGAGTGCTGCCCAAATCATGTCATTCTTATTCCTTCTCTATCGTGTTTTAACCGGAGTGGTTTCAATATCTATCTTATCACTAAACCGCTGGGTTCTCGTCATATCCCTTGTTCCTCTTATCTAACGGAGTGTTTTCAAGTTCACTCAACTTCGTTGTGTTCGTTCTTTCAACTTTTTAACCTCTCAAGGTTCTTTGGTTTCACTCGTTTGTCAGATAAGCAACTTAGCTTTACCTCTTCTCTTTCTCTTCCGTTTTCCCCTCCGGTGCCATTCTAGATCTCGGGACGAGATCCTCTCATAGTGGTGGAGTGTTGTAACGCCCCGAGACCGATGTGCCAGTTGTCCTCCCGTTATTCGCCGTCCTTTCCATGTCATGTGCTTGCGTGTCGCTCTTTGCCATATCGTCATCTGCATTTCATATCATGTCATCATGTGCATGCATTCGCATACGTGTTCGTTTCATGCTTCTAAGCATTTTTCCCGTTGTCCGTTTTGCAATCTGGCGCTTCTGTGTTCCTCGGCGGCCCCTTTTGCCTTTTTCCGTGAGCGGGTATTAAACTTTCTCGGAATGGGCCGAGGTTTGCCAAGCGGCCTTGGTATAGCACCGGTAGACCGCCTGTCAAGTTTCGGGTCAATCGGAGTCCGTTTGATACTCCAACGGTTAACCGGGTAACCGTGAAAGCCTCTTTTGGTGAAGCCCAACATCCCTTTCAAAGTGGCCCAAAACCCATCTAAGTCTTCTCCATCCTCTCGGTCGTCGGATCACGATCGTGTGGGCGAAAACCGCACTCCATTTGGAGCTTCCTAGCCCCCTCTACCTATAAATATGTGTCTCTCCCCGGATTTTCGGGCAGATGAACCCTAGCCTCTTCCCTCCGCGCCGCGCCGGACATGTCCACCCCGCGCCGGATGCGTCCACCCCGCCGCCACGTCGCCCGGCCAATAGCGTCGCGCCACGTCATCGCCGGCGCGCCCGCGTCCAACCGCGTTGCGCCACCTAGCCTCCAGCCTCCCTCCCGCCGCCGCGGCCCGCCGAGCCCGGGTCGGGCCCACCCAGGCCCGCGCGCCCGGCCGCCTCCCGAGCACCGCCCGCTCCGCCCCGCACCTTGCGCCGCCGGCCACCGTCCTCGCCGGCGTGCCCCGCGGCCGCCGCCTCCGCCGCCCTCCCGCGCTCCGGCGCCGCCCCTCGCCGCCCCACCGTGCCCTCCGCCGCGGCGCCGCCCAACTCCGGTGCCGCCCTCCGTCCCGTCGCCGCTCCGGTCTTCTCCGGCGGGATCCGGCGGCCCCGCGCCCGGATGCGGCGCCTCCGCCCTCCTCCGGCGCCGCCCCTCCCTCCGGCCTCGCCGGAGCCGCACGCCGTCGCCGGAGCTCTCCTCCGGCCAGATCCGCCGCGGGTGGATGAGATCCACCCGTCCCTCCTATCAAACGCGGCCCCTCCGACCCGGATCCCTCCATCCCGCATGGCTCCGTCCCGTTTCTGCGAGGTGAAATTTTTGCTAAGTCCCTGATATTTGTGCATTCTGGTCCTCTCTTCATCATGCCATAACCTGCATACTACTCCGTTTCGGGCGTATAATATGTCAAATTGTTCGTCTCGATGAGTTCATTATTTCATTCCATTGCATCATTTTCATTTGAGCTCATCTTGATACCCGAAATGCTGTTAGAAGAGGGCTATGTGATGTTAGTTTCTGATTCTTATCAGAACATGCACTTTTGTCATTTTTGCGATGATTGATGTGTGCATCCTATGAGGTTGAGTCCTACATGTGTTTTGTAATATGCCATGCCATTTTTCCAGAGATTTATGCCATGTATTTTTGTGATCTATTTGGTGACTAGCACAAGCATTCAAACTAGGGTACTTAATGTTGCTGATTTCAGAGACTTAGTATTTTCACTAAGTCCCTGCCTGCTGTTATTTTTATGCCATGTGTCCATGTTGTTTCAGAGAGATCTATGCCTCTTTTGAGAATGATCAGTAAGAGTGTTTTGAGCATATGGATTTTTTATATCCATCCATGCCTTTGTTTGTAATTATGGAGTGCCATCGCTTGTGCCAATCGAGCTCTACTTTTGCTATAAAATGTTACTGGCAGATTGTTTACATGTTATTCGATTTTGCCAAGCTTGTTATAGTTGCTCCTTGCATGATAGATTGTTGTTCGTGCAATTTCTAGCTTCTATGCCATTTCTTCTTGATGTATGTATGCTTAGTTTATCATTAAATGCTCTGTAGTGAGTGCATCGAGCTCGTAAACATGCCTACTTGTTATCTGTTTTTGACATGTCCAGTTTTCTGCTAAGTCTGAAATCTGTACCGAAACTTGCTTAATTGACATGGGTGTTATTATATTTTCTAGTCCTTTTTGGCCTATGGTCAGTAAGGGATTTTTGTTAAGTGCTTTGAGTAGATTCATGCCATGCCTTATTTTGCCATGTCCTGTTCCTGTAGCATGTTGTTTCATTGCCCTAAACATGTCATCCTGATGTTAATTCCTAGCATGTTGTTATTTTCACTGTCTGTGAACCTGTTATCTTTTGCACTTTTGCCATGATTGTTTGAACCTGTTGTGGTGTGGTTTAGCCGTAGCTCAGTGTTCATCTTTTGTCAAGCATCTTGAGTAGATCACTTTCTTATGCTTTGTTGATATGTTTGGGTGCAGTAGCTTAGTTTCTTGTTGCTTGCTATGTAGCATCATGCTGTTAATGGCAGAATCTTGTCATTCTTGTTTTGCTTGTCATTTGCAAACCGTGCATCCGATTCCGGTGATCTTTATATCTATTTCAACCGAAATCACCTCACCTTTCCAGTCGCATACTTGGTTTGCCAAGATTATGTCTTTTTCATCTTTTCCCTTCCCGCGCATGCATATGCATTGCATACCACATCTCGCATATCATGCCATGTTTATGTGGTGGTTGTTTACTCTGTTGTTTGCTTATTTCCGGTGTTGCTTCTTCGGTGTTGCTTCTTTGGGTTAGTTCCGATCCGTTCGTCTACGTCTGTTTGTCTTCTTCATGGACTCGTTCTTCTTCCTTGCGGGATCTTAGGCAAGATGACCATACCCTCGAAATCACTTCTATCTTTGCTTGCTAGTTGCTCGCTCGTTTGCTATGCCTATGCTGCGATACCTACCACTTGCTTATCATGCCTCCCATATTGTTAAACCAAGCCACTAACCCACCTTGTCCTAGCAAACCGTTGTTTGGCTATGTTACCACTCTGCTCAGCCCCTCTTATAGCGTTGTTAGTTGCAGGTGAAGATGAAGTTTGTTCCTTGTTGGAACATGGAGATGTTGTTCCTTGTTGGAACATGTTACTTGTTGGGATATCACAATATATCTTATCTAATTAATGCATCTATATACTTGGTGAAGGGTGGAAGGCTCGGCCTTATGCCTGGTGTTTTGTTCCACTCTTGCCGCCCTAGTTTCCGTCATATCGGTGTTATGTTCCCGGATTTTGCGTCCCTAACGCGGTCGGGTGATTTATGGGACCCCCTTGACAGATCGCTTTGAATAAGACTCTTCCAGCAAGGCCCAACCTTGGTTTTACCATTTGCCTACCAGCTATCCCTTTCCCTTTGGTTTGATCAGCCCGAGGGTCATCTTTATTTAGCCCCCCCGGGCCAATGCTTGTCTAAGTGTTGGTCCGAACCGAGCAGCCTGCGGGGCCACCTCGGGGAAACTCGAAGTCTGGTTTTACTCGTAGCTTGACTTATCCGGTGTTGCCCTGAGAACGAGATATGTGCAGCTCCTATCAGGATGTCGGCGCATCGGGCGGCTTTGCTGGACTTGTTTTATTGCTGTCGAAATGTCTTGTAGCCGGGATTCCGAGGCTGATCGGGTCTTCCCGGGGAGAAGGAATATCCTTCTTTGATCGCGAGAGCTTATCATGGGCTAAGTTGGGACACCCCTACAGGGTTTGAACTTTCAAAAGCCGTGCCCGCGGTTATGTGGCAGATGGGAATTTGTTAATGTCCGGTTGTAGAAAACCCGAAGTTGATCTTAATTAAAATACACCAACCGCGTGTGTAACCGTGATGGTCTCTTCTCGGCGGAGTCCGTGAAGTGAACACGGTGTTGGAGTTATGCTTGACGTAAGTAGTTTCAGGATCACTTCTTGATCATAGTTGTTCGACCGTGCTTTTGCCTTCTCTTCTCGCTCTCATTTGCGTATGTTAGCCACCATATATGCTAGTCGCTGCTGCAGCTCCACCTCATACCTTTTGCCCTACCTATAAGCTTAAATAGTCTTGATCTCGCGGGTGTGAGATTGCTGAGTCCCCGTGACTCACAGATACTTCCAAACCAGTTTGCAGGTGCCGATGAATCCGTGTAGGTGACGCACCCGAGCTCAAGGAGGAGTTCGATGAAGATCTTATCCTTTATGTTGTTTCGTTCTAGTCGATCAGTAGTGGAGCCCAGTTGGGGTCGATCGGGGACCTTTGTCGCTTTTGGGGTTTCTTCTTTTATTTTGGCTCCGTAGTCGGGCCCTGATTGTACTTGGTTGATGTAATGCTTTACTCTTGTAATTGTGTGAAGTGACGATTGTAAGCCAACTATGTATCTTTTTCCCTTATGTATTACATGGGTTGTGTGAAGATTACCTCACTTGTGACATTGCTTTCAATGCGGTTATGCCTCTAAGCCGTGCTTCGACACGTGGGAGATATAGCCGCATCGAGGGTGTTACATCAGCCTCGTGAGGATCGCCCTCACGGCAACCCGGGCCTGCCGCCGCTGCCGCCTCAGCCAAGGAGGAACGAAGACCGCCACCAAGACGAGGGGGTTGGGGGCTTCCAAGAGCCACGCGCAATCGCCTGCACCTTGGGCGGAGCTCAAGCCCCAGCCTCTCAACGTATCTTCAAGCAGTTTGCCCGTGAAGTGAATGCAGTCCTCCCCAGGCTCGAAGCAACGCGCCCCCTCAGGTGGTCAGCGTGCGCCATCACGTTCAGCTCGGCAGACCAGCTCAAGTGCGCGGCCACAGCCGGAGTCCTCCCTATGCTTTGTTCCCCAGTCATCAGCAACGTTCTGGTCACCAGGACCCTCATCGATGGTGGAGCAGGGCTCAACGTCTTGTCTGTGGAAACATTCAACAACCTCCAAGTGCCCTATGACCAGCTTCAGCCAACCAAGCCTTTCTCCGGAGTCACCGACGGTTCCATAGTCCCGATCGGGCAGGTCCGCCTCCCTGTCACCTTTGGAGCCCACAGAAATTACCGCACCGAGCTCATCGACTTCGACGTCGCCCACATCCGCCTGCCGTACAACGCCATTGTCGGATACCCAGCGCTAGCCAAGTTCATCGCCGTGACTCACCACGGCTACAACGTCCTTAAGATGCCGGGAGGTGGCGGCGTCATCACGGTGCCCTGTGAAGAGAAGGACGCAGTGTGTTCCCTGGAGCGAGCCTTTCAGGCCGCGTCGCTAGAAGACCCAGACCGCGGAAGCAGGAGGCTTCCTGAGACCACCCCAAGAAGAAGAAGAAGACGTCGTCAGGCCCAGTCCCTCAAGAGGCAGGACCTTTAGGGCCCGTGTCTGCCTAGGGGGACCCTCCTTCCATCGCATAGGAAAGCGCGCCCGGCGCCCTCCTCAGGCAGGGCTCGGGGGCTCTCACCTGGAGGGCCACCGACCTTGCCAGGGTCACGAGGGAGGCGCTTGGGCACCATGTGGAGTCGTTCTTTGAAGCGCGATTCCCTCGAGAAGGAGCCAGGCGAGGAAGGTCAGACCAGCAGGAGTTCGTTAACAAGGCCATTCAAGAACTACAGGAGTCAAGGATCACGAGAGGTCGCCTTCGTCCACCAGCTGTGGCTCCACATCTAGGCGAGGATGGTGGGTTGCGCGTCTGCGTCGACGTACCAGGGCTCAATTAGATCACCACGACGGAGCACCTCTGGCCCTCCCGAGTGGGGTGCTGTGGAGGACCGCCCCACAGCTATGTTCGCATGCCTTACGGCCTTCCGAGCATGGCTGCGGCGTACCAGCGCCTCATGAGGGGCATCTTGGAGGCTCAGGAAGACAGGCGTTCTGCGGCTCTGGCGGAGATGGAGACAGCCCGCGAGGAGCCATCAGTGCCTCCGGAGCCTCCTGAGGCCCCAGGGCCTGGGGGCTTGTGAGGATCGGCTTCCGCAGCCCACCGAGTCTGCTGCACCAACGCCACTTCGCGACGACATCTTCAGGTGACATCTTTCAAGTTTCATTCCCATCCGGGAGCGCCCCCCCAGGGTTGCGTCACTCCCAGGCCGCGTGGCTCCGTCCCCGTGGCATGTATCCCTTTTTATTTCCTTCAGTCGTTAGCTTGCTTTGCTGGGGGCGCCCCTCGGGCTGCATCATCCCCAAGCTGCTCGGTCTAGGCCCAACGGCGTGTATCTCACCTGTGTCTTATTGCAATTATGCATTCGCCTATCATGCTTGATTACTTGATGCCATCCACGGCACCTCTTCTTCTCCATGTCGACCACTTGCACGTTAAAGGGGGGGTGCCTGAGCATCGCAACTCAGGGCTCTTACTGGCCCTCCAGCCCTCACCCTCTGGCCTTGTCCACGGCATCGCGACCTGGCATACCAGCGACGGCTGAGACAAGCTCGAGGGCTGGGACCCGAGGACGTAGAGTGCCGGCATCTAACCAAATTTTGCAGGAACACATCTCAAGATACGACCCATGTGACGCTCGGATAATTAAGCTACAGTAATTCTCTGCTAATGATGCCACGTCACCTCGATTACTGTCGCTAATCTCGTGTTAGTTCGAAACCGATTCAAATTCAAATTCAAAATCAACCAAACAATAAAAGTTTTCAAAAATTAAAACAGAAATGTTCGGGGGTTGCAGAGTAATGCACTGGTAATTGTGGTGTAGCGATCACATTTTTATAAATGTCTAAATGGCTTAAATGAATTTACAGCAGAAAAGAAATAATAAAAGAAAATACAAAAGGAAAACAAACAAAAAAAAAGAAAACACAAACCCCCCTGGCCCACTGGGCCAACGGCCCAGCAGGCCAGCCCACTTGCCCAGGCCGGCCACCCCCCCCCCACTCACCCCTTATACCCACAGGGGGCAACCCTAGCCGCCACCACTCCACTTCCCCCCCACGCGCTCCCTCCCTCTCCCTCCCGATTGGATCGGGAGGATAACGCCGCCGCCGCCCGGAGCTGAGCCCCTCGCCGGAGCCCCGCGCTGCCTCGACTCCGTCGCCGGACCACCTCCTCCCCTGCGTCGACGTCGTCCCCGACTGCCTCCCCGACCTACCCCGCGCCCGCGCCTTAGACCCCACGCTCCCCTGGTGAGGCCCTCTGCCTCCTCTGCGCCTCTCACATCCCGGAGCTCCTCCTCTCCCCCTTTTCCTCACTGGCCGCCGGCGCTCGTGCCCGCGAGCCCCGTGGCTCCGCTCCCTCCCCCGCACGGCGCTCGCCACGCCCTAGTTACGCCCGTCGCCGTCCCGACGCGCGCCCGGCGCCCCTGGACGCGTCCGTGGCCGCGCCCACGCGCCCTCCCCCTTCTCCCAGGCCCTCCCTCATCCGGCCGACGACGCGCACTCGCGGCCGCCGCCGACCCGCACCGTCCCGTTACCTCCCTGGCCGCCCTTGCCTTGCTTCCTCCCCGCGGGTGCAGCTCTCGCGCCCACCCACGACCTCGCCGTGGCTGCGGCCGCCCCTGCACCGCATCGTGGCCGCGCCGGCACTGCCATGACCTCACCCGCCTGTGCCCCGCCTCCTCTGCACCGGCGCCCGGCCCCGTGGCCTCCTGTTTCCCCGCTCCGCCCTGTGCGCCGTCGCCGCGCCGGCGAGCCTGCGCCCCGGCTCACCGTGCCCCCCCCCCTCGTCGTTGGCCGCGGACGGGCGCCCGCTGCGCCAGTTCGGGCGGGTGCCCAGCGCCCGTGCGCCCGCTTAGGCCCTCAGGGTCACAGACAAGTGGGGCCCGCCCCCTGAACGTTTATTTTAAAAAAGAAAAAGAAAATAAGAGAATTAAAATTAATAATAATAAAAATAAATAAATAAATAAATAAATAAATAAATAAATAAATAAATAATTATTTATTAATTAAGGAATTAATTAATCTAATTAATCATAATTAGATTAACCT
Source organism: Aegilops umbellulata (assembly GCA_032464435.1). Lineage (NCBI taxonomy): Eukaryota > Viridiplantae > Streptophyta > Magnoliopsida > Poales > Poaceae > Aegilops > Aegilops umbellulata. Next base: position 488,126,629 of record CP136057.1, read on the forward strand.
AATTATCTAATTAGTCTAATTAAACAATGATTAGTTAGTTAATCTCTGATTAGCTTAATCACAGAATGACAGGTGGGACCCACACGTCAGATTTGACCAGTCAACGCCCATGTTGACTGCTGACGTCATGCTGACGTCAAGCTGACGTCAGCGTGCACTGTTTTGGATAATGTTATATTTAAATAATTAATTAAATTCCAGAAATTAATAAAATCTTTAGAAAATCATATCTTTTAATCCGTAACTCGGATTAAATTATTTTCAACATGAAAGTTGCTCAGAACGACGAGACGCTTCCGGATACGCAACTCGTTCGTCCGCCACACCCCCCTAACCTATCGAACTCGCAACTTTCCCCCTCCGGCTCCTCTGCCAGAAAACGCGAAACACCGGGGATATTTTCCCGGATGTTTCCCCCCTTCACCGGTATCATCCCATACTGCGTTAGGGCACCTCTAACGCCGTTACTTGTCATGTCATGCATCACTATGCATCTGCTTGCTTAAATATTTATTGTTTCTTCCCCCTCTTCTCTCGCTAGACACCGGGACCGGCGCTGCTGCTGCTCCGTTCGACTACGGAGTTGACGACCCCTCTCTCTTGCCAGAGCAACCAGGCAAGCCCCCCCCTTGATCACCAGATATCGCCTACTCTCCTCTATATTGCTTGCATTAGAGTAGTGTAGCATGTTACTGCTTTTCGTTAATCCTATTCTGATGCATAGCCTGTCCTTGCTACTACTGTTGTTACCTTTACCTGCTATCCTACTGCTTAGTATAGGATGCTAGTGTTCCATCAGTGTCCCTACACTCTTGTCCGTCTGCCATGCTATACTACTGGGCCGTGATCACTTCGGGAAGTGATCGCGGACATATACTATATACTTTACACTGTTACATTACATGTGATACTGTTCGGAGGTGGGGGCTGAAGGGGCAGGTGGCTCCATCCCGGTAGAGGTGGGCCTGGGTTCCCGACGGCCCCCGACTGTTACTTTGAGGCAGAGCGACAGGGCAGGTTCAGACCACCTAGGAGAGAGGTGGGCCTGGCCCTAGTCGGCGTTCGCGATACTTAACACGCTTAACGAGATCTGGGTATTTGATCTGAGTCTGGCCATTTGGTCCATACGCACTAACCACCTACGCGGGAGTAGTTATGGGTATCCCGATGTCGTGGTATCAGCCGAAGCACTTCTTGACGTCAGCGACTGAGTGGCGCGCGCCGGGTTGGACCGCGTAACGTGACTTCCGTTGTACTGGAGGTTGCTAGGTCTGCTCACCGGCCGCGTTCGCAACGTGCAGGTGTGCTCAGGGCGATGGGCCCAGACCCCTGCGCGCTTAGGTTTAGACCGGCGTGCTGACCGCTCTGTTGTGCCTAGGTGGGGCTGCGACGTGTTGATCTTCCGAGGCCGGGCATGACCCAGGAAAGTGTGTCCGGCCAAATGGGATCAAGCGTGTTGGGCTATGTGGTGCACCCCTGCAGGGAAGTTTATCTATTCGAATAGCCGTGTCCCTCGGTAAAAGGACGACCCGGAGTTGTACCTTGACCTTATGACAACTAGAACCGGATACTTAATAAAACACACCCTTCCAAGTGCCAGATACAACCCGGTGATTGCTCTCCAACAGGGCATCGAGGAGGGGATCGCCGGGTAGGATTATGCTATACGATGCTACTTGGAGGACTTCAGTCTACTCTCTTCTATATGCTGTAAGACGGAGGCGACCAGAAGCGTAGTCTTCGATAAGACTAGCTATCCCCCTATTATTCTGGCATTCTGCAGTTCAGTCCACTGATATGGCCCTTTACACATATATCCATGCATATGTAGTGTAGCTCCTTGCTTGCGAGTACTTTGGATGAGTACTCACGGTTGCTTTTCTTCCCCTTTTCCCCCTTTCCCTTCTACCCGGTTGCCGCAACTAGATGCTGGAGCCCAGGATCCAGACGCCACCTTCGACGACGACTCCTACTACTCTGGAGGTGCCTACTACTACGTGCAGCCCGCTGACGACGACCAGGAGTAGTTAGGAGGATCCCAGGCAGGAGGCCTGCGCCTCGTTCGATCTGTATCCCAGTTTGTGCTAGCCTTCTTACGGCAAAACTTGTTTAACTTATGTCTGTACTCAGATATTGTTGCTTCCGCTGACTCGTCTATGATCGAGCACTTGTATTCGAGCCCTCGAGGCCCCTGGCTTGTATTATGATGCTTGTATGACTTATTTTTATTTGTAGAGTTGTGTTGTGATATCTTCCCGTGAGTCCCTGATCTTGATCGTACACATTTGCGTGCATGATTAGTGTACGATTGAATCAGGGACGACACAAGTTGGTATCAGAGCCGACTGCCTGTAGGAATCCCCCTTCCACACTCCTTGGCCGAAGTCTAGTCTAGACATTACAAAAACTTTACTAACTTGGCTGTGTGCCTTACGGGCCCACGTCGCCATCGGGTGGTACTAGGATCTTTTACTCCTCGACCTTTACTCTGGGACTCTAAGCTCTCTTCTATCCGGGTTAAAATGAATTTTGCTAAATCTAACATTAGGATCTCGTTATCACTTTCACCCGAAGAGCTACTTATTACCGATGATCGTCTGCTACACCAGAAGACCCTGAAGATACTCTCTGCTGTTAACCCGAGAACTTATGTTCATCGCGTTTGCAATTCCCCTTCCACCGTCATCCCTTATGGATAACTACTTGAAGTTGTTTTTCTTACATTCATCCCCAGTTGGTCTTGTTATTACAAGATACCCTGAAAACTCATCATTGTTTCGATAATCCTTTGAGCTTACTGCCTTACTGTTCTTTGTCACTTGAATACCCCTACGGGTAATTCTCGCACTTATCGAGTATCCGCTCATCCCCCAGTTGATTCATGTATGTCACCAATCTTCGATATACCATTCGATCTTCCGAAAATCCTCAGGAGCCTATTGCTCTTGAAATTCTTGCTTGCTTGCATTATGGTTAATCCCATAAGCCTCGTAATCATGTTGGCATCCCTTGTCATTATCATTTTGAGTCTGTTGATTCGAAATGTTGCGGATGCTCACATCCCTCAGTCGAATCCTAGAATACCTCCTTCCGACTCAGATCTCATTACGGACATGAGTCGGTTCTCGGCAATTCAAACCTTTATTGATTGTCCAACTAAGTGTTTTCAACTTATCCATCCTTAATCAGAGTGTCTGCTTCTGATCCTTCGTTTTGGAAACCACAAATTCTTTCTATTAAGCATCAGACTAATCAGGTGATTCTTGAATCCGATGCCTTTGCATTCTTTCTTCCTTTGAGTGAGTACCGATGCTCACATCAGCTCCGTTGTGGATCACCCGATCCATTGTTGGATTGTTATCCGACAGTGTCCTTCATATTCATTCACCTTGTGAGTTCTTCCCCTGATACATAATGCCTTTGCAAAATTGTATCCTCTACCTTCTCAACCATGCTCTGCTTTCGAGCTAGTGATAATTACTCTAGAAGCTTGAGGTATATGTTTTGTAAGATGCCCCGATGGGTTGAACATATGCCTTATCTAAACCGTGAGAACCCGAAAGTTTTCACGAGCCATACTCATCTGGTATTTCACCAGGTAAAACTTTCAACACTAATACCATTATCAAAACGAGAAGTGAATGTAAGGTTCTGCTTTGGAGGAGTGGGAGTCGACCTTGAACTTTGTGTTCATGCCCATGGACCCGATGTGGAATCTATCATGAAAGCTTCTTGTATTAATAATGGTCCCCTTGTTATAGGTTCATCTTGTATCTATGTTGGTCCTTTGCGACCGTGGTCCCGACCATGATTGATCATCTTTGATCCTTTTCTCAGGCAAGTTGAACCACTTGTCCTGTGCAGATCAATGCACCCGTCCAACCTCTATTATGATCTGCCTTCGAGTATTACCCGTGGTATCTCGATAATAGCACAGAACCATATTACTTCTTATGAGTTCTTCAAGTATTATTTCTCACCGATTCCAATTTTCCCCGAGTTATGAGTTGTTAGACACTCAAGGACACTGGTAAGTGAATCAATTTTGCACTCCGATTCAATAGCTCTAAGTAATCTCCGTTGCTGATGAGTTTATTAATCCTTCAAGTTATTCCTAGCCTTATCGGCTATATCATTATCGTGCAAACTTCTAACTGTGCTACCCGGTCCTTCTTCCCGGAGCACAAATTTTCGACGATGAGCTAAGCTTACGTCGATCTTCCTTGTCATATCAGTTCGCCTTGAACAACAAGCTTGATTTCAAGTTTGTGTCCTACCCATGGTTCCAATAACCTTCCGCTTCATCATTCCTTTGACTTGATGTCGTCGCTGATTGATTACATCTTCATGAAATCTCTCGAAAAATGTGTCGTAATCATCATCAACCTTATGAGCTCTTCCAGGATATCAATTGAGTTCATGATGAGAAATAGCATCCTTGCCCTTGATGATCTGTATTATCATCGACCACTTTATTGCCTTCACACCAACACAAACTTGTTCGTGTTGTGGTTATACCTTGAGTTCCTTGCTATCCAGGAATTGTTCTCCCTTACCTTGGAACATTAACATCTCTTACGACATCAATGTTGTGAGGATTTCACCATCGCTTAAGAATTCTTGGTATGGTGATACTTCTCACCATCACCATTCTTTCTTGGTCCTCGTGTTGATTCCAACCTGGGTACCCACAAGTGAACGGTGTTGTTTAGATTCTGCACTTCTAGCAACCCTATTGCTTTGAAGTTAATGATCGATAATTCATTCTTAGCATATCGGTTGCTGAACCACCACTCTAACATTGGTCATGCCACCTAAGCCCATATTTCGGGTGCACCTTTCAACCAATGTTAAACTGTATATGATTTCCTCGAGCATACCTCATTACATCATTTGATCTGACAAATGTTATCTCCTTGTTCACATAAGTGTGAAAATCCATCCTTCGGAAATCTCGATGATTTGTCGCTGAGTCCATCAGCCACCTCCTCATCCTCTCCTTGGTTTACTGATGAACTCTTGTTTCGGAACTTGGTTCCATAGTTCATTTTGCCGTGAATCTTATAATGTCTTCTCGTCATTTTATTGCACCTTTTCTTCTCAGGCATCCTGAGCCTGAGGTATCCTAACACCGATCACATCTGAATCTAGGTCAGATATGGTGGTTGGAACATTTTTCCAATAGTTATAACACTGGTGTTTTATGACCCGGTAAGGTGATGTCATGCCTAGCACACCTGGCCAGAGGCCCTATTGTTATAGATTCCTTTTTCAGCAAGGTTATCATTCTTCCATGAGGAAAGTGTAAGACTTATTCTACAAGTTATTCCTGATGGATCCTTTGTGTTTCCAAAGTCTGATCTTCACCTGATGACCTTGTCAATGCTATCTCGAAACATGTCTGTGGTACTCCGATTTCCGATAAGAACATTTGAAGCCCAATGCTAAATGTTTTCTTGCTCAATTATCCAAACACCGTTGTACGGGTAATGTCATGAAAATTCTCTCCCTTTTTCCTAAAGGATTTTCTACGTTATATCCTGTCATGGATATCTGGCTCTGCTTGTCCTTGGGAAGGATATACCCTTGAATTATGTGTTAAACACATTTTCCTTTCCATTGTCCTGTTAATCTGATGATCACAATTCCTTTACATTGGTTTGTTTAACCTTTCCAATGATCTGTATGATCTAAGAAGTAGTATTCTTCTGCTTATGTAAACACCTTGATGTACACCTCTGCCAGTAAGACCCTGTTACTATTGTTGATGACATTCCGGTGACCACCGTTGGACGAGAACTTTGCCTATTGGTCTGCCTCGTTCAACGAGCAGGAAAATGGTTCTCTTCGTCCCTCGCCCTTGGTTCGATGTTGTTGCCGACATAACTAACAGGCTACCCTCTGACATGCCTTGCTATCGTGACCGTGCAAGATGTCACCGTCCTTCCTACTTTAAACCACATGGTGGGCCCATAACCCACAGGTCCCAGGATCGAAACCTGACTCTCCTATACACCCCCTGTTCTTAAGGTTGTTCCTCGCACTTGGCCTCGTATGTAATTCACGAGCCAGCTTCCGCGAGATCATCAATTCTGGTATCAGACATAATACTTATTTCCGTCGCCTTGAACCCCTTTCGCACTTTGTTTTAGGCAACAAACGATTGCCTGCCCGCTTGAAACTTCCCATGATACCTCCTTATTTTGCTCCCGATATTTCTGCAGTTTCAATTCGTGAGTTACCTTTCGCCACCTTCCCTAATGTTATCTACCGGTTAGGCAACCGTGTAGAGTTTCGTTCCTTTGAGATACCCCTTATCATCTTACGTAAGTACGATGGAGTTCCCGAAGAAAGGACGACGACTTCATCATGATGACCTGAAGCAGAGGAGTGAAGACATCAATGTAATGGATCGACCTCTTCGAGAAGAGCAACTATGACCGAGAAGAATCGTTAGAATTTCGTAACCAGATCCCTTCCCCTAGTCCCCCTCTTAAATCTCGGGACGAGATTTCTTGTAGTGGAGGAGAATTGTGACGCTCGGATAATTAAGCTACAGTAATTCTCTGCTAATGATGCCACGTCACTTCGATTACTGTCGCTAATCTCGTGTTAGTTCAAAACCGATTCAAATTCAAATTCAAAATCAACCAAACAATAAAAGTTTTCAAAAATTAAAACAGAAATGTTCGGGGGTTGCAGAGTAATGCACTGGTAATTGTGGTGTAGCGATCACATTTTTATAAATGTCTAAATGGCTTAAATGAATTTACAGCAGAAAAGAAATAATAAAAGAAAATACAAAAGGAAAACAAAAAAAAGAAAAAAAAGAAAACATAAACCCCCCTGGCCCACTGGGCCAACGGCCCAGCAGGCCAGCCCACTGGCCCAGGCCGGCCACCCCCCCCCCACTCACCCCTTATCCCCACAGAGGGCAACCCTAGCCGCCACCACTGCACTTCCCCCCACGCGCTCCCCCCCTCTCCCTCCCAATTGGATCGGGAGGATAACGCCGCCGCCGCCCGGAGGTGAGCCCCTCGCCGGAGCCCCGCGCTGCCTCGACTCCGTCGCCGGACCACCTCCTCCCCTGCGTCGACGTCGTCCCCGACGGCCTCCCCGACCTACCCCGCGCCCGCGCCTTAGACCCCACGCTCCCCTGGTGAGGCCCTCTGCCTCCTCTGCGCCTCTCACCGCCCGGAGCTCCTCCTCTCCCCCTTTTCCTCACTGGCCGCCGGCGCTCGTGCCCGCGAGCCCCGTGGCTCCGCTCCCTCCCCCGCACGGCGCTCGCCACGCCCTAGCCACGCCCGTCGCCGTCCGGACGCGCGCCCGGTGCCCCTGGACGCGTCCGTGGCCGCGCCCACGCGCCCTCCCCCTTCTCCCAGGCCCTCCCTCGTCCGGCCGTCGACGCGCACTCGCGGCCGCCGCCGACCCGCACCGTCCCGTTACCTCCCTGGCCGCCCTTGCCTTGCTTCCTCCCCGCGGGTGCGGCTCTCGCGCCCACCCACGGCCTCGCCGTGGCTGCGGCCGCCCCTGCACCGCATCGTGGCCGCGCCGGCACTGCCATGACCTCACCCGCCTGTGCCCCGCCTCCTCTGCACCGACGCCCGGCCCCGTGGCCTCCTGTTTCCCTGCTCCGCCCTGTGCGCCGTCGCCGCGCCGGCGAGCCTGCGCCCCGGCTCGCCGTGCCCCCCCCCCTCGTCGTTGGCCGCGGACGGGCGCCCGCTGCGCCAGTTCGGGCGGGTGCCCAGCGCCCGTGCGCCCGCTTAGGCCCTCAGGGTCACAGACAAGTGGGGCCCGCCCCCTGAACGTTTATTTTAAAAAAGAAAAAGAAAATAAGAGAATTAAAATTAATAATAATAAAAATAAATAAATAAATAAGTAAATAAGTAAATAATTAATTAATTAATTAATTATTAATTAAGGAATTAATTAATCTAATTAATAATAATTAGATTAACCTAATTATCTAATTAGTCTAATTAAACAATGATTAGTTAGTTAATCTCTGATTAGCTTAATCACAGAATGACAGGTGGGACCCACACGTCAGATTTGACCAGTCAACGCCCCTGTTGACTGCTGACGTCATGCTGATGTCATGCTGACGTCAGCGTGCACTGTTTTGGATAATGTTATATTTAAATAATTAATTAAATTCCAGAAATTAATAAAATCTTTAGAAAATCATATCTTTTAATCCGTAACTCGGATTAAATTATTTTCAACATGAAAGTTGCTCAGAACGACGAGACGCTTCCGGATACGCAACCCGTTCGTCCGCCACACCCCCCTAACCTATCGAACTCGCAACTTTCCCCCTCCGGCTCCTCTGCCAGAAAACGCGAAACACCGGGGATATTTTCCCGGATGTTTCCCCCCTTCACCGGTATCATCCCATACTGCGTTAGGGCACCTCTAACGCCGTTACTTGTCATGTCATGCATCACTATGCATCTGCTTGCTTAAATATTTATTGTTTCTTCCCCCTCTTCTCTCGCTAGACACCGGGACCGGCGATGCTGCTGCTCCGTTCGACTACGTAGTTGACGACCCCTCTCTCTTGCCAGAGCAACCAGGCAAGCCCCCCCCCCTTGATCACCAGATATCGCCTACTCTCCTCTATATTGCTTGCATTAGAGTAGTGTAGCATGTTACTGCTTTTCGTTAATCCTATTCTGATGCATAGCCTGTCCTTGCTACTATTGTTGTTACCTTTACCTGCTATCCTACTGCTTAGTATAGGATGCTAGTGTTCCATCAGTGCCCCTACACTATTGTCCGTCTGCCATGCTATACTACTGGGCCGTGATCACTTCGGGAAGTGATCGCGGACATATACTATATACTTTACACTGTTACATTACATGTGATACTGTTCGGAGGTGGGGGCTGAAGGGGCAGGTGGCTCCATCCCGGTAGAGGTGGGCCTGGGTTCCCGACGGCCCCCGACTGTTACTTTGAGGCGGAGCGACAGGGCAGGTTCAGACCACCTAGGAGAGAGGTGGGCCTGGCCCTAGTCGGCGTTCGCGATACTTAACACGCTTAACGAGATCTGGGTATTTGATCTGAGTCTGGCCATTTGGTCTATACGCACTAACCACCTACGCGGGAGTAGTTATGGGTATCCCGACATCGTGGTAACAACCGAAGCACTTCTTGACGTCAGCGACTGAGTGGCGCGCGCCGGGTTGGACCGCGTAACGTGACTTCCGTTGTACTGGAGGTTGCTAGGTCTGCTCACCGGCCGCGTTCGCAACGTGCAGGTGTGCTCAGGGCGATGGGCCTAGACCCCTGCGCGCTTAGGTTTAGACCGGCGTGCTGACCGCTCTGTTGTGCCTAGGTGGGGCTGCGACGTGTTGATCTTCCGAGGCCGGGCATGACCCAGGAAAGTGTGTCCGGCCAAATGGGATCAAGCGTGTTGGGCTATGTGGTGCACCCCTGCAGGGAAGTTTATCTATTCGAATAGCCGTGTCCCTCGGTAAAAGGATGACCCGGAGTTGTACCTTGACCTTATGACAACTAGAACCGGATACTTAATAAAACACACCCTTCCAAGTGCCAGATACAACCCGGTGATTGCTCTCCAACAGGGCATCGAGGAGGGGATCGCCGGGTAGGATTATGCTATACGATGCTACTTGGAGGACTTCAGTCTACTCTCTTCTATATGCTGCAAGACGGAGGCGACCAGAAGCGTAGTCTTCGATAAGACTAGCTATCCCCCTATTATTCTGGCATTCTGCAGTTCAGTCCACTGATATGGCCCTTTACACATATATCCATGCATATGTAGTGTAGCTCCTTGCTTGCGAGTACTTTGGATGAGTACTCACGGTTGCTTTTCTTCCCCTTTTCCCCCTTTCCCTTCTACCCGGTTGCCGCAACCAGATGCTGGAGCCCAGGATCCAGACGCCACCTTCGACGACGACTCCTACTACTCTGGAGGTGCCTACTACTATGTGCAGCCCGCTGACGACGACCAGGAGTAGTTAGGAGGATCCCAGGCAGGAGGCCTGCGCCTCGTTCGATCTGATCCCAGTTTGTGCTAGCCTTATTACGGCAAAACTTGTTTAACTTATGTCTATACTCAGATATTGTTGCTTCCGCTGACTCGTCTATGATCGAGCACTTGTATTCGAGCCCTCGAGGCCCCTGGCTTGTATTATGATGCTTGTATGACTTATTTTTATTTGTAGAGTTGTGTTGTGATATCTTCCCGTGAGTCCCTGATCTTGATCGTACACATTTGCGTGCATGATTAGTGTACGATTGAATCGGGGACGTCACAACCCAGTGCCAGGCGCAACCCGCCTAGAGGTAGGGCCTCGTGAGTCCCGCGCTGGCTCACGGGTGCCCAGATACACCTCACCTAGCCCTACCGTGCCAGCCACGTGTCAGGGCGGGGTTGTACACGCCCCGAGGGCACCTCCCAGAGGGGAGCCCCCTCCCACGTACCAGTGGAAGCACCATGCTCCGCGCTGGCTGACAACACTGCCGAGGAGCGGCTATGCCCGTACACATACGGAAGCGCTATGCTCTGCGCTGGTGATAAACAACTGAGGGTGGCCTCCGGGCCGCGTCAACCTCAGGGAGCCCAGAGCTCAGTGGCTGGCCTCATCGCAACGCCTCCCCTCAGGAGCGCCGCACGAGGGGGCTAGGCACGGGGGCTACGACTGGGTCACGCCCAGACGTACGCCGCCCAGCCAGGCTCCTTGGGCCTGGTTCGTCGTGCGTCTCTCCCCGAGCGGAGCCAAGGTATGAAGGCCGTTTGAGCGTCAAGGGGAACCCCTGAGCATCGCGACTCAATGGCCTAACTGGTCCCGTAGCCCCTCACTCTTTAGTTCCGAAAGGCTATGCTGGGTGAGGTACGCGCGGGGTCGGCCTCTGCAGACGTAGAACGGTAGCCCCGCTTACATCTCGCCTCATCACCCGATGTTCGCGCGTCAAGGGGGACTCCTGAGCATCGCGACTCAGGAGCCTAATTGGCTCCGTAGCCCCTCACTCCTTAGTTCCGAAAGGCTATACTGGGTGAGGTACGTGCGGAGTCGGCTCTGCAAACGTAGAACGGAAGATACACCTACATCACGCTTCCCTACTTGTTGTTCGAGCGCCAAGGGGGACTCCTGAGCATCACGACTCAGGAGCCTAACTTGTCACGTAGCCCCTCACTCCTTTGGTCCCATCCTGGTTTCCGGTCGGGGCTAATGCTGGGTGAGGCACGCGCGGGGCCGGGCTCTGCCGACGTAGAACACAAGCAAGTAGGGAAGAAGAACATAAAAATTCAAGGACATTCAAGGAACTTAAAAGCAAATATTATAGTCCATACTGTCGTCTCAGTACCAAGCGCAAGTTTAAATGCCTCCCCAAGGCTTGGTGCATGTGCAGGAACTAAAAGAAGAACAGGAACGATAGCGAAGTCACTTGTCGGCAGTGGAGCTGTGTGGGGTGGCTTCGCCTCGTGGAGCATCAGGGCCGGCAGCTCCTTGCTTTGGCTTGGTGCTGAAGGCCCAGAATTTCCCCAGCAGTGCCTCCGTGCGCCCCTTCATGGCTTCGACAGCAGCGGCAGCACCCTCGCCGTTCACCGGCTCCAGCAGGCTGTCGAGGTCGGCGCTGGGATCGCGAAGGTAGACGTGGGCGAAGACTCGCGTCAACGCAGCGGAAGACAGGACACGGGCCTCGACCTCAGCCGTGGGGGCAAGGCCAAGGGCGACATCCCCAAGGGCTTTAACCAGGAAGGGAAGCAGCTTAGCGGGGCCGTCCCCGTCACCGGCTAGCGGGCTATCCAGTCCGCTCTTGTAAAGTGTCTTCAGCGAAGCGCGGGCATATTTCTCCATGTCCGCGAAGGCCACGCGATCCTCAGCGAGGACCCGGGCCTTGGCGTCCAGCTCGGCCTTCGTCACCTCCAGCTCCTTCTTCAACGCGCTTAGGTGGCTGCGGTGCTTCTTGAGCTTGACCTCCCGGTCCTCGAGCGCCGCCTCGCGAGCCTTCGCCCCCTTCTCCTGCTCCGGGCGAAGGCGGACCTCCTCCGCAAGCTGGCCTCGCAAGCCTTGCAGCTCGTCCTCCAACTCCTTGCAGCGACCACGGACAACAACCACCTCTCCCAGGGCCACATCACGGGCAGCCTTCGCCTCGAGGGTGGCCTCCCTCTCTTCGTCACAGGCCGTTGAGGCCTGAACCAATGCCGCCCGAATCGAGGCATCAGAACGAATCCACCCCGAAGCCAGTTCCAGGCGCCCGGCCAGCAGGCGAGGGTCGGCACCGAGAAGATCCTGCCGCAGCCGGCCCAATTCAGCAACGGCGCGCTCCAGGATGGAAGAAGAAGGCGGAGAAACATCGGTGCGCTCCGAGACAACAGGAGGAGTTAGAGAAGCAGCGGTCGGTGGAACGAGAGGAGAAGATAGCGGCGGCGAGGCCGCAGTGTCTCGAGGCGGAGTCCGCTGCGCCTCCCCAGCTGTAGCAGCGGCGCCAGACAAGGGCACCTTGGGGGTCACTTGAGCCATGGGGGCCGTCACCCCAGCCAGATCAGCCAAGCCCCGCAAGGACGAGCGTGTCACGGTCACCCTCCCCTGCAGGCGGAGGCGCCGCTGTAGATGGGGCCTCGCGAGCTCCCTTCAGCTTCTTCGCCATGGGCGCCAGCCTACTCAAGAGAAGCAATCATCAAGCCTCGACGGCGGAACGAGAAACCAAGGATCAAGGGTCAAGCACTTACGGGTCATCGCCAGAAAGCTCTAGATGCCTCCGGCCATACTTGAAGCCTGAGAGCCGGATGGAGGGGTCGACCTCGGGAGCAGAAGGCGCGTCCGCGGCTCGCCCCGGAGTCAGGACGGACCTGCGGGGAATCAACCCGGTCCTGCCCTTCTTCGGGACCGGGGGCGAGCTCCCGCTGCCCAGCACGTCATCGTCGTCATCATCATCATCGCTTGGCGAGAGGCGGAGAGTGCGGGGCTTGCGCTAGGGAGGGGGAGCCCTGGACTCTCTGTCGGTCGCCTCGGAGTCAAGGCCTTCCTCCCGCTCCTGTTCGCCCCCCTCTCCACTGGAGTCGCCGGAAGACACGTCCACAGGTCCCTCGGGGGCCACCACGGGCACGGGCCCGACCCCGTTGAAGACGGGCATGGACTCCACCACTTGCTCCCAATCGTCGCGAAGGAACAGGGGCGAGGGTGCGCCCTCCAACCTTGCTACCTCGCCCCGACCAGGGATTGGAGAACCGCGGTCACATCCTCTTCGCCCACAGCTGCGGGGCTCGGATGAGGCCTCCACATTGGCCGAGAATACCGCCGAAGCAGAGCCAATTGGTGCTCCAGGAACTCCCTCAGCAGTGACGCCCCGGTCAGCTTCGCTGCCAGGTCAGCGTCCATCTTCGCCAACATCGACTTCACGCGCGGATCCGTGAGCTTCGCTCGGCACCAGTCGCTAGAACTCACGGCCGGCTCCGTGGGAAGGATCAGCCGAGGATGGATGCGCCCAGCGTCTACCAAAACCCACTTGCTCCGGAAGCCCTCGATCCTCTTCTCCGGATTCGAAATGGCCATGGCACTGCCGCACGCGACGAAGCTCTCGCACGCAGAAGGGGAACCACGAGAAGTCCGGAGGTAGAAGTAGTGGCGCAGCAAGGCCACTGAAGGCTGCACCCCCAGATGAGGCTCGCAATAGTAGGCGAAGATCGCCAGAAGAAGGATGGACTTGGGGTGGAGGTGCAGAGTTTGCAAGTTATAATGGCGGAGGACGGAGAGGAAGAACTCAGAGAAAGGAGGCACCAAGCCCGCAGTAATGGAGCTTATGAAAAGAGGATAGAAGGTGCTCCCTCGGCCCTCAGGGGTGGCGGAGCCGACCTTGAACACCTGCGCCCCGTTGATGCCCTGCGCTGCCGAAATCCGGTGCAGTCGGGCGAGGCTCTCCTCCGACATGTTGGGCGAGTCAAGGGCAGGCGAGAACCAAGCTTCGGCCGGGGGCTGGCGAGGCGCCATAGCAACCTAGGTCAACTAGATGGAGCAGATCTGGAAACTTGAAGGGAGGAGAGGCGCAAGAAAGGGGATCTGAGCAGCAGCCGAAGAAGGAGAAGAGCAAGGCCGGAGCGGATACCATGCCTTTAACAACCCGCGCAGTTGCAAAAGCACCCACGTCCAATCAACCGCCATGCGGCGCCCGAGGCCGCAGGCTGTTAGGGACCGAGGCGCTTCACCCTTGCCCTTTCGCCTCTCGGTGCGGCCAAGCCCATGCGCGCCTTGGGCCCGGGGGCTACTGTCGGTGTTCTGGGAATGGGGGTCCCCAGACTTGTCTGCCTGCGGCCTGCGGCATGGCTCGAATGGGGGCCCAGCGCGGCCCATCTTCACCAACACAAGACCCACCCTCGCGAGGGGCCAAGCCTCGCGAGGCGGACGACTCGGTGCTTCCTCAGGCGCGGCCTCCTCAGGATGGCTCACGAGGAGGCGGAGAGATCAAGGCGGGGTACCTCGTGAGGTGCCCGTGACGCAAGCCATGACGATCAAGGGTGCCAGGCGGGCGCCAGCCCGCGCAGCGTTCCCCTTTCCTCTTTGGTGCAAAGGGGGCAAGCGCAGGCGAGCGGACCAAGCAAAGGCACCCATTTCGGTGCAACAAGACCAAGACCAGTCCAACAGTGGGAAGGAAGTCACCATGGAGCCCAGAACGACGTCACCATAGGGCCTTTGGCAGGCGAAGACCAACTTTAGTCAGGATAAGTGTACTAGATGTTCCCCTTCGAATTGGCCAATTGTTGGCACCCTTCCCGCTCAAATATTTGGGAAGAGGCCCAGGGCCTTTGCCTATAAATAGGACTAGCCACCCCCAGGGTAGAGAGAGAAGAAAAACCAGCTAGAACGTAGCATCCACAAACAGAGCTAGCAACTCACTTAGAGAGAGAGAAGGGCGATCGAACTCCCCCAGCAGTTCATCCCCTAACCAAGAACAGACCCTCGCGAGGCCGTTCTTCCTTGTACTGTTCATCCTCATCAGCCCAAGAGGCAACCCATCCACCACAAACTAGAGTAGGGTATTACACCACAATGGTGGCCCGAACTAGTATAAACTCTGTGTCTCTTGTGTTGTCCATTCTGTAGTTTAGATCCTTGCGAGACGGAGAGGTAGAGGGCATAATCTCCGCGTGCACCCCAGAGTTCAAACCTTAAGGGTCTGCCGGAACCCGTGATCCGACAAGGATGGTGGGCTGCGCGTCTGCATCGACATACCAGGGCTCAATCGAGTCGCCTCTCTGGAGCACCTCTGGCCCTCGCGAGTGGGGCGTTGCGAAGGTCCACCCCACAGCTACATTCGCATGCCTTACGGCTTGCCGAACGTGGCTGCCATGTACCAGCGCCTCATGAGGGGCATCACGGAGGCTCAAGAGGCCAGGCGTTCCGTAGCCTTGGCGGAGATGGAGATGGTCCGCGAGGAGCCACCAGTGCCTCCGGAGCCTCCTGAGGCCCCTGGGCCTGGGGGCTCGTGAGGATCGGCTTCCGCAGCCCACCGAGTCTGCTACACCAACACTCCTTCGTCCTCAACATCATCAGGTGACATCTTTGAAGTTTCATTTCCAGCTGGGAGCGCCCCCCAGGGCTGCATTATTCCCAGGCCGCGTGGGTCCGCCCCTGCGGCATGTATCCCTTTTAGCTTACTTTGTTGGGGGCGCCCCTCGGGCTGCATCATCCCCCAAGTCGCTCGGGCCTGACCCAGTGATGTCCGCCTTCCCAGCATCTATTTGAATGAATCCACTCCTTCGCGGCTAATGTGTTTGACCTAGTTGCCCGCTCAACTGACGCCAACTGACGGAGCTGCTCCCAAACGGTACGACGCTTGCGCATGGGTCCGTCCCTGCAACGCCGACAAACCTGAATGGTTGAGCTCTGGCCGCGGCAGCCCCGCATGGCGCCACGTCATCAAGCCTTCAGTGCCTCATCGCCCCTCGGATGCAACCAACGGCTGAGTGTCAATTGTCATGGCAACCCCTCGTTCTTTCTATGATGGGTCTACAGGATCTCCTAAAGGAGCTGTGTTAGGCGAGGCCCTTGCGGTGCCTCCTTCACTCTCATCCGCGCTAACCGCTTGCACGTTAAAGGGGGGGTGCCTGAGCATCGCGACTCAGGGCTCCTACTGGCTCTCCAGCCCTCACCCTCTGGCCTTGTCCACGACATCGCGACCTGGCATACCAGCGACGGCTGAGACTCGCTCGAGAGCCGGGACCCGAGGACGTAGAGCAGAAATGGGAGCAAAGGCGAGAGGGGAGGGACACGCGAGGACCTCGCCGAGCAACCTCACGCCTGCCGATGCACGGACCCGGCGACACACCAGGGAGTGGTCCCTGATTCTCGAGATAAGTCACCACCCAGAAGCACCAGCTACCGTGGCACCGTCCCCACACATAATGCAATCTCGTGTTAGCGACGCTGCTCTCCTTTCTCACTGAACGACGGCTGCTTGAGCGCCAAAGGGGACCTCTTGAGCATCGCGACTCAGGGGCTCTTACCGGACCCCGGGTCGCTCACCTCCTGGCCTTGACCACGGCATCGCGACCTGGCATACCAGCGACGGCTGAAGCCGCCTTGGGACTGGGACCTGTCATCGCAAAGCACCAAGCCCTTGTGAGGTTCGAAAGGTAGAACTGAGCTAAGACGGAATGAGCAACTCGCACAATTCTACGACAAGGGTTATATTAACAAACAGGATCGCAGGCACCTTACAAGCCCCCACGGGACGCGTCTTTGATTCCTCACAGCGAACAGATCCTAAAAGGACGCTAACTACCCACGCCCCTGCAAAAGACGCCATCATCAACAGTGGGCCGTCAAGCACCGGCGCCAACCCCATCCAGATCAGAGTCGGCGACGGCCTGACGAGCCCGCCCTGCTCCAGGAGCGGCGCCGGCTCGGGGGCTCATAGCTGTCGTCGCTCGTCTCCGGAGTCGCGAAGAGCTCGCCGGAGTCGCTGGATCCTCCGACGCCTCAGCCACCTGAGGAGCCGCCAAGGGAGCGGTCGGCGGGCCTAGTCCTCACCGTAGCAGGGTCCCGACCACCTCTCCCGGGGCAACACTCCAGCCGGTGCCCGTTCGCATCGAAGACCTTAAAGAACATCACCGAAGCACCATCGTACTCCAAGTGGATCGCGAAGGCGCCTCTTGTCCTGCAAACCCGGACGGTTTCGCCCCAGCCTCGAGTCATGAAGACCTCGCCCGGGGCAACGACCGCGACCTCTGCCTCGGTCGCGAGGGTGCTGCAGCCCGCGTGCTGCAGCCAAAGCTCCAGGAGTTCTCCCCGCGGGATGATGGAGGCGAAGAAGGGAGGAAGGCGAATCCAAGACTGAGGAGGCATGGCGGCGTGGAGCACGAACTCTCGGGAGGAGCCCTCGGTGTGGACCCCAGGGGGGACGACCCACACCTTCGTGACCTGTCGGCGCCGACCGCGGCGCCGCCCGTGGCGATCGGCATTGACTCCTTCAGAGCCCTCGATGTGGGCGTATAAGGGAAGCGGGAACCCCGGCGGTGGCCGCTCGCACCATGGGCCCCGACACCACCTGATGGGCCCCCTCATCCCAGCGGCAGAGGGTGAGCCGTTTCTTTGGCGGGAGCGCGTCTGGTTCCTCTCAGGGAGCCTTTCCCTTCTCTGCCGCCGAGAACCAGCGGATCGGAGCCATCGCAGCAAGACGGAGCAAGGACCGGGAAGAAGGAGAAGCAAGAAGAGATGGACTGGAAGGGCGCGTGTCGTTCCGTACTTATGGCCGGCGAAGGCCATCCGCCGACCTCCACGATCGCAGGTAATCATGGCCCGCTTTGCATGCAGGGACTTGTCCAATCCGTGCAGTTGCCGAGGCATCGTGGGGAAGCGGAGACACTCACGTCCAATCAACCGCCACGCGGAGCCCGAGGCCGCAGGCTGTTAGGGCCCGCGGCGCTTCGCCCTTGCCCTTTCGCCTCCCTGCACGGCCAAGTCTGGGTGCGCCTTGGGCCCAGGGGCTACTGTCGGCGTTCTGGGAACGGGGGTCCCCAGACTTGCCTGCATGCGGCCTGCGGCGTGGCTCATAGGGGGGCCCAGCATGGCCCATCTTCGTCAACATAGGCCCAGGACCCTCGCGAGGGGCCAAGCCTCGCAGGGCGGATGACGCGGAGCTTCCTCAGGCACTGCCTCATCAGGCTGGCTCGCAGGGAGGCGAAGAGATCAAGGTGGGGTACCTCACGAGGTGCCCGTGACGCAAGCCATGACGACCAAGGGCGCCAGGCGGGAGCCAGCCCGCGCAGTGTCCTCCTTTCCTCTTTGGTGCAAAGGGAGCAAGCGCAGGCGAGAGCATCAAGCAAAGGCACCCATTTCGGTGCAACGAGACTAAGACCAGCCCAACGGCAGGGAGGAAGTCATTGTGGAGCCCAAGCCAGCGTCACCACCAGAGCCTTTGGCAGGCGAGGACACCTTTAGTCAGGATAAGTGTACCAGATGTTCCCCTTCAAAATGGCCAATTGTTGGCGCCCTTCCCGCTCAATATTTGGGAAGAGGCCCAGGGCCTTTGCCTATAAATAGGACTAGCCACCCCCAGGGTAGGGGGGGATCGGCCAATCCAGAAACAAGCTGGGATCGGATCGAGTAGCATCACACACACACACATAGAGAGAGAGAGAGAAAGAGAGAGAGAGAGAGAGAGAGAGAGAGAGAGAGAGAGAAGGGTGACTGAACTCCTCCTAGCAGTTCATCGCCCCAACCAAGAACAGACCCTCGCGAGGCTGTTCTTCCTTGTATTGCTCATCATCATCAGCCCAAGAGGCAATCCACCACACCACAAACTAGAGTAGGTTATTACACCACAATGGTGGCCCGAACTAGTATAAACTCTGTGTCTCTTGTGCTGTTCTTTCCATATCTTAGATCTTAGCGAGGCGGTGGGGTGCAGGTAGGTAGAAGGCGAAATCTCCGCACGCACCCCAGTGTTCGAACCTCAAGGGTCTGCCGGAACCCGAAATCCGACACAACAGTCCGGCCAAAGGATATAGTCCAGCTGTCCGGATACCCCCTAATCCAGGACTCCCTCAGTAGCCCCTGAACCAGGCTTCAATGATGACGAGTCCGGCGCGCAGATTGTTTTCGACATTGCAAGGCAGGTTCTTCTCCAAATCCTGAATACCTGTTTGAATAGTGTCCGGCTTCTCATAAATGTTGGGCTTCTTGGCTTCCATGTCCAATAATGGCTATCTTCCACGTGTCGAGCGAATGATAGGAGCCAGGGCATTTTTACATTTGCCACCCTAGCTATATGAGTAAACTGTCTATTAAAGAGACGGGGATTCTCAGATCCAAATCACACCATCCTCCCCCAGCGAGCATTCATCGGAGCGCGCCCGGAAAAATCGATCCCAACATGGCCGGCCATCGCAGCTCCTCCTCTCGCTCCCGTAGCCCTAAGCGCGGAGATTGGAAGAAGTGTTCCGTCCCACACAGTCAATTAGTGGAGTTACAGACCCAGGGATTCCTCCCTCCAGTGTATATGGTCCCCGTTCGAGCTGGGCTCGCCACCTATAATGGCGGGGAGCAAGCGGAGAGCTTTCCCAACCCCTCCAAGTGGGAGCGGGTATGCCTTGTCCATTATTTACTAAGGGGACTTGGATTTCCAATCCATCTGTTCCTCCGAGGGCTCCTGGAGTTTTATGGCCTCCAGTTGCATAACTTCACCCCTGCTTCCATATTACACATCGCTGGTTATGTAGCCCTTTGTGAGCTGTTTCTGGGCTGCGAAGCTCATTTCGCGTTGTGGAAGAAGCTATTCTGCCTTGTGCCCCGTACACAGAGGGGGTCAATATATCAAGTGGACGGAGCCGAAATATGGCGCATCGCCGGGACCGGATACCTGTCCGGTACCCTGAAGACCATGTCCAAAGACTGGCCTTCGGAGTGGTTTGATATGGAGGACGTCCCCCTTCCAGATCCTATTCGGATAGGTCTTCCCGAGTTCGACAATGCCCCGTTGAAGAAACGCCGAATTTGGCGCCCACGGAGCCCTCGGGAGGAAGATAACAGAGACGTCCTTCACCTGATGGGCCGGATAAAGGTACTAGCTCAATCAGGACTAAGAATAACCTAGGTTATGTTAATATGCATTATGCAGGGGGGGGGGGGGTGCAGCCACTTCAATATCGAGGCCACCCCATGTGGCACTTCAACGGGGAAGATGATGCAATTCGCTGCGGCCGTAAGGGATCAGACTCAGTTGCTGCTCTAGCAAAAATTCTGTCCGATTTGTATAAGGGAGAGGAAGAGGAGTTCCTCTGCATCAAGCCACGGGATGGATTCTCCATGTACAACCCTCCAAGCTGGGTGCGCTGCCACTTTTTACTCCCATCTTTCCCGAATTTTTGCAATAAGTATTTACCTTGCCATTTCATAGCAGGAACTGCGAAAGGCTGTAAGGGAGGTCAACCGCCCACCTCCACAACCGGAGGACCCTGACCGGGCCCTCGACCCCGGCCTCGAAGAGGATCCGGACATATTCGTGGAGCTGATCGATAGGATATTGTATCAATTAAGCTGTGATGATGCCATGGTGGCCATTATAGCTGACTATCCTGGGCTACTCCCCTCCTCGCATGTAAGTAAAACTAGAGTCCCGACTTCTGAGAAGGATCCCCTTTTATGCACTTCACCTACCACACATGTATGGTGTTTTACAGGGAAGGTCCTGGGTACGCCATGCCGAACCCGCGGCGACTCGCCAACAAGGGGCGCCAAAGCCGGGCAGGCTAAAAAGGGGAAGGCGATCCGGACGGAGACGCCGGCGCAGAGGTATGATACAAAACCTCGCTCCGTGGTTATCGTCTTTTAAAACATTATAACACCCATGTTTCCTAGAAGGTAAAACGCTCGCCGGACTATATTCGGAGAGGTTGCCGATCACGCCTCCACCAGTCGGGCTCCAGGGCCGGACAGAGAGGCAGAAGCTAACACGGGGCACACGCTGGATGCTCCTCCTACAGAGGATGCGGATAAAATGTCCGCTACAAATTCCGAAGTGGAGAGCGCCATGAATCACAGGCATCTTCGGGCAGTACTCCCTGAAGCTTGTTTCTCCCAAGAGGCGTTTGATGCCTTCAACTCAGGAGACGCGTACAGCTGTGCTGCTCAAAATGGTCTTGCCAGAGCCACGGACCAGTATGTAAAGGATATACGGGTAAAAAATTTGATGATTATATATAGCAGTAGCCCCTGGAGACTTGAAATAGTTGGCACAACTGATTTAAGGATCATTATTTGTGCAGGTTCTTACAGAGAAGAATACCCAATTGTCTCATGAGCTCAAAGAGTGCAAGGCCCAGCTATGGGCCGCAGTTGCCGCATTGAAGGAGTCCGAGAAGGCTCCCTCTGGTAACACTTGTTTCAAAGAATGATAGGTACAATATAGAGTGCAGCATGCCTGCAAATCTGACAATGAATATTGCAGATGGCTTCGGAGTGAATCCGGATGAGCAACATGCCATACGGCAGCTAAAGGCTGGCGAGCACGTAATTACAAAAGTTAGGAAGGAGAAAAACAATCTCCAAGATGCCAATACCCAGCTGAGCGTGGAGCTGAAGGATGTTCGAGCCCAGCTTGCTGACTCCGTGAAGGAGAATAAGCGGCTTCGACGCGGCATTTTCGGTAAGTGCTTGAACGAACTTTTGAAAGAGTTCGGCGAGGAAGTCGGCTAACAGAGTTATTTCTGCAGGTATGCTGACGGGTCGTCCCGTGGAGGAGATTCCCGGGTCAGCGGGTGATCTTCTACCCGAGCTCTCACAACTGCACGAACGAGTTCGGCAGGTGATGCAGGGTATTGCCCAGGCCTTGTGGCCATCCGTCTCCCTGCCAGGAGGCATTGGAGAGCTTGCAGACAAGCTCAAGGGAGCGCGGCGGCGCTTCCGATTATGGAAGATATCGGCCTGTAGTCAAGGTGCCAGGGAAGCCTGGGCCATGGTGAAGACGCGGTATACCAAGGCTGACCCAAACCACATGGCCGAGGTCGGACCTGTGGGTCCCGATGGGAAAGAGATCCCTGTCAGTTTGGTGTATGACCAAGTAGAATTAGCCGCAAAGTATTCCCAACAGGATTGTAGGCTAGACAGCCTGTTGGATGGGATTGAAGAAGAATTTAGTCAGTCTAAGTGACTGTGTAATTTAAGTGACATGTATAATGTCCCTAGCCGGATTGTAAATCATTTTTCATGGCAGACCTTTTCGCTTCGACCTCGGGACCCAATAGTCCGGAGTGTATCCGAATACCCGCTCAGTTATGTAAAAACCGGGGTATGCGTGGGAACCACGCGTAGGGGTCATAAGTACTTGAACAGACAAGTACCCAACTAGTTATGTTATATTACATGGATAGTAAGAAACATCTTCCAGGGAGAATAGTTCCGTTAAGGGTTCCTTTCCCTGGGTACGCATGCCCTAATGTGCATGTCCGGACTGCGAGAAGAGACGGAGGCAAAAAACATCTGGGAGCAAATATCAAAATAAATGAAAGTCATCTTTTGTTCACCGACCGAATATTCCCTTAAGAAAATTAGCTTTCGGCTTCACTGTCACACCCTGATTTTCATGCCACAACACTTAATCTAATAAACATTATAAAATGTGGCCTGACAAAAACTTTTGAGTATTTTGTCCTTGCTTTGATTGAATGTGTGACTGTTGTTTGCTAGTGCTCTAAAAATCAAATAAATTATCCAACTCTTATACTCCTTCTCCTTGATCCAAAACCTTTTCCCAATGATCATGCCATGTGTATAGTGCAATATAGTATTTTCTTACAAAAATAATTTGGCCAAATAGTATTTTCAAAAATTAGTTTTCCAAAAACCCCTTGATTGAGGTTTGCACTGCAAGTACTTAATTAAGGGCAGTAAAAATCTTTCCAAAAATATTTTTTGACTCCTATTAGATATAGGTTACCCAGAAACCACAAAAATATAATTTTAAAAGTTATTTTCCTATTTTATTTAAAGGATTTTTCTTAAGGCCATAAATGGTCTTTAATAGGTTAAAATTATTTTAAAGCTTTAAAAATATTTGAGAAAAATTAGGGAGACTCAATGGACATATATTTTCCATATATATGAGTTTCAACATATGGTCATGATCAAAATATTGGACAAAACCTCCCAAAACCATTTCTCCTCATTTCAAGGATTTCAAATATTTCTACAAGAAATATTCCCCAATAGTTCCGAGAAAATTCTAGCATGTCGCATATGACATGTTTGATGATCTTGCCAAGTCTCATGTCATGAAGAACAGTATAACCCCATGAAACCCTCTCAAAACCACTTTTGTCCTTTTTTCAAGTTTGAACAGCTTTGCACTGTCAAACATGTCCAAATGCTCTCAAACTTGGTGCACATTCTCAAATGGTGTAATAATCCATCTAGACCAAATGACACAAGTTGGAGAGAATTTTATCTTGATCAAAGTACCCCAAAACCCTCTCTGACCAGAATCAAATTTGAACAAGTTTGTACTGCCAACTTTTTCTCCTTGACCCCAAGTTTTGTGGACATGTTCAAATCCTCAAATGATGACACTAAACCAAGTGGTGAATCAAGGAGAATAGAATTGCATGACTAAATCTTGGTAAAGCCATTTCTGCTGATTTCTAGGGTTTACCAAAGTTACATTGGCAACTTTATTCAAATGGACTCAAACTTGGTGGTCAACCTCAATTATGTGTGACACTTGATCCTGTTAATTCTCATGTCAAGTGGAGTTAATTTGCTTGCCAAAATTTGCATCAAACACCTGTTGTAACTTTTCAAAAATCCCCATTTTGACCACTTACACTATTCTCCTTAAGCTCAACTTTTTACCACATCTCCTCCTAGTCCTCCTCTACCTCCAGTAACAATGGTTGCATCTCAGCTCAATGATTGAGGGGTGAAACCACCTCATTTACCCCTCTGGACAGCCCCTGCACCCCTCTTCCTCACCTCCCTCATCACTCCAGTGGCCACCCAAGGCATCCAATGCTTCCTCCCCTTTCTTTACTCCCTCCTAGAGCTACCAGACATTAGTGGCCGCACCCACAAGGCATATAAAATGCCATGGCATGCCATTTGGGCGCTCTGGAGCGTGCTATAGTGCGCTCCCGCACTGTAGCCGCCCCCTGCCAAGCACCTCCGGCCACCTCGGGCCTCCCCAGCGCGTCTCACGAGGCCGCCTCGGCGTCTGGGACACGGCAAGCTGCCGGTCCCCTCCTAAACCTATCCCCTCTCTCCTCCATGGAGCTCGCCCGAGTGCGCCGTAGGCCGCGTCCACGGTGCACCACGGCCCCTCTATTTAGAGGCCCTCCCGAGCTCTCCTACGGCTTCTTCTCGCGCTCTCTCTCCCTCCCAGCGACCCCCTGGATCAACCCACTCCCCTCCTCGTGCCCTCCTGCTTCCTCAATGGCCGGAGTGCCGTCGTCGGCCTCCTCCTAAATTCGCGCTCCGTGGCCTCTCCCCTCCCCTTTAGACTCCACTAGAGCACCTCCAGCATCACCGCGGTCCTCCCTCACGCTCCTTGACCTTCTCCCGGTGACCGTAGCACCGTGCCCACCATTGTCGTCGACCTCGCCCACCACGGCCGATGGTGCATTCGCACCCGGCCTCCCCTGCGGTCATGGCGTAGGCAAGTGCTCCCCTTATGCCCTAGCCGAACTAACGTCGGGCATAAATAAAAGAGTCAGGCAACCCAGCTTGACCAAAACTTAAGTCATATCGATGCATATAATGGCGAAAAAAGGTACACGCAGAAGAATAACACATGTACGGGGCATGAATCCCAGAAAAATAATCAAGCTTCTGTGTAAGAAGCCCCCAGGTATAATGAGCGCGGCTAGCGCGTTAACAGTGTGTAAGCAAGACACAAGTTGGCCTTTGAAGGCCTTGAGGAGAAGGAAAAAGAAGAAAGAAAGAGAGAAAAGACAGATAATGTATATGCGAAAAATGGACAGGGGTCAGGAGATGAACATATAGTCCGGCACTAGGCGTAGAATCTTCGGAGTTTGGCTGCGTTCCATGGGTTTGGCTCAAGTCGATTGTCCGATGCATCCCGCAGACGGTACGCTCCGTCGGTCAGAACTTGGTCGATAATGAAGGGACCTTCCCATCTAGGCTTAAGGTTGTTCTTTTTCTTCTTCGGCAGGCGTAGAACTAGTTCGCCAACGTTATAAGTTTTGGCCCGTACTTCTCTGCTTTGGTATCTTCGGGCCTGTTGCTGATAGAATGCGGAACGAGCTTTTTCCACGTCGTGCTCCTACTTCAGGGCGTCCAAACTGTCCTGCCGATCAAGCTCAGCCTCTTTTTCTTCATACATGCGCACTCGAGGTGAGTCATGAATTATGTCACAGGGCAGAACCGCCTCTGCGCCGTACACCATAAAGAACGGTGTGTATCCGGTAGTGCGATTCGGCGTGGTCCGTAGCCCCCATAAGACGGAGTCGAGCTCCTCTACCCAGTGCATGTTAGACTCCTTTAAGGACTGCACTAATCTAGGTTTGATGCCGCTCATGATAAGACCATTTGCTCACTCGACTTGACCGTTAGTTTGCGGGTGATAGACAGAAGCATAATCAAGCTTGATGCCCATGTTGCCGCACTAAAGTTTTACTTCGTCGGCTGTAAAGTTCGTGCCGTTGTTAGTGATGATGTTGTGGGGGACGCCATAACGGTGTACAACCCCAGATATGAAGTCTGTCACCGGTCCGGATTCTGCCGTTTTAATGGGTTTGGCTTCTATCCATTTGGTGAATTTATCCACCATGACGAGTAAGTATTTTTTCTTATGGGATCCCCCTTTTAGGGGTCCGACCATATCAAGCCCCCGGACCGCAAAGGGCCAGGTGATGGGGATTTTTTGGAGGGCGGTGGGCGGCATATGGCTTTGGTTTGCAAAAAGCTGGCAACCGACGCAGTGTTGGACCAATTCCTGTGCATCTACCTGTATGAAAGGCCTTGCTTACAACGGCCCGGGCTGCGGCATGGTGGCCGCCGAGTCCGGCATGGATTTCTTCCAAAAGCTTCCGCCCTTCCTCTTCGGAGATGCACCTTTGAAGGACTCCGGTAGTACTTTTCTTATAAAGCTCTCCCTCGTGGACTTTGTAGGCTTTAGATCACCGCACTATGCAGCGTGCCTCATTTTGGTCCTTGGGAAGTTCCTGCATGGTTAGGTAGGCCAGGAATGGTTCTTTCCACGGGGTGATGACGGCCATTATTACATGGGTTGAAGCTGTTATTTCGGTGGCAGAGCCTCCGATTATGTCAGAGTGTTCGGTATCTGGCGTTGTGGCTGGGTCCGGACTTTTGTTACCAATGTCCCCTTCCCATACCACGGATGGCTTAATTAAATAGCCTTTCCAAGAAGATGTTAGGTGGTACTGCGTTGCGCTTAGCGCCGATACGGGCGAGGATATCCGCCGCCTGATTGTTTTCCCGAGCCACATGATGGAATTCGAGCCCCTCGAATCAAGCTGACATCTTGAGGACGGCATTGCGATAAGCCGCCATTTTTGGATACTTGGCGTCGAAGTCTCCATTTATTTGGGATATTGTGAGGTTCGAGTCCCCATGCACCTCCAGGCGTCGAATGCCCATGGAAACTGCCATCCAAAGACCATGTAACAGGGCCTCGTATTCGGCTGCGTTGTTGGAGTCTGTGTACAGTATTTGGAGTACATATTGGACTATATCTCCGGTGGGGGACGTCAAGACAACGCCAACCCCCAGACCAGCCAACATTTTAGAGCCGTCGAAGTGCATGATCCAATTGGAGTATGCGCCGTACTCTTTAGGGAGTTCGGCTTCTATCCATTCGGCGAAAAAATCGGCCAATACTTGCGACTTAATGACTCGCCGAGGTTTGTATGTTATGTCGAACGGGAGGAGCTCAATGGCCCATTTGGCAATCCGGGCCGTGGCGTCGCGGTTGTTTATTATATCGTTGAGTGGTACTTCCGAGGCCACTGTGATTGAACACTCTTGAAAGTAGTGTCGTAGTTTTCGGGATGCCATGAATACCGCATATGCTATCTTTTGATAATGCGGGTACCATGATTTGCATGGAGTGAGGATGATACATAATATACTGGCTTTTGAGGTCGGAATTTATGTCCATCTGTTTCTCGTTGGACGACGAGCACTGCGCTTACAACTTGATGAGTTGCCGCTATGTATAGCAGCATTGGTTCGCCGATGTTTGGTGCGGCCAGGATTGGGTTGGTGGCTAGTATGGATTTTATATCTTCCAGTCCGGCCATGGCCGCGTCCGTCCACTCGAATTGTTCGGTGCGCCGAAGGAGGCGATAAAGGGTTAATGCCTTTTCTCCTAATCTGGAGATAAAGCGGCTTAAGGCCGCCACGCATCCAGTTAGTTTCTGGATTTGCTTCAGGTCAGTTGGGATGGTCAACTGTGACAGGGCTCGGATTTTAGCCGGATTTGCTTCAATTCCTCTATAGAGACGATGAAGCCGAGGAGCTTTCCAGCTGGCACGCCGAAAACACATTTTTCCGGATTGAGCTTGATGTCGTACGTTCGGAGATTGTCGAACGTGAGCCTTAAGTCGTCTATTAGGGATTCGACGTGTCTGGTTTTAATGACCACGTCGTCTACGTGTGCCTCCACTGCTTTGCCGATCTGTTTTCCCAAGCATGTCTGAATCATGCATTGATACGTTGCACCGACGTTCGTAAGACCAAAAGGCATAGTGTTAAGACAAAAAGGGCCGTATGGGGTGATAAATGCCGTTGCGGCTTGGTTGGACTCTGCCATCTTGATTTGATGGTATCCGGAGTATGTGTCGAGGAAACACAATGAGTCGTGTCCTGAAGTAGCGTCGCTAATTTGATCGATGCGGGGGAGAGGGAAGGGATCCTTGGGACAAGCCTTGTTGAGGTCCTTGAAATCGACACATAGGCGCCAGGATTTGTCCTTTTTTGGTACCATCACCAGGTTTGCTAGGCAGTCCAGATGTTTTATTTCTCTAATGAATCCGGCCTCCAATAACTTGGCTAGTTCCTCTCCCATGGCTTGTCTCTTAGGTTCAGATAAACGCCGAAGAGTCTGCTTGACTGGCTTGAATCCCTTTAGAATGTTAAGGCTATGCTCGGCCAGCCTGCATGGGATTCCTGGCATATCTAAGGGATGCCAGGAAAATATGTCCCAATTCTCGCGCAGGAACTCCCGTAGTGCGGTGTCTACCGCGGGGTTTAACTGTGCCCCAATGGAGGCTGTTTTTGTGAGGTCTATTGGGTGGACTTGGAATTTGACTATTTCATGCGCTGGTTTAAAAGAAGTGGATTGGGTATTTTGTCGAGTATCACGTCGTCCCTGTCCACTGTGGAGTGTAGCGCAATTAATTCCTCGGCCGCAAGGGCTTCGGATAATGCCTCGAGGGCGAGTGCAGCTGTTTCGTTTTCGGCCGGAGCGCTATGTCCGGATCACTAGCTAAAGTGATGATTCCATTGGGCCCGGGCATTTTGAGCTTCATGTACCCGTAATGGGGTATGGCTTGGAAGAACGTAAATGCCTCCCGCCCTAAAAGGGCGTGGTATCCGCTACTGAACGGGTCCACTTGGAATGTAATTTTTTCGGACCTATAATTCTCCGAAGTGCCGAATACTACATCTAGTGTGATTTTCCCAGCGCAGCGTGCCTCCCGACTAGGGATGATTCCTCTGAAGGTCGTGCTGCTTTGCTCAATGCAGTTTCTGTCTATTTCCATTTTTTGAAGAGTTTCCTCATAAATGAGGTTTAATCCGCTGCCTCCGTCCATGAGCACTTTAGTAAGCCGAAAGTCGTCCACAATTGGACTAAGGACCAATGCTGCTGGTGCTCGGGCTGTTCGGAATTTGGGTTTGTCACTGGCATTGAAGGTGATAGCCGTGTCGCTCCATGGATTTATTGCTGCCATGTGGCAGACTTCGGCAAAGCTATGGAGTGCTCGCTTGCGCCTATTATTTGAGGCGAAGGTCTCGAAGACTGTCAATACCGTATTGTTATCCCCGGGATGGTGCTCTGCGGTGTTTGGAATGAGGAGATCCTCACCGCTCTTGGCCACCTGCCGGATTACCCAACATGCTCTAAGGCTGTGTGTTGGTATGGTATCTGCTGTACTATGAATTTTGCAGGGCTCGTTAAGCCATCCCTTCAATTCGGTTCCACGCCCTGTGGTGGGCTTTTGCTTCTTCGTAATTGAGTCAGGCGTCTTATGAGAGTGCACCCTTTTAATTCGGACTGGGTGTTTAGTCAGAGCTGGATTATCCCAGAATTTTGTTTCGGTTTTCCAGGCGCTTTCCATTGCACATTACTTCCGTACTATGGCCGCTAAGTCAGCGAAGCGTGCTATGTCACGGTGACTTATGGCGTCAAGGATTCCCTTGTTCGTGCAATTATTACAGAAAAGTGAGATTGCGTCTTCCTCGCGACAGTCCTTGACCTTATTCATTACAAGGAGGAATCTGGCGCAATAATGATGTACCGTTTCCTGGGGCTCTTGCTTGATGTGGGAAAGATCGTTTGTATCTTGGTGGGTGGGTGGATTTGAGTCCGAACCCTGACCCGATCTGAGACCCAAGGGCCAAGGAGTTTCCGATCTAGGAAGTTCGGGCTCCGGGATGTTGCCCAATAAGTCTGGCCCGCTGCCTGATTCTAGGTTCAGGGTTTGGGTGATGTCTTTCTGTAAACGGGTATCCGGCTCGGAGAGCTCGGGAATCCGGACATAGTTTGTCCTCAAGATAGAGGAAGAATCGCCACATTGTTCCTCCAACACCGCTATATGATGGGTGACCGGCGGAGATTAATCTCTCTTTGGTCGGGTTTAAGTCCAATCCGATCATAGTCCGTAGCGGCTCCCAAAGCGGCAATGCGATCCAAGAGCTCGTTTAGCGAAGAGAGCTCCATTGGATCCATCTGCTCGGCAAGTTCCAAGCCGACGTGGAGGCTGTTTGCAATGACCCGAGAAGTCATCGTCGGTGCAACAGCTGAACGGGCGGTCATGGCGAAGCCGCCAGGCCGGAGAGTTTGGGCGACAGCCAGGGCTCCCCCAGAGGTGACGTTGTCCTTGACAACGATACGAGGCATCCTTCCTTGCGGTGACGGCACAGAGGAACTCTCAATGAAAGCACCAATGTCGGTGTCAAAACTGGCGGATCTCGGGTAGGGGGTCCCGAACTATGCGTCTAAAGCGGATGGTAACAGGAGGCGGGGGACACGATGTCTACCCAGGTTCGGGCCCTCTCGATGGAGGTAATACCCTACTTCCTGCTTGATTGATCTTGATGATATGAGTATTACAAGAGTTGATCTACCACGAGATCATAGAGGCTAAACCCTAGAAGCTAGCCTATGTATGATTCTTGTTGTCCTACAGACTAAACCCTCCGATTTATATAGACACCGGAGGGGGCTAGGGTTACACAGAGTCGGTTACAAGGAAGGAGATCTACATATCTGTATTGCCAACCTTGCCTTCCACGCCAAGGAGAGTCCCATCCGGACACGGGACAATGTCTTCCACCTTGTATCTTCATAGTCCAACAGTCCGGCCGAAGGATATAGTCCGGCTGTCCGGATACCCCCTAATCCAGGACTCCCTTGATACGTCTCCAACGTATCTATAATTTTTATTGCTCCATGCTATATTATCTACTGTTTTGGACCATATTGGGCTTTATTTTCCACTTTTATATTACTTTTGGGACTAACCTATTAACCGGAGGCCTAGCCCAGACTTGCTGTTTTTTGCCTATTTCAGTGTTTCCAAGAAACAAAATATCAAACGGTGTCCAAACGGAATGAAACCTTAGGGAACGTGATTTTCTCAACAAATATGATCCAGGATTCTTGGACCCTCCGTCAAGAAAGAAAGGAGGCGGTCACGAGGGTGGAGGGCGCGCCCCCTGCCTCGTGTGCCCCCCTTTGCTCCACCGACGTACTCCTTCCTCATATATATACCTACGTACCCCCAAACGATTATATACGGAGCAAAAAACCTAATTCCACTGCCGCAACTTTCTGTATCCACGAGATCCCATCTTGGGGCCTGTTCCGGAGCTCCGCCAGAAGGGGAATCCACCACGGAGGGCTTCTACATCAACACCATAGCCTCTCCGATGAAGGGTGAGTAGTTTACCTCAAACCTTTGGGTCCATAGTTAGTAGCTAGATGGCTTCTTCTCTCTTTTTGGATCTCAATACAATGTTCTCCCCCTCTCTCATGCAGATCTATTCGATGTAATCTTCTTTTTGTGGTGTGTTTGTTGAGACCGATGAATTGTGGGTTTATGATCAAGTTTATCTATGAACAATATTTGAATCTTCCCTGAATTCTTTTATGTATGATTGGTTATCTTTGCAAGTCTCTTCGAATTATCAGTTTGGTTTGACCTACTAGATTGGTTTTTCTTGCAATGGGAGAAGTGCTTAGCTTTGGGTTCAATCTTGCGGTGTCCTTTCCCAGTGATAGTAGGGGCAGCAAGGCACGTATTATATTGTTGCCATCGAGGATAACAAGATGGGGTATTTATCATATTGCATGAATTTATTCCTCTACATCATGTCATCTTGCCTAAGGCGTTACTCTGTTTTCTTGAACTTAATACTCTAGATGCATGCTGGATAGCGGTCGATGAGTGGAGCAATAGTAGTAGATGCAGGCAGGAGTCGGTCTACTTGTCTCAGACATGATGCCTATATACATGATCGTACCTAGATATTCTCATAACTATGCTCAATTCTGTCAATTGCTCAACAGTAATTTGTTCACCCATCGTAGAATACTTATGCTCTTGAGAGAAGCCACTAGTGAAATCTATGGCCCCCGGGTCTATTCTCATCATATCAATCTTCTATCACTTTATTATTGCTTTGCTTTTTTACTTTACCTTTTATTTTACTTTGCATCTTTATACCAAAAATACCAAAATATATTGTCTATCATCTCTATCAAATCTCACTCTCGTAAGTGACCGTGAAGGGATTGACAACCCCTTATCGCGTTGGTTGCATTGAGCTATTTGTTTTGTGTAGGTACGAGGGACTCGCGCATAGCCTCCTACTGGATTGATACCTTGGTTCTCAAAATCTGAGGGAAATACATACTCTACTCTGCTGCATCACCCTTTCCTCCTCAAGGAAATCCAACGCAGTGCTCAAGAGGTAGTAGGAAGATTTCTGGCACCGTTGCCGGGGAGTCTACGAAAAAGTCAACATACCAAGTACCCATCACAATCCCTTATCTCTCGCATTCCATTATTTGCCATTTGCCCCTCATTTTCCTCTCCCCCACTTCACCCTTGCCGTTTTATTCGCCCTCTCTTTTCCGTTTGCCTTTTTTTCGCTTGCTTTTTGTTTTCTCGTGTGTTGGGTTGCTTGCTTGTCACGATGGCTCAACATAATACCAAATTGTGTGACTTTACTAATACCAACAATAATGATTTCCTTAGCACTCCGATTGCTCCTCTTACCAATACTGAATCTTGTGAAATCAATACTACTTTGTTGAATCTTGTTATGAAAGATCAATTCGCCGGCCTACCTAGTGAAGACGCCGCTACTCATCTTAATAGCTTCGTTGATTTATGTGATATGCAAAAGAAGAAAGATGTCGATAATGATATTGTTAAATTGAAGCTATTTCCTTTTTTGCTTAGAGGTCGTGCTAAAGCTTGGTTTTCGTCTTTGCCTAAAAATAGTATTGATTCTTGGAACAAGTGCAAAGACGCTTTTATCTCTAAGTATTTTCCTCCCGCTAAGATCATCTCTCTTAGAAACGATATTATGAATTTTAAGCAACTTGATCATGAACATGTTGCACAAGCTTGGGAGAGAATGAAATTAATGATACGTAATTGCCCTACTCATGGTTTGAATTTGTGGATTATTATACAAAAAAATTATGCAGAATTGAATTTTGCTTCTAGAAATCTTTTAGATTCGGCCGCGGGAGGCACTTTTATGGAAATCACTTTAGGGGATGCTACCAAACTCTTAGATAATATTATGGTTAATTATTCTCAATGACACACTGCAAGATCTACTAATAAAAAAGTGCATGCGATAGAAGAAATTAATGTTTTGAGTGGAAAGATGGATGAACTTATGAAATTATTTGCTACTAAGAGTGTTTCTTCTGATCCTAATGATATGCCTTTGTTTACTTTGATTGAGAATAATAATGAATCTATGGATGTGAATTTTGTTGGTAGGAATAATTTTGGTAACAGCGCGTATAGAGGGAATTTTAATCCTAAGCCTTATCCTAGTAATCCTTCTAATAATTATGGAAATGCCTACAACAATTCTTATGGAAGTTTTAATAATATGCCCTCTGAATTTGAGACTAGTGTTAAAGAGTTTATGAATTCGCAAAAGAATTTTAATGCTTTGCTTGAAGAAAAATTGCTTAAAGTTGATGAATTGGCTAGGAACATTGGTAGAATTTCTCTTGATGTTGATTCTTTAAAGCTTAGATCTTTTCCTCCTAAGCATGATATCAATGAGTCTCTCAAAGCCATGAGAATTTCCATTGATGAGTGCAAGGAAAGAACCGCTAGGATGCGTGCTACGAAAGATGCCTTTATTAAAGCGTGTTCTTCCAATTCCTATGAAAATAAAGATGAAGATCTAAAAGTCATTGATGTGTCCCCTATTAAATCCTTGTTTTGCAATATGAATCTTGATAATGATGGGACTGAATATGATCCACCTTTACCTAGAAGGCGTTCCAAAAATTCGGAGTATGTAGATCTTGATGATGAAATTAATAAAAGTGGGACTGAAAAGAATAAAACCCTAGATGTTGCTAAACCCACTATTTTGGATCTCAAGGAATTTAATTATAAAATTTTCTCCTTAATTGATTGTATTTCCTTGTTGCAATCCGTGCTAAATTCTCCTCATGCTTATACTCAAAATAAAGCCTTTACCAAACGTATCGTTGATGCCTTGATGCAATCTTATGAAGAAAAGCTTGAGTTGGAAGTTTCTATCCCTAGAAAACTTTAATATGAGTGGGAACCAACTATTAAAATTAAGATTAAGGATCATGAATTTTATGCTTTATGTGATTTGGGTGCTAGTGTTTCCACTATTCCCAAAACTTTGTGCGATTTGCTAGATTTCCGTGATTTTGATGATTGCTCACTAAACTTGCACCATGCGGATTCCACTATTAAGAAACCTATGGGAAGAATTAATGATGTTCTTATTGTTGCAAATAGGAATTATGTGCCCGTAGATTATATCGTTCTTGATATAGATTGCTATCCTTCTTGCCCTATTATTCTTGGTAGACCTTTCCTTAGAACGATTGGTGCAATTATTGATATGAAGGAAGGGAATATTAGATTCCAATTTCCATTAAAGAAGGCGTGGCACACTTCCCTAGGAAGACAATAAAATTACCATATGAATCTATCATGAGAGCCACTTATGGATTGCCTACCAAAGATGGCAATACCTAGATCTATCCTTGCTTTTATGCCTAGCTAGGGGCGTTAAACGATAGCGCTTGTTGGGAGGCAACCCAATTTTATTTTTAGGTTTTTTGCTTTTGTTTGTGTTTAGGAATAAATAATCCATCTACCTTATGTTTAGATGTGGTTTTATGTTTTAATTAGTGTTTGTGCCAAGTTAAACCTATAGGATCTTCTTGGATGATAGTTATTTGATCTTGCAGTAATTTCCAGAAACTTTCTGTTCACGAAAACAATTATTAAAAATCACCAGAACGTCATAAAATATTGATTCCAATTGCTGCTGATCAATAAACAAATTGCCTAGGTCTTCCTATTTTTTCTAATTTTTTGGAGTTCCAGAAGTTTGCGTTAGTTACAGATTACTACAGATTGTTCTGTTTTTGACAGATTCTGTTTTTTCGTGTGTTGTTTGCTTATTTTGATGAGTCTATGGCTAGTAAAATAGTTTATAAACCATAGAGAAGTCAGAATACAGTAGGTTTAACACCAATATAAATAAATAATGAGTTCATTACAGTACCTTGAAGTGGTCTTCTGTTTTCTTTCGCTAACGGAGCTCACAAGATTTCTGTTGAGTTTTGTGTTGTTAAGTTTTCAAGTTTTGGGTGATTTTGTTTGATGGATTATGGAACAAGGAGTGGCAAGAGCCTAAGCTTGGGGATGCCCATGACACACCCAAGATAATCCAAGGACAACAAAAAGTCAAAGCTTTGGGATGCCCTGGAAGGCATCCCCTCTTTCGTCTACTTCCATCGGTAAGTTTACTTGGAGCTATATTTTTATTCACCACATGATATGTGTTTTGCTTGGAGCGTCTTGTATGATTTGAGTCTTTGCTTTTTAGTTTACCACAATCATCCTTGCTGTACACACCTTTTGAGAGAGCCATACATAATTGGAATTTGATAGAATACTCTATGTGCTTCACTTATATCTTTTGAGCTATATAGTTTTGCTCTAGTACTTCACTTATATCTTTTAGAGCACGGTGATGGATTTGTTTTATAGAAACTATTGATCTCTCATGCTTCACTTAGATTATTTTGAGAGTCCTAAATAGCATGGTAATTTGCTTAAAAATAATAATATGCTTGGTATTCAAGATTTGTAAAACTTTCTTTTGAGTGCGTTGAATACTAAGAAAAGTTTGATGCTTGATAATTGTTTTGAGATATGGAGGTGATAATATCAAAGTCGTGCTAGTTGAGTAGTTGTGAATTTGAGAAATGCTTGTGTTGAAGTTTGCATGTCCCGTAGCATGCACGTATGGTTAACATTATGTAACAAATTTGAAACATGAGGTGTTATTTGATTGTCCTCCTTATGAGTGGCGGTCGGGTACGAGCGATGGTCTTTTCCTACCAATCTATCCCCCTAGGAGCATGCGCGTAGTGCTTTGATTTTTGATGGCTTTTAGATTTTTGCAATAAGTATATGAGTTCTTTATGACTAATGTTGAGTCCATGGATTATACGCACTCTCACCCTTCAATCATTTCTAGCCTCTTCTGTACCGTGCATTGCCCTTTCTCACATTGAGAGTTGGTGCAAACTTCGCCGGTGCATCCAAACCCCGTGATATGATACGCTCTTTCACAGATAAACCTCCTTACATCTTCCTCAAAACAGCCACCATACCTACCTATTATGGCATTTCCATAGCCATTCCGAGATATATTGCCATGCAACTTTCCACCATTCCGTTCATCATGACACATTCATCATTGTCATATTGCTTAGCATGATCATGTAGTTGACATAGTATTTATGGCAAAGCCACCGTTCATAATTCTTTCATACATGTCACTCTTGATTCATTGCATATCCCGGTAAACCGCCAGAGGCATTGATATAGAGTCATACTTTGTTCTAGTATCGAGTTGTAATCATTGAGTTGTAAATAAATAGAGGTGTGATGATGATCATTTTCTAGAGCATTGTCCCAAGTGAGGAATAAAAAAAAGAGAAAGGCCATAAAAAAAGAGAAAGGCCGTATATAAAAAAAGGGAAAATTTTGTTTTTGCCACTCTAGATTATGCCAATTTTCCTTATGCCACTCTAGATTTTGACATTTCACTTTTGCCTCTCTTAGATTTTGACAATTGTCACAATTGCCATTCTGTGGCAAAAGTGAAATAATTTTATTTCATTTTTGCCACTCCTAGCTTTTGAAAATTATCACAATTGCCACTCTGAAAATTTTGCTTTTGCCACCGAAATGGCAATTGTGATAATTGTCAAAAACTAAGAGTGGCAAAAGTGAAATGTCAAATTCTAGAGTGGCATAAGGAAAATTGGCAAAATCTAGAGTGGCAAAAACAAAATTTTCCCATAAAAAAATGAGAGAAAAAGAGAGAAGGGACAATGCTACTATCCTTTTCCACACTTGTGCTTTGAAGTAGCACCATAATCTTCATGATAGAGAGTCTCTTGTTTTATCACTTTCATATACTAGTGGGAATTTTTCATTATAGTACTTGGCTTGTATATTCCAACGATGGGCTTCCTCAAATGCCCTAGGTCTTCGTGAGCAAGCAAGTTGGATGCACACCCACTTAGTTTCTTTTGTTGAGCTTTCATACATTTATAACTCTAGTGCATCTGTTGCATGGCAATCCCTACTCCTTGCATTAACATCAATCGATGGGCATCTCCATAGCCCATTGATTAGCCTCGTTGATGTGAGATCTTCTCATTTTTTGTCTTCTCCACATAACCCCCATCATCATATCCTATTCCACCCATAGTGATATGTCCATGGCTCACGCTCATGTATTGGGTGAAGGTTTATAAGTTTGAGATTACTAAAGTATGAAAGAATTGCTTGACTTGTCATCGGGGTTGTGCATGATGAGAGCATTCTTGTGTGACGAAAATGGAGCATGACTAAACTATATGATTTTGTAGGGGTGAACTTTCATTGGCCATGTTATTTTGAGAGGACATAATTGAAAGTGCATTATATCGACTAGAGGGGGGTGGATAGGCAATTTTTATGAAATTCTTCACTGAGGAATTTGCTCGTGAGGAAATTCCTTAGCGAAGAACTACTAGCAGCGGAATAAGTACTCAGATTAAAACATAACAGAATACAAGCATAGTCATCATGATGAAATGAAGACAAACACAGAGTACAGAAAGCGTAAACACAGGATAGCACAAGATGAAGACAAATAGACTGAAGAAATTGAACTGAGGAAATTGAGAAAGTCTTCAGTCAAAGTCTTCAAACACATATACGAACAAACACACAACACAGTAATGAGGAAATGAAAGTGTTGAGGAAATAGAACCAGTAAGATTGGTGAAGACAATGATTTGGTAGACCAGTTCCAACTATTGTCTCAGTTGTACATCTGGTTGGAGCGGCTGAGTATTTAAACTCGAGGAAACCTAGTCCCGGACACACAGTCCTCACCGTATTCTCCTTGAGCTAAGGACACACAGTCCTCGCCCAATCACTCGTGGTAAGTCTTCAGGTGACTTCCAAACCTTCACAGACTTGGTCACTCAGCGATCCGCAATTCCTCTTGGATGCTCTAGACCTTGACGCCTAACCGTCTGGAAGAAGCACAGTCTTCAAAGGTAACAAGCGTCGGGTCCACACAGGATCAATCTCTTCAGTGATGCTCAATCACTTTGGGTTTGTAGGTGTTTTGGGTTTGGGTTTGGATTTTCCTCACTTGATGATTTTCGCTCAAAGTCCTCGGAGGATGGGTTGCTCTCAAATGACAAGTGTCAAGTTCTTGCGGAGCAGCTAACCAGCTAGTGGTTGTAGGGGGCGTCTATTTATGGCCTAGGGAGCAGCCCGACATGATAAGACATAAATTCCCTTCAATGATATGACCTTTATGTGGACAAGATATTTTGGGACAGCTGGCGCGCAGCACAGCAACAGTCAGAAATTTGAGGTACAAATTCCTCAGGGCTATCATGTTCCTCACTGTGTAGGCAATTCGCACTGGCGAATTCCTAACTCCTCAGTCAGAGCAAAGTCCTAAGTGACCAGAAGAATTGCGTCTCTGTCACTGAAGAAATTGACTGAGCTGTATGAGATTTCCAATGGCTTCACTCGAAGGGATTGGTAGGTGTAGGATTTGAGATGAGCATCACATGGAAATTTTCTCCTTAGTATTTACTCGACCCCCTTTAACAGTATGGTGTTTCCTATGACTCAAGAAAGAGAAAATGAAACTACGAAAACAAAAGTCTTCACGCTTCATGTTCCTCGAATGAATACCAAGTCTTCAAGGTCACACCAATTTCTTCACTTTCAAAGTCTTCAGAAAGTCTTCAGTATATCAAAGTCTTCAGTCGAAGAACTTCATTTTTAGGGGTCGACTTTCTCTGTAAATATCACACTCCTCATAGACTTATAGACCTGTGTACACTCATAAACACATTAGATACTTAACCTATAAGTCTTCAATACACCAAAATCACTAAGGGGCACTAGATGCACTTACAATAATTGCTTAGTATGCTTGAAGTATTATTATTTTTATGTCAATATGAACTTTTGTCTTGAATCTTTCGGATCTGAATATTCATACCACAATTAAGAAGAATTACATTGAAATTATGCCAAGTAGCACTCCGCATAAAAAATTCTCTTTTTATCATTTACCTACCCGAGGACGAGCAGGAATTAAGCTTGGGGATGCCTGATACGTCTCCAACGTATCTATAATTTTTTATTGCTCCATGCTATATTATCTACTGTTTTGGACCATATTGGGCTTTATTTTCCACTTTTATATTACTTTTGGGACTAACCTATTAACCGGAGGCCAAGCCCAGAATTGTTGTTTTTTTCCTATTTCAATGTTTCGAGGAAACGGAATATCAAACGGAGTCCAAACGGAATGAAACCTTCGGGAACATGATTTTCTCAACAAATATGATCCAGGAGACTTGGACCCTCCGTCAAGAAAGAAAGGAGGCGGTCACGAGGGTGGAGGGTGCGCCCCTGCCTCGTGGGCCCCCTTTGCTCCACCGACGTACTCCTTCCTCCTATATATATACCTACGTACCCCCAAACGATCAGATACGGAGAAAAAAACCTAATTCCACCGCCGGAACTTTCTGTGTCCATGAGATCCCATCTTGGGGCCTGTTCCGGAGCTCCGCCGGAAGGGGAATCCACCACGGAGGGCTTCTACATCAACACCATAGCCTCTCCGATGAAGTGTGAGTAGTTTACCTCAGACCTTCGGGTCCATAGTTAGTAGCTATATGGCTTCTTCTCTCTTTTTGGATCTTAATACAATGTTCTCCCCCTCTCTCGTGGAGATCTATTCGATGTAATCTTCTTTTTGTGGTGTGTTTGTTGAGACCGATGAATTGTGGGTTTTGATCAAGTTTATCTATGAACAATATTTGAATCTTCTCTGAATTCTTTTATGTATGATTGGTTATCTTTGCAAGTCTCTTCGAATTATCAGTTTGGTTTGGCCTACTAGATTGGTTTTTATTGCAATGGGAGAAGTGCTTAGCTTTGGGTTCAATCTTGCGGTGTCCTTTCCCAGTGACAGTAGGGGCAGCAAGGCACGTATTGTATTGTTGCCATCGAGGATAACAAGATGGGGTATTTATCATATTGCATGAATTTATTCCTCTACATCATGTCATCTTGCTTAAGGCGTTACTCTGTTTTCTTGAACTTAATACTCTAGATGCATGCTGGATAGCGGTCGATGAGTGGAGAAATAGTAGTAGATGCAAGCAGGAGTCGGTCTACTTGTCTCGGACGTGATGCCTATATACATGAGCATACCTAGATATTCTCATAACTTTGCTCAATTTTGTCAATTGCTCAACAGTAATTTGTTCACCCACCGTAGAATACTTATGCTATTGAGAGAAGCCACTAGTGAAATCTATGGCCCCCGGGTCTATTCTCATCATATCAATCTTCTATCACTTTATTATTTCTTTGCTTTTTTACTTTACCTTTTATTTTACTTTGCATCTTTATACCAAAAATACCAAAATATTATCTATCATCTCTATCTGATCTCACTCTCGTAAGTGACCGTGAAGGGATTGACAACCCCTAATTGTGTTGGTTGTGTTGAGCTATTTGTTTTGTGTAGGTATGAGGGACTCGCGCGTAGCCTCCTACTGGATTGATACCTTGGTTCTCAAAAACTGAGGGAAATACTTACTCTACTCTACTGCATCACCCTTTCCTCTTCAAGGAAATCCAGCGCGGTGCTCAAGAGGTAGCATCCCTCAAGAGGGACAAGGGGGCCAAAGGTGGCCCCATTCGCAAGGGTACTTCGGACGTGACATCCGAAGACGAAGAGACCCTGTCCTCCACCGCTGGGGACGACGACGACAAGGAGGAGGAGGAGAACAACCCTCCCCCTAATGAGGGAAAGAATAAGAGGGCGGCCTCCACGAATCTGGAGGCGGAGACGTCCAAGAAGGGGAAGGGCTCCCTTGGGGATAACTCCACGTGGGATGTCGACAGCAGTCCGGAGCGACGCTCCCGCGCTAAGCCTCGGGCTGCATCGTAAGTGCTAAGACTTATACATACCCATAAATCCAGCCTCTCCTCTTCATTGTATTGACATGGTTAATTATGCTATTGCAGTCCGGCCCACGACAGCTCCCAGCGATCCTCGTCAGGAGGTTCGTTGCATTCAAAGGTGATGGCCAGCGAGTCACCACCGACAGCTCACTCCATCGCTGGATACCAGGGGAGACAATCCCCATGGATACTGGTGATGAGGGCCGTATTCAGTTCGGCCCTCAGCCGGACTCGATTCTGGAGACTGATACGGCTCCAGAATCTGGCACGCAACCTCCTTCGAAAGAAGGGGGTATGCCTATTCTACCGGTGACCCTTGTCCAACCAGGGGCACTGGATAATCTGCTGGAAGCGCTGCGAGGCGCCTCCATTGTGGATGAGCACCGTGTTCTTATGGGCACGGTAATTGAAAGGGTTCAGTCCGCCAAGAGCGGACTAACCGAACCCTGCTGCAGCCTACTGATAGGTTTTGAGGTAAGCGACGCAAAAAGAGAAGATCCCAATAGAGACAGTAGCCCCTGAGACACTGTCCGATGTTCGGAAAGAAAGGCCGGACAGAGGATCAATCCCCTATTGCAGGAAACCAACTAAATATGTCTGAAATGAATACGTAGGCGTCACTGCTGGCCGCAGCCTCGCATACTGCCGAAGTCTCCGGACTGAAGCAGAGACTGGAGCAGGCCGAGGAGGAGCTCGGCCAGGTGAGGAGGCAGCTCCAAGAGAAGCAAGGTATGCAATAACCCGTTATATATTCGAGAAGAGTAAAATGATATATATTGACCAGAGTGTCGTGATATGTATAGGAGCAGAGTCATATTGTCGGGTGCTGTGGCTTGAGGATTTGGCTTGGCAGTGTTGGCAGCAGAGTCATGTGTGGCAGAGTCATCGTTGGTAGAATAAGAATCAGCCTTGCGAAATTGACCATCCAGTGGACGAATGCCTTCATCTATCACAGCAGTGGCCATGCCCTTTTCTTCAGCTGAGGAAAATGTCCGTTTGAGGACTTCAATGGGAGGCAAGTAGCTGCAGTGGTTGAGCGTTTCAGCTTTGTAGTTGAGTGAAGACCTTGTCCTGATGAATTTCATTATCCAAGGTGCATAAGGCTTCAGCTCAAATGGTGACATAGCAATGTTGGCCAGAGTCCTCATGAAGAAATCATGGAAGTTGACGGGAACGCCATGAATGATGTTGAAAAGCAGATTCTTCAGGATGCCAATGACTTCTTCATCAGTCGAGTCGTGGCCTTTGATGGGACTCATTGTCTTCGTTAGAATGCGATAGACAGTCCTTGGCACATACAACAATTCCTTGACGAGGAATTTGGTTCTAGGAGCTTGCCCTGGCTTCAAAGGCTTCATCAGCACTTGCATATAGTGATTTGAAAGCTCAGGTTCGTTATACACATAGCGAGCATCTTCAGTGGATGGACTCAGAGGAAGGACCCGAAGCAATTCAGATGCTGGGGCCTTATAATGTGTGTTCTCAGTCATCCAGTCCAAAACCCATGAATTGATATCTTCAGAGTTGCCGGTGATGTGCAACGTTGCATAGAATTGAAGAATAAGTTCTTCATTCCAATCGCATATATCTGTGCAGAAGTTGAGCAGCCCAGCACCGTGAAGAACACTGAGGACTGGCGTGAAGCACGGCAAAGACTCCATATCCACGTGAGGAATATGAGCATGGTCGAAGACTTTGTCTTTGTTGTAAAGCACTGAGGAATAGAAATTTGCTTGGCTGGCTGTCCAGAAATGCCTCTTCCTTATGCGAGCAGAGTCATATGGGTTGTATTCAGTGAAGAACACATGCTCACCATAGAAGTCTTCAGCCTTGAATTTCTGTTTGCGTGAGAACGGATCCTTTGGCCTTGGCAGAGGAGTGTCAGTGAGTTGCATCACTACCTCAGGAATCACAATCTCAGGTTCTTCAGGCTGAGGAATTTCAGGATGTTCCTCAGGTGTAGTCACCTTGTCAGTTTCAGCAGCAGTTTCTTTAGCACTAGTGGCTGGAATTTCTTCATTCACAGATGCAGTGGGATGAGTTTCTTCAGAGCCCAAATTTACTGTTGGTGAAGGAGAGTGAGGAATTTGCTGCAGGGGAGTGAAGAGTGGGGAATTGGGGTGCTGACTTTCCCAAAAGTCATCATTCATCAACAGAGTTGTGCTTCCAATATCCACATCTTCATCAATTTCTTCAACACCATCCTCTTCAGCATCAAACTGAGGCATTGGTGATGAGACCATTGGGGTTGAAGGGATTGCATCCGCTTCAATTTCTTCATCAATCTGCTCTGACGAAGCAGCAAATTGAGTTTCTTCATCTGATCCACTTAGGATCTCATAATCTTCACCAAAAGGAACAAGGTCCTTTGATGGCACGGAGGAGATAGGAACAGCATCAATTGGATTTGCAAACGAGCTTGTCATCGGCTTCATCTTCTTGGGAGCTGAAGATTCTGAAGCTTGTGATGCTTTCCTTTTCTTCACAGCAGCTCGCTCTGCAGCCTTTGTCTTCTTTACATCCAATGCGGATGGAAGGATCGGAGTTGGTGTAGGCGCAGGTGGAGCTGAGGAATCTGGTTGATTTTCCTTAGGCGCAACTGATGCAGTTGCCCTGGTTTCTTCATTTTCTTCAGGTGCACCACTTGTGGATGCCCTGGCAATTTCTTCAGGGGCTGGAGCAGAGTCATCAGCCCTGGAACTAGCATTTTCTTCAGCAGCCTGAACTTCATCAGCGGTGCTGGCATGTTCTTCAGTTTGCTGAACAGATGCTTCAGCTTGAGGAATTTGTTGTGTTGAGGCTGCACCCTTGGTGAAGGTATCAGTCAGCCTCACAAATCTGACCTTGGCTCCTTGCTTATCAGCATAGTATGAGTCAAAGTTGTCGCTGAGGGCTTTGATCTCAGCCTGTATTTTTACGAGTTCTTCAGGCTTCATTGTGAGAACATTTTTCCTCAGTAGCTTCTCTTTGCGGTACTGCGATTTCTTGATCTCTCTGGCCTTATCATATTTCCACTTCTCCTCTTGGATGAAGTGAGTCAACATGTGACTTTGATCAGGTGTCAGCTTGAAATCAAGCATAGGTGTGTTAGAATCCTTATGCCAGAGATCAATATAATCTAGGATCGCCCTTGGATCCAATAGCAGGGGCACAGGTGTGCCTTTGGCTTTAGCAGCCCGTTCTTGTCGGTCCCTGATGATTTCAATAAGTTCTTCTTCATCAGCTTCATCATCATCAGATGGCACAGTGAACACTACCTACTTCTTGTTGGGACTTGGGCAATTTCCGCGTCCAGCAGTAGCCTTTTTCTTCAGCAGCGAGGGTCCAACTGAGGAATTTGGTGCAGCTGAAGAACTAGCTGAGACACCAGAGGCAATAGAGATGCCAGTCGTCCTTTGGCATGAGGCCAGATGCACGGGTGCTGAGGACTTTGTAGGGAAAGCTGAGGACTTTGGTGGAGCAGGAGCAGCTTGAGGAATTTGCTTTGAAGATTTTGAAGATTCTGGCCGTGAGGGCGCAGCTGAGGAACTTGGTCGTGAGGGCATTGATGTTGAAGCACTTGGCTTGCAAGCGGGCTTCTTTAGCATCGCTTTCTTCGGCTTGACCGAGGCCTCAGTGGCAGCAGCAGCAGCAGCAGCAGAGTCTTCATTGAATTTCCTCACTGCTTCTCTGGCTTGCCTTGCCAGTCTAGCTTGGCGCTTTACCCATTCTTTAGGAAATTCCTCACCGCGTTTGATGCTAGTGGGATCAGCCAGTTGGCCAGGTGCCAATGGAGGTCTTTGGCATGGAGGGTTTACTGCGAATTTCTTCATATACTTGGGAGTGACGTATCTGTACTCCCTCCATTCTCGTGCCCATCTCCTTT
Source organism: Aegilops umbellulata (assembly GCA_032464435.1). Taxonomy (NCBI): domain Eukaryota; kingdom Viridiplantae; phylum Streptophyta; class Magnoliopsida; order Poales; family Poaceae; genus Aegilops; species Aegilops umbellulata. The sequence continues at coordinate 488,171,493 of CP136057.1, forward strand.
CAATCTTCTGTATGCGCACCTTGCGCTGATTTTTATCTTCCTCAGGAGGTGTGCAGTACCCAGCATAAATGTCCTCAGGTATTTCAAAAGTTGTCATGACCTCAGGTCTCTTTCCTCCTTTCTGTGGCCTTTTACCTTCAGCCATTTTCTTCAGATGAGGAATTTGAACAATTGAATTTTCTGAAGAAGTATGCAACTTTTCTTCGAGGAACGCTGCAAATGAGTTAAGTTGATGAGAACCTAATAATTCAGCAGCGGACATGTGTACCTATGAACAGAGTATAGTTGCGAGGAATTTGAAGAGGTCATATGCATTCTCAGAGGGTTTTCATAAAGAACAAGTTTGAGGAATTTGACCAGATTCGTCTTGAGGAATTTCACTAAGCGCTTTATATCTTAGGTTCCAGAGTTGTATAGATCAAGGATCCACACAATTGAGGAATCTTGAAGAAAATGAGGCTTAGGGAAATGAATCAATAACAGATAACATGTGAGGTGTTTTGTGTGTGAGGATTTGAAGAATAAAACACCTTGGAAGATTTTGTAGAAAAAATTCGAATCAAAGAGGGCAGTAAAATTGGCTTTTAATTACCCTAAACAAAGAACACGACGAACTGGGAGTTGGAACAGTGAAGTTCGTCGATGCAGATCTTCCACGCCCTAACTTGGCAGAGGAAGACGTCTATGGCGGCGGCGGAGGTGAAGATTTCCGTGGTCGGCGCGAGTACGACGGCGATGAGGTCGAGGCAGTGAAGCTCTTCCTCACCGGCGACGATGAAGTAGCGACGACACTAGGGTTTGGAAGCTCGAGCGAGGGAGTGAGATCGAGCGGGTTAAAAGAAGTGAGGATGGAGATAGGGGGTATTTATAGCCGCGGTGAAAAACTGCTCGTCCGAAGATTTAGGACGAACGTGCCCCTGGCCGTTCTCCTTCTTGCGACATGTGTCACCCACTTACTGTGTAGTGGAGATCGTGTAAGATGGTGGGTGGATAAAATAATGCATCGTGGGATGCGGAACGGTTTGAGCGGCAAAACCGAAAGTTTGGATAAGTTTAGTTTTAACATTCCGTTCGCAATTTCTTCAGCTGACAAGGACACAGTGAAGAATTTGAACGAGTTTCAAATAGAACGCACATGAAGAATTTGTGAACAGATTGGATTGAGTATAGCATAGAGGGGAAGGGTCCGATCACATTCACTTAGCAGAAAAGATCCAACTTGAAGAATTAGCTATAAGTGAATGCTGTAGAGGACATAAACTCATATATATATATATATAGCCAATGAAGAAAAACGACGGCACAAGTGAAGACTTTGTAAAATTTGAAGAATTAAAAAAAACTGAAGAATTTCAAAAGTTGAAGAAAAACTCAAACTGAAGATTTTCAACTTTTGTGGTGGCGTGACCCACCGTATAAGAATGATGATTTCAGACACCGCGTACAATTGTCGTAGGGTTCTGAGAATCAAATTCTTCATTAATTTATTCACACTTAGAGTGTTATTCTTCATTGATTGAAGAAAAACGTTTCTTCATGTGTTGCACATCTAAGTCATCAATTTTGCATAAGTGTTAGTATGAGTGCCTTTTCAAAGTACATTCGAAGATTCTAAGATATTTAGCTCACACCGCAACTTGCTTAATCTCTTATCATCCAAGGGCTTAGTGAAGATATCGGCTAGCTGTTCTTCAGTCTTCACATGCTCAATAGAAATGTCGCCCTTCAACACATGATCACGAAGAAAATGATGACGAATTTGAATGTGCTTTGTCTTCGAGTGCTGAACTGGGTTGTGAGCAATCTTGATTGCACTCTCATTGTCACAGAGGACAGGCACATTCTTCACATTGACGCCATAGTCCTTGAGCGTTTTCTTCATCCATAGCAGCTGAGCACAACAAGAACCAGCAGCAATGTACTCAGCTTCAGCAGTAGATAGTGATACGCAGTTCTGTTTCTTCAAGGACCAACAGACCAAGGATTGTCCGAGGAAATGACAAGTACCAGATGTTGACTTGCGGTCCACGCGGTCACCGGCATAGTCAGAGTCTGAATATCCAATGAGATCAAAATCCGAGCCCTTGGGATACCATAATCCTAGTGTTGGTGTGTGAGCTAGATATCGAAGAATATGCTTCATAGCCTTATGGTGTGATTCCTTCGGTGCAGCTTGAAATCGGGCACACATGCAAACACTAAGCATTATATCTGGCCTAGATGCACATAAGTACAATAAAGAACCAATCATGGAGCGGTATACCTTCTGATCGAAGTCAGTACCATTTTCATCAGTGCATAAATGACCATTTGTGGGCATAGGAATTTTGATGCCTTTGCAGTCTTGCATGCCAAATTTCTTCAGGACATCCTTGAGGTATTTCTCCTGAGATATGAATATGCCATTGCGCTGTTGACAAATTTGAAGACCTAAAAAGAATTTCAACTCTCCCATCATAGACATTTGATATTCTCCTCTCATCATATAGGCAAATTCATCACTATAACGTTGGTCAGTACATCCAAAGATAATATCATCAACATATATTTGGCACACAAACAGTTCACCATCATAAGATTTAGTAAAGAGAGTGGGATCGAGTGAACTGGGTGTGAAGCCTTTCTTCATGAAGAATTTCTTCAATGTATCATACCACGCCCGTGGGGCCTGCTTGAGGCCATAGAGGGCCTTGTTAAGTCTGAAGACTTTGTCAGGATGTTTTGGGTCTTCAAAACCTGGGGGCTGAGCAACATATGCTTCTTCCTCAAGCTTACCATTGAGGAATGCACTTTTCACATCCATTTGGTGTAAGATGATATCATGATGGTTAGCATAAGCAAGCAATATGCGAATAGCCTCAAGTCTAGCAACAGGTGCAAAAGTTTCATCGAAATCAATTCCTTCAACCTGTGTATAGCCTTGAGCTACTAGTCGTGCCTTATTCCTCACCACAACACCATTTTCATCTTGCTTGTTGCGGTAGATCCACTTTGTACCAATGATGTTATGCTTGCGAGGATCGAGACGATTGACTAGTTCCCATATGTTGTTGAGCTTGAACTGATGTAATTCTTCTTGCATGGCCTGAATCCACTCAGGCTCCAGAAATGCTTCATCTACCTTAGTGGGCTCTGTGATAGAGACAAAAGCAAAGTGCCCACAAAAGATAGATAGATGTGAAGCTTTTGAGCGTGTGAGAGGACCTGGTGCTCTAATGTCATCGATGATCTTCTCCACTTGCACTTCTTTTGCAACGCGAGGGTGAGCTGGTTGTCGTTGAGGAATTTGATCAGCATTTTCTTCACCATCAATTTCCTCAGCATTTTCTTCAGGTGCATCAGCTCGACGTTCTTCACGTTCTGGAATGAATTCTTCAGCAGATTCTTCAGTAGGAATGACATCTTAAGTACCCTTGTGCTTGATAGAATCCTCAGGTGCAGGTTCATCTAACACAGAAGGTAGGTGCTCTCTTTGTGAGCCATTAGTTTCATCGAACCGCACATCTACAGTTTCAACAATCTTGTGAAGAACATTGTTGAAGACTCTGTAGGTGTGCGAGTCCTTTCCGTAACCAAGCATAAAACCTTCATGTGCTTTCGGTGCAAATTTAGAGTTGTGATGAGGATCTCTAATCCAGCATTTAGCATCGAAGACTTTGAAATAACTCACATTTGGTTTCTTGTCAGTGAGGAGTTCATAAGCAGTCTTCTTGAAGAATTTGTGAAGATATACTCTGTTGATGATGTGGCATGCAGTATCAATTGCATCAACCCAGTAACGACGAGGGTTTTTGTACTCATCGAGCATAGTGCGAGCCATCTCAGTAAGAGTCTTGTTATTGCGCTCCACGACGCCATTCTGTTGAGGAGTATAAGGAGCAGATAACTCATGAGTAATACCAAGTTCATCAAGATAGTCATCGAGACCCGAATTCTTGAACTCAGTGCCATTGTCACTTTTGATGTGGTTAATCTTCACACCAAAGTTGGCTGAAGCCCTCGAGGAAAATCGTTTGAAGACTTCCTGCACTTCAGTTTTGTAAGAGACAAGGTGTACCCATGTGTAACGAGAGTAATCATCAACAATAACAAAGCCATATTGAGATGCTTCGTTCGAAACAGAGGAATAATGATTAGGACCGATGAGATCCATGCGAAGCAATTCAAATGGACGAGTAGTGGTCATGATAGTCTTCGCTGGATGCTTGGCCTTTGTCATCTTTCCAGCTTCACAGGCACCGCACAAGTGATCCTTGAGGAATTTGACAATCTCAATGCCAATGACATGCTTCTTCTTTGCAATCGTGTTCAAATTCCTCATGCCTACATGACCAAGTCGTCGATGCCATAGCCATCCTTCTGAAGCTTTTGCAAGTAGGCACACGGCTGGTTGTGAATCTGCAGAGAAATCAACAATATACAAGTCTCCTCTCCTAAAGCCTTCGAAGACTTTGGAATTGTCAGCTTCCATAATCACAACGCAACGGTACTTGCCAAAGACAACAACCATATGAAGATCACAAAGCATTGAGACAGACATAAGATTATATCCTAAGGACTCAACAAGCATGACTTTGTCCATGTGTCGATCCTTTGTGATAGCAACCTTACCTAGACCCAATACCTGACTTTTGCTTTTATCAGCGAAGATGATATGCTTCATATGTGACGATGATAAGGGAGCATCCATCAACAGATTCTTGTCACCAGTCATGTGATTTGTACATCCACTATCAAGTACCCATTCAGTGGCTTTGGGTTGATCATCCTGCAGATGAATTAGTGCAACTTACGACCTCATATACTTCAGCAGTGAAGAATATGATATCACAATTCATCAGATCAATTTCATCAAGCAGTAGAACAGATAAAACAGAGGGAGGACGTGTGAAATGAAAGTTCATTTCATCATGGTTAGCCTGCGTCCTTTCAGGCATTTTGTCAGGTCCCCAGCAAATTCTTCAGACGTGACAATACGTCTGGAGACCTGACCCTGCAGAAGAGATTAGTTCTTTTTCTTCACCACCCACATCTGAAGGGGTGGCAAAGAGTTCATCACTCTGCGAGCTTCATATGAGAATGGTGGCAAGGCAGCCAAACCATTTCGTTTCACATAAGAGGGGTTAGGGTAAGCATATGCATAAGCAGAGAAATTCTTCGAGGACTTATGAACTTAATAATTTGAAGAATAATGCTCATATTCATAGCCCTTGGCTCTTCCCTGCTAAACAGAGTTGTTAGCACGATGATGTTCATATGAGGACTTTGATCCATGTGAGGAATTTGATCCCCTTGAGGAATTTGGTCCGTATGAGGACTTGGATCCATATGAGGAATTTGGTCCATATGAAGAATTTGATCTGATGTTCCTTTTCTTCACAGGTGGTGTCATGAGGACATTCACCTGAAGACTTTCAAGGCACCTTTTGGGAACCCAGATTTTCTTCACAGGGGAACCGTTCCTGCAGTTAGTGCCAACATATCTAGCAAATACTTCACCATTCTGATTTTTGAATAGTTTATAGTTGGAGTCAAATGACTCATCAGAAGAATGAGAAGATTCACATGTATAGCCAGATAAATTAGATGGATCAACTGGAGTTCCCTTTCCAGCAACCCATGAGGTTTTGGGGTACTGCTCAGGCTTCCAATATGTACCATCAGCATTGAGTTTCCTCTCAAAGGCAATACCCTCTTTCCTAGGGTTCCTGTTGAGGATCTGCTTTTTAAGCACATCACAAAGAGTCTGATGCCCTTTGAGGCTTTTGTACATGCCTGTCACGTACAATTCCTTCAGTCCTGCATCATCAGTAATACTAGCAATGTCCTCAGATGAGGAATTAGTGATAGCAGAGGCAGGTGAAGAATTTGTAACATTTGAAGCATTTGAATATTCAGGTGAGGAATTAGCAGATTCTCATTCAATGCATTTTAAATATGGAGGAATAAATTCTTCCTAAGCAGCGCTGATTTGTTGAGCAAGTAATGAATCACGCTCCTTCTGAAGATCTTCATAACTCACTCTTAGCTTCTCAAGATCTCGCTTTTTTTGAAGATATTCATAAGAAAGCTTCTCATGATCAGATAAGAGAGTGTTATGATGATTTTTAAGGTTGTCAAACCTGGTCTGAAGTCTCTGAAGATTTTCAGTTAAGGCCTTAGTGCGATCCAATTCTTCACCCAACATATCATCACTTTTGTCTAGCATGTTTTGAACCTTTTCAAAAGCCTTTTGTTGTTGCACAGCAATCTTAGCAAGTTTAGAGTAGCTAGGCTTAAGATTTTCATCAGATTCATCATCACTAGATTCAGAGGAGGCGTATTTGAGTACCTTGGCACCTTTTGCCATGAAGCAATAGGTGGGAGCGTAGTCATCACTGCCTTCATCAGCCTTGTTGGTGAGATCACTTTCTTCAGCGTTGAAGATGGATTTGCTGACGAATGCAGTAGTGAGGGCTAGGCTCGCCACACCAGACTCAGAATCTTCAGATTGTTCCTCTTCCTCATTTTCTTCAGATTCAGCCTCAGAGTCCATTTCCTTGCCAATGAATGCCCGAGCCTTCTTGGAGAAGCTCTTCTTGTGAGACGAAGACTTTGAGGATTTTGATGATGAGGATTTTGAGGATTTCTTCTTTTTCTTCGCATCATTAGAACTGTAATCCTTGTATTTCTTCTTCTTTGATTCCTTTCCCACTGAGGACAATCTTGAATGTATTGTCCTGGTTTCTTGCATTTGTGACAAAGCCTCTTCTTGTAGTCACTGGATGAGGAATCATTGCTCCTTGAAGGTTTTCCAAATAGACCACGTCTTGAGAACTTCTGGAATTTCTTCGCAAGCAGTGCTAGATCATGACTCAGTTCTTCAGGATCACCAAGGCTGCTACCAGAGTCTTCATCTTTGGACTCAGATACTACCTTGGCCTTCAGTGCACGTGATCTGCTGTAGCTTGTACCGTAGAGATCTCTCTTCTCAACAAGATGGAACTCATGAGTGTTTAGCCTCTCGAGGATATCAGCGGGGTCAAGTGACTTGTAACCAGCACGCTCTTGTATCATCAGTGCCAGAGTATCAAATGAGGAATCAAGCGATCTCAGCAATTTCTTCACCACCTCATGGTCGGTGATGTCAGTGGCACCAAGTGCTTGCAGCTCATTTGAGATGTCAGTGAGGCGATCGAAGGTTTGCTGAACATTTTCATTGTCGAGTCTTTTGAAGCGGTTGAAGAGATTGCGAAGAACATCAACTCGAGAGTCACGCTGAATTGAAACTCCTTCATTGACCTTGGACAACCTATCCCAGATAAGCTTTGCAGTTTCCAAAGCACTCACTCTACCATACTGACCCTTACTCAGATGGCCACATATGATATTCTTCGCTTGGGAATCGAGTTGCTTGAATCTCTTCACATCGGTAGCGTTCAGTGAGGGAGTGACGGAGGGAACACCATTTTCCACAATGTACCAGAGATCGTTATCAATTGCCTCAAGATGCATTCGCCTCTTATTCTTCCAGTAGGGGTAGTACGTCCCATCGAAGGTAGGACACCCAGCAGAGACCTTGATCATACCTGTGGTCGACATAACTAAAACTCCAGGCGGTTAAACCAAAATCACACAGAACAAGGGAGTACCTTGCTCTGATACCAATTGAAAGTGCGTTATATCGACTAGAGGGGGGTGAATAGGCGATTTTTATGAAATTCTTCACCGAGGAATTTGCTCGTGAGGAAATTCCTTAGAGAAGAACTACTAGCAGCGGAATAAGTACTCAGATGAAAACATAACAGAATACAAGCATAGTCATCATGATGAAATGAAGACAAACACAGAGTACAGAAAGCGTAAACACAGGATAGCACAAGATGAAGACAAACAGACTGAAGAAATTGAACTGAGGAAATTGAGAAAGTCTTCAGTCAAAGTCTTCAAACATAGATATGAACAAACACACAACACAGTAATGAGGAAATGAAAGTGTTGAGGAAATAGAACCAGTAAGCTTGGTGAATACAATGATTTGCTAGACCAGTTCCAACTGTTGTCTCAGTTGTACATCTGGTTGGAGCGGCTGAGTATCTAAACTCGAGGACACCTAGTCCCGGACACACAGTCCTCACCGTATTATCCTTGAGCTAAGGACACACAGTCCTCGCCCAATCACTCGTGGTAAGTCTTCAGGTGACTTCCAAACCTTCACAGACTTGGTCACTCGGCGATCCACAATTCCTCTTGGATGCTCTAGACCTTGACGCCTAACCGTCTGGAAGAAGCACAGTCTTCAAAGGTGACAAGCATCGGATCCACACAGGATCAATCTCTTCATTGATGCTCAATCACTTTGGGTTTGTAGGTGTTTTGGGTTTGGGTTTGGATTTTCCTCACTTGATGATTTTCGCTCAAAGTCCTCGGAGGATGGGTTGCTCTCAAATGACAAGTGTCAAGTTCTTGCGGAGCAGCCAACCAGCTAGTGGTTGTAGGGGCGGCTATTTATAGCCTAGGGAGCCGCCCAACATGATAAGACATAAATGCCCTTCAATGATATGACCATTATGTGGACAAGATATTTTGGGACAGCTGGCGCGCAGCACAGCAACGGTCGGAAATTTGAGGTACAAATTCCTCAGGGCTATCATGTTCCTCACTGTGTAGGCAATTCGCACTGGCGAATTCCTAACTCCTCAGTCAGAGCAAAGTCCTCAGTGACCAGAAGAACTGCGTCTCTGTCACTGAAGAAGTTGACTGAGCTGTATGAGATTTCCAATGGCTTCACTCGAAGGGATTGGCAGGTGTAGGATTTGAGATGAGCATCACATGGAAATTTTCTCCTTAGTATTTCCCCAACCCCCTTTAACAGTACGGTGTTTCCTATGACTCAAGAAAGAGAAAATGAAACTACGAAAACAAAAGTCTTCACGCTTCATGTCCCTCGAATGAATACCAAGTCTTCAAGGTCACACCAATTTCTTCACATTCAAAGTCTTCAGAAAGTCTTTAGTATATCAAAGTCTTCAGTCGAAGAACTTCATTTTTAGGGGTCAAATTTCTCTGTAAATATCAAACTCCTCATAGACTTACAGACCTGTGTACACTCATAAACACATTAGATACTTAACCTATAAGTCTTCAATACACCAAAATCACTAAGGGGCACTAGATGCACTTACAATAATTGCTTAGTATGCTTGAAGTATTATTATTTTTATGTCAATATGAAATTTTGTCTTGAATCTTTCAGATCTGAATATTCATACCACAATTAAGAAGAATTACATTGAAATTATGCCAAGTAGCACTCCGCATAAAAAATTCTCTTTTTATCATTTACCTAGCCGAGGACAAGCAGGAATTAAGCTTGGGGATGCCTGATACGTCTCCAACGTATCTATAATTTTTCATTGCTCCATGCTATATTATCTACTGTTTTGGACCATATTGGGCTTTATTTTCCACTTTTATATTACTTTTGGGACTAACCTATTAAACGGAGGCCAAGCCCAGAATTGTTTTTTTTTCCTATTTCAATGTTTCGAAAAAACGGAATATCAAACGGAGTCCAAATGGAACGAAACCTTCGGGAACTTGATTTTCTCAACAAATATGATCCAGGAGACTTGGACCCTCCGTCAAGAAAGAAAGGAGGCGGTCACGAGGGTGGAGGGTGCGCCCCCTGCCTCGTGGGCCCCCTTTGCTCCATCGACGTACTCCTTCCTCCTATATATATATATATATATATATATATATATATATATGTATGTATGTATATATATACCCCAAACGATCAGATACGGAGAAAAAAACCTAATTCCACCGCCGCAACTTTCTGTATCCATGAGATCCCATCTTGGGGCCTGTTCCGGAGCTCCGCCGGAAGGGGAATCCACCACGGAGGGCTTCTACATCAACACCATAGCCTCTCCGATGAAGTGTGAGTAGTTTACCTCAGACCTTCGGGTCCATAGTTAGTAGCTAGATGGCTTCTTCTCTCTTTCTGGATCTCAATACAATGTTCTCCCCCTCTCTCGTGGAGATCTATTCGATGTAATATTCTTTTCGCGGTGTGTTTGTTGAGACCGATGAATTGTGGGTTTTTGATCAAGTTTATCTATGAACAATATTTGAATCTTCTCTGAATTCTTTTATGTATGATTGGTTATCTTTGCAAGTCTCTTCGAATTATCAGTTTGGTTTGGCCTACTAGATTGGTTTTTATTGCAATGGGAGAAGTGCTTAGCTTTGGGTTCAATCTTGCGGTGTCCTTTCCCAGTGACAGTAGGGGCAGCAAGGCACGTATTGTATTGTTGCCATCGAGGATAACAAGATGGGGTATTTATCATATTGCATGAATTCATTCCTCTACATCATGTCATCTTGCTTAAGGCGTTACTCTGTTTTCTTGAACTTAATACTCTAGATGCATGCTGGATAGCGGTTGATGAGTGGAGTAATAGTAGTAGATGCAGGCAGGAGTCGGTCTACTTGTCTCGGATGTGATGCCTATATACATGAGCATACCTAGATATTCTCATAACTATGCTCAATTCTGTCAATTGCTCAACAGTAATTTGTTCACCCACCGTAGAATACTTATGCTCTTGAGAGAAGCCACTAGTGAAATCTATGGCCCCCGGGTCTATTCTCATCATATCAATCTTCTATCACTTTATTATTGCTTTGCTTTTTTACTTTACCTTTTATTTTACTTTGCATCTTTATACCAAAAATACCAAAATATTATCTATCATCTCTATCTGATCTCACTCTCGTAAGTGACCGTGAAGGGATTGACAACCCCTAATTGTGTTGGTTGTGTTGAGCTATTTGTTTTGTGTAGGTATGAGGGACTCGCGCGTAGCCTCCTACTGGATTGATACCTTGGTTCTCAAAAACTGAGGGAAATACTTACTGCATCACCCTTTCCTCTTCAAGGAAATCCAGCGCGGTGCTCAAGAGGTAGCATCCCTCAAGAGGGACAAGGGGGCCAAAGGTGGCCCCAGTCGCAAGGGTACTTCAGACGTGACATCCGAAGACGAAGAGACCCTGTCCTCCACCGCTGGGGACGACGACGACAAGGAGGAGGAGGAGAACAACCCTCCCCCTAATGAGGGAAAGAATAAGAGGGCGGCCTCCACGAATCTGGAGGCGGAGACGTCCAAGAAGGGGAAGGGCTCCCTTGCGGATAACTCCGCGTGGGATGTCGACAGCAGTCCGGAGCGACGCTCCCGCGCTAAGCCTCGGGCTGCATCGTAAGTGCTAAGACTTATACATACCCATAAATCCAGCCTCTCCTCTTCATTGTATTGACATGGTTAATTATGCTATTGCAGTCCGGCCCACGACAGCTCCCAGCGATCCTCGTCAGGAGGTTCGTTGGATTCAAAGGTGATGGCCAGCGAGTCACCACCGACAGCTCACTCCATCGCTGGATACCAGGGGAGCCAATCCCCATGGATACTGGTGATGAGGGCCGTATTCAGTTCGGCCCTCAGCCGGACTCGATTCTGGAGACTGATATGGCTCCAGAATCTGGCACGCAACCTCCTTCGAAAGAAGGGGGTATGCCTATTCTACCGGTGACCCCTGTCCAACCAGGGGCACTGGATAATCTGCTGGAAGCGCTGCGAGGCGCCTCCATTGTGGATGAGCACCGTGTTCTTATGGGCATAGTAATTGAAAGGGTTCAGTCTGCCAAGAGCGGACTAACCGAACCCTGCTGCAGCCTACTGATAGGTTTTGAGGTAAGCGACGCAAAAAGAGAAGATCCCAATAGAGACAGTAGCCCCTGAGACACTGTCCGGTGTTCGGAAAGAAAGGCCGGACAGAGGATCAATCCCCTATTGCAGGAAACCAACTAAATATGTCTGAAATGAATACGCAGGCGTCGCTGCTGGCCGCAGTCTCGCATACTGCCAAAGTCTTCGGACTGAAGCAGAGACTAGAGCAGGCCGAGGAGGAGCTCGGCCAGGTGAGGAGGCAGCTCCAAGAGAAGCAAGGTATGCAATAACCCGTTATATATTCGAGAAGAGTAAAATGATATATATTGACCGGAGTGTCGTGATATGTATAAAAGCGACGACCGAGATCGAGGCCCTGAAAAAGGACATGGCCGAAGCCGAGGGGAAGGCTGTCAAGGAGCAGGCCGCCCGTAAGAAGCTCAAGGCCCGGGTCAACGAGGTCCAGCAGGAGCTCCAGGACACGGTGAGGAAGTGCGAGACCTTGGAGCGCGATGCGTCGGCTCAAGAGACCAAACTCGCCAAGGCTCGTCAGAGCGCAGAGACGGCCTGGAATGAGGCCCAAGGGGCCTTCCAGGAGATCCAGGAGGCCAGGAAGATCGCAGCGGGTAAGGCGTTTAGTTTGCAAAGCAAGTATGTGAAGAGGAATTATCTTTTACTAACCCGTATTCGGAGTTTCCAGGGGCTTTTGCTGATCTGCCATGTAGTGTGTCCGACATCGCGCAGTTCTTCCAAGCCAAAGAAGGGTGCTCCACGGAGAAGCTGTTCTGGTCGCAATATCTTGCGCTAGAACATCCGGTGCCCTTCAGTGATCAGCTAAAACAGCTGGTCGAGCTGCACAGGGTGGCCAAATTGGCCATGAAGGATTTAATAATTCAGTTGTGGCCAGCCAAAGCTATACCCAACAGTTACTTCGGCCTCGTGAAGCGGCTGGTGGATGCCTGTCCTCGGCTGGACGTTGTCAAGCGGTCCGTCTGCATCGAGGGCACGCGTATGACCTTCGCCCGCTGAGAGAGTCCTGGATTAGGGGGTATCTGGACAGTCGTATTATAACCTTTGGCCAAACTGTTGGACTATGAAGATACAAGATTAAAGACTTCGTCCCGTGTCCGGATGGGACTCTCCTTGGTGTGGAAGGCAAGCTTGGCAATACGGATATGTAGATCTCCTTCCTTGTAACCGACTCTGTGTAACCCTAGCCCCCTCCGGTGTCTATATAAACCGGAGGGTTTAGTCCGTAGGAGGACAACAACAATCATACCATGGGCTAGCTTCTAGGGTTTAGCCTCTCTGATCTCGTAGTAGATCAACTCTTGTAACACCCATATCATCAATATCAATCAAGCAGGAGTAGGGTTTTACCTCCATCGAGAGGGCCCGAACCTGGGTAAAAACATCGTGTCCCTTGTCCCCTGTTACCATCCTCCTAGACGCATAGTTCGGGACCCTGAAAGCACAAGTGGTCCCTGGGTGGTTTTGGTAATTAATGTCAACATTTCTCTTGTTGGACTAACAATTTTACCTAGTATGTTTCAGATAAGTTCAACAATGGATTGGCATGGACTAGAGGATGTGGAACCCCTTCAAGATGCTAAGGACAAAGGATTGGCTCAAGCTTCAAGATCAAGACTCTACATTTTCTATTTTTGTGATCCAAGATCACATTGAGTCTATAGGAAAAGCCAATACTATCAAGAGGGGATGAGGTGTTGCTTAATGAGTTTCTTGCTCTTCAGTGCTTAGTGATATGCTCCAAAATCCTCAACTACCTTCCCACATCCACATATGATCTAAACCAAAAGTCAAACTCAGCCCCACCTATTCTTTCTATCCAGCGCCACCGAGTTTCAGATGTCATAGCCACCGCCACAAACCCTAGCAAATCGGTTTCACCGATAGGGATCTCGGTCTCACCGAGATGGGATTGTAATCTCTCTGTGTATGTCCATTACCAAAATCGGTCTCACCGAGTTTGAGCAATCGGTACTACCGAGATTACAATGCAAACCCTCTAGTTAGCTTATTACCAAAATCGGTCCCACCGAGTTTGTGTAATCGGTCTCACCGAGTTTGCCTGACCAACTCTCTGGTTAGCTTATTACCAAAACCGGTCCCACCGAGTTGGTGTAATCGGTCACACCGAGACTACGTTATGCCCTAACCCTAACCATATCGGTCCTACCGAGTTGCATCTCAGTCCCACCAAAAATCCTAACGGTCACTAGGTTTGCTGAATCGGTCCGACCGAGTTTAACCATTCGGTCCCACCGAGTTTGGCAAATTGTGTGTAACGATTAGATTTTGTGTGGAGGCTATATATACCCCTCCACCCACTCTTCATTCGTGGAGAGAGCCATCAGAACATATCTACACTTCCAATACACATTTTCTGAGAGAGAACCACCTACATTTGTGTTGAGGTCAAGATATTCCATTTCTCCCATATGAATCTTGATCTCTAGCCTTCCCTAAGTGGCTTTCCACTCAAATCTTCTTTCCACCAAATCCAAATCATGTGAGAGAGAGTTGAGTGTTGGGGAGACTATCATTTGAAGCACAAGAGCAAGGAGTTCATCATCAACACACCATTTGTTACTTCTTGGAGAGTGGTGTATCCTAGATTGGCTAGGTGTCACTTGGGAGCCTCCGACAAGATTGTGGAGTTGAACCAAGGAGTTTGTAAGGGTGAGATCGCCTACTTCGTGAAGATCTACCGCTAGTGAGGCAAGTCCTTCGTGGGCGACGACCGTGATGGAATAGACAAGGTTGCTTCTTCGTGGACCCTTCGTGGGTGGAGCCCTCCGTGGACTCGCGCAACCGTTACCCTCTGTGGGTTGAAGTCTCCATCAACGTGGATGTACGATAGCACCACCTATCGAAACCACGACAAAAACATCCGTGTCTCCAATTGTGTTTGAATACACCAAACCCTTCCCTTTACATTCTTGCAAGTTGCATGCTTTACTTTCCGCTGCTCATATACTCATTGCATGCTTGCTTGATATGTATTGTGTTTGTTAAATTTGTGCTTAAACTCCACTTAAACTTAAGAATATTAAAAACTGAAACTTTTGGCACTTAGTGTCTAATCACCCCCCCTTTAGACACCTCTTCTCGATCCTTTCAGACCCCCTACCCGAGATCCGCCTGTTTTGACACCGACATTGGTGCTTTCATTGAGAGTTCCTCTGTGTCGTCATCGTTAGGCTTGATGGCTCCTTCAATCATCCGTAGCGATGCAGTCCAGGGTGAGGCTTTTGTCCCTGGACAGATCTTTGTATTCGGCGGCTTCGTACTGCGGGCCAACTCGCTTGGCCATCAGGAGCAGATCGAAAGTTACGCCCCTGGCCACCAGGACAGGTTTGGAAGATTGAACTGCACGACCGACATCCGCAGAGAGTTGATCTTCAACGGATTCGAGCCCCCGCCGAGTGCGCCGCACCGTCACGATGAGCATGATTTAGCTCTGCCATCAGACAGTATTCAGGAGATCGCACCGGCAACCACTCCGACCTTCAATTCGGAGCTAGCCACGCCATCCGTGGACGGGTGGTTAGACCCCGCCACGGATGCCGCAGCCTCAAATCGAGCCGAACACCAGCCTTACCCTTCGCGAGGCCCGTGACTCCAAATTGCCGGACTCTCTTCCGGACTCCGAACCACCCGCGCCCCTACCAATCGAATCCGATTGGGCGCCGATCATGGAGTTCACCACCGCGGATATCTTTCAGCACTCGCCCTTCGGCGACATACTGAATTCATTAAGGTCTCTCTCCTTGTTAGGAGAGTCCTGGCCGGATTATGACCGGCATGATTGGGATGCGGATGACGAAGAAATTCGCCACCCACCCACCACCCACTTAGTATCCACTGTCGATGATTTAACTGACATGCTAGACTTCGACTCCGAAGACATCGATGGTATGGACGATGATGCAGGAGACGAACAGGATGCACTGCCCACAGGGCACTGGACAGCCACCTCATCCCATGATGTATACATGGTGGACATACCCAAAGGAAACGACGACGAGGAATGGAAGGACGCAGTGAAGGATCGTTCCCTCGAAAAGCAGTCAAAGCGGCGGCGTAAACGCTGCTCCAAACCCCGCCTCGATAGAAACAACGGTCATACAGACCCAGCGATAGAGCAGGGTGAGCCGGCGGACGACGAACCTGGCATTGAACAACCGTCCGACCAGGGCAACACGGATAATCAAACCGAACAACCCGTCTCCGGCGAAGATAACAGTCCGGATGACCTCACGCCGAATAAACTCCTGGAGCAGAAGAACCTCCATAAAAAGCTCATAGCCACTGCACGTAGCCTGAAAAAGCAAAAGCGAAAGCTCAAGACTGCGGAAGATGCACTTAGAATCAGATGGAGCAAAGTACTCAACACCGCAGACAAATATGGCGGCAGTCGCCACACAAAGAGCTACCCGAAGCGAAAGCTACTGCCTGAATTTGATGAGGAGGCCTTAGAGCCCCCGCAATCAAAAAACAAACCAGCCATCCGGTCGGATAGACGACCTCCTGGCCAACATAGAGCGGCAAACGACGCCACACACAAGCCAGCATGCGATCCACATGAGGACTTGCATCGAAAAGACGACCCAACCAGATCTATCTACGGGCCAAGAAAGCACGCTCTAGCAAGCAATGCAACACAACAAAAATCCGAACACCACGGTACACCCAAATACAGGGGTGCCGCACACCCCCTATGTTTCACCGATGAGGTGCTGGACTATGAATTTCCAGAGGGATTCAAACCCGTAAACATAGAGGCATACGACGGAACAACACACCCTGGGGTATGGATTGAGGACTACATCCTCCATATCCACATGGCTCGAGGAGATGATATCCATGCCATCAAGTACCTACCCTCAAGCTCAAAGGGCCAGCCAGGCACTGTCTTAAAAGCCTCCCCGAAAACACCATTGGAAGTTGGGAAGAGCTCGAGGACACCTTTCGGGCAAATTTTCAAGGGACCTATGTCCGACCACCGGATGCAGACGATTTAAGTCATATAACTCAACAGCCCAGAGAGTCAGCCCGAAAGCTTTGGAACATATTTCTTACTAAAAAGAACAAAATAGTCGACTGTCCAGACGCCGAAGCTTTAGCAGCTTTCAAACACGGCGTCGAGACGAATGGCTCGCCAGACACCTTGGCCAAGAAAAGCCAAGAACACTGGCTACATTAACGAGCCTCATGACCCGCTTTTGCGTGGGCGAGGACAGCTGGTTGGCACGATGCAGCACCAGCGACCCAAGTACATCTGAAGTCAGGGACGGGAACGGGAAGCCACAACGCAGCAAAAACCAGCGCCGGAATAAGGAAAACAGCCCAAAGAGCACGACGGTAAACGCCGGATTCAAAAGCTCTCGGCGGGGTCAGCAAAAGCTGCCTCTCAAAGACAACAGGGATGAACTGTCCAGCCTAAACAAAATTCTGGACAAGATATGTCAAATCCACAACACCGCTGATAAGCC
Organism: Aegilops umbellulata; assembly: GCA_032464435.1. Taxonomy (NCBI): domain Eukaryota; kingdom Viridiplantae; phylum Streptophyta; class Magnoliopsida; order Poales; family Poaceae; genus Aegilops; species Aegilops umbellulata. The sequence goes on from CP136057.1 coordinate 488,188,723, forward strand.
TGCAAATCATACTCATAGAGAATGTTGGGTGTCCAAGCAATCCGACAAACTCAACGCCGAACACAAGGGGCTGGATACACCAAGTGAAGACGATGACGAACCCCACAAACAAAGCACTGGGGAGCAGAAGAAATTCCCACTAGAAGTCAAAACAGTAAACGTGTTACACGTGACAAAGGGGAGAAACAAAGTGGCGCCCATAGAGATACGTGCCCTACGGCCTATCACAACGGAGTTCCACCACTGGTCGTCCAAACCGATCACCTTCGACCATCGGGATTACTCTGCAAGTATCCGGCACGCAGGATGGGCTGCCTTGGTGTTAGACCCGATAATTGACAGATACCACTTTACACGAGTCCTGATGGACGGCGACAGTAGTTTAAACCTGATATATCAGGACACAGTCCGCAAAATGGGGATGGACTCAACAAAAATTAGCCATAGCAATACTTCCTTTAAAGGAGTAACGCAAGGCCCAGAAGCCCATTGCACGGGCTCCCTCCTACTCGAAGTTATGTTCGGCTCCACCGATAACTTCTAGCGAAAAGCTAACCTTCCACATCGCTTCGTTTAAAAGTGGTTATCAAGCACTACTGGGACGCGAAGCTTTCGCTCCCTTTAACGCAATACCGCATTATGCATCTTTCACGCTTAAGATGCCCGGCCCACGAGGCATCATTTCATTAAAGGGAAATATTGAGTGCTCTTCACGCACGGAAGACTGTGCGGCTGCCTTGGCAGCCACACACTAAAACGGCCTCACCAACCAGAGCATATAACAGGTTGTTAAGACCACGAACACGGCTAGACGAGTCCGGCATAAACATATAGTTGATAAAGGTTTGATGGCTATATACCCCTATACAAGGGGCTCCGCACATGTAAACAAGCGACAATAAGGCTCAATTTTACCCATCTTGAATTATACTTTGTTTATTTAGTATAACATACATTTTGGATGACTACTTTTTCAACTAAGTTCCTCTCTTTTACATATGACCATCGTGCTACACCCGTCCAGGATACGGCACAACGGAGACACACGCGCAGACGTGCAGCAGAGACCCGTTCCAAGGATTCTTTTTAGATTAAGACCATGTGTAAACCTTTTTTACTCTCTCTTGTTGATACACATCCCCAGGATTCTCAGCACAACCCAGAAGGAGGCTGGCGTCTTGGCATGTGGCCACGTCAGAGTATTGCACGTACCTGGACACCAGGGGCTTATTACAAAGGGTGCTGTTCAGCCCGTTTAAAATCACAAAGACCGAATACCTTAGGGAGTGTTCGGCGTCGCGAGTTTGGCCTTATATGCATCAGCTCCGAATCATGTCTTTGGTCAAATGTTGGGTTTGCCCGGCTCCTGTGTTTTGCTGCCTTACATTCCGCTCTATCAGCTAAGGAGGCACCAGGAGAACTACTGCGATTGTGCCCCAGTTCAGCCGGGCGAGCACCTCAGTAGAGAAAGCCAAAAACTGAGTGTCATGATATAGCATGAGACTGGTCAACCACTCGATGACCTAGCGGAATCTTCGGGATTCCTCCGCCTTAACGAAGGGCCGTTTCCTGGCCAGGCACACATGTGCCCCGAATTCGGGTGAGCGCGGAGCCACCAGGGGCTATATAGTAGCCCCAGTGTCAAACTCCTATGGCTAAGTGAAAGTGATAAAGCATTATAGTCTGATTGCCTAGTTCACTACGCTATCACCTCCATAATGGACCAAGACGTTGGATCAAGTGTGAAAATGCGTCTTCTGCGAACACCCCCGCATTATATGCGTGGGGGCTGAAGCCGACGACTGCCATCTTTCAGGTTATATACGTATATACATTAACGGCCGCACGGGAGGTATTATAATTCTTGCAGGCACAAGTATAAAATAGCCTTTACATTTCAGCAAAACATTGTTTTCAATGGGAGTACATGTCATTAGAACATAATATTCTTCGAGCACTGCGCCTCTATCGAACAAGCACCCTCCAGAACTTCTTGAAAGTAGTGCTCGGTAGGTACTCGGCTTTTGTCCGAATCTTGGGCTGCAATGGCGGTGGCCTCCATCTCTGCCCAGTATGTCTTGACACGGGCTAGGGCCATCCGCGCACCCTCCACGCACGCTGACCTCTTCATCACGTTGATATGTGGCACTGCACCAAGGAACTGCTGCACCAAGCTAAAATAACTGTTCGGCTTTGGCCTTTCTGGCCACAGATGATCCACGACATACCTCACGACAAGTTCGGACATTCTATTCAGCTCGGCCCATTCGGCCAGCCGGATCGTTAAATTGTGACCAGAACAGCTTTTCCACTTCGCGATCCTTTTGATCTCGGAAGTGTTCGGCCGCATCAGCAGCACTCGCCGCTAGATCTAGATATGCGTCCGCAGAACTCCACATTCGGTCCAAAGGAGCATATTTAGGATCTCCGAACTTCATCCGCAGCATAAAGGGCTTCCCAGCCGCGATATCACCGGCTTGACGCAGCTCCTCCTTCATTGCTCTCATTGCAGAACGAGTATCCTTGGCCGCCATCGTGGCCTTATCTAGGTCCGACCTCTTCGCTTGATCTTCCTTTTCAAGAAGCTTGTAACGGTCAGTAGCATTCTTCAACTCCACAACCATCTTGGCTATTTTCTCCTTGCTTTGGCAGTGAGCATCCTGTTCGGCTTTCATCTCCTCGATTGCCTTTAGGGCAGCCGCATCACTTCTCTTGGCTTGTTCTTTGGCTCGCGCAAGTTTCGCCCGAAGGTTCTCCACGGCCGCAGCTCCATCTGCATTTAAAACATATGTTACACATACTGGCATCATGCTCCTCTTCTCATGTGTCACTGGAGAAATTACATACCTTGCTCCTCGTCAAGCCGCTTGTTGACAAATACGATGTCGGCATCTGCCACGTCAAGCTACCGCTTTAACTTGACAAATTCATCAGTTTGGCTGGCCATCGGACACTTCGCCACCTGCATATGAAGGCGGCAAAATCAAACCTAGGACTATGATCCTCTGCGCGCCGTCATTTTTGACAGCACCTAGAGTCTCAGGGGCTACTATCTACACAGGGCGAGTCTTAAAGTATGCGGCATTGTCAAAAAGGTACATCATTTCACGAACCTCAAAACCTGTCAGTAGACTCATGACAGCTTCGTGCAACCCGCTCTCCGCGGACGAAATTCTTTCAATTACCGTACCCATCAAAGTACGGTGCTCTTCTGAGGTAGACGCTCGCCCTAGCAGATCCCTCGGTACCTCCGACCACGCACCAGACGGTGTCGGACTCATTCGGTTGCTTTTTTCAAAAGCCGGGTATTGAGGGCTTCGGGTGGCCATATGACTACCTTCTGGCCTTTCCGGATCAGGAGAAACCCTCTGTGACGACACCTCGGGGTCGCCCGCCTCATGAAGCGGTATGGCAGGGGGAGGCGTTCCGCTCTCCATCTTCTTTGGAAGAAGATCCCCCAAAGACGAGCTTTGCTGAGAAGGGCTAAGATCCGAACTGCAATAAATGCTTCGGTTATTTCCCTTAGGAGTAAAGCAAGGGTTTATCTCATTATTAAACACCCTTTTACTTACTGCTCGGTGGAGGGCTGATCCCCTTGAGGGCATAGTACGCCGGGGTATCCCCCGGTACAGGACCCTCTGGCGAAGATTTCTTCCCCCACTTTGAGACCATTGTCTCCGAGTCTTCAGAGGCGGTCCTTTTCTTCCCCTGAGGAGAGGAATTTTTGATTCCTCCCTTCCGGCCAACCTCCTTTGCGGAGGCAGTAGTTTCCTTGTTCCACCCTTCATCTTCTCCCGAAGGCGCGATCTCCAGCATCCTGGTTAACACAGGATCTGGCGAGGTCTCGGGAAGGGGGGCCGGACACCTTACCATCTTTGCCTTCGCTATCCACTCCTGGTTCAAGAGTGGCTCTTTTTTAGAGAGCGATGTTGCGATAAATAAACGGATGGTGTGTTCGGACACAGGGCTACTTACTTGGGTATCCGGACGATTGCAGCTCAGGCATGTGTCCTTAGTAGAGTCCGGACACATTATTTGTGGTACGAAGAACAATTTGTACATCTCCGCGGGTGTCATGCCAAGGAAGTGTTGAAGAGCTTGCGGTCCCTCCGGATTGAACTCCCACAGGCGGAGGGGACGACGTTCGCAGGGAAGGACTCGGCGAATTAACATGACCTGCGTCACCACGACCAGACTGATATCTCTCTCTAAGAGATCCCGGATGCGGCTCTGCAATATGGGCACATCCTTTACTGGCCCCAGTCTAGTCCCTAGTTGACCCATGACGTTAGTCGTGGCGGGGGACCCGAGCGAAAAGCAGGTGGGGCCACCCACTTGGTACCCCTGGGAGCTGTGATATAAAACCACTCTTGTTGCCATAAGCTGGACTCCTCTTGGAAAGAGCCCTCAGACCATGGGGCGTCAGCATTCTTGCTTATTACAGCGCCTCCGCACTCTGCGTGTCGTCCCCCGACCTTCTTCGGCTCCACTTTAAAAGTCTTGAGCCACAATCCGAAGTGAGGGGTAATACAGAGGAAAGCTTCGCACACGACAATGAACATTGAGATGTGGAGGATAGACTCCGGAGCTAAGTCGTGGAAGTCCAGCCCATAATAGAACATGAGCCCCCTCACGAAGGGGTCCGGCGTGAAGCCTAGCCCTCGGAGGAAGTGACAAACGAACACGGCGCTCTCACCGGGCTTAGGAGTGGGAATAACCTGCCCTTGAACAGGCAGCCTATGCGGGGTTTCGCCGGTCAAGTACCTGGCCACCCTTAGCTTTATTACGTCTTCCTGCGTGACGGAGGAAGGCACCCATCGGCCTTGAAGGTTGGATCCGGACATAATCGAAGGTCCGAAGTGCCTGAATCTGAAGCTTCGGGTGTTGGAACTCGAGGCGGGAGGCGGATTCGATTGAGATCGAAAGAAAAGAGTAAGGCCTTGGTCTCTTTATGAAGAGGTGGAATACAGAGAGCCCTCGTTGTGATCGTTTGGGACTTACCTTCGGTTGAGGGGGCATACCAACGGGCACGATTGGGTTACCCATGTCCGAGTTGATGAGAATCCCGTAAATAAAGGGGACACGATCTCTGCTTCGACAAGACGTGCCAAGGAATCCGCCTCGTGAAACGCGCTGAGGTGGGGGGTAAAAAACGATTCGAATAAAGGCTTGGATGTGGTGTGATATCACGCTACGGAATACGTCAGCAGATTAGATTCGTGAAAATATTATTCTCTCTACGATGGTATGTGGAACTTGTCTTGTAGAGCCGGACACGATCCTCGTGTTCAAAACCTTCTATGAAGTATTCGGAGGAGGAACCCGCCTTGCAATGCCGAAGACAATCTGCGCGCCGGATTCATCGTCATTGAAGCCTAGTTTAGGGGCAACTGAGGGAGTCCTGGATTAGGGGGTATCCGGACAGCCGGATTATAACCTTTGGCCGGACTGTTGGACTATGAAGATACAAGATTGAAGACTTCGTCCCGTGTCCGGATGGGACTCTCCTTGGCGTGGAAGGCAAGCTTGGCAATACGGATATGTAGATCTCCTTCCTTGTAACTGACTCTGTGTAACCCTAGCCCCCTCCGATGTCTATATAAACCGGAGGGTTTAGTCTGTAGGAGGACAACAACAATCATACCATAGGCTAGCTTCTAGGGTTTAGCCTCTCTGATCTCGTGGTAGATCAACTCTTGTAATACCCATATCATCAATATCGATCAAGCAGGAGTAGGGTTTTACCTCCATCGAGAGGGCCAGAACCTGGGTAAAAACATCGTGTCCCTTGTCTCCTGTTACCATCCGCCTAGACGCACAGCTCGGGACCCCCTACCCGAGATCCGCCGGTTTTGACACCGACACCCGCGTCAAGGTCTGGTGGGCGAAGATGGACGCCATCAAGATTGTGAATGAGGGGCCACCCGAGGGCAAGGAGCACCGCACACCCGAGCGGTATTTTGGAGATGTCCTGGAGGGGTCTCGTATTGCAGCGACGCAGTGTTTGCAAGACATTATCTTTGAATGAATGTATTCGAGTTGCCTCTACCTTGTATGATAAAACAAAGTGGGTTTGTAATATAATGTTTGTTATGTTAAAAAATTTACCTCCTGTGCGGCCGTGTTGTATGAAATATGAGGGTTGGCCAGTCGTCGGCTTCTGCCCCCACGTAGGTAGTACAGAGGTGTTCGGGGTGGAATCTAAACACTCCTGATCCAATTATATGGTCCTTGAAGGAGTTGTTTAGCGCAACGAACTAGGCAATCAGCCTATGCGGCTTTAACGCCCTCACTTAGCCATAGGAGTTTGACAACAAAAATATTAGCGCAGCCCCTAGTATCCAAACTAGACTGCTATAAGCGCCTGATCGGGAAGTATCGATTTTTCGCGTAACGCAGAAGAAATCTCCAACGACTTGAAACCTCCGAAGAGCTGACCAGATCTCGCCGCATCATGATAGTCAGTTTTTGGCTTTCTCTACCGAGGTGCTCCTTTGGATAAACCAAGGCACAATCGCAGTAGTTCTCCCTTTACTACCTTATTCGATATAGCGGGACGTAAGGTAGCAAGCACAAGAGTCGGGCAACCCAACTATTGACCAAAGACATGATTCAGAGCCAATACATATAGTGCTAAATTCAGGGTGTCGTACTATACTATAAAAAGTGTTCGGACTTTTGTTGCCGTGGTGTGGGGTGCTATGAAGCCCCTGGCAAACATCAAACGTACCAAAGTGTACGGGTGCTACCTGATAAGGTTACCCACAGGGGAGAAAAAAAGAAAACAGAAAGTGTGTGAAGGTGATAAGCTGGGGCCCTAAATCTCGAGCCACGAACTGTTTCCATTGTAATTTGATTAATATGTCGAGGCGCATTGATATAAGTAGTGCGATCAGCAACAGGCTATTTAACATGCCCAAAAACCAAGGGAGAGCCGCGTGTGGGTCCTGAAGAACAGGTAGAGTGATCGTTAACGAGACCACCTTGAAAGTCCCCCATACGTCTGTCTCTTGCCGTCTTGGTGTGTTTATCCTTCAAGAGGACCGGTGATCAGGCCATCTGATGGGGCCTCGGGATTGAAACCTGAAAAGGAAACGAATAAAAGTGAAAGTATGTGTGTATCTGGTGCCGGTTGAGCCGTACTGTGGATCACAAGCTAGCTATGCCTCCTTCGATGCCCATGGAATTTTCAGTGCGTAGTTATGTACGCGCGGGACGAATGCCATCATTTGATCGGGACTGAGACGGAGGCCGGATTGCTAGTCGAGCTCCTGACGAGCCGAGCTGTCCTACTGCAGGGTAGTTCGGACCCTCTTAACGGTGTCCGTGGGCTCGGCAGCCGAATTGAGGTTCTTCTTGAGAAGGCCGCTCTGTACCTCTGCTGCTAAGGCAGCTGTGTGCTCTTCTGTACGAAGGGAGCGTTCGGTATTTCCATTGACCATTAAGACACCACGTCGACCGGGAATCTTGAGCCTTAGATAAGCATAGTGTGGCACTGCATTAAATCGAGTGAATGCGGTTCGTCCGAGCAGTGCGTGATAGCCACTGCAAAAGGGGACGATGTCAAAGATTAACTCCTCGCTTCGGAAATTGTCCGGAGATCCGAAGACAACCTCTAGTGTGATTGAGCCCGTACACCGGGCCTCTACACCTGGTATGACTCCTTTGAAGGTAGTCTTTGTGGGGTTGATCTGTGATGGGTTAATACCCATTTTGCGCGTTGTATCCTGATGGAGCAGGTTCAGGCTCCTGCCACCTTCCATAAGAACTCGCGTCAGGTGGAATCCGTCAACTATTGGGTCAAGGACCAATGCGGCTGAGCCGCCATGATGGATACTGGTCGGATGATCCCGTCAATCAAAAGTGATCGGGCATGACGACTGAGGGAGTCCTGGATTAGGGGTGTCCGGGTAGCTGGACTATACCTTCAGCCGGACTCCAGGACTATGAAGATACAAGATTGAAGACTTCATCCCGTGTCCGGATGGGACTTTCCTTGGCGTGGAAGGCAAGCTTGGCGATGCGGATATTCAGATCTCCTACCATTGTAACCGACTTTGTGTAACCCTAACCCTCTCCGATGTCTATATAAACCGGAGGGTTTTAGTCCGTAGGGGAGAACCTCAACATACAACAATCATACCATAGGCTAGCTTCTAGGGTTTAGCCTCCTTGATCTCGTGGTAGATCTACTCTTGTACTACCCATATCATCAATATTAATCAAGCAGGACGTAGGGTTTTACCTCCATCAAGAGGGCCCGAACCTGGGTAAAACATTGTGTCCCTTGTTTCCTGTTACCATCCGCCTAGACGCACAGTTCGGGACCCCCTACCCGAGATCCGCCGGTTTTGACACCGACATTGGTGCTTTCATTGAGAGTTCCTCTGTGTCGTCGCAATCAGGACGGATGTCTCTCCCCGTCTTTAAAGACAGCGCCGTTATTAAGGGAGCCTTGGTTTTTGGCCAAACTCTCCGGCTAGGTGGTTTTCTTATGACCGCCTGTTCGGCTGTTGCGCCGACGGTGACCTCTCGGGTCATCAAAAGCAATCTGCACGTCAGCTCGGAATTCGTCGAGCAGTTGGATCCAATGGAGCTCTCTTCCGTAAACGAGCTCTTGGATCGCATCGCCGCCCTGGGGGTCACTACGGATTACGACCAGGTTGGGCTTAAACCCGATCTAAGAGAGATTAATTCTCCCCAAGTCACCCATCATGTTGTCGTACTAGAGGATGTAACTCAAGACCTGAACTTAGAATCAGGCAACGGGCTAGACTCATTGGAAAACATCCAAGAATCCAAACTTTAGAGTTTGGAAACTCCTTGGCCACTGAGTCCTAGATTGGGCGAGGTCCCGGATTTAATTCCACCCACCCACCCGAACATAAGCGATCTATCCCAAATCAGGCAAAAGCCCAAAGAAACAGTACATCATTACTGGGCAAGGTTCCTCCTGGTTATGAACAGGATAAAGGACTGCCGAGAGGAAGACGCAATCTCATTCTTCTGCAATAATTGCATGGACCAAGGAATCCTCAACGCCATAAGTCGTCGTGATATTACACGCTTTGATGACTTGGCATCCATAGTACAAAAGTACTGTGCGATGGAAAGCGCCTGGAAAACCGAAATAAAATTTTGGGACAATCCAGCCCTGAATAGAAACCTCGTCCGAAACAAAAGGGTGCATCATCATCAGACACCCGAGTCAAAAACCAAAAAACCAAAACCCTCTACAGGACATGGAACCGTACTAGAGGGATGGCTTAATGGACCCTGTAAAATTCATAGTACAGAGGACACCACACCAACTCACAGCCTTAGAGCATGTTGGATAATCCGGCAGCTGGCCAAAATGGGCGAAGATCTCCTAATTCCGGAGACCACAGAAAGCCACCTCAGGGACCCCAGTACAGTTTTAACAGTCTTCGAGACTTTCGCATCAAATAATATGCGAAAAAGAACACTCCGCAGCCTCGCTGAAGTCTACCAAGTAGCAACAATAAACCCATGGAGTGACACAGCTATTACTTTTAATGCCAGTGATGAACCTAAATTCCGAACAGCTCGAGCACCAGTCGCACTGGTCCTCAGTCCAATAGTGGACGGTGTCGGCGTTCTGGGAACGGGGGTCCCCAGACTTGCCTGCCTGCGGCCTGCGGCGTGGCTCAAATGGGGGCCCAGCGTGGCCCATCTTCATCAACACAAGGCTCAAGACCCTCGCGAGGGGCCAAGCCTCGCGAGGCGGACGACATGGCGCTTCCTCAAGCACGACCTCCTCAGGCTGGCTCGCGAGGAGGTGGAGAGATCAAGGCGGGTACCTCACGAGGTGCCCATGACGCAAGCCATGACGACCAAGGGTGCCAGGCGGGCGCCATCCCGCGCAGCGTCTCCCTTTCCTCTTTCGTGCAAAGGGGGCAAGCGCAGGCGAGAGGAGCAAGCAAAGGCACCCATTTCGGTGCAACGAGACCAAGACCAGTCCAACGGTGGGAAGGAGGTCACCATGGAGCCCAGGACGGCGTCACCACAGGGCCTTTGGCAGGCGAAGACCAACTTTAGTCAGTATAAGTGTACTAGATGTTCCCCTTCAAAATGGCCAATTGTTGGCGCCCTTCCCGCTCAATATTTGGGAAGAGGCCCAGGGCCTTTGCCGATAAATAGGACTAGCCACCCCTAGGGTAGAGGCATCGGATCACGTACCAAGAAACCAGTAGAGTACCAAGAAACCAGCTAGAACGTAGCAACACCCTCAGAGAGCAAGAAGGGCGATCGAACTCCCCTAGCAGTTCATCCCCTGCCAAGAACAGACCCTCATGAGGCTATTCTTCCTTGTACTGTTCTTCCTCATCAGCCCAAGAGGCAATCCACCCACCACAAACTAGAGTAGGGTATTACACCACAATGGTGGCCCGAACTAGTATAAACCATGTGTCTCTTGTGTTGTTCTTCTTGTAGTTAGTTCTTTGCGAGACGGAGAGGTAGAAGGCACGATCTCCGCGCGCACCCCAGAGTTCGAACCTTAAGGGTCTGCCGGAACCCGTGATCCGACATTTGGCGCGCCAGGTAGGGGTGCGCCGGAATCTGTCTTCCACCGCTCCGCTCTCCTCCGACCGTCGCATCCATGTCTGACGCTCGTCGGGCCCGCGCCGAGCGCCGGGCCGCCATCGCTTCCCGCGTCGTCCAGACGTCCCCCGTCGGTGGGCGTCCTCGTCATTCCCCGCCGCCCGCCGTCAACGCCGCCACCGGCCCGGTGGGGAACGAGCAGCAAGCATCCTCTCAGCACCCATCCGTGCGGCGAGATGGCCGCACCGCCACTCCGTCGCTCACCCCGGCCGGTTCTTCATCGCACGCGCTTCGCGCGCCCTTGGAGGCTCGAGCTGCGCTCATCGCGGCGAACGAGCTCCTGCGCTACCGCCCCATCCACGACGTCTATGAGGAGTGGCTCGACCGCGTCGCCGAGCTCGTCCGCGCCGTAGGGGGCTCTCCCGCACCTTCCACACCGCTGCGCCGCACTCCGCCCCGCGTGGGCAATGAAGCCCCGGGGGCATTTTCCAACCGCCTCCTTTCCAAGAAGGTGCCATGGCCCAAAGGCGCGCGGCTCCTGGGCGGAATCCGCTCCGTCATGCGCCGGCCCAGCGAGAACGGAGCTGCCAAGAAGTCCCGCGACCGCAAGAGGCCGCCCGGGCGCTCCCAGCTCCGGTTTGCCGAGACCCCGCTCCGGCTCCGGCGCGTCAAGACCCCGTGCTGCTCCCAGCTGCAGCGCAAGGGGACCCACAAGGCCAAGCTCTCCCTCAACCAAAACCTCCCGCGACCACCGCTGGTTGCCGCGCCTACACCGCCGAGCTGCGCGGAGTCGCGTGGCCCGGCAAGTTCAAGCCGGACTTGCCCCCTCGCTACGATGGCACGACTGATCCCACAGAGTTCCTCCAGCTCTACGAGCTGGGAATCGAAGCTGCCAGCAGGGACGAAAAGGTCATGGCGAACTGGTTCCCCATGGCGCTGAAGGAGGGTGCTCGCACTTGGCTCCTGAACCTGGCCCCAGGCACGATCTCCTCCTGGGACCAGATGCATACTCGCTTCATCGCCAACTTCCAAGGCACCCGCGACCCGCCTCCCGCCGTGAGCGACATGCGCCGCATCAAGCAGCAACCTGGGGAGACCCTGCAAAAGTACATCCAGCGCTTCAACAGTGCGCGCCTCAAGATCCCCAGGGTGTCCGAGGAAGCCATCATTTCGGCCTTCTCCGATGGCGTGCGCGACGTCAAGATGAAGGAGGAGTTGGCGATGCATGAAGACCTCTGCACCTCCGTGGAGCTGTTCAACCTGGCGACCAAGTGTGCCAGAGCTGAGGAGGGACGCCTCTCCCTCCTCGAGCTGCCTGCCGTAGACCCAGAAGAGAAGAAGCCCAAGGCCAAGGACGTGAAGCGCAAGGGGGCTGCCGTGCTCGCGGCAGAGCCGGACACCAAGCGGGGCAAGGATCTGCCCGAATCCTCCAGGGGCAACCGGTACTGTGTGTACCACGACCTCCACACCCACAACACCAATGAATGCCAAGAACTCCGCACCGTGCGGGAAGGAAGAGTCGGCCGACGCCCTGACCGTGCTGACTGGGGCTACGGCCGAGGAGGAGGAAGGAACCCGGGACGCTGAGAAGATCGTGGCCCACGTCAAGGCTGGCGTGACCAACCTCGCGAGGACCGCTGGCGTGACCCGCCTCGCGAGGGGGACTGGAGGGACTAGCCTCGTGAGGATCGCCCTCATGGCAACCCAGGCCTACCACCGTTGCCGCCTCAGCCAAGAAGGAACGAAGACCGCCAACAAGACGAGGGGGCTGGGGGCTTCCAAGAGCCTCGCGCAATCGCCTACATCCTGGGCGGAGCTCAAGCCCCAGCCTCTCAACGTATCTTCAAGCAGTTTGCTCGCGAAGTGAACGCAGTTCTCCCCAAGCTCGAAGCAACGCGTCCCCTCAGGTGGTCGGCCTGCACCATCACGTTCAGCTCAGTAGACCAGCTCAAGTGCGCGGCCACAGCCGGAATCCTCCCAATGCTTTGTTCCCCAGTCATCAACAACGTTCTGGTCACCTGGACCCTCCTCGACGGAGGGGCAGGGCTCAACGTCTTGTCCATGGAAACATTCAACAACCTCCAAGTGCCCTATGACCAGCTCCAGCCAACCAAGCCCTACTCCGGAGTCACCGACGGTTCCACGGTCCCGATCGGGCAGGTCCGCCTCCCAGTCACCTTCGGGGCCCACAACAACTACCGCACCGAGCTCATCGACTTCGACGTCGCCCAAATCCGCCTGCCGTACAACACCATCCTCGGGTACCCGGCGCTGGCCAAGTTCACAGCCGTGACTCACCACGGCTACAACGTCCTCAAGATGCCAGGAAGCGGCGGCATCATCACGGTGCCCTGTGAAGAGAAGGATGCAGTGTGTTCCCTGGAGCGAGCCTTTCAGGCCGCGTCACTAGAAGACCCAGATCGCGGAAGCAGGAGGCTTCCGGAGACCGCCCCCAAGAAGAAGAAGACGAGGTCAGGGTCAGCCCCTCAGGAGGTAGGCACTTCAGGGCCCGCGTCTGCCCACGGGGATCCTCCTTCAATCGCATAGGAAAGCGCGTCCGGCGCCCTCCTCCGGCAGGGCTCGGGGGCTCTCACCTGGAGGGCCACCGACCTCGCCAAGGTCACGAGGGAGGCGCTTGGGCACCGTGCGGAGGCGTGCTTCGAGGCACGTTTCCCTAGAAAGGAAGCCAGGGAAAGAAGGTCAGACCAGTAGGAGTTTGTTAGCAAGGCCATTCAAGAACTACAGGAGTCAAGGATCATAAGAGGTTGCCGTCGCCCACCAGCTGTGGCTCCCCATCCAGGCGAGGATGGTGGGCTGCGCGTCTGCGTCGACGTACCAGGGCTCAATCAGATCGCCACGGCGGAGCGCCTCTGGCCCTCACAAGTGGGGCGCTGCGGTGGACCACCCCACAGCTATGTTCGCATGCCTTATGGCCTGCCGAGCGTGGCTGCGGCGTACCAGCGCATTATGAGGAGCATCTTGGAGGCGCAAGAGGACATGCGTTCCACAGCCCTGGCGGAGATGGAGGCTACTCACGAGGAGCCACCAGTGCCTCCGGAGCCTCCCGAGGCCCCTGGGCCTGGGGGCTCGTGAGGATCGGCTTCTACGGCCCACCGAGTCTGCTGCACCAACGCCACTGCACCAACGACATCCTCAGGTGACACCTTTCAAGTTTCATTCCCAACTGGGAGCGCCCTCCCAAGGTTGCGTCATTCCCAGGCCGCGTGGGTCTGTCCCTGTGGCATGCATTCCTTTTTATCTTTTCAGTCGTTAGCTTGCTTTGCTGGGGGCGCCCCTCGGGCTGCATCATCCCCAGGCCACTCGGGCTAGGCCCAGCGGCATGTATCCCTTCCGCGTTTATTTCCAATTATGCAGTCGCCCATCATGCATGATTACATGATGCCGTCCACGGCACCTTTCCTTCTTCATGTCGACCACTTGCACGTTAAAGGGGGGTGCCTGAGCCTTGCGACTCAGGGCTCTTACTGGCTCTCCAGCCCTCACCCTCTGGCCTTGTCCACGGCATCGCGACCTGGCGTACCAGCGACGGCTGAGACAAGCTCGAGGGCCGGGACCCGAGGACGTCGAGTGCCGGCATCTAACCAGATTTTGCAAGAACACATCTCAAGATAAGGCCCAGTGCCAGGCGCAACCCGCCTAGAGGTAGGGCCTTGTGAGTCCCGCGCTGGCTCACGGGTGCCCTGGTACACCTCACCTACTCCAACCAACGAGCTCTTGAGCGACTAACGATCGACTGATAACTGCCATGGCAGCCCCATCTTCTTTCTGTAATGAATCTGAAGGATCCTTAGAGGAAGCTGTGCTAGCCAAGGCCCTCACGGCGTTTCCTTCACCCTCGCCCGCGCAAACCACTTGCACGTTAAAGGGGGGTGCCTGAGCATCGCGAGTCAGGGCTCCTACTTGCTCTCCAACCCTCACCCTCTGGCCTTGTCCACGGCATCACGACCTGGCATACCAGCGACGGCTGAGACCAGCTCGAGGGCCGGGACCCGAGGACGTAGAGCAAAAAGGGGGGCAGAGGCGAGGGAGAAGGGGCGCGTGAGGACCTCGTCAAGCCACTCCGTTCAAATTACCCCCCGGACCCGACGACACGCTGGGGGCGATCCCTGATTCTCAAGATAAGTCACCACCCAAAGCGTTGGCTACCGTGGCACTACCCCCGCACCTAAAGCGACTCTGTACTAGCAACGTTGCTTATCTTTCTCACCAAGCGAAGGCTGCTTGGGCGCCAAAGGGGATCTCCTGAGCATCGCGACTCAGGTGCTCTTACCGGACCCCGGGTCGCTCACCTCCTGGCCTTGACCACGGCATCGCGACCTGGCATACCAGCGACGGCTGACGCCGCCTTGGGACTGGGACCTGTCGACGTAGAGCACCAAGCCCTCGCGAGGTGCGAAAGGGAGGACCGAACTATGACGGAATTTGCGATTCGCACAGATCCATAGCAAGGGTTACATATTAACAACAAATATCACAGCCGCCTTACAGGCCCCCATGGGGCACAATGTGATTCCTCGCAGGGCACGGATCCTAAAGGGTGCTAGCTACACACGCCCTTGCAAAAGATGCCATCATCAACAGTGGGCCGTCAGGCACCGGCGCCAACCCCATCCAGATCAGGATCGGCGGCGACCAAGCGAGCCTGCCCTGCTCCGCGAGGGGCGTTGGCTCGCGGGCTCATAGCTGTCATCGCTCGTCTCCGGAGTCGCGAAGACCTCACTGGGATCGCTGGATCCTCCGGCGCTCCCGTCGCTCGTGGAGCTATCCAGGGGGCGGTTGGCGGGCCCAGCCGTCGCCATAGCGAGGTCCTGGCCGCCTCCCCCGGGGCAGCACTCTAGCCGGCGACCGTTTGTGTCGAAGACCTTGAAGAACATCCCCGAAGCGCCGTCGTACTCCAGGTGGATCGTGAGGGCGCCCCTCGTTCTGCAGCACCGAGCGATTTCGCCCCAGCCGCGAGTCATGAAGACCTCGCCCGAGGCAGTGATCGCGACCTCTGCCTCGGTCGCAGGAGTGCTGCAGTCGGCGTGCTGCAACCACAGCTCTAGGAGTCTTCCCCGCGGGAAGACGGAGGCGAAGAAGGGAGGAAAGTGAATCCAAGTCCGCGGAGGCATGGTGGCGTCGAGCACGAGCTCGCGGGAGGAGCCCTCGGCGTGGACTCCAGGAGGAACGACCCACACCTTCGTGACCCTCCGGCGCCGGCGACGGCGCTGGCCGAGGGGATCGGCATCTCCTCTTCCAAGGCCCTCGGCATGGGAATACAAGGGAAGAGGGAATCCCGAAGGAGGCCGCTCGTACCAAGGCTTCGGCACCACTAGGCGGTCCTCCTCGTCTCGGTCGCGCAAGGCAAGCCGTTTCTTCTGCGGGAGCGGGTCTGGTCCCTCTTGAGGAGCCATTCCCTTCTCCGCTGCAGAGAACCGGCGAATCGGAGCCATCACGACAAGGCGGAGCAAGAATCAAGGCAAAGGAGAAAGCAAGGGGAGATGGACTGGAAGGGCACGCGTGGTGCCGTACTTATAGCCGGCGGAGGCCAACCGTCGGCCTACACGATCACAGGTAATCATGACACGATTTGCATGCAGGGACTTGTCCAATCCGCGCGATCTTCAAGGCGTCATGGGGAAGCGGAGACGCCCACGTGCAATCAACCGCCACGCGGTGCCCAAGGCCGCAGGCTGTTAGGGCCCGCGGCGCTTCGCCCTTGCCCTTTTACCTCTCGGCACGGCCAAGTCCATGCGCGCCTTGGGCCCGGGGGCTACTGTTGGCGTTCTGGGAACGGGGGTCCCCAGACTTGCCTGCCTGCGGCCTGCGGCATGGCTCAAATGGGGGCCCAGCGTGGCCCATCTTCATCAACACAAGGCTCAAGACCCTCGCGAGGGGCCAAGCCTCGCGAGGCGGATGACATGGCGCTTCCCCAAGCACGGCCTCCTCAGGCTGGCTCACGAGGAGGCGGAGAGATCAAGGCGGGTACCTCACGAGGTGCCCATGATGCAAGCCATGACGACCAAGGGTGCCAGGCGGGCGCCAGCCCGCGCAGCGTCTCCCTTTCCTCTTTGGTGCAAAGGGGGCAAGCGCAGGCGAGAGGATCAAGCAAAGGCACCCATTTCGGTGCAACGAGACCAAGACAAGTCCAACGGTGGGTAGAAGGTCACCATGGAGCCCACGACGGTGTCACCACAGGGCCTTTGGCAGGCGAAGACCAACTTTAGTCACGATAAGTGTACTAGATGTTCCCCTTCAAAATGGCCAATTGTTGGCGCCCTTCCCGCTCAATATTTGGGAAGAGGCCCAGGGCCTTTGCCTATAAATAGGACTAGCCACCCCCAGGGTAGAGGCATCGGATCAAGTACCAAGAAACCAGTAGAGTACCAAGAAACCAGCTAGAACGTAGCAACACCCTCAGAGAGCAAGAAGGGCGATCGAACTCCCCTAGCAGTTCATCCCCTAGCCAAGAACAGACCCTCACGAGGCTGTTCTTCCTTGTACTGTTCTTCCTCATCAGCCCAAGAGGCAATCCACCCACCACAAACTAGAGTAGGGTATTACACCACAATGGTGGCCCGAACTAGTATAAACCCTGTGTCTCTTGTGTTGTTCTTCTTGTAGTTAGTTCTTTGCGAGACGGAGAGGTAGAAGGCATGATCTCCGCGCGCACCCTAGAGTTCGAACCTTAAGGGTCTACCGGAACCCGTGATCCGACAGACGGCTTTTGCCTCACCAAGGTACTCATGGACGGAGGCAGCGGATTGAACCTCATTTACGAGGAAACCCTTCAAAAAGGGAAATAGACTGGAACCGCATTGAGCGACGCAGCACAAACTTTAGAGGAATAATCCCCAGTCGGGAAGCGCGCTGCACCGGAAAAATTACACTAGTTGTGGTGTTCGGCACGCCAGATAATTATAGGTCCGAAGAGGTCACATTCCAGGTGGCCCCGTTCAATAGCGGATACCACGCTCTGCTAGGGCGGGAAGCATTTACAGTCTTCCAAGCAATACCCCATTACGGGTACATGAAGCTCAAGATGCCTGGGCCGAACGGAATCATCACTCTCGCTAGTGATCCGGACATAGCACTCCGCGCCGAAAACAAGACAGCCGCATTGGCCCTTGAGGCACTATCCGAAGCCCTAGCGGCTGAGGAACTGACTATGCTGCGCTCCACGGTAAACAGGGACGATGTGATACTCGACAAAAGATCCAAGTCCACCTCCTTTAAACCAACGGATGAAATAGTCAAATTCCAGGTCCATCCAACGGACCCCAATAAAACAGCTTCCATCGGGGCACAACTAAACCCTGATAAAGACGCCGCACTGCGAGAGTCCCTACTTGAGAACTGGGACATTTTTGCCTGGCACCCTTCAGACATGCCAGGAATCCCACGTAGGCTGGCCGAATAGAGCTTAAATATCCTAAAAGAATTCAAACCGGTGAAACAAGCCCTTCGGCGTTTCTCCGAACCCAAGAGACAGGCCATGGGAGAGGAGCTAGCCAAGCTATTGGAGGCCGGATTCATCAGAGATATAAAACATCTGGACTGGCTAGCAAATTTGGTGATGGTACCAAAGAAGGACAAATCCTGGCGCCTGTGCATCGATTTTAAAGACCTTAACAAGGCTTGCCCAAAGGATCCCTTCCCCCTCCCCCGCATCGATCAAATTATCGACGCCACTGCAGGACACGATTCGCTATGTTTCCTCGACGCATACTCCGGCTACCATCAAATCAAGATGGCAGAGTCAGACCAGGCCGCAACGGCATTCATCACACAATACGGCCCATTCTGCTTCAACACAATGCCTTTCGGACTCAAAAACACCGGTGCAACATATCAGCGCATGATTCAGACATGTCTGGCAAACCAGATCGGCAAAACAGTGGAGGCGTACATGGATGATGTGGTCATAAAAACAAGACATGTCGAATCTCTAGTAGACGACTTGAGGATTACATTTGACAACCTCCGAGCATATGACATCAAGCTAAATCCGGAAAAATGCGTTTTCGGCGTCCCAGCCGGAAAGCTCTTGGGCTTCATTGTATCCGGTAGAGGAATCGAAGCAAATCCAGCCAAGATCCGAGCTTTGTCACAATTGGATATCCCAAAGGACCTCAAACAAACACAAAAATTAACCGGATGCGTGGCGGCTCTAAGCCGCTTCATCTCCCATTTGGGAGAAAAGGCGCTACCCCTCTATCGCCTCCTTGGGCGCACCGAAGACTTCGAGTGGACGGATGCCGCCACGGCCGGACTTGAGGAAATAAAAGCCATATTGGCAACAAACCCAGTCCTGGCCGCGCCAAACATCGGCGAACCAATTCTATTGTACATTGCAGCAACCCATCAAGTTGTCAGCGCAGTACTCGTCGTCGAGCGGGAAACGGACGGACACAAATTCCCCCTTCAAAAGAGGGTTTACTACATGTCCACTATCCTCACCCCATGCAAATCACGGTACCCACATTATCAAAAGATTGCATACGCGGTATTCATGGCATCCCGGAAGCTACGACACTACTTTCAAGAGTGTTCAATCACAGTAGCATCGGAAGCACCACTCAACGATATTATAAACAACCGCGACGCAACGGGCCGGATTGCAAAATGGGCCATCGAGCTCCTCCCGTTCGACATAACTTATAAGCCACGGCGAGCTATCAAGTCGCAAGTTTTGGCTGACTTCGTCGCAGAATGGACGGAGGGCGAACTCCCCAAAGAGTACGGCACATACTGAAACTGGATCATGCATTTCGACGGCTCCAAAATGTTGGCCGGACTAGGGGCTGGCATCGTTTTGACATCCCCCACAGGAGACACAGTTCAATATGTACTCCAGATTATGTACACGGACTCCAACAATGTTGCCGAATATGAGGCCCTTTTACATGGTCTCCGGATGGCAGTATCCATGGGCATTCAACGCTTGGAAGTGCGCGGGTATTCGAACCTCGCGATATCCCAAATAAATGGAGACTTCGATGCCAAGGATCCAAAAATGGCATCTTACCGCAATGCCGTCTTAAAAATGTCACCCCGGTTCGAGGGGCTCAAATTTCACCACATAGCCCGGGAAAACAATCAGGCGGCAGACGTCCTGGCGCGCATCGGCGTGAAACACGATGCAGTCCCCCCAACATCTTCCTGGAAAGGTTGTTCAAGCCATCCGTAGTATGGGAAGGGGAGCCTGGTAAAGACAGCCCGGACCCATCCGCACTGTCCGGCACCGAACAATCTGACATAATCGGCGGCTCTGCCAATGAAATTACAACTTTCGCCCACGTAATAATGGTCGTCATCGCCCCGTGGACAGAACCATTCCTAGCCTACCTTAATAGGCAGGAGCTCCCAGAGGACCAAAATGAGGCACGCTGCATAGTGCGGCGATCCAAGGCCTATAAAGTCCATGAGGGAGAGCTTTATAAGAAAAGCACTACCGGAGTCCTTCAAAGGTGCATCTCCGAAGAGGAAGGGTGGAACTTGCTAGCTGAAATTCATGCCGGACTCGGTGGTCATCACGCTGCAGCTCGGTCCCTTGAAAGCAAAGCTTTCCGTACATGCTTCTATTGGCCGATGGCCCAGGCAGACGCTCAGGACTTGGTCCAACGATGCGTCGGTGCCAGCTTTTTGCAAACCAAAGCCATATGCCACCTACCGCCCTCAAAACTATCCCCGTCACTTGGCCCTTCGTGGTCTGGGGGCTTGACATGGTTGGACCCCTTAAAGGGGGAACTAACAAGAAAAAATACTTACTGGTCATGGTGGATAAGTTCACCAAATGGATAGAAGCCAAGCCTGTTAAGACGGCCAAATCCGGACCGGTGATAGACTTTATATCCAGGGTTGTACACCGTTACGGCGTCCCCCACAGCATCATCACTGATAACGGCACGAACTTTATGGCCGACGAGGTACAACTCTGGTGCAAAAACATGGGCATCAAGCTCGATTATGCTTCCGTCTATCACCCACAAACTAACGGCCAGGTCGAACGTGCAAATGGTCTTATTATGAGCGGCATCAAACCCAGATTAGTGCGGTCCCTCAAGGAATCTAACACGCACTGGGTAGAGGAGCTCGACTCCGTACTCTGGGGGCTGCGGACCACGCTGAATCGCACCACCGGATACACACCATTCTTTATGGTGTACGGCGCAGAGGCAGTTCTGCCTTGCGACATAATTCATGACTCACCTCGAGTGCGCATGTATGAAGAAAGAGAAGCCGAGCTCGATCGGCAGGACAATCTGGACGCCTTGGAGGAGGAGCGCGACGTGGCAAAATCCCGTTCCGCATTTTATCAACAGCAGGCTCGAAGATATCAATGCAGAGAAGTGCGGGCCAAAAATTACAACATTGGCGAATTAGTTCTACGCCTGCCGGACAAGAAAAAGGACAAACTCATGCCCAAGTGGGAAGGTCCCTTCATAATCGACCAAGTCCTAACTAGTGGAGTGTACCTCCTATGAGATGCCTCGGATAACCGACTCGAGCCGAACCCATGGAACGCAGCCCGTCTCCGAAGATTCTACGCCTAGCGTCGGACTCTGTGTTCGTCTCCTTCCCCTGTCCATTTTTTACATTTTCTGTCTTATATTTCACTCCTTCCACCCTTTCTTTTTTTTCTTTTTTTCTCTTATTTCTCTCTTATAGTCATTAAAGGCTCAACAAGTGACGCGTTACTCACGCTCACTACACCTGGGGGCTTCTCTAAACAGAAGCTTATTTATACGGGCTTCACGCCCAAAACATGTGTCAAACTTCGGCATGTACCATTTCTTCACCATTATATGCATCGATATGACTTAAGTTTTGGCCAAGCTGGGTTGCCTGGCTCCTGTGCTTACCCCTACGTTCCCAATTGTTCGGCTAGGTGGTAAAGGGAGCACCTTTGCGATTGTTACTGCCGGATCAGCCGGATGTGTACCTCAGACTGGGTGAAGCCGAAAGCTAGCGTTCTTAAGGGAATATTCGGTCGGTGAACTAAAAGATGACCTTTTTTACTTATTTATATATATGCCCCCAGATGCTTTTCCTGTGTTTGCAGTTCGGACATGCACTTTAGGGCATGCCTCCCAGAGAAAGGAACCCCTAATGGAACTATCCTCTCTGGAAGATGTTTCTTACTAACCATGTAATATAACATAACTAGTTGGGCACTTGTCTGATAAAGCACTAATGACCCCTACGCCTGGTCTCCATGCATACCCTCGTTCTTACATAACCGCTAGGGTATTCGGGCACACTCCGGACCGTCAGGTCCCGAGGTCGAAGCGAAAAGGTCAGCAACGACAAACGATCTACAATCCGGCCAGAAGGCATTACACATGTCAATTAAAAATTACATAGTCACTTTGACTGATTGTATTCCTCTTCAATAACATCTAACAGGCTGTCTAATTTACAGTCCTGCTGGGAATACTTTGCGGCCAATTCTACTTGGCCGTATACTAAGCTTACAGGGATCTCTTTCCCATCAGGCCCTACAGGTCCGACCTCGGCTATGTGGTTTGGGTCAGCCTTTGTGTACCGTGTCTTCACCATGGCCCAGGCCTCCCTCGCGCCTTGGCGGCAGGCCGATATCTTCCACAACCTGAAGCGCCGCCGCACTCCCTTCAGCTTCTCTGCAAGCTCTCCAAGGCCCTCGAGCCTAGGGAGGGATGGCCATAAGGCTTGGGCAACTCCTTGCATCGCCTGCCGAACTCGCTCGTGCAGTTGCGAGAGATCGGGAAGAAGGTCACCCATTGAACTGGGCATCTCCTCTGCAAGACGACCTGTTAGCATACCTACACACATAACTCTGTTATTTGACTTCCTCGCCGAACTTTTTTTCAGAGTTCGTTTAAGCACTTACTATAAATGTCACGTCGAAGCCATTGATTCTCCTTAGTGGAGTCCGACAGCTGGGCACGGACATCTTTTAGTTCAACACCCAGCTTGGTGTTGGCATCCTGAAGATCATTCTTCTCCTGCCTCACCTTTGTCAGCATGCTCTCCCCAGTCTCTAACTGGCGCAGAAGTTGTTGCTTTTCCAGATCTAGTCCGGCGCCATCTGCAATATGATTTGTCAGATTTGCACCCACGCCGCACTTCGCAAAATATTTATCTTTCGAAGCGTAAATTACCAAAGGGGGTCTCCTTGGGCTCCCCTGCCGCGGCTAGTGCGGCCTCAAGTTGGGCTTTGCACTCTTCCAGCTCCTGGGACAGTAGGGTATTCTTTTCTGTAAGAGCCTGCATAACGAATGATCCTTAAATCAGTTATTCTAACTATTTCAAGTCTCGGGGGCTACTGGTATATATATATTTACCAAAAAAATTCTTAACCGTATGTCTTTTACATATTACTCCGTGGCTCTGGCTAAACCATTTTGAGCGGCACGAAGGTACGCATCTCCCGAATTGAAGGCATCCAATGCCTCTTGGGAGAAACAAGCATCGCGAAGAACTGTCCGGCGACGCCTGTGGTTCATGGCACTCTCCACCTCGGAATTGGTGGCAGACAGCCTGTCCGCATCCTGTGTCGGAGGAGCGTCCGGTGCGCGCCTTGTGTTCGCCTCCGCTTCCGGGCCAGGCTTCGGAGCCTGGCTGGTGGAGGCGCGATTGGCAACTTCTCCGGATATAGTCCGGTGAGGTCTCTTCGTCCAGAAGAGAGCACGAGCGTTAATATGCCCTAAAAGAATAACACCTGGGAAAAAGATGGTGTGCTATACCTTTGCGCCGGCATCTCATTCCGGACTAGATTCCTTTTTACCCCGCGTGGTCCCACGGCCCCTCGTTGGCTAGCCGCCGCAGGCTTGGCCTCCCGCCTCGGAAACCTCCCCTGCAGAACACGGTCGTCAGGAAACTGAAGACACGTGAGGATGGATCCCTTTTCGAGGTACTAGGATTTCGGTCCAATCACCTGGGAGGCCGGGATTGACCCTGGATAATCGGCCGTAATGGCCACCAAGGTATTGTCCTTGCTTAGCTGATGAAACACCCCGTCAATCAGCTCCACCGATATGTCCGGATCCTCTTCGGAGTCCGGATCGAGGGACCGTTCTGGATCCTCGGGCTGTGGATGACGACTGTTTATATCCTTTACTTCCTGCCGCAGTTCCTATGTTGAAGTCTTTAGACTACATATTTAATCATGGGAATATAAAACGGATGGGCGAGCAAAATTGTCCACTTACCCAACTCGGAGGGTTGTACATAGTAAATCCGCCCTGCGGGTTGATGTGGAGCAATTCCTCCTCTTCTCCCTTGCACAAAGAGGATAAGATCTTTACTAGAGCGGCAGCTGAAGCCGGCCCCTTGAGACCGTAACGGGTGGCGTCATCCTCCCCGTTAAAATCCCACATGGGGTGGCCTCTATACTGAAGCGGATGCACCCCCCGCATAATGCATGCGGCCATGACTCCAATCATGGTTAGTCCGGAATGAGCCAATAGTCTTATCCGACCCATCAGGTAAAGGACGTCCCTGTCACTTTCTCTCTGAGAGCTCCGTGGACGCCAGCTTATGCGTTTCTTTAAGGGAGCACTGTTGAATTCGGGGAGACCAACCCGGATAGGATCCGGCAGAGGGACATCATCTATATAAAACCATTCCGAAGGCCAGTCCTCGGATGCCTTCTTTGGGGTTCCGGA
Source organism: Aegilops umbellulata (assembly GCA_032464435.1). NCBI lineage: Eukaryota > Viridiplantae > Streptophyta > Magnoliopsida > Poales > Poaceae > Aegilops > Aegilops umbellulata. The sequence goes on from CP136057.1 coordinate 488,212,935, forward strand.
TAGATATCCGATCCCGGCGATGCGCCACACTTCGGCTCCGCCCACTTGATATATGGACCCCTCTTGAGAACGGGGCACCAGGCAGAATATCCTCTTCCACAGCGCGAAATGAGCCTCAAGACCCAAGAATAGCTCGCAAAGGGCGACGAAGCCCGCGATAAGCAATATAGAGGTGGGCGTGAGGTTGTGCAGTTGGATGCCGTAGAACTCCAGAAGCCCACGGAGAAACGGATGAATTGGAAATCCAAGTCCTCTTATTAGATAAGGGACGAGGCATACCCGCTCTCCTTTGGAGGGATTGGGGGTGCTCTCCGCTTGCTCTCTGCCATTATAGGTGGCGAGTCCGGCTCGGACCGGGACCATATAGGCCTGAGGGAGAAATCCCTTGGCCTGAAGCGATACAAGCTTGTTGTGCGGGATGGAGCACCTCTCCCAGTCTCCAGGCTTAGGACTGGAAGGGCGAGAGGAGGAGCTGCGACGGTTGGACATGGTAGACTGGACCTTTGCTGGAGGCGCTCTGATGATTACTCGCGGAAAGGAGAAGGTGTGGTGTGGATCTGAATCCCCATCCCTTTAAATAGGCGGCTCGTTTATGCGGCTAGGGGTTTGAATGTAAAAACACTCAGACTTTTCGTATTCGTTGGACACGTGGAAGACGGCCATTGTTGGGCGCAGAAGCCGAGAAGCGCCATATTACAAAAAACCAGACATTATTCAACAGGTACACGTAACTTGGAGAAGAACCCGCCTTGCAATGCCGAAGACAATCTGCGCGTCGGACTCGTCGTCATTGAAGCCTGGTTCGGGGGCTATTGAGGGAGTCCTGGATTAGGGGGTGTCCGGCTAGCCGGACTATACCTTCAGCCGGACTCCAGGACTATGAAGATACAAGATTAAAGACTTCGTCCCGTGTCCGGATGGGACTTTCCTTGGCGTGGAAGGCAAGCTTGGCGATGCGGATATTCAGATCTCCTACCATTCTAACCGACTTTGTGTAACCCTAACCCTCTCCGGTGTCTATATAAACAGGAGGGTTTAAGTCCGTAGGGGAGAACCTCAACATACAACAATCATACCATAGGCTAGCTTCTAGGGTTTAGCCTCCTTGATCTCGTGGTAGATCTACTCTTGTACTACCCATATCATCAATATTAATCAAGCAGGACGTAGGGTTTTACCTCCATCAAGAGGGCCCGAACCTGGGTAAAACATTGTGTCCCTTGTTTCCTGTTACCATCCGCCTAGACGCACAGTTCGGGACCCCCTACCCGAGATCCGCCGGTTTTGACACCGACAACGACCATGGATTAAATTTTGGGGCGACTGGCTCTATCGCATAGACGTCCATGAGCGCGCGCTTGCGCTCCCTTTTGGGGATGTGCGTAGCATATATCATGTTCACTGTTTTGACTTGAGGGGGAAACTTCTTTTGTCCCCCTGTGTTCGGTTGCCGGGGCTCCTCATCGTCGTCCTTGCTTTGCGATCCCTTTTCCTTGTTCCTGGCATTTAATTTGCCAGCCTGTTTAAAAACCCAACAATCTCTGTTGGTATGATTGGATGGTTTGTCTGGGGTGCCATGTATTTGGCATGGGCGATCGAGTATGCGGCCCAGGCTGGATGGTCCCTGATTGTTTATTTTGTACGGTTTCTTCCGCTGGCTGGACTTGGAGCCCCTGAATCCGGCATTGACTGTAGTGTCGTCGGTATTATCACCATTGCTTCGGCGTTTGTGTCTGTTATGTTAGAGCTTGCCGCTGCTGTTTTTGACCTCGGAGGGGCCTGCCTCGCTGGCTGTGTTTTTACTACGAGCCAGCCAACTGTCCTCACCCGCACAAATGTGGGTCATGAGTGTCGTAAGGCCTGCCATAGATTTTGGCTTTTCTTGGCCGAGGTGGCGGGTGAGCCATTCGTCGCGGATGCTATGTTTAAAGGCCGCTAGGGCTTCGGCATCCGGACAGTCGATGATCTGGTTCTTTTTAGTTAGGAACCTAGTCCAGAATTTCCTGGCTGACTCTCCAGGCTGTTGAACTATGTGGCTTAAGTCATCAGCGTCTGGTGGCCAGACATATGTACCTTGGAAGTTGTCGAGGAAGGCTTCTTCCAAGTCCTCCCAGCTGTCGATAGAATTTTCAGGCAGGCTGTTTAACCAGTGCCGAGCTGGTCCTTAGAGCTTTAGTGGGAGGTATTTGATAGCGTGGAGGTCATCTCTGTGGGCCATGTGGATGTGGAGGATAAAGTCCTCAATCCATACCACGGAATCAGTATTCCCGTCGTATGATTCAATATTCACAGGTTTGAACCCTTCGGGGAATTCATTATCCATTACTTCATCAGTGAAGCAAAGAGGCGCCTCTATATCTGGCCGCATCGTGGCGTAGCTCCGATGGAGTCTGTCTGCGGTTGTCGGCCCGGGCGTGACTAGGTTTGTCACGTCTGAATAGGTAGCCATCATCGCGTGTCGAGGAACATCCTCGCAATCCGTAAATCGATCTGGTATATCTTGCTCTACTGTCCAGGTCCCGCCGAAGGTCGTATGTATGACCCCGAACTGCTTTGTCTCTATTTTTACGTGGCGGTGGGGCGGGCTGCTGTTTGGCCTAAGTTGCCCCTGTATCCCCACCGCGTGGTGGTCAGTCCACCGCACTATCCCGACGGCGTAGTGGTCCGTCGGCCGCATTACGCGAGGGAGGTATGGGCTCCGGCGTCTCTTCATCGAACTGAGGTAGCAATCTGCACTTCAGGTAACTCTTGGCTAGGCGTCTGAGGCCGTATTCCTCGGCTGCCAGGACATCAGTCCACCTGTCGATGAGCAGATCTTGGTCATCTTGAAGCTGCTGCTACTTCTTTTTCAGGCTCCTTGCGGTGGCTATTAGTTGGCGCTTGAAGCGCTCCTGCTCGAGAGGTTCCTTAGGCATGATGAAACCCTCATTGTCGAGGCTTTCCTCATCCTCGGAGAGCGGACGATAACTACCGTCCTCCGAGTCGTTGGGCATGGCCTTTTCATCGGGGCTATCCTGCCCGTTTTCTTGTTCCTCTTGTTCGAATGTTACCTCAACATGGTCTTCATTGTTTTTGGCATCGTCCGGAGTGTTATTTTCTGGGAAAACTTTGTTTTTGCCACTCTAGTTTTTGCCCACTTTGCTTATGCCACTCTAGAATTTGACATCTCACTTTTGCCACTCTTAGCTTTTGACAATACATCACAAATGCCATTTAGTGGCAAAAATGATAATTTTTTATTTCACTTTTGCCACTCTTAGGTTTTGCAATATATCACAATTGCCACTCTGAAATTTTTGCTTTTGCCACTGAATGGCAAAATTGATATATTGTCAAAAGCTAAGAGTGGCAAAAGTGATATGTTAAATTCTAGAGTGGCATAAGCAAAGTTGGCAAAAGCTAGAGTGGCAAAAACAAAGTTTTCCCTTATTTTCTCCGGTGCCAGTGTTACTGTCTTTCGAACGACGTGACTTAGAGCGACGCCGAGGATGCCGGCGTTTGTGCTGTGTCTCAGGAGGTTTATTCTCAACTGGATTTTCTTTGTCATCGTCGTTGGTTGCTTTGGGTGTATCCACCATATACACATCGTACGAAGAAGTGGTCGTCCAGCGTCCAATAAATGGCGGGTTTTGGTTTTGCTCCTCATCGGCATCTCGTCCATACCATCGATGTCCTCGGAGCCGTAATCAAGCGTGTCGGTTAAGTCCTCGACAGTGGCTATGAAGTTGGTGGCGGGTGGGAAGCGACGTTCTCCTCCATCATCAGCCTCCAGTTCAAACCGGACATAGTTCAGCTGTGAGTCCCCCGCCAAGGACAGGTTTTTTTAATGAGTTTAGCATATCGCCAAAGGGCGAGTGCTGGAAGATGTCTGCGGCGCTGAATTCGTAGATCGATAACTGATCAAGCTCGGCATCCGCGGATGCGCATGGTTTGGAACTTATAGCCGGAGACGAGTCTGGAGTTCCAGTGACACAGATATCGTGTGAGGTTAAGTCTATTTGCGGCTCCAACGCCGCGGACTCTGTAACTGTCGTGGCGGGGTTGAGCTTCCTGTCAAGCCAGAGCAGTTACAGAAGCTATCTCCTGGATGCGGTCCGATGACAGCTTTAAGTCATGTTCATCGGGGTGACAAGGAGCGGCCGCCGCGGTCTCAAATCCGTCGAAGATCAAGTCCCCACGGATGTCCGCGATGTGGTTCAAGCTTCCAAATCTGACCTCATGGCCAGGGGTGTAGCTATTGATTTGCTCCATATGGCCGAACGTGTTGGCCCGCAGAGCAAAGCCGCCGAACATGAAGGTTTGTCCGGGGAGGAAGGTTTCTCCTTGGAAAGCATTATTGTCAATGATTTAAGGGGCCATCAAACCTTTTGGGGACGGCACAGTGGAGCTCTCAATGAAAGCACCAATGTTGGTGTCAAAATCGGCAGATCTCGGATAGGGGGTCCCGAACTGTGTGTCTAAGGTCGATGGTAATAGGAGACAGGAGACACGATGTTTACCAAGATTCGGGCCCTCTCTATGGAGGTAATACCCTACTTCCTGCTTGATTGATCTTGATGAATATGAGTATTACAAGAGTTGATCTACCACGAGATCGTAATGGCTAAACCCTAAAAGTCTAGCTTGTATGACTATGGTAATGAGTATCCCTCCTCCGGACTAAGTCCTCTGGTTTATATAGACACCGGGAGGATCTAGGGTTACACAAGGTCGGTTACAAAGAAAGGAATCTACATGTTTGATCGCCAAGCTTGCCTTCCACGCCAAGGTGAGTCCTATCCGGACACGGGTGCAGTCTTCGATCTTTGTATCTTCGCAGCCCATCAGTCCGGCCCATGGCTAACAGGTCGGACGCCGGAGGAGCCCTTAGTCCTGGACTCCCTCAATTGATGCCGCACACAGGTCATTTCAACTCGGTGGCGTCCTCTATGGCGCACCGCGCCCCCCAATCTCGACTGTCGTCAGATATCTGTCCTTCCTGAATTTGATATCCTCAGAGCCATCGTCTCCTCTCACCAGTAGGGCCCCGTTCGACGTCTCTACATCCCGACACGCTACCTACAGTCCATACCCGGCACGGTGGATGCTTGGCTGACATCCCCTAAATTCGGAAAACTCAAGCAGTTTGAGTTCTACCATTACCACGAAAGTTTCATACCACGAACACACCAAGAATTCGTGCCCACACCACCGTTGTCCATCTCGCGGTTTTCCCCCTCTTTCCACCCCACCACCTTCGCCGGTGCCATCTACCAGACGATCTGGTACAAATGCTTCGACTCCCACTGATAAAAAAACTTTCGCTTGTGGTGGTTTATCTGTCGGAGGCCTCACTTCACAGCATCATCCACTCCAGTTGCCCTGCCCTGGAGCGCTTGCTCATTGTTTTGGGAATAGAATCCCTATCTATGGTCTCCGAATAAAGTCGCCTCACCTTAAAAGCACTAGAATTTGTTTTGAAGGACAGCAGCTCATCATCGAAGATGCCCTTCAAAGGTTGCTCCATGATCATTGTTATAAACCTTCGCAAATAATTGTCATCTCTGCGTCCAAACTGGAGACCTTGGGTCTAATTAGTGGTCTAACTAGTGCTCCGTTTGATGATCACAACAAGTTGGTGTCTGGCTCCTCACTTTTTCAGGTACCGTATATTATCATCTACACATTTGTAATCATAAGCTGCATTTTTCATTTGTGCGCATAAGTTTTATATCATCTTGGAGTACACTTTGGGTACTAATATTATGTTATATGCTCAATGAAGAGTTCATCCATGGATAGCCTATCAATGCTGCTGGATTATGTCAAGATCTTATATATCGGAATGTATAGTTATGATCTGAACATAATTATTGGCTTGTTGCGATGCTTTCGATCTCTGCGTGCTCCTGCCTCCCGTGTCCGGCTGTGCTACCACCGCTGGCCATGCCATCCCTCTATACTCACCCACACCTCCTGTTATTCTCCGGTGACGGCAGCCTCACACCGCAGCCGAAGCAGTCAATCCACGTACTCCCCTCCGCGTGGGCATCCACTGATGTGTCTACCCCAGCTCCGCGTCGTCCCCTTCCTAGGCCTCCCCGTCGTCCACCGCCCTGTTGCTCTCGGTGCGGCGTGGTCAACATGGTCAACGAACGACTTCAATCAGAAGAGTACTGTACATGGAGAGGCTGACAGTTGGATCCACGGCCGCAGCAAGGAAGTGCCTCCTTATTATGCGGAAAATAATGATTCCTCCACCTGACAGCAGGGACCCACCAGACGGGCCACCATATTTCACAAAAAAACATTTCCCCCCTGACTGCTGGGACCCACCAGCTACATGTTCGCACGCAAGGAAGTGCCTGACATTCGGGACCCACCTGGTCGAAGCGTACGTAGCGTTGTCATTCTGGTCGCGAATGTGTACATACATATTGGTCGATCAGTCGCTTTGTAATGATGAACCATGGCCGAGTAAGTAGCGGCACATGTCATAGTAGAGCCCCCCATGAGCAGTTTAGGCTGTCCCGTCTAAAATGTCTACAAGTACATACAACCACACGCCAAAAAATACGGCCATGTACGAACATACAGGCGGGGTCACGAATGCCTCCTCATGCATACGTACGGCCAGGGCTCATGTACATGGCTGGGTTGGACGCAGAAACTGCGTCGTCGTCATGTTCATGGGGAGCCAACCGGCTGGGTCGGAACGGAATGCGTCGTCATTTTCATTGGGAGCCAACCGGCTTGGACGGAGCAACCGATGGAAACGAGGCCTGGCGTACTGCAGAACAGAGGAAACGGCCTTGTGTTCGACCGACCACGGTCGAAACGGGATCCTGTTCATCGGGAGCGGTTTGGTGTACCGCAAAATGGAGGAAACATACTTCTCTTGGTCGAAACGGGGTCTTGTTGATCGGGAGGGGTGTGGCGTATCGCAAAACGGAGGGAACGGACTTGTGTTGGAGCGCTACGGTCGAAACAGCTTTCTGCAAACCAAAGCCATATGCCACCTACCGCCCTCCAAACTATCCCCATCACTTGGCCCTTCGCGGTCTGGGGGCTTGACATGGTTGGACCGCTTAAAGGGGGAACTAACAAGAAAAAATACTTACTGGTCTTGGTGGATAAGTTCACCAAATGGATAGAAGCCAAGCCTGCTAAGACGGCTGAATCCGGACCGGTGATAGACTTTATATCCGGGGTCGTACACCGTCACGGCGTCCCCCACAGCTTCATCACTGATAACGGCACGAACTTTACGGCCGACGAGGTAAAACTCTGGTGCAAAACCATGGGCATCAAGCTCGATTATGCTTCTGTCTACCACCCTCAAACTAACGGCCAGGTCGAACGTGCAAATGGTCTTATCATGAGCGGCATCAAACCCAGATTAGTGCAGTCCCTCAAGGAATCTAACACGCACTGGGTAGAGGAGCTCGACTCCGTACTCTGGGGGCTGCGGACCACGCCGAATCGCACCACCGGATACACACCATTCTTTATGGTGTACGGCGCAGAGGCTGTTCTGCCTTGCGACATAATTCATGACTCACCTCGAGTGCGCATGTACGAAGAAAGAGAAGCCGAGCTCGACAGGCAGAACAGTCTGGACGCCTTGGAGGAGGAGCGCGACGTGGCAAAAGCCCGTTCCGCATTTTATCAACAGCAGGCTCGAAGATATCAAAGCAGATAAGTGCGGGCCAAAAATTACAACGTTGGCGAATTAGTTCTACGCCTGCTGGACAAGAAAAAGGACAAACTCAAGCCCAAGTGGGAAGGTCCCTTTATAATCGACCAAGTCCTAACTGGTGGAGCGTACCACCTGCGAGATGCCTCGGATAACCGACTCGAGCCGAAACCATGGAACGCAGCCCGTCTCCGAAGATTCTACGCCTAACGCTGGACTCTGTGTTCGTCTCCTTCCTCTATCCATTTTTTACATTTCTGTCCTATATTTCTCTCCTTCCACCCTTTCTTTTTTTTCTTTCTTCTTTCTCTCTTATATCCATTAAAGGCTCAACAGTTGACGCGTTACTCGCGCTCACTACACCTGGGGGCTTCTTTATACAGAAGCTTATTCATACGGGCTTCACGCCCAAAACATGTGTCAAACTTCCGCATGTACCTATTCTTCACCATTATATGCACCGATATGACTTAAGTTTTGGCCAAGCTGGGTTGCTTGGCTCCTGTGCTTACCCCTACGTTCCCGATTGTTCGTCTAGGTGGTAAAGGGAGCACCTCTGCGATTGTTACTGCCGGATCAGCCGGATGTGTACCTCAGACTGGGTGAAGCCGAAAGCTAGCGTTCTTAAGGGAATATTCGGCCGGTGAACTAAAAGATGACCTTTTTTATTTATATATATGCCCCCAGATGCTTTTCCTGTGTTTGCAGTCTGGACATGCACTTTAGGGCATGCCTCCCAGAGAAAGGAACCCCTGATGGAACTATTCTCTCTGGAAGATGTTTCTTACTAACCATGTAATATAATATAACTAGTTGGGCACTTGTCTGATAAAGCACTAATGACCCCTACGCCTGGTCTCCATGCATACCCTGGTTCTTACATAACCGCTAGGGCATTCGGGCACACTCCGGACCTTCAGGTCCCGACGTCGAAGCGAAAAGGTCGGCAACGACAAACGATCTACAATCCGGCTAGAAGGCATTACACATGTCAATTAAAAATTACATAGTCACTCTGACTGATTGTATTCCTCTTCAATACCATCTAACAGGCTGTCTAATTTACAGTCCTGCTGGGAATACTTTGCGGCCAATTCTACTTGGCCGTATACTAAGCTTACAGGGATCTCTTTCCCATCAGGCCCTACAGGTCCGACCTCGGCCATGTGGTTTGGGTCAGCCTTTGTGTACCGCGTCTTCACCATGGCCTAGGCCTCCCTCGCGCCTTGGCGGCAGGCCGATATCTTCCACAACCTGAAGCGCCGCCGCACTCCCTTCAGCTTCTCTGCAAGCTCTCCAAGGCCCTCGAGCCTAGGGAGGGATGGCCATAAGGCTTGGGCAACTCCTTGCATCGCCTGCTGAACTCGCTCGTGCACTTGTGAGAGCTCGGGAAGGAGGTCACCCGTTGAACCGGGCATCTCCTCTGCAGGATGACCTGTTAGCATACCTACAGACATAACTCTGTTATTTGACTTCCTCGCCGAACTTTTTTTCAGAGTTCGTTTAAGCACTTACTATATATGCCGCGTCGAAGCCGTTGATTCTCCTTAGTGGAGTCCAACAGCTGGGGAAGAACATCTTTTAGTTCAATGCCCAGCTTGGTGTTGGCATCCTGAAGATCATTCTTCTCCTGCCTCACCTTTGTCAGCATGCTCTCCCCAGTCTCTAACTGGCGCAAAAGTTGTTGCTTTTCCGGATCCAGTTCGGCGCCATCTGCAATATGATTTGTCAGCTTTTCCGGATATAGTCTGGCGAGGTCTCCTCGTCCTGAAGAAAGCATGAGTGTTAGTATGCCCTGAAGAAATAACACCTGGTAAAAAGATGGTGCGCTATACCTTTGCGTCGGCGTCTCAGTCCGGACTACATTCCTTTTTACCCCGCGGGGTCCCGTGGCCCCTCGTTGGCTAGCCGCCGCAGGCTCGGCCTCCCGCCTTGGAAACCTCCCCTGTAGAACACGGTCGTCAGGAAGCTGAAGACACGTGAGGATGGATCCCTATTTGAGGTACTGGGATTTCGGTCTCAATCACATGGGAGGCCGGGATTAACCCTGGGTAATCGGCCGTAATGGCCATCAAGGTATTGTCCTTGCTTAGCTGATGAAACACCCCGTCAATCAGCTCCATTTGTTGACAATTTTTGTACATTCATCTAATCTTACTGTGCATCAGCCATTTGAGTCGGTGATGGGAAAATCTGGAGTGAAGACAAGGTCTTCCAACCAGTCAGTGCTACGTGTCAATGAAGATTTCCTGCTGGTTACAGATAGCTCCTCACAGGAGGATTTAGAGACAGATGACCAGTCATATTCCCCCCTCCCCCGAGGTGTATGCTCTAACTTGGTAGGGTTATATTGCTCATATCATGCATACAGTGTCTTGCATTGCCATGCCATCTGCTTAGATTAGACATGCTTTGTGTGAATGCCTCTTGTTTACTTTCTATATCTGATGTATGAATTATGAAATGCCATGTTTTTAGCCAGTTATCATATATGTGAATTATGCACTGCCATCCTGTGTAGCCAGGCATCATATATGTGAATTATCTCATGCCATCCTTTTTTTCATTACTTATTCCATTTGTTGATAATCTCTGTACATTGAACTATTCTTCATGTGCATCAGCCATTTGAGTCGGTTATGGAAAATTCTGGTGGTGAAAACAAGGTCTTCGGAGCAGACAATGGTACCTATTGAAACATCTATCTCGATGGTTACAGGTAGCTCCTCGGAGGAGGATTAAGAGACGGATGACCATTCCTGTATCCCACCTGAGGTGTAAGCTCTGACTTGCAATGTTTATTTTTCTCATATCATCATATGTTGTCTTGCATTGCTTAGTTTAGACATATACATAATATTCAATGCCATCTGCTTAGTTTTGAGATCATACATGCGAGTGCCAGCTGCTTATTATATGAATCAATTATGGGAATTATATCATGCCATCATGTATACTTAGTCAAAATGTATGTGAATTATTTCATCCCAACCTATTTTAGAAAGACATCATATAGTTATGTCATGTCATCCTGTTTAGAAACTCATCATATGTTAAATTATGCCATTATATCCTGTTAAGTTATCCATCATATATGTGAAACTGTGTCATGCTATCCTATTTAGCTAGCCATCATATATGTGAAATTGTGTCATGCTCATGTTTGGTTAGACAACATATATGTGAATTACCACATCTGTCTATCATACAATGTTTGTACATTCAATTTCTTTTCTTGTTTATCCGCCATTTGAATTGGACGGGTGATGGCGGTATCTAAGGGAGTAAAAAGCCGTTCTTCACAAAAGACGGTGCTACCCGTCGATGCAAATAGAACCATGGTTGTACTTGCCCACGAACTAGCCCCACCACACATAATTGAGACTCTTCAGATTCTACACCTACACCGTTGGACAGAGAGAACTAGCTACGCCCCATCTAACCCCAACCCCAGTAGATAGTAAACCAGCTCTAGTTGACACAACACCATGTCCACCATAGAGTACCCCCACACAAGCAGTTTGTAAGGCAACTGCAATGCCCAAAGCACGAAGACCACCATAGCAAACCCGAACTCCACGTTTAAAGCAGAAGATAAACTATTCTCAGGTTAGATTTCATAGCTATGGTGCATAGTCCTTTGCTCTTGCATCACTGTATTTACTCATACCAACTAATTTCGAATTTGAAGGATCCAATTGAAACTCCAATGGCGCAACAGGTATGTTTTAAACCTATTTATTTAACTGGATTGTTGTTCTAACTTCTTGCTCTATGTAGGTTTCCATTTTGGCTATATAAATAGTTACGTTCTCATGTCATGCACATTACAAGTGTTGTGTAGTTACACACTTATATTCTGTCTATGTTGATGTGTCTTAAAAAGATAGGATTTGAACTATGTCTCTATCTTGATTTGGCAACATAAACTAGAATGATATAGACAATACAATGACCATAGTACATAGATATATGTTTGTTTTTTGTTGCCATCCTGTCCACCTTATTACTGAACCGGTTTATAATGAGTTTCATATACTACATGCTAAACCTGTGATGTGTTACTTGTTTTTCCTGTGGAATGCGAGAAGTATATTGGAGAAGAGCACTCCATTATGCAATGGTAGAGAAAGTAATGCGGATAAGGTTCAAGATAGTGAGACAACCCTGTTGTTCTCCAAGAAAGGTGATAAAAACTATCTTGTAGAAAGTGAGACAACCTCAAAGTACTGCCTTGAGGTAGTGTTCGACTTATTGGCCTCTACCGCTGGCAGAAGCTCTTCGAACTCACTGCCTCAATCACATTGGCTTCTTGAGTCTCAGCTACAAGCTGAAAGACATCAGTTAGCTGTGTTGCGGCAAGAAGCAGAAGGACTAGGGAAGTCCCTGCAGAATTCAGATGCATACTTTCTGGTGTAACAGCAAGCGTTGGAGGATTTTAGCGCCAAACAAGAGAAAGCTAATAAGCTTACTAAGCTTCTTGCCAGCTTGGTGGGTATCTAGGATATCGTTTCTTGAGCTCTTCTGAAGTGGTTTCAGTTCTGGACTTGTTTTGCTGTCACATTTATTTGCACTGGTGGCCAGTTTAGACGCCCAGTGTATGTAATATGTTACTTTGTCCACTATATTTGCTCTGGTGGCGAACTTCGATGCCCAGTGGATGTAATATTTATAAAATACCCCAGCGTAAGTTGCTTGCTTATTTATTTCCTTATGGTCTTGTTTATTTTTTTTGCTTGTAGTCACTGTAGTTCTTTTTCCGTAGAAACCTTTTTATTTAGAACTAGGCCACAATAACCATGGGCAACATACAGACCGTTGTACACATGGTCCTGCGGCCTGTTGTAGTGACCATGGGCCTCCTTAGGTCTGTATGATCCATGGGCCTTCTATGGGATGTAGAATCAATGGGCCTGCTACGGGCCATATGATTGATTGGTCAAACATGGTCCGTACTATTCGTGGACCAATAATGGTCCGCAATGTGGGTCGTAAAAGGTCTAGAATGGAAATCGTCTATTTATGGGCCGACCATAATGGGTCATTAATAGGAAAGTATGTATAACAGGCTTAATTCTATCAACATGCATAATGGGTTGTTAATGGGTTGTATTAGATGACGCTATGAAAACATCCCACTACATTAGCGGGCCACAAACGGGTTGACTGTAACCACGGGCTGAATTTGGCCGATCAACGGAACATGCCAGTAACGGACCGTAAGTAATCCTATACTAGAAATGAGCCCCGGAATGAATGGGACTTTAGAAGGCCAAAAGGTAACATGGGCTGGAAATGGCCCAACGGAATAATGGGTCGTTAATAGGTATAAAGTGATTTACTGTTCATTATGGGCCAGTTTTACCATGGGCCGTTGAAGGGCCATGATTTACAAAGGGCCTCATATGGGTCGAAAGACGTCATGGGCCATACATGGGCCAACACTTACAACGGGCTGGAATCATATTGGAGGGCCCTGATGATGCTACTGGGCCTAATTCAGATAGGCCATAACGGGCCACGAGTTAGCGGGTTGTAAATGGGCTATATGCGAACATGTCGTTAGCAGGCTTCCGTGGCCCGGCCCACTTCCTTTTGACGAAGTCAAATGGGTCGGCCTTTTGACCTAAATGGACCACTGTTGGGCCGAGCCATGTCGACATATCATAGGCGTGTCCTATCCATTCCCTGGATGACATTTGTCCCAACGCGGAGCTCACACATGGTTCCTTCGGCCAATGAGAATTTTACACATGGAAAATCGCATTGGTCATTGTTGTTAATGGGTTATCAGATCCAAAACCAGACCCGATAGCTTAACGGGGACTCGTTATGGTGGATGCCACGTGTCGGTAAAACACTTTCATGGTGTGCCATTTATAATCATGGAAGTGGTCACTTCCAAGATGATAATTTAAGTATTGTCATGGAACACTTCTATGATAGCACAAGTATGACTATCTTGATTCTTGCTACTTCTTAAGCTTGCGTTGGTTTTTCCCTTGAAGTGGAAAGGGTGATGCAACAAAGTAAGTATTTCCCTTAGTTTGAGAACCAAGGTATCAATCTAGTAGGAGACAACGCACAAGTCACCGAATACCTACACAAACAATCAAACAACTTGCACCCAACACGATAAAGGGTTTATCAACCCCTTCACGGTTACTTGCAAAAGTGAGATCTGATAGAGGTAGATAAACGACAAACTAAATATTTTTGGTATTTTTGGTTTATAGATCGGGAAGTCAAAGATTGCAAGATAGTAGATCGGAAACTAATATAGTAGATCAGAAACTTATATGATGGAAAATAGACCCTGGGCCATAGGTTTCACTAGAGGCTTCTCTCAAGATAGCAAACAATACAGTGGGTCAACAAATTACTGCTGAGAAATTGATAGAAAAGTGCAAAGTTATGATGATATCTAAGGCAATGATCATGAATATAGGCATCAAGTCCGTGTCAAGTAGACCGAAACGATTCTGCATCTACTACTATTACTCCACACATCGACCGCTATCCAGCATGCATCTAGAGTATTAAGTTCATAAAGAACAGAGTAATGCATTAAGTAGTATGCCATGATGTAGAGGAATTAACTCAAGCAATATGATGAAAACCTCATCTTTTTATCCTCGATGGCAACAATACAATACGTGCCTTGCTGCCCCTACTATCACTGGAAAAGGACACCGCAAGATTGAATCGAAAGCTAAGCACTTCTCCCATTGCAAGAAAAACCAATCTAGTTGGCCAAACCAAACCGATAGTTCGAAGAGAATTACAAAGATATCAAATCATGCATAAAAGAATTCAGAGAAGATTCAAATAATATTCATAGATAAGCTGATCATAAATCCACAATTCATCGGATCTCGGCAAACACACCACAAAAAAGTATTACATCGATTAGATCTCCAAGAACATCAAGGAGAACATGGTATTGGGAATCAAAGAGAGAGAAGAAGCCATCTGGCTACTAGCTATGGACCCGTAGGTCTATGGTAAACTACTCACGCTTCATCAGAAGGGCAATAGGGTTGATGTAGAAGCCCTCTGTGATCGAATCCCCCTCCGGCAGGGTGCCGGAAAAGGTCCCTAGATGGGATCTCACGGGTACATAAGGTTGTGACGGTGGAAAAGTGTTTTCGTGGATGCCTCTGGTGGTTTGGGGATATATGGGAATATATAGGCGAAAGAATTAGGTCAGGAGGTGCATGGGGGCCCCACAAGGGTGGGGGCGCGCCCTACCCCCTGGGCGCGCTCTCTGTCCTTGTGGGCGCCTCGTGGCTCCCCCGACTTCATCTCCAAGTCTCCTGATTTTCTTCTGGTCCAAGAAATATCATCGCGAAGGTTTTACTCCGTTTGGACTCCGTTTGGTATTCCTTTTCTGTGAAACTCCAAAACAGGGAAACAACAGGAACTGGCTCTGGGTCTAGGTTAGTAGGTTAGTCCCAAAAATAATATAAAATAGCATATTAATGCATATAAAACATCCAAAACAGATGATATAATAGCATGGAACAATAAAAAATTATAGATACGTTGGAGACGTATCAATTCTATCATAAAATCATCATGGTTGTACATGCATGACAGAAAACGTGACCTACTGTGACAAAAACGTATCATCACGAAAGTGTTTTTTTGTAGTGTATAGGGTCACAAGCTTAAGGTAATCACTATCTGCTGAGTGTTAGTAGGAAAGGAGTAATGAGGAAATATTTATAAAATATTTTCATTGTTATTGAAATAGTTTCGAGAGGAACCCAAACCTTTTCAGGGTTACCAGATAATACCGATTAATAATAGATAGGTGAGTTTTTTTTGGAGATGTTAAATTATTCATAAAAGGCTCTAATAATAGTTAGGAGGCTTTTTAATTAATTTAAATATCAATGGGTTAAAATTCCAAGTGGTGAAAAGGATATTTGGCCACTTGTGCCCAACAGGGGAGGCGCCTCCTTTTCTGCAAGGAGAAGGAAGGGGAGGAAGAATTGGAGGGGGTTTCCCCCTCCTTTGCCGGTGTAAGGGGGAAGGTTTCCTCCCCTTTTAGCGCCCCTCCCTTTCCTCCAACCTATATATACTTGAGGATTTTGGCCACTAGAGATACAAACTTAGAGTCTCCTCTAGTTCTCTAGTTATACTTCTAGTTGACCAAATTAGAGCTAGTTCTAATCCTCCCTAGTCCTCATAATAAGAAGCCCAGTGTTGTTCTAATATCCACCCTCTAATTCTTCAGCGGTGATTAGCTCTGGATGGTGAAGCACCATTGAATCGTGAAGACTGTACGCTTGTAAACTATGGAGAGGTCGTACTTTTGGTCTTTCGTTTGAGGGATCATTCATCGACGGTTCGAGCGACATCAAGTATGATGTACACCAGCTCTTGTTTCGGGGCAACTAGGAGTTGGTAACGATTCGATCCAAACCACATCTTCATAGTGTTTCTGGTTGATCGTAGGGCAATTTGTTTTTGTTCTCTACTACGCTTCCCAACAATTATAAGGAGCCACGTCCGATCTCTGTGCAACTAGGATGGACACAACTAATAAACAAACAAACACACACACACACACAAGGTTCAAGCCGACAAACAGCCAAAACATATTGTCGGGCCCGTGGGACCGGGGGCACCCAGGCCCGTCTGCCTACGGCCCAGCACGTGGCGTGTGACTTAGGTCCGGCAGATGGCCCGCCGCTGAATTTCATGAGCAAGACCCTCACGAGCCCCCTGCCTCGTGAGGCACATGTCAGGAAGCTGCTAGGAGCCTCATGAGGTCCCTCGCAGAGGCGAACAAGTCAAGAGTCCCCGCGCCCGGTCGCGTACTCCAGAGTCTTCACGTGGATGACGCGTGATACGTCTCCAACGTATCTATAACTTTTGATTGTTCCATGCTATTATATTATCCATTTTGGATGTTTTATATGCATTAATATACTATTTTATATTATTTTTGGGACTAACCTATTGACCTAGAGCCAAGTGCCCGTTTCTGTTTTTTCCTTGTTTTTGAATTTCGCAGAAAAGGAATACCAAACGGAGTCTAAACGGAATAAAACTTTCGTGATGATTATTCTTGGACCAGAAGACACCCCAAAGACTTGGAGTTCAAGGCAGAAGAGCCACGAGGCGGCGACAAGGGGGAAGGGCGCGCCCAGAGGGTAGGGCACGCCCCCTGCCTTGTGGGCCCCTAATGACTCCCCTGACCTAATTCTTCGTCCTATATATTCACATATATTCCCAAACCACAAGAACTATCCATGAAAACACTTTTCCACCACCGCAACCTTCTGTTCCCGTGAGATCCCATCTTGGGGCCTTTTCCGGCATCCTACCGGAGGGGGATTCTATCATGGAGGGCTTCTACATCAACTCTATTGCCCTTCTGATGAAGCGTGAGTAGTTTACCACAGGCCTACGGGTCCATAGCTAGTAGCTAGATGGCCTGTTCTCTCTCTTTGATTCTCAATACCATGTTCTCCTCGATGTTCTTGGAGATTTATCCGATGTAATCTTCTTTTGCGGTGTGTTTGTCGAGATTCGATGAATTGTCGATTTATGATCAGCTTATCTATGAATATTACTTGAATCTTCTATGAATTCTTTTATGCATGATTTGATATCTTTGTAATTCTCTTTGAACTATCGGTTTGGTTTGGCCAACTAAATTGGTTTTCTTGCAATGGGAGAAGTGCTTAGCTTTAGGTTCAAACTTGCGGTGTCCTTTCCCAGTGATAGTAGGGGCAGCAAGGCACGTATTGTATTGTTGCCATTGAGGATAAAAAGACGGGGTTTACATCATATTGTGTCGGCATTCTGGTAACGGGGGTCCCCAGACTTGCCTGCCTGCGGCCCGTGGCGTGGCTCAAAGGGGGCCTAGCACGGCCCAACTTCATCAACACAAGACCCAAGACCCACGCGAGGGGCCAAGCCTCACGGGGCGGACGACACAGCGCTTCCTCAGGCACGGCCTCGTCAGGTTGGCTCACGAGGAGGCGGAGAGATCAAGGCGGGGTACCTCGCGAGGTGCCCATGACGCAAGCCATGACGACCAAGGGCCCCAGGCCGTGCAGTGTACTCCCTTTCCTCTTTGGTGCAAAGGGGGCAAGCGCAGGCGAGAGGATCAAGCAAAGGCACCCATTTCGGTGCAACGAGACCAAGACCAGTCCAACGGTGGGAAGGAGGTCATCGTGGAGCCCAGAACGGCGTCACCACAGGGCCTTTGGCAGGTGAGGACCAACTTTAGTCTGGATAAGTGTACCAGATGTTCCCCTTCGAATTGGCCAATTGTTGGCGCCCTTCCCGCTCAATATTTGGGAAGAGGCCCAGGGCCTTTGCCTATAAATAGTACTAGCCACCCCCAGGGTAGGGGCATTCAGTATCCAGCGATCGGGTAATTGAGAATTAGAGGCAGAGAATCAGAGCAAGCAAAGAACAAGAGAGAGAGAGAGAGAGAGAGAGAGAAGGGCGGCTGAACTCCACCTAGCAGTTCATCCCCCTAGCCAGGAACAGACCCTCGCGAGGTTGTTCTTCCCTGTATTGTTCATCATCACCAGCCTGAGAGGCAATCCACCACACCACACTGGAGTAGGGTATTACACCACATCGGTGGCCCGAACCAGTATAAACTATGTGTCTTTTGTGTTGTTCTTTTGGTAGTTTAGATCCTTGCGAGACGGAGAGGTAGAGGGCATAATCTCTGCTCGCACCCCAGAGTTCGAACCTTAAGGGTCTACCGGAACCCGAAATCCGACATCTGGCGCGCCAGGTAGGGGTGCGCCGGAATTTGTCTTCCACTGTTCCGCTCTCCGCCGACCGTCGCGTCCTTGTCTAACGCTCGTCGGGCCCGTGCCGAGCGCCGGGCCTCCATCGCTTCCCGCGTTGCCCAGACGGCTCCAGTCGGTGGGCGTCCTCGTGGTTCCCCGTCACCCGCCGTCAACGCCGCCACCGGCCCGGCGGGGAACGAGCAGCAAGCGTCGTCTCAGCACTCGTCCGTGCGGCAAGACGGCCGCACCGCTACTCCATCGCTCACACCAGCTGGCTCTTCGTCCCGCGCGCTCCGCGCACCCTTGGAGGCTCGAGCTGCGCTCATCGCAGCAAACGAGCTCTTGCGCTACCGTCCCGTCGACGACGTCTACGAAGAGTGGCTCGACCGCGTCGCCGAGCTTGTCCGCGCCGCATGGGGCTCTCCTGCGTCGTCCGCTCCGCTGCGCCGCACCCCGCCCCGCGCGGGCCATGAAGTTTCGGGGGCGTACCAGCCGCCTCCTCTCCAAGAAGACGTCGTGGCTCCAAGGCGCGTGGCCCCTGGGCGGAACCCGCTCCGTCAGGCGCCAGCCTAGCAAGAACAGAGCTGCCAAGAAGTCCCTCGACCTCAAGAGGCTGCCCGGGCGCTTCCTGCTCCGGCTCGCCGTGACCCTGCTCCGGCTCCGGCACGTCAATACCCCGCGCTGCTCCCAGCTACAGCGCATGGGGACCCGCAAGGCCAAGCTCTCCCTCAACTGAAGCCTCCCGTGGCCACAGCAGGCTGTCGCGCCTACACCACCGAGCTGCGCAGCGTCGCGTGGCCCGAAAAGTTCAAGCCAGACCTGCCTCCTCGCTACGACGACACGACCGACCCTGCAGAGTTCGTCCAGCTCTATGAGCTGGGCATCGAAGCTGCCAGTGGAGACGAAAAGGTCATGGTGAACTGGTTCCCCATGGCACTCAAGGAAGGAGCTCGCACCTGGCTCCTGAACTTGGCCCCAGGCACGATCTCTTCCTGGGACCAGATGCGCACCCGCTTCATCGCCAACTTCCAAGGTACTCGTGACCGGACGCCTGCCGTGAGCGACATGCGCCGCATCAAGCAACAACCTGGAGAGACCCTGCAAAAGTACATCCAGCGCTTCAATAGTGCGCGCCTCAAGATCCCCAAGTTGTCCGAGGAAGCCATCATCTCGGCCTTCTCCGATGGGGTGCGTGACGTCAAGATGAAGGAGGAGCTGGCGATGCATGAAGACCTGTGCACCTCCCTGGAGATGTTCAACTTGGCGACCAAGTGCGTCAGGGCTGAGGAGGGGCGCCTCTCCCTCCTTCAGCTGCCTGCCGCAGACCCAGAAGAGAAGAAACCCAAGGCCAAGGACTTGAAGCGCAAGGGGGCTGCCGTGCTCGCGGCAGAACAGGAAACCAAGCGGGGCAAGGATCTGCCTGAATCCTCCAGGGGCAGCCGGTACTGTGTGTACCACGACCTCCACAACCACAACACCAACGAATGCCAAGAACTCCGTGTCGTGCGAGAAGGAAGGATCGGCCGTCGTCCTGACCGTGCTGACCGGGGCTACGGCCGAGGAGGAGGAAGGAACCCAGGACGCTGGGAAGACCGCGGCCCACGCCAAGGGTGGCGCGATCAACCTCGCGAGGACTGCTGGCGAGACTTGCCTCGCGAGGGGGACTGGCGGGATCAGCCTCGTGAGGATGGCCTGCAGGGCAACGCAGGCCTCCCTCCACTGCCGCCTCAGCCAAGAAGGAACGAGGACCGCCACCAGGACGAGGGGGCTGGGGGCTTCCAGGAGCCACACGCAATCGCCTGCATCCTGGGCGGAGCTCAAGCCCTAGCCCCCCAACGCATCTTCAAGCAGTTTGCCCGCGAAGTGAATGCAGTCCTCCCCAGGCTCGAAGCCACGCGCCCTCTCAGGTGGTCGGCGTGCGCCATCACGTTCAGCTCAGCTGATCAGCTCAAGTGTGCGACCATAGTCGGGGTCCTCCCGTTGCTTTGCTCCCCAGTCATCAGCAACGTACTGGTCACCAGGACCCTCATCGATGGTGGAGCAGGGCTCAACGTCCTGTCCGTGGAAACATTCAACAATCTTAAAGTGCCCTACGACCAGCTTCAGCCAACCAAGCCCTTCTCCGGAGTCACCGACGGTTCCACGATCCCGATCGGGCAGGTCCGCCTCCCTGTCACCTTCGGAGCCCGCAGCAACTACCGCACCGAGCTCATCGACTTCGACGTCGCTCACATCCGCCTGCCGTACAACGCCATCCTCGGGTACCCAGCGCTGGCCAAGTTCATGGCCGTGACTCATCATGGCCACAACGTCCTCAAGATGCCAGGAAGTGGCGGAGTCATCACGGTGCCATGTGAAGAGAAGGATGCAGTGTGTTCCCTGGAGCAAGCCTTTCAGGCCGCGTCACTAGAAGACCCGGATCCGGAAGCAGGAGGCTTCCCGAGATCACCCCCAAGAACAAGAAGACATCGGCAGGCTCAGCCCCTCAAGAGGCAGGCCCCTCAGGGCCCGCGTCTGCCCAAGGGGACCCTCCTTCCATCGCATAGGAAAGCGCGCCCGGCGTCCTCCTCAGGCAGGGCTCGGGGGCTCTCACCTGGAGGGCCACCGACCTAGCCAGGGTCACGAGGGAGGCGCTTGGGTACCACATGGAGGCGTGCCTCGAAGCATGTTTCCCTCAAGAAGGAGCAAGGCAAGGAAGGTCAGACCAGCAGGAGTTCATTAACAAGGCCGTTCAAGAACTACAGCAGTCAAGAATCATGAGACGTTGCCGCCGTCTACCCGCTGTGGCTCCCCATCCAGGCGAGGATGGTGGGCTGCGCGTCTGCATCGACGTACTAGGGCTCAATCGGGTCACCATGATGGAGCGCCTCTGGCCCTCGCAAGTGGGGCATTGCGGAGGCCCACCCCACAACTATGTTCTCACACCTTACGGCCTGCCGAGCGTGGCTGCTGCATACCAGCGCCTCATGAGGGGCATCATGGAGACTTAGGAAAACAGGCGTTCTGCGGTCCTGGCGGAGATGGAGATGATTCGCGAGGAGCCTCCAGGGCCTTCGGAGCCTCCTTAGGCCCCTGGGCCTGGGGGCTCGTGAGTATCGGCTTCCGCAGCCCACCGAGTCTGCTGCACCAACACCACTTCATCCTCGACATCTTCAGGTGACGTCCTTCAAGCTCCATTTCCAGCTGGGAACGCCCTCCCAGGGCTGCTTCATTCCCAGGCCGCGTGGGTCCGTCCCTGCGGCGTGTATCCCTTTTTATTTTTCGGTCATTAGCTTGCTTTGTTGGGGGCGCCCCTCGGGCTGCATCATCCCCAAGCCACTCGGGCCAGGCCCAGTGGCGTGTATCTCCCTTGTGTTTATTTCTAGCTATGCTTTCGCCTATCATGCTTGATTACTTGATGCCTGTCCATGGCACCTCTCCTTCTCCATGTCGACCACTTGCACGTTAAAGGAAGGGTACCTGAGCATCGCGACTCAGGGCTCTTACTGGCTCTCCAGCCCTCACCCTCTGGCCTTGTCCATGGCATCGCGACCTGGCATACCAGCGACGGCTGAGACAAGCTCGAGGGCCGGGACCCGAGGACGTAGAGTGCCGGCATCTAACCCAACTTGCAAGAACACATCTCAAGATACGGCCCAGTGCCAGGCGCAACCTGCCTAGAGGTAGGGCCCCGTGAGTCCCGCGCTGGCTCATGGGTGCCCAGGTACACCTCACCTGCGCCAACCGGAGCAACTAACGACCGACTGATAGCTGTCACGGCAGCCCCTTTTTCCTTCTATGATGAGCTTGCAGGACCCCCTGGGGGAATTGCGTCGGCCGAGGCCTTCACGGAGTTCCCTTCACCCTCGTCCTCGCTAACCGCTTGCACGTTAAAGGGGGGGGGTTGCCTGAGCATCGCGACTCAGGGCTCCTACTGGCTCTCCAGCCCTCACCCTCTGGCCTTGACCACGACATCGCGACCTGGCATACCAGCGACGGCTGAGACCAGCTCGAGGGCCGGGACCCGAGGACGTAGAGCAGAAAGGGGAGCAAAGGTGAGGGAGAAGGGGCACGCGAGGACCTCGCCATGCAACTCCGTTCCCGCTGCCGCGCGGACCCGTCGTCACACAAGAATAACCCCTGATTAATAAGATAAGTAACCGCCCAACAACCCCGGCTACCATGGCACTATCCCCGCACCTAACACAACTCCATACTAGCGACGTCGCTCCCCTTTCTCACCGAGCGACGGCTGCTTGGGCGCCAAAGGGGACCTCCTGAGCATCGCGACTCAGGGGCTCTTACCTGACCCCGGGTCGCTCACCTCCTGGCCTTGACCACGGCATCACGACCTGGCATACCAGCGACGGCTGACGCCGCCTTGGGACTGGGACCTGTCGACGCAGAGCACCAAGCCCTCGCGAGGTTCGAAAGGGAGAACTAAGCTACGACGGAATTGAAAACTCGCACAGTTCCATAGCAAAAGTCATATATTGACAAAAGGATCACAGACACCTTACAAGCCCCCATTGGGCACAGTATGATTCCTTGCAGGAAACAGGTCCTAAGGGACGCTAACTACACGTGCCCCTGCAAAAGATGCCATCATCAACAGTGGGCCATCAAGCACCGGCGCCAACCCCATCCAGGTCAGAGTCAGCGACGGCCGAGTGAGCCCGCCCTGCTCCGGGAGCGGCGCTGGCTCGCGGGCTCGTAGCTGTCATCGCTCGTCTCCGTAGTCGCAAAGACCTTGCTGGGATCGCTGGATCCTCCGGCGCTCCCGTCGCTTGTGGAGCTGTCCAGGGGGCGGTCGGCGGGCCTAGCAGTCGCCATGGCGAGGTCCTGGCCACCTCCCCCGGGGTAGCACTCCAGCCGGTGCCCGTTCGCGTCGAAGACCTTGAAGAACATCACTGAAGCGCCATCGTACTCCAGGTGGATCGTGAGGGCGCCCCTTGCTCTGCAACCCCGAGCGATCTCGCCCCAGCCGCGAGTCATGAAGACCTCACCCGAGGCAAGGACCGCGACCTCTGCCTCGGTCGCGGGGGTGCTACAGTCGGCGTGCTGCAGCCATAACTCCAGGAGTCTTCCATGCGGGAAGACGGAGGCGAAGAAGGGAGGAAATCGAATCCAAGTTCGCGGAGGCATGGCAGCGTGGAGCACGAGCTCGCTGGAGGAGCCCTCGGCGTGGACTCCTGGAGGAACGACCCACACCTTCGTGACCCGCCGGTGCCGGCGACGACACTGGCCGAGGGGATCGGCATCTCCTCTTCCAAGGCCCTCAGCGTGGGCATACAAGGGAAGCGGGAACCCCGGCGGAGGCCACTCGTACCAAGGCCTCAGCACCGCCAGGCGGTCTTCCTCGTCTCGGCCGCGAAAGACAGGCCGCTTCTTCGGCAGGAGCGGGTCTGGTCCCTCTCGAGGAGCTTTTCACTTCTCCGCTGCAGAGAACCGGCGAATCGGAGCCATCACGGCAAGGCGGAGCAAGAATCAAGGCGAAGGAGAAAGCAAGGAGAGATGGACTGGAAGGGCACGCGCGGTGCCGTACTTATCGCCGGCGGAGGCCAACCGTAGTTCTCCACGGTCACAGGTAATCATGACACGATTTGCATGCAGGGACTTGTCCAATCCGCGCGATCGTCGAGGCGTCGTGGGGAAGCGGAGACGCCCACGTCCAATCGACCGCCACGCGGTGCCCAAGGCCACAGGCTGTTAGGGCCCGCGGCGCTTCGCCCTTGCCCTTTCGCCTCTCGGCACAGCCAAGTCCGGGCTCGCCTTGGGCCCGGGGGCTACTGTCGGCGTTCTGGGAACGGGGGTCCCCAGACTTGCCTGCCCGCGGCGTGGCTCGAAGGGGGCCCAGCACGGCCCAACATCATCAACACAAGACCCAAGACCCTCGCGAGGGGCCAAGCCTCGCGGGGCGGACGACACATCGCATCCTCACGCACGGCCTCGTCAGGCTGGCTCACGAGGAGGCGGAGAGATCAAGGCGGGGTACCTCGCGAGGTGCCCATGACGCAAGCCATGACGACTAAGGGCGCCAGGCGGGCGCCAGCCCATGCAGTGTACTCCCTTTCCTCTTTGGTGCAAAGGGGGCAAGCGCAGGTGAGAGGATCAAACAAATTAAGGTACCCATTTCGGTGCAACAAGACCAAGACCAGTCCAACGGTGGGAAGGAGGTCATTATGGAGCCCAGAACGGCGTCACCACGGGGCCTTTGGCAGGCGAGGACCAACTTTAGTCAGGATAAGTGTACCAAATGTTCCCCTTCGAATTGGCCAATTGTTGGCGCCCTTCCCGCTCAATATTTGGGAAGAGGCCCAGGGCCTTTTCCTATAAATAGGACTAGCCACCCCCAGGGTAGGGGCATTCGGTATCCAGCAATCGGGTAATTGAGAATTAGAGGCAGAGAATCAGAGCAAGCAAAGAACAAGAGAGAGAGAGAAGGGCGGCTGAACTCACCCTAGCAGTTCATCCCCCTAGCCAGGAACAGACCCTCACGAGGTTGTTCTTCCCTGTATTGTTCATCATCACCAGCCTGAGAGGCAATCCACCACACCACACTGGAGTAGGGTATTACACCACATCCGTGGCCTGAACCAGTATAAACTCTGTGTCTTTTGTGTTGTTCTTTTGGTAGTTTAGATCCTTGCAAGACGGAGAGGTAGAGGGCATAATCTCCGCGCGCACCCCAGAGTTCGAACCTTAAGGGTCTGCCGGAACCCGAAATCCGACATATTGCTTGCGTTTATTCCTCTACATCATGTCATCTTACTTAATGCGTTACTATGTTCTTCATGAACTTAATACTCTAGATGCAGGCAGGAGTCGGTCGATGTGTGGAGTAATAGTAGTAGATGCAGAATCGTTTCGGTATACTTGACACGGACTTGATGCCTATATTTCATAATCATTGCCTTAGATACTGTCATAACTTGCGCTTTCTATCAATTGCTCGACAGTAATTTGTTCACCCATCGTATTATTTGCTATCTTGCGAGAATCCTCTAGTGAAACCTATGGCCCCCGGATCAATTTTCCATCATATAAGTTTCTGATATACTATTTTGCAATCTTTTACTTTCCAATCTATAAAACAAAAATATTTACTTTATCTTTTGTTTAGTTTCATCTATCTCTATCAGATCTCACTTTTGCAAGTAACCATGAAGGGATTTACAACCCCTTTATCGCGTTGGGTGCAAGTTGTTTGATTGTTTGTGCAAGTATTGGTGATTTGTGCGTTGTCTCCTAATAGATTGATACCTTGGTTCCCTAACTGAGGGAATACTTATCTCTACTTTTATGCATCACCCTTTCCTCTTCAAGGGAAAAACAGTGCAAGCTCAAGAAGTAGCGGGAAGAATTTCTGGCGCCGTTGCCGGGGAGATCTACGCCAAGTCAAGACATACCAAGTACCCATCAATAAACTCTCATCTCTTGGATTACATTATTCGCCATTTGCCTCTCGTTTTCCTCTCCCCCACTTCTAAAATGATTTTCAAAAAGTTTTGCCCTTTTCTTCGCCCTTCTTCCGTTCCTCTTCTTCGTTGTTTTTGTTTGCCTGTTTGTTAGATTGGTTGGTTGCTACCATGTATGAATATGGGGAGGTTATCGTTGAGAAGGATAGTAGTAATGATCGGGGAAACTTTGATGCTTTTGCTAATACAAATCCTCATGAAGAATCTACTATCTTGCACACTAAAAAACTTCACATATGTAGTGGCAATATTATTGGAAAGGGGGTTATTCAACACTTCTTTACTTGTGTCGGTGCGCTTCCCACGTTAGGTGGATCTATTCTCCATAAAACTAGTAGTCTTGCAGATGCTATATCTTTGCATGTGGTTGAACTTGAAAGACAATTTGTTCATATGCATCCATGCATACAATGGATTTTTCTAGAGTTTTCTAATATTGAGCATTCTTCTGTTAAGCATGTTGCCACTATATTTATAGACCAAGAATTTAGATTTATTATGAAAGAATCTAGTGAAATTTTCGCGCATTATAAAGTATATGGTGGTCAACCTCCCATAGAGGGGGTTCTCTTTAATCAAGAGGAAATAATGCGTTTTCGATTTCTAGATCATGTTGCTTAATGAAAATTTAAGAAAGAGGGTCCCTACCAATGTTTTAATTGATAAGATTTCTGAACTTAATGATAATTTTGCTATACAAAACAACGGATTGGGTTTATCTCTTGGACACAAGCTCATGACTTTTTTCCCAACAGAATGCTTACAATGATGAGTTGGTCATACAATATGAGGGACTGAAGGAGGAACCAATTCCTCCCCAGCATGATCTTAGGGATCCTCATCCCATTAAATTTTGTCCTTTTGATTACTTTTGCTTACCAAAAAGAAATCTTGCTACTGAACGAAGGGAGTATGGGATGAGCTTTCGAGACTTGCCATATCATTACTATGATTATACCTAGATCTATTTGCGTTTTTATGCCTAGCTAAGGGCGTTAAACAATAGCGCTTGTTGGGAGGCAACCCAATTTTATTTTTGGCTTTCGGTTCTGTTTTTCAATAAATAATTCATCTAGCCTCTGGTTAGATGTGTTTTTTTTGTTTTAATTAGTGTTTGTGCCAAGTAAGACCTTTGGGATGGCTTATAGCGATAGTTGATTTGATCTTGCTGAAAAACAGAAACTTTGGCGCCCAGTCCTAGAATTTTTAAAAATCACAGAAGCGTGATAAAATTCTGAATTTTTTACACATGATTGGTATACAAATTGCCTCTGTTGTCCTAATTTTCAGAATTTTGGAGTTACAGAAGTATTCGAACCATCCAGATTACTACAAACTGTTCTGTTTTTGGCAAATTCTGTTTTCTTTGTGTTGTTTGCTTATTTTGATGAATCTATGGGTAGTATCGGGGGGGGGGGGGGGGATGAACCATGGAAAAGTTGGAATACAGTAGATATTACACCAATATAAATAAAGAACGAGTTCACAACAGTACGGAAAGTGGTAATTTATTTTCTTATACTAACGGAGCTTATGAGATTTTGTGTTGAGTTTTGTGAAGTTTTAAAGTTTTGGGTAAGGATTTGATGGACTATGGAATAAGGAGTGGCAAGAGCCTAAGCTTGGGGATGCCCAAGGCACCCCAAGGTAATATTCAAGTAAAACCAAGAGCCTAAGCTTGGGGATGCCCCGGAAGGCATCCCCTCTTTCGTCTTCATCTGTCGGTAACTTTACTTGAGGCTACAGTTTTATTCACCACATGATATGTGTTTTGCTTGGAGCGTCTTGGATGATATGCGTAACTTTTTTAGTTTTCCACAATCATCCTTGTTGTACACACCTTTTGAGAGGGACACACATGAATCGTGATTTATTAGAATACTCTATGTGCTTCACTTATATCTTTTGAGCTAGGCAATTTTGCTCTAGTGCTTCACTTATATCTTTTTAGAGCACGGCAGTGGCTTTATTTTGTATAAATTCTTGAACTCTCGTGCTTCACTTATATTATTTTGAGAGTCTCTAAATAGCATGGTAATTTGCTTTGGTTATAAATTTAGTCCTAATATGATAGACATCCAAGAGGGATATAATAAAAAATTCATATAAAGTGCATCGAATACTATGAGAAGTTTGATTCCTTATGGTTGTTTTAAGATATAAAGATGGTGAAATTAGAGTCATGCTAGTGAGTAAATGTGGATTGTAGAAATACTTGTGTTAAAGTTTGTGATTCCCGTCGCATGCACGTATGGTGAACCATTATGCGATGAAGTCGGAGCATGATTTATTTATTGATTGTCTTCCTTATGAGTGGCGGTCGGGGATGAGAGATGGTCTTTTCCTACCAATCTACCCCCCTAGGAGCATGCGCGTAGTACTTTGTTTCGATGACTAATAGATTTTTGCAATAAGTATGTGAGTTCTTTACGACTAATGTTGAGTCCATGGATTATACGCACTCTCACCCTCCCACCATTGCTAGCCTCTCTAGTGCCGCACAATTTTCGCCGGTACCATACACCCACCATATACCTTCCTCAAAACAGCCACCATACCTACCTATTATGGCATTTCCATAGCCATTCCAAGATAATATTGCCATGCAACTTTCCACCTTTCCATTTATTATGACACGCTTCATCGTTGTCATATTGCTTTGCAGGATCATGTAGTTGATATCGTACTATGTCAAAGCCACCTTTCATAATTCTTTCATACATGTCACTCTTGATTCATTACACACCCCGGTACACCGCCGTGGGTATTCATATAGAGTCATAT
The DNA here is from genome assembly GCA_032464435.1 of Aegilops umbellulata. Lineage (NCBI taxonomy): Eukaryota > Viridiplantae > Streptophyta > Magnoliopsida > Poales > Poaceae > Aegilops > Aegilops umbellulata. Next base: position 488,241,620 of record CP136057.1, read on the forward strand.
TTTGTTCTAAGTATCGAGTTGTAATTCTTGAGTTGTAAGTAAATAAAAGTGTGATGATCTTCACTATTAGAGCATTGCCCCATGTGAGGAAAGGATGATGGAGACTATGATTCCCCCACAAGTCGGGATGAGACTCCGGACAAAAAAATAAAAAAAAGAGAGAAAAAGAGAGGCCAAAGAGCCAAAAATAAAAAAAATGAGAGAAAAGAGAGAAGGGGCAATGTTACTATCCTTTTTCCACACTTGTGCTTCAAAGTAGCACCATGATCTTCATGATAGAGAGTATCCTATGTTGTCACTTTCACATACTAGTGGGAATTTTTCATTATAGAACTTGGCTTGTATATTCCAATGATGGGCTTCCTCAAAATGCCCTAGGTCTTCGTGAGCAAGTGAGTTGGATGCACACCAAATTAGTTTCTTTTTGATATTTCACAAACTTATAGCTCTAGTGCATCCGTTGCATGGAAATCCCTACTCACTCACATTGATATCTATTGATGGGCATCTCCATAGCCTGTTGATACGCCTAGTTGATGTGAGACTATCTCCTTCTTTTTGTCTTCTCCACAACCACCATATTCTATTCCACCTATAGTGCTATGTCCAAGGCTCACGCTCATGTATTGCGTGAAGGTTGAAAAAGTTTGAGAACATCAAAAGTATGAAACAATTGCTTGTCTTGTCATCGGGGTTGTGCATGATTCGAATATTTTGTGTGATGAAGATGGAGCATAGCCAGAATATATGATTTTGTAGGGATAAGCTTTCTTTGGCCATGTTATTTTGAGAAGACATAATTGCCTTGTTAATATGCTTGAAGTATTATTGTTTTTATGTCAATATTAAAATTTTGTTTTCAATCTTATGGATCTGAACATTCTTGCCACAATAAATAAAATTACATGGATAAATATGGTAGGTAGCATTCCACATCAAAAAAATCTGTTTTTATCATTTACCTACTCGAGGACGAGCAGGAATTAAGCTTGGGGATGCTTGATACGTCTCCAACGTACCTATAATTTCTGATTGTTCAATACTTTTATATTATCTGTTTTGGATGTATTATATGCAATAATATGCTATTTTACATCATTTTTGGGACTAACCTATTAACCTAGAGCCCAGTGCCAGTTTTGGTTTTTTCCTTGTTTTTGAGTTTCACAAAAAAAGGAATACCAAACGGAATCCAAACGGAATAAAACTCATCACGATGATTTTTCTTGGACCAAAAGACACCCCGGAGACTTGGAGTTCAAGTCAGAAGAGCCATGAGGCGACGTCAAGGGGGAGGGTGCGCCCAGGGGGTAGGGCGCGCCCTTGCCTTGTGGGCCCCTCGTGACAACCCTGACCTAATTCTTCGTCCTATATATTCACATACATTCCCAAACCACCAGAAGTATCCACGACAATACTTTTCCACCGCCGCAACCTTCTGTTCCCGTGAGATCCCATCTTGGGGCCTTTTCCGGCATCCTGTCAGAGGGGGATTCGATCATGGAGGGCTTCTACATCAACTCTATTGCCCTTCCGATGAAGCGTGAGTAGTTTACCACAGACCTACGGGTCCGTCGCTAGTAGCTAGATGGCTTCTTCTCTCTCTTTGATTCTCAATACCATGTTCTCCTCGATGTTCTTGGACATCGATCCGATATAATCTTCTTTTGTGGTGTGTTTGTCGCGATCCCATAGATTGTGGATTTATGATTAGCTTATCTATGAATATTATTTGAATCTTCTTTGAATTCTTTTATGCATGATTTGATATCTTTGTAATTCTCTTCGAACTATCAGTTAGGTTTGTCCAACTAGATTGGTTTTTCTTGCAATGGGAGAAGTGCTTAGCTTTGGGCTCAATCTTGCAGTGTCCTTTCCCAGTGACAGTAGGGGCAGCAAGGCACGTATTATTGTTGCCATCGAAGATAAAAAGATGGGGTTTACATCATGTTGCTTGAGTTTATTACTTTACATCATGTCATCTTACTTAATGCGTTACTGTGTTCTTCATGAACTTATTACTCTAGATGCAGGCAGGAGTCAGTCGATGTATGGATTAATAGTAGTAGACGCAGAATCATTCCGGTCTACTTGACATCGACGTGATGCCTATATTTCATAATCATTGCTTTGCATATCATCATAACTTTGCGCTTTTCTATCAATTTCTTGACAGTAATTTGTTCACCCACCATATTATTTGCTATCTTGAGAGAAGCCTGTAGTGAACCTATGGCCCCCGGGTCTATTTTCCATCATATAAGTTTCTGATCTACTATTTTGCAATCTTTTACTATCCAATCTATAAACCAAGAGTACCAAAAATATTTACTTTATCTTTTGTTTAGTTTCATCTATCTCTATCAGATCTCACTTCCGCAAGTAAACGTGAAGGGATTGACAACCCCTTTATCGCGTTGGGTGCAAGTTGTTTGATTGTTTGTGCATGTATTGGTGATTTGTGCGTTGTCTCCCACTAGTTGATACATTGGTTCTCTAACTGAGGGAAATAATTATCTCTACGTTGTTGCATCACCCTTTCCTCTTCAAGGGAAAAACCAATGCAAGCTCAAGAAGTAGCCACGCGCCAGGCAACAGGCGTTGCCAGAGATCGTGCCAGCAGGCGTGGATGAGGAGGCTTTCCTCTTTCGTGCTAAGGGAGTAGGGCCAGCCACTAGTTCCCAAAGCAATCTCCAAAGGTTGCCAGATCGGTGCAAGAATACCAAGACGATGGGCGCCCAGGGCAGATGAGGAGGCTTTCCTCTTTCGTGCTAAGGAAGTAGGGCCAGCCACAAGTTCCCAAAGAAATCTCCAAAGGTTGCCTGATCGGTGCAGGAAGACTAAGACGACGGGCGCGCCAGGGCGGATGTCATTGCTGAGCCCACCGGCGCGTCACGACAGGAGGCTTTTGCAGGTAAAGACTGCCTTTAGTAAGGATAAGCTGCGCTCCTCTGCAACTTTAAAGTGGCCGTTGTGGCAACCCTATCAGATGTGGGGTTCCGGCAAACCCTTAAGGTTTGAACTCTGGGGTGCGCGCGAAGTCTTTCCCTCCTACCGATCCACGCCCTAGCTCGCTAAGATATCGCAGACGATCTCGACGAACTCGGCGAACTCGCAACACAGAAAGACACGAGATTTATACTGGTTCGGGCCACCGTTGTGGTGTAATACCCTACTCCAGTGTGGTGGTGGTGCATTGCCTCTGGGGCTGATGATGAACAGTACAAGGGGAAGAACATCCCCTGAGGTTGAGGTGTTCTTATGCAGGGTGAACCGGTGGATCCGAACTCTCTCCTCTACTGTGGGGGCTAGCTCTACTTATATAGGCCCTGGTCCTCTTCCCAAATATTGAGCGGGAAAGGAGCCAACAACGACGGGCAAATTATAAGAGGGACAGCTAGTACAAGCTATCCTGATAAAAGTGGTCTTCGCCTGCGAAAGGCTCTGGTGGTGACGCCATCTTGGGCTCCATGATGACCTTCATCCTGCCGTCCTTCTGGTCTTGGTCTCTTTGCACCGATAAGGCAACCTTTTCCTGATGCCTCGGTACTCCTTGCCTGTGCTGGCCTCCTTAGCACCAAAGAGGAAACAAGGACGCTGCGCGTGCTGGCGCCCACCTAGTCTCGATCGTCATGGCTCACGTCACGAGAGCCTCGTGAGGTTTGCCCAGCCTTGATATCTTCGCTCCTCGTGAGCCTGCCTGGCTAGGCCACTCCTGAGGAGGTCTTGCGTCGTCCGCCTTGTGAGGCTTGGCCCCTCACGAGGGTCTTGGATGCCTTGTTGATGAAGATGGCCGGCCCGCTGACTTAGCCAAGCCATGGGCCGCAGGCAGGCAAGTCTGGGGACCCCCGTTCCCAGAACGCCGACACTAGCCACCGGGCCCAAGGTGCGCTCGGGCCTGGCTTCACGGCGAAACCAAGGGTCAAGTACAGAGCGCCGCAGGCCCCAAAAGCCTGCGGCCTCGGTTGACGCGTGGCGGTTGATTGGACGTGGGCGTCTGCACTTCCCCACGCCGCCTCGGAAATTGCTCGACTTGATAAGTCCCTACGACATGCAAGGAAAACCATTATTACCTGCGACCGTGGGGGCGCCGGTTGGCCTCCTTCCGCTATAAATGGGGAGGGGGCGGAGCCCCCGTCGCCCATCTCTTCCTTGCTTGCTTGCTTCTTCTTCCTCGCTCCACCGCCAACAACGCCACCGATGGCGCCACGAAGGAAGTTCTCTGCCGTCGAGAAAAGGCAGAAGATTTCTCGAAAGTCAACGCCACTCTGGTGATTTGTGCTGACGTTGAGAGCAGAAGTTGACTGAAAGTCATCAACCAAGAGGTGAACATGGTTGTCGGTGTCAAAACCCGCGGATCTCGGGTAGGGGGTCCCGAATTGTGCGTCTAAGGTGGATGGTAATAGGAGGCGGGGGACACGATGTTTACCCAGGTTCGGGCCCTCTCGATGTAGGTAATACCCTACTTCCTGCTTGGCTGATCTTGATGATATGAGTATTACAAGAGTTGATCTACCACGAGATCATAGAGGCTAAACCCTAGAAGCTAGCCTATGGTATGATTGTTGTTGTCCTACGGACTAAACCCTCCGGTTTATATAGACACAGAGGGGGCTAGGGTTACACAGAGTCGGTTACAAGGAAGGAGATCTACATATCCGTATTGCCAAGCTCGCCTTCCACGCCAAGGAGAGTCCCATCCGGACACGGGACGAAGTCTTCAATCTTGTATCTTCATAGTCCAACAGTCCGGCCAAAGGATATAGTCCGGCTGTCCGGATACCCCCTAATCCAGGACTCCCTCAGTAGCCCCTGAACCAGGCTTCAATGACAATGAGTCCGGCGCACAGGTTGTCTTCGGCATTGCAAGGCGGGTTCCTCCTCCGAATACTCCATAGAAGATTTTGAACACAAGGATAGTGTCCGGCTCTGCAAAACAAGTTCCACATACCATCATGGAGAGAATAATATTTCCACAAATCTGATCTGCTGAGGACCCTTCATAACGTGACATTACGCCGTGGCCTGTTCCTTACATGAACCGTTTTTCCAAACCAGCCCGCACGCTTTACGAGGCGATTTTACTGGCACGTCTTGTCGGAGCAGAGATCGTGTCCCTCTTATTACGGGATTCTCATCAACACGGATGTGGGTAACCCAACTGTGTCTGTTGGTATGGCTCCTCGATTGAAGGCAAGTCCCAAACGGTCACGAGGAGGACGCTTGGTATTCATCCTCTTTATAAAGAGACCAAGGCCTATCCTCTTTTCTCCTCGAACTTAATCGAATCCTCCCCCCCCCCCCCCCCGCTTTGAGTTCCAACACCCGAAGCACAGGTCAGGTGCTTCGGACCTTCAACCATATCCGGATCCAACCTTCAAGGTCGGTGGATGCCTTCCTCCGTCACGGAGGAAGACGTCAAAAAACTAAGAGAGGCTAGGTACTTGACCGGTGAAATCTCGCATAGGTTGCCTGCTCAAGGGCAGGTCATTCCCACTCCCAAACCCGGCGAGAGCGTTGTATTCATATCTCACTTCCTCCGAGGGCTAGGTCTTGCTCTAGATCCCTTTGTGAGGGGGCTCATGTTCTATTACGGGATGGATTTCCATGATCTGGCTCCGGATACCGTCCTCCACATCACGTCATTCATCATCGTGTGTGAAGCTTTCCTCCGCATTACCCCTCACTTCGGCCTGTGGCTCAAGACCTTCAATGTGGAGCCGAAGATGATCGAGGGGCGGCACGCAGAGTGCGGAGGTGCCGTAATAAGAAAAAGTGCCAATGCCCCATGGCCAGAGGGTTCCTTCCAGGAGTTGTCCAGCTTATGGCAACGGGAATGGTTTTATATCACAGCTCCCACGGGTACCAAGTGGGTGGCCACCCCGGCTTTTTGCTCGGCCCCCCCGCCACAACTGACGTCATGGATTGACAAGGGGCTAGACTGGGGGACAGTAAAGGATGTGCCAACATTGCAGAGCAGTATCTGAGATCTCCTCGAGAGAGATATCAGTCTGGCCACGGTAATGCAAGTCATGTTAATTCGTCGAGTCCTGCCCTGCAAACGGCGTCCCCTCCGCATGTGGGAATTCAACCCGGAGGGACCGCGAGCTATTCAGCACTTCCTCGGCATGACGCTCGAAGAGATGTATCAATCGTTCTTCGGACCATAAATATTGTGTCTGGACACCACCGAGGATGCGGGTCTGAGCTGCAATCGCCCAGATACCCAATTAAGTAGTCCCGTAGTCAAACACGTTTGTCTTTTTATTTATCATGACATCATCCTAAAAAGTCGCTCTTTGACCAAGACTGGCTAACAAAGGCGAACATGATCAGGTGTCCGGCCCCCCTCCCCGAGGTCTCACCGGATCCTATACTAGCCAGGATGCTGGAGCTCGCGCCTTATCAAGTGCCCTCAGGGGAAGATACAGGGGGGAATAAAGAGGCTGAAAGCGGACCTCGCTCACCGCTTATCCAAACCGGGGGAGTTAGTGCCTCCGCGAAGGAGGATAGCCGGGGAGAAGAATCGGAAATTCCTTCTCCCCACTAAAGGAAGAGGACCGCCTCTGAAGACCTGGAAACGATGGTTTTCAAACGGGGGAAGAAATGTTCGCCAGAGGGTCCTGCCCCGGGGGATACCCTGGCCGCACAATGCCCGCAAGGGTTTCAGCCCTCCACCGAGCTGTAAGTAGAAGGGTACTTAATAGTGAAAATATCCTACATTACTTCTGAGGAAAAACCGAAGCATTTATCTTGTTGTTCGGATTGTAGCCCTTCTCAGCAGAGTTTGTCTTCTAGGGATCTTCTTCCGAAGATGATGGAGAGCAAAACGCCTCCCCCTGCCATCCTGCCTCACGAGGCGGGCGACCCCGAGGTGTCATCGCGGAGGGCTTCTCCTGATCCGGCAAGGTCAGAGGGTAATCTTTTGGCCACCCGAAGTCCTTAGTATCCGGCTCTTGAAGAGAGCAACCGAAAGAGTCTGGCACCGTCTGGTGTGTGGTCAGACGCACTAAAGGACCTGCTAGAGCAAGCGCTATCTCAGAAGCGCACCGTACGCTAACGGGTATGGTGATTGAGAGGATTTCATCCGGCGAAAGCGGGTTGCATGAAGCTTTTATGAGTCTGCTGAAAGGTTTTGAGGTACGTGAAATAGTGTGTATTTTTGGCAGTACCGCACATGTGAGGTGTGCCCTATGCAGATAGTAGCCCCTGAGACTTTGGTTGCCGTTGAGAGCGGCGGCAAACATAGGATCATAATCCCAGGTAATAAATCCGCCTTCATATGCAGGTGGCGGAAGGTCCTGTGGCTAGCCGGACTGGTGAGTTTGCCGAGCTAAAGCGACAACTTGATGCGGCAGATACCGACATCGTGCTTGTCAACAAGCGGCTTGACGAGGCACAAGGTATGTGATTTCTCCGATTATCAACACATAGTAATAGGAGCATAATGCCAGTATCTTTAATATGTTGTGACTGCAGATGGAGTTGCGGCCGTGGAGACCCTTCCGGCGGAACTTGCCCGAGCCAAAGAACAAGCCAGGGATAGTGATGCGGCTGCACTGAAGGCGGCCGAAGAGCTGAGGGCCGAACAGGCTGTCCATTTCCAAAGTAAGGAAAAGATGGACAAGATGGCCGTTGAGTTAAAGGATGCCGTCGACCGGTACCAACTTCTTGAAAAGGAGAACCAAGCGAAGGCGACGGAGCTGGAGAAGGCCATGGTAGCAGCCAAGGAAGCCCGCTCGAAGATCAAAGCGTCGAAGGAGGAGCTGCGTCAAGATGGAGATATCGCGGCTGGGAAGCCCTTCTTGATGCAGATGAAGTTCGGAGATCTGAAGTATGCCCCTCTTGATCAGCTATGGAGTTCTGCGGACACGTATGCGGATCTGGCAGCCAGTGCGGCTGATGCAGCCGAGTACTTCAAGGATAAGAAAGATCATGAAGCAGAAAATCTATTCTGGTCGCAGTTCAACGGTCCAGTGCGTCCGCTGCTGTTAAATGAGCACATGACCGAGTGGGCCGAGCTCCATAGGTTGTCCGGGCTTGCCATGGGGTCTGTTGTGGATCATCTGTGGCCGAGACGGCCATGACCGAATAGTTATTTTGGCTTGGTGCAGCAGTTCCTTGGTGCTGTGTCGCGTATCGACGCTATGAAGAGGTCGGCGTGCATAGAGGGTGCGCGGATGGCACTTGCCCGTGTCAAGACATAATGGGAAGACATGGAGGCCACCGCTATTGCAATCCAGGGTTCGGCTGTTGGCCGAGCAGCTGCCGAGCACTACTTTGAGGAAGTCCTTGAAGGCACTCGTTCAATAGAAGCTCAGTGCTTGAAGAATATTATGTTCTAGTGACATGTATTCCCATCGAAAAAACAACGCTTTACTGAATTGTAAAGGCTGTTTTTATACTTTTGCCTGAAAGTGTTGTGATGCTGCCTGTGCAGCCGTTTATGTATATATGTATATAACCTGAAAGTTTGTAGTCGTCAGCTTCAGCCCCCACACATATGATGTGGGGGTGTCCGCAGAAGACGCGTGTTCACACTTGAACCAACGTCTTAGTCCATTAAGGAGGTGATAGTGCAGCGAACTACGCAATCGGACTATATTGGTTTAACACTTTCACTTAGCCATAGGAGTTTGACAGTGGGGCTACTATATAGCCCCTGGTGGCTCCGCGGTCATCCGTATATGGGGCGCGTACATGCCTGGCCGGGAAATGGTCCTTCTTTAATGCGGAGGAATCCCAAAGATTCCGCTAGGTCGTCGAGTGGTTGACCAGTCTCGCACTTTATCATGACAGTCAGTTTTCGGCTTTCTCTACTGAGGTGCTCGTCCGAACGAACCAGGGCACAATCGCAGTAGTTCTCCTGGTGCCACCTTAACCGATAGAGCGGAACGTAAGGTAGCAAAATAGAGGAGCCGGGCAAACCCAACATTTGACCAAAGACATGATTCGGAGCTGATGCATATAAGGCCAAACTCGCGACGCCGAACACTCCCTAAGGTATTCGGTCTTTATAATATATGTCGGGCTAAACAATGCCCTTGAAAATGAGCCTCAAGTGTCCAGGTACGTGCGATATTTTGACTGGCCACATGCCAATAACATCAGCATCCTTCTCGGTTGTACTGAGAATCCGGAGGATGTGAACAACAAGAGACGGTAAAAAAGGTTTACGCAGGGTCTTAATGTAAAAAGAAACCTTTGAACGGGTCCCTGCTGCACGTCTGCGCCTGTGTCTCCGTTGTGCTGTATTCTGGACGGGTGTAGCACGATTGTCATCTGTAAAAGAGAGGAACTTAGTTGAAAATTGTCGTGCAAAAAATTGGTTACTCTAAATAAGCCATTAAAATTCAAGATAAGTAAAGTGGAGCCGTAGCCCTGTTTACACGCGGGAAGCCCCTGGTACCGTCTATAAGGGTGTAACCACCAAACCTATCTCAAGTATATCTAGTGATGTGCCGGACTCGTTTAACCGTGTCCGTGGTCTTAACGATTGTTCATTTGTTCTGGTTGGTGGGGTTGTCTAGTGTTCGGCTGTTAAAGCAGCCACACGTTTTTCCACGCGTAAAGAACGCTCAATGTATCCATTAACTTTGATGGTGCCGCGCGGACCAGGCATCTTGAGCTTGAGAAAAGCATAATGCGGTATAGTGTTGAAACGAGCGAAGGCTGTTCGTCCGAGTAGTGCTTGATAGCGGCTTCGGAATGGAGCGATGTCGAAGTGTAACGTCTCACTTCGGTAGTTGTCGGGTGAACCGAATAGTACTTCTAGTAGTGGCGAGCCCGTGGAGCGGGCCTCTGTGCCTGGTAATACTCCCTTGAAGGTAGTATTACTGTGGCTGATTTTTGTTGGGTCTATCCCCATTTTGCGGACTGTGTCCTGATATATCAGGTTTAGACTACTGCCGCCATCCATGAGGACTCGTGTGAGATGGTATCCATTTATTACTGGGTCTAACACCAAAGCAGCCAATCCTTCATGCCGGGTACTTGTCAGGTGATCCCTGCGATCAAAAGTAATCGGACGGGCCAACCAAGGGTTGAACTTGGTGGTGACGGGCTCTAGGGCGTGTGTGTCTCGGAGTGCAACTTTGCTTCTCCCCTTCATCACATGTACCACGTTTACTGTTTTGACTTCTGGTGGGAATTTTTTCTGTCCCCCAGTGCCATGCTGGCGAGGCTCATCCTCGTCTTCGCTTAGTGTATCCTGCCCCTTGTGTTCGGCGTTTAGCTTGCCGGCCTGCTTGAAGACCCAACATTCTCTGTGGGTATGATTTGCAGGTTTATCGGGGGTGCCGTGGATCTGACATAGTTTGTCTAGAATCTTGTTTAGGCTAGATGGTCCATCCCTGTTGCCTTTGAAAGGATTTTTCCGCTGACCTGGCCGAGAGCCTCTGAATCCGGCGTTTACCGTCATGTTATCTGGGCTGTCTTCTTTATTCCGGCGCTTGTGTTTACTGCGTCGTGGTTTTCCATTGCAATCCCTGACTTCAGATGTGCTTGGGTCGCTGGTGCTACTGCGGGCTAACCAACTATCCTCACCTGCGCAAAAGCGGGTCATGAGGCTTGTTAGGGATGCCATTGTTCTCGGTTTTTCTTGGCCGAGGTGTCTGGCGAGCCATTCGTCTCGGACACTGTGCTTGAAAGCTGCTAAGGCTTTGGCGTCCGGACAGTCGACGATTTTGTTCTGCTTAGTGAGAAACCTGGTCCAAAGCTTTCGGGCTGACTCTCCGGGCTGTTGAATTATATGACTTAAATCGTCTGCATCCGGAGGTCGGACATAGGTCCCTTGAAAATTAGCCCGAAAGCCATCCTCGAGCTCCTCCCAACTTCCAATTGAGTTATCGGGGAGGCTTTTCAGCCAGTGCCGAGCTGGTCCTTTAAGCTTGAGGGGAAAGTACTTTATGGCATGGAGATCGTCTCTGCGAGCCATATGAATATGGAGGATAAAGTCCTCAATCCAGACCCCAGGGTCTGTGGTCCCGTCGTACGCCTCTACGTTCACTAGTTTGAATCCTTCTAGAAATTCATGGTCCAGCACCTCATCGGTGAAACATAGGGGGTGTGCGGCACCTCTGTATTTAGATGTACCATGGCGTTCGGATGGTTGTGGTGTTTGGTTTTGGTTGCGCGCTGGAGCGCGTTTCCTTGATCCGTAGATGGATCTGATTGCGCCTAACTTTTGATGCGAGTCCTCCCGTGGATCGTGTACTGACTTATGTGTGGCCTCGTTAGCCTCTCTATCGCGGCCACGAGATCGTCGATCCGACCGGTCGGCTGTTTTATTTTCTGGCTGTGGGGGCTCTAAGGCCTCATCGTCGAATTCAGGCAGCAGCGTGCGCTTTGGATAGCTCTTCGTGTGGCGACTGCCACCGTACTTTTCTGCAGTGTCGAGCACTTTGTCCCATCTACTATTGAGTGTATTTTGCGCAGCCTTGAGCCTTTGCTTCTACTTCTTTAGACTCCTCGCAGTGGCGATAAGCCTTCTATGGAGGTTCTCTTGCTCCAAGTGCCTTTCCGGGATGATGTGTGCATCGTCATCTGGACTGTTCTCCCCTCTGGAGACGGGTTGATTAGCTTGACGCTCGGCGTCGCCATGATCGGACAGCGGCTCCGTACTGTGTTCGTCATCGGCTGGCTCACCCTGCTCTATCGCTGGGTCTATGTGGTCGTCGTCTCTTCCGGAGTCGGCCGGGGTATTATTTTTTCTTGCGCTGTTATCGCTGTTTTTGCTGAGGCGGGATTTGGAGTGGCGTCTACGCTGCCGCTTTGATTGCTTCTCAAGGGAGTTATCCTTCGTTGCCTCCTTCCGTTCCTCGTCATCATTTTCTTTGGGTGTATCCACCATGTATATGTCATGTGATGAAGTGGCGGTCCAGCGCCCTGTGGGCGGTGGTTCTTGTTAGTCTCCTGCATCGTTGTCCATACCGTTGATATCTTCGGAGTCGAAGTCGAGCATGTCGATTAAATTGTCGACAGTGGCTACTAAGTGGGTGGTGGGTGGGGAGCGAATTTCTTTGTCGTCCGCATCCCATCCTAGCCAGACATAGTTCGGCCAAGTTTCTTCTAACAAGGAGAGAGATTTTAACGAGTTCAGTATATCGCCGAAGGGCGTGTGCTGAAAGATATCCGCGGAGGTGAATTCCATGATCGGCGCCCAACCGGATTCGATAGGCATGGGCGCAGGCGGCTCGGAGCCTGTGGTCGGGGTCGAATCCAATAGTTCGGCAACACGACTCTCGAGAGGGGTAAAGTCAGTATTTGGCTCTATCACCGCTGGGAGTGCAGCCTCCAAGGCGGGGTCTATCCGCCCGTCCTCGGATGGCGCAATTTGCTCCAGATTGAAGGCCAGAGTAGTTGCCGGTGTGATCTCCCGAACACTGTCCGACGGCAGAGCTATATCGTGCTCGTCATGATTGTGCAGCGCACCTAGCATGGGCTCGAATCTGTCAAAGATCAAGTCTCCGCGGATGTCGGCGATGTAATTCAAGTTTCCGAACCTGACCTGATGGCCAGGGGCGTAGCTCTCGATCTGATCCAGATGGACAAACAAGTTGGCCCGCAGTGCGAAGCCGCCAAATACGAAGATCTGTCCAGGGAGGAAGTCCTCATCCCGGACAGCATCGCTATCGATGATCGAAGGAGCCATCAAGCCTTATGGTGACGACACAGTGGAACTCTCAATGAAAGCACCAATGTCGGTGTCAAAACCGGCGGATCTCGGGTAGGGGGTCCCGAACTGTGCGTCTCAAGCGGATGGTAATAGGAGGAGGGGGACATAATGTTTACCCAGGTTCGGGCCCTCTCGATGAAGGTAATACCCTACTTCCTGCTTGATTGATCTTGATGATATGATTATTACAAGAGTTGATCTACCACGAGATCGTAGAGGCTAAACCCTAGAAGCTAGCCTATGGTATGATTGTTGTCCTTGGTCCTACGGACTAAACCCTCTGGTTTATATAGACACTGGAGGGGGCTAGGGTTACACAGAGTCGGTTACAATGGGAGGAGATCTACATATCCGTATCGCCAAGCTTGCCTTCCACGCCAAGGAGAGTCCCATCCGGACACGGGACGAAGTCTTCAATCTTGTATCTTCATAGTCCAACAGTCCGGCCAAAGGATATAGTCCGGCTATCCGGATACCCCCTAATCCAGGACTCCCTCACTTGACCTCGTGAGGAAGGATCGCTTCAGATCCGTAGACAAGAATGGAGTCTCGCCCGTTGGCTTGGTGGCGGTGGTGTGGATGAACCACAGCACAGACTGGAGCTCATCGTGCCAGCCCCTGCCGCAGGCCTCCAGCTTCTTCTTGAAGGTCCTGGTCTTGAGGCCCCTCAGGACCTCCGCGTTGGCATGTTTGGCCTGACCATTGCTCCTGAGGTGCGCTACCGATGCGTAGCAGATCTGCGTTCCAAGGTTAGTACAGTAGGTTTTCAAGAGGTTACTAGTAAACCGCGAGCCATTATATGTGATGATGCGATTGGGGACTCCGAAGCGGCTCACGAGGACCTTGATGAACTTGACAGCGAAGCCGGCTAGGATGGTACGGACGGCTTCCACTTCCGCCCACTTGGTGAACTTGTCGATGGCGACGTAGAGATAGCGGTAGCCCCCTGGCCCCCATGGAAACAGGCCTAAGATGTCCAGGCCCCAGACCGCGAATGGCCACGTGAGCAGGATGGTCTGGAGGCCGTGAGCTGGCTGGTGAATTTGCTTGGCGTGGAATTGGCAAGCCTCGCAGGACTTCACCAGCTCGGTTGCATCGTTGAGTGTTGTAGGCCAGTAGAATCCACTACGGAACACCTTGCCGACGAGGGTCCGTGACAATGAATGGTGCCCGCAGTCCCCTCCATGTATGTCAACCAGCAGCTGCCTTCCTTGATTGCTGGAGATGCAGCGCAACGTGACATCGTTCGGTCGTTTCCTGTAGAACTCGTCATCTTGGATATAGTATGCCGTGGCCTGCCGGGCCACGCGGTTTGTGTCCTCTTCCTTTTCCGGCAGCATCCCTTGCATCAGGTACTCCTTGAATTCCTTGATCCAGCATTCCTCCTGGGGCTCGAGCGCTAAGAGCGGCCGAGCTCCTGTGGTCGGGCCACAGGCTGGGGCTCCCGTGGCTGGAGGCTGTGGGAGCCCCTCCCGAGGTCGAGTCGTGCTTGAAAGTGGTGGTGTAGCTGATGGCTTGAAGAGCCGCTCCTCAAAGACACCGGGCTCTTGCGGCTGCCGCCTGGATGCTCTCCTGGCGATGTCGTCGGCTTCCTTGTTGGTACCTCGGGGCACGTGCTGCAGCTCCAGGCCTGAGAACTGCTTTTCCTTCTTGCGCACCTCTGCGAGGTATGCCTCCATATGCTCGTCCTTTGGCTCGTATACCTTGTTGGAGAAGATGACGAGGAGTTGTGAGTCACCTCTGACGGTAAGGCGCTTCACCCCTAGAGCTGCCGCAGCCTTCGGACCAGCTATGAGGCCTTCATATTCTGCGATATTGTTGGAGACCTTCTCGCCGTGCTGAAAGCAGAGTTGCACGGCGTAGTATAGCTTGTCCTGAGTGGGAGAGATGAGCACTACTCTAGCCCCCGCGCCTTGGTGCGCGAAGGCACCATCGAAATACATGACCCAGCCGTCTGGAGCCTCGCTCCCTGGTGAGGTGGACCGGTCTTCGCCTTCTTCAAGTGTCGGGGCATACGTCCATTCTGCCACAAAATCAGTGAGCACGACCCCCTTGATGACCCTGGTAGTGTTGAACTCCAACTGGATTGCTTGCAGCTCGATGTTCCACTCAGCAACCCTTCCAGCTGAGTTGGGGCTCCTGAGCACCACTCCAATGGGTAGGCTGAGACGACCTTGATGGGGTGGCCCTGGAAGTAGTGTCGCAGCTTGCGTGAGGCCACCAAGAGCGCGAGCAGGAGTTTCTGATGCATGGGGTAGTGTGCCCTCGTGTCCCGCAACACGGTGCTAACGAAGTACACCAGGTGTTCGACGAGGGCTGGCATACTTCCGAGGCTTGGGTCCTACGAAGATTGGGGCATCTCCTGAGGAGGAGGGGTTCTTGAGACCTGACTGTCTTCAAGAGTTTCGACGACGTTGTCCTGCCGAACTTGGTCTTCTGCTACTGATGCCTTTGCTGCGCCTTCCTGACCCTGCACCACTTTAGCTCCGGCTTGGCGCAGCGTGCCCTTCGCTTGGCACTCCTCCCAAACCGCCACCAGTGCTGCTCTGGCGAAGTACGGGGTGGCGGCAAGGTAGAGTACGAGGGGCTCGAGAGGCCGTGGTGCCACCATCACCGGAGGGCTGGTAAGGTATTTCTTGACGTCTTGGAAGGCCTGGTCGGCCTTCGGGGTCCACTCGAACGGGCCCTTCTTCTTCATGAGCTTGAAGAAGGGTAAGGCACGCTCTCCCAGTTTGGAGATGAAATGCCCCAATGCGGTCACCCACCCTGCTAGCTTCTGCATCTCTTTGAGGGTCTGTGGTGGGCTCATGTCCTCGCTGGCCTTCATCTTCTCCGGGTTCGCCTCGATCCCTCTGTGGGATACGAGGAATCCCAGCAGCTTGCCGGAGGGGACGCCGAACACACACTTCTCTGGGTTAAGCCTCAAGTTCACTTGGCGCAGGCTCTCGAAGGTCTCCTCTAAGTCTTGAATCAATGTCCTCGCCTCGCGAGACTTTACCACTATGTCGTCGACGTAGGCCTCTGTGTTTCTCCCGAGCTGCCGCCCCAGGGCAATGTGCATCAACCGCTGAAAAGGCGCGCCCGCGTTGCGCAGCCCGAAGGGCATGCGGGTGTAGCAGTACACCCCACATGGCGTCAGGAAGGCTGTCTTCTCCATGTCTTCCACCGCCATCTTGATCTGATGATACCCTGAGAATGCATCCAGGAAGCACAGCAGGTCGCACTCGGTGGTGGACTCAACGATCTGGTCGATGCGCGAGAGCGGGAACGGATCTTTGGGGCAGGCTTTGTTAAGGTTGGTGAAGTTGACGCACATCCGTTCCTTCCCGCCTTTCTTCGGCACTACAACGGGGTTCGCCAGCCATTCGGGATATCGAACTTCGCGAATGGCACCTGCCGCCTCCAGCTTGCGTGTCTCCTGGACGATGAAGGCCTGCTTCTCAGTGAACTGCCGTCTAGCTCGCTGCTTCATGGGGCGTATGTTGGGGCATACCCTCAGATGGTGCTGAATCACCTTCCTCGGGACCCCTACCAGCTGATTGGGCTCCCATGCGAATATCTCCTTGTTCGCGCGGAAGAACCTCACCAAGGCCTCCTCTTGACCCGGGTCAAGGCTAGCGCCTATTGTCGTGGTTCTAACTCTGACAGTATTGTAGGGGGTAGGTATGGAGAGGCAAGATCTTAGGCTATGGAGTAGTTGTAAGCACACGATGTTTACGAGTCCAGGCCCTTCTCAGAAGAAGTAATAGCCCTACGTCTCGGAGCCCGGAGGCGGTCGACTGGATTATGTGTGTATGAATTACAGGGGTGCGAACCCTTTACACTTAGGAGGGGGTGGCTTATATAGAGTTCGCCAGACCCCTCCGGCCCTCAGTTATGCAGGGTTTTAAGTACATTAAGGTTGGGCGTTACTGGTAACTCCTCTAATAAAGTGCTATGATGACCATAAAATCTACTAAATGACCGACCGTTAGTGTGCGGAGTGGCTTTAGTTCTCCTGGCCGTCGAGTGGCTTGATCTTGGTCGAGTGATTGCTTCATGGTCGAGTGTCTTCGAGTCCATCGAGTGGAACACCTCCAAGTCAATTGAAAGGTGATTTCTTCTAGGGATGCCCTTGGGTAGGGTAGTTAGGACAGGTCCATGACCTTACCCTAGGTACATGGCTTCATCATTAGCCCCCGAATGGGTCGAGGTTTGAGTGGGGAAGATGTTGAGAACTTCTCCGACTCATTTTTCACGCCATGAACATATCTTGTTTCGGATCAATGGACATGGGTGATGTCACCAACTTCTTTTTCAGTCGCCTTGATCCATTCTTAGTTTCCTTTAGTCGAGTGACTTTCTTTACTTGTAGACTCCCGAGTGGCAGCATGGAGGAGATCCTCCGTCTGATGAGTTGTTCCGTTGTCCGCGGATTTCGTGGGATTCGAATTTCAGGAAGCGCGCGGGACGGGGGAGGCCACAGTAATCGGATGGGATAGACCGGAGCCTCCTCGATCTCCGCGCCACCTTTTTCGCCACGTATCGCACGTGCGACTATTGCGGGATACGCCTGGGCCTACAGGTCTGTCACTCGGAAGCGACCTCATATAAGCTGTCGTCCCAGGGCTTTTGAACTGTGCGCCTTCACTTTTCCCCTTCCTCCATGAAACCTTCTGCCACCTCTGCTCTCGTCTCGGCGTCGCCGGCTTGTTCGAGCTTCGTCCGCGACAATGGGGAAGGAGAACACGGTGGCCCTGGACCGCGCGAAGAAGGCGACGGCGCAGGCGAAAACGAGGAAGTCCGGTCGGGGCGGATCTTCTTTGAGGTCTGCTCTGCCCAAAGACTGGATCCAGGGCGACTGGATGCCCTCGGCGATTCGGCAGGATGACCTTGATGATCTGATGGAAGGGGGATTCATTCCCTATGGATCTGCGCGTCTCCCGGGGAACGAGATCGAGCCCCAACCTCGTGAGGGTGAGTGTGTCCTCCTCACCACCCACATCGATCGCGGATTTTCTCTGCCTCCTCATCCTTTCTTCCGGAGTTTCTTGAACTTTTTCGGAGCGCAGCTCCATTACTTTACTCCAAATTCCATCGTGTACCTTGCTGCCTTTGTATCTTTGTGCGAGAATTTCTTGGGTTGTCGCCCGCATTGGGGCCTATTCAAGCACGTTTTCACTTGTCGTTCTCAGTCGGTTAAGAAAGCCAAGTCGAGTGACGAAAAGACGCAAGTGATTCAGATGTGCGGGGGTCTTGGGATCCAAATGAGAAGCAAAAGTTCTTTTCCAGCTATGACCTTTCCCGAGTCGGTCCGCGGGTGGCAGTCGACCTGGTTCTATTGCAAAGACCAGGTGACTCCAGGTCAGTCGACTGGGCTTCCCCTTTTCTCCTTGAACCGAGCAAAAAAACCTCCTCTCTGAAAGTGACGCCAGAAGAAAAGGCGCAAGTCAAAGTGCTGGTCGATCGAGTGGTTCAGCTTGTTCACGACGGGGTGACTGGCATGGATTTACTAGAGGTCTTCCTCCGGAGGCGCATCCAGCCGGTCCAGGCTCGTGACCATCCGATGTGGATGTATTCGGGCCTCGATGACACCACCCGGATTCATCCGCGGGAGGTCGACGACGAGATGTTGGAAGGGTGGCTGTCGAGTATCACCGGGAACAAGGACAACCCCAGAGGAGCCAGGAGGATTCCTCCACTCGACCAGTCATACGAAGTAGACCAGGTCCGATTCTGCATCTCCGACTGTAATCTTGCTTTCTTCATTTTGTTTTATTAGAATCAGTCGATTGACTTTTGTCTTGTTTGCTGTCCTCCAGGCCATTACTGATATGTTTTGGATGCCCAACGGAGCGCAAGAGCAGGCCGAGGAGGGGGAGGCGAGCGGAGGCGAAAGTGGAGAGGAGTGGCAATCTGACGGCGAAGGGGAGGGGGATGACGACGACGACCCCAGTGAAGAGGAGGAGGAAGAAGTCGAACCTCCCCGCTCGGAAAGGCGATCCAAGCTCACCCACGATCCT
The DNA here is from genome assembly GCA_032464435.1 of Aegilops umbellulata. Classification (NCBI taxonomy): domain Eukaryota; kingdom Viridiplantae; phylum Streptophyta; class Magnoliopsida; order Poales; family Poaceae; genus Aegilops; species Aegilops umbellulata. The sequence goes on from CP136057.1 coordinate 488,260,298, forward strand.
GCGCGCGAACGTGGTAAGGCGACTGTGCCTGTTGGGCAGTCGTCAAAACGCCCTCGGACGTCTTCCCCAGCGCCGACAAAAAAAGCTTCAAAGCATCCACGAGCGATGCCGTCAAAGCCACCAAAGGCCCTGCCCAAGATGAAGATGACCATTCCCACCATTTCTGGGTAACAATAGAACTTGCTTTTTTTTGTGACCATGGACGGACTCTTGGTCGACTCATCGAATAAACTGACTGGTTTTTGAAATTTGCAGTGCTGCCACCTCTGAGGTCTCTGCCAAGAACAATGATCAGGAAATGGAAGATGTTGTTATCTCCAACCCTGGTATGATTTCTGATGTTCCTCTCTTAGTCGATTGACGGTCTCTTCCGGTCGATTGGATTGTCATCTTTAACTTTGGATTTTTCTTATAGCTCCTCCTCATGTGATTGATCTCCCTGATGATGATGATGAAGTGCCGCTGAGGGCGCAGAGGAATAGGAAGGCGTCGACTGGCAAGGCCTCACAAACCGCATCAGCGCCTGAGGCAGTAGTTCAGTAGGGTGGTAATACCACTCGGATTTCTGTGTCCTTCGCTATGCCTCTGACGAGTGTTCGGACTTCATTGTCGACTGCTGATCCGCCCTCCCTTTTTGCCACACACCACGTCCTTGACGATCAATTGGGTGCTGCTAAGGAGGCTATACGCCAAGCGGGGATCATGATGGAGCAGGTGAAGGTGGTCCGGGAAGCCAGCCAAGCAGCCTATGATGCTAGTTTAGCCCTTCAAAGCAATGTCTAGGTCAGTCGATCACCGCTTGTTCTGTTAGGATATGCTATCTGAAGACTCTCTTTTCCGAAGATCTTTGTATCTGTACACCCACTGGGTGTGTCGATTGGATTTTCATCTTTAACTTTGGATTTTTCTTATAGCTCCTCCTCATGTCATCGATCTCCCTGATGATGATGACGAAGTGCTGCTGAGGGCGCGGAGGAATAGGAAGGCGTCGACTGGCAAGGCCTCACAAATCGCATCAGCGCCTGAGGCAGTAGTTCAGGAGGGTGGTAATACCACTCGGACTTCTGTGTCCTTCGCTGTGCCTCTGACGAGTGTTCGGCCTTCATCATCGACTGCTGATCCGCCCTCCCTTTTTGCCACACACCACGTCCCTGAGGATCAAGTGGGTGCTGCTAAGGAGGCTATACGCCAAGCGGGGATCATGATGGAGCAGGTGAAGGTGGTCCGGGAAGCCAGCCAAGCAGCCTATGATGCTAGTTCAGCCCTTCAAAGCAATGTCCAGGTCATTCGATCACCGCTTGTTCTATTAGGATATGCTATCTGAAGACTCTCTTTTCCGAAGATCTTTGTATATGTACACCCACTGGGTGTGTCAATTGGATTTCTGGTACTAGTGGGGGCACGCTGAGTGCACCCACTGGGTGTAGTCCCCAAGACTACGGTGGACTGCTGGCAGTCGACTGTAGTCTTTATATTGTGTTGCTTTACTTGAACTTCTTCACTCGGTCTGGTCAGGCCATGTCGAATGGAACCTTATAACTAGTGGTGGCACGCTGAGAGCACCCACTGGATATGGTCGACTGCGGGCAGTCGACTTTTTTTTGGTAGAACCAGTGGGGGCACGCTGAGTGCACCCACTGGGTGTAGTCCCCGAGACTACTGTCGAATATTCGTGATTCGGCTGTAGTCTTAGAAACGTCACGATTTTTCTTTTCTTAGTTGCTCGGAAGCAACCTACCTTTGACATCTATCGACTGATTCTTCGCAGAAATCCTGCGAGCTTGTGGCTCGCTACACTGAATTGGAAAACAAACAGATCCAGCTCAACCTTGACTTGAAGCTTGCCCAAGAGAACTTGCAGAAGGCGAGAGACAAAGCAAAAGGTATGGCTGGTGAGAATGTGATGACTGCCCTTTCTTTTCTGCCCATTCTTGATGTTGATCTCACTCTCATTTCGCAGATAAAATGGAGGAGGCTCTGAAGAAGAAGGACCATGATCTTGCTGAAGCGCAGAAGGTGGCTTCGGACGAAACGAAGCTTGCGGAAGAAAAACTGGCTCCAGTCGGTAACCTTGAAGAGGAGAACTCCACACTGAAAACCGCTCTCAACGCGGCCAACCAAGAGGTCAGCCGTCTGAAGAATGATAAGATAGCTCTGGGTGACAAGGCAAGTGAACTGGTTAGGAGGAGGAATGATCTGGAAGCTTATCTTGGAGGGCTCGTTAATAAGTTGTTCGTCATGCTTGAGGGTAATCACTCCTACCCGACTGACTTGTTGTCATCAACCCAGTGTAGATCCACTGATTTATCTTTGAATTGTGTTTTCAGAATTCTGCCAGAACTTCGAGGAGGAAACCAGTCGAGTGGAGAAGGATTTGGACCCCATCAATTCTCTGGTGAAGGATGTGGCAGCTATGAACGTGCTTCGACTGGAGTCTCGTGTTGCTGGAGTGGTGGACTACCTTGCTCGAGTGAAGGTTGCAGCGTCGCGGATCGACGCGGCGCTCTGGCCTGGAAAGACGCTTCAAAAGGACCTCGAGTCTCTGATGACTCGACTGAATGAAGTTCCAGGTCGAGTGCAGGAATGGAAGAAATCTTTTGCTAGGTGCGGCGCCAACGTCGCTCTGTCCTTGGTCCGTGTTCATTGCAAGGAGGCGCGAGAGGAGAAACTGGCTGCTATCCAAGTTGCTAACACCAGGAAGCACAACTTTCAGTCTTTCATGGAGACCTTCATCGGTGCTGCCACTCGGATTGCCGACGGGAATGACTTGGACCAGTTTGTCGCACTCTCCAGTCCTCTGCCTGAGGAGTAAAAAACTTCTATGCTAAACCTTAAATTTGCCTCGGAACGCCGAGTGGATTGTGTAACCGTTAAACTCTTTTGGGCTGAATGCTCGAGTACTTTTATCTGCGGTCTGGGACCTTTAGGATTTATCTGAACTTGGTTTATTGTTGCTCTGCCTTCGAGCAAACTTTTTTTTCATGAATTCTCCATCGAGTGGAACTTGTTCTTCACTTGATGCAACTTTTGTATTAGCGGCGTCGACCTGCACCTCGTCGTCCTTGCGGATCGGGTTGGGGCGCACGTTGCACTTGTGGCGCTGCTCCGAAGGAGAAGGTAGCAGTCGACCTGCACCTCATCGTCCTTGCGGAACAGGATGGATTTCAAACTTAGGCGAGTACTGGACTGCAGCTAAGCCCCTAAGTGGGAGGTTTGCTCTCCACTCGGTAGGATTTTAAATACTTAGGTGAGTACTTGGACTGAAGCTAAGCACCCAAGTGAGAGGATTGCTCTCCACTCGGTAGGATTTTAAATACTTTGGCGAGTACTTGGACTGCAGCTAATCCCCCGAGTGGGAGGACTGCTCTCCACTTGGTAGGATTTTAAATACTTAGGCGAGTACTTGGACTGCAGCTAAGCCCCCGAGTGAGAGGATTGCTCTCCATTCGGTAGGATTTTTTCAAACTTAGGCGAGTACTGGACTGCAGCTAAGCCCCCGAGTGAGAGGATTGCTCTTCACCCGGTAGGATTTTAAATACTTACGCGAGTACTTGGACTGCAGCTAAGCCCCCGAGTGGGAGGATTGCTCTCCACTCGGTAGGATTTTAAATGCTTAGGCGAGTACTTGGACTGCAGCTAAGCCCCCGAGAGAGAGGATTGCTCTCCACTCGGTAGGCTTTTTAAATACTTAGGCGAGTACTTGGACTGCAGCTAGGCCCCTGAGTGAGAGGATTGCTCTCCACTCGGTAGGATTTTTTTTTCAAACATAGGCGAGTACTGGACTTCAACTTAGCCCCCGAGTGGGAGGCTGGCTCACCACTCGGTAGGATTTTTTTTCAAACTTAGGCGAGTACTTGACTGCAGCTAAGCCCCCGAGTGGGAGGATTGCTCTCCACTCGGTAGGATTTTTTTCAAACTTAGGCGAGTACTGGACTGCAGCTAAGCCCCCGAGTGAGAGGATTTCTCTCCACTCGGTAGGATTTTTTTCAAACTTAGGCGAGTACTGGACTGCAGCTAAGCCCCGAGTGGGAGGATTGCTCTCCACTCGGTAGGATTTTTTTTCAAACTTAGGCGAGTACTTGGATTGCAGCTAAGGCCCCGAGTGGGAGGATTGCTCTCCACTCGGTAGGATTTTTTTCAAACTTAGGCGAGTACTGGACTACAGCTAAGCCCCTGAGTGGGAGGCTGGCTCACCACTCAGTAGTAATTTAAAACACTTAGGCAAAACGGGTTCGCAGCTAAGCCCTCGAGTGGGAGGCTGGTTCACCACTCGACAGAATTTTTGCAAACTTAGGCGAAACGGATTCGCAGCTAAGCCTCCGAGTGGGAGGCTGGCTCACCACTCGGTAGGATTTTAAAAACACTTAGGCGAAACGGGTTCGCAGCTAAGCCCGCGAGTGGGAGGCTGGTTCACCACTCGGTAGGATTTTAAAACACTTAGGCGAAACAGGTTCGCAGCTAAGCCCCCGAGTGGGAGGCTGGTTCACCACTCGGCAGGATTTTTTGCAAACTTAGATGAAACAGATTCGCAGCTAAGCCACCCACTTGGGGATTTCTTATGCAAACAAAAGCAACAACAATCACTAGGAAAATTATAACACTCTTGTCTTTGATAAATAAACTATAGAGGTATCTCTTATTACATCTCATCCGAGTGAGTACTTAAGTGTAAAAGGGGCGGAGCAACTCCGCGTTCCAAGCTCATGGATCATCAATCTGGCGATCGACATTGTAAAGGTGGTACGCTCCATTGTGGAGGACTCTGGTGACGATCAAGGGACCTTCCCAAGTAGGAGCAAGCTTGTGTGGTTTCTGTTGATCCACTCGGAGGACCAAGTCTCCTTCTTGGAAGGCTCGACTCTTCACATTTCTGGCATGGAATCGACGCAAGTCTTGCTGGTATATGGTCGATCGGATCATGGCCATTTCTCTTTCTTCTTCCAGGAGGTCGACTGAGTCCTGCCGGGCTTGTTCTGCTTCATCTTCAGAGTAGAGCTCGACTCGGGGTGCATTGCGAAGCAGGTCACTCGGCGAAACTGCCTCAGCTCCATAGACCAGAAAGAATGGGGTTCTTCCAGTCGACCGATTCGGGGTAGTCCTCAATCCCAAAAGAACTGATGGAAGCTCGTCGACCCATGCGCCTGCTGCATGCTTGAGATCACGCATCAGTTGGGGTTTCAGTCCTTTGAGAATAAGACCATTTGCCCTTTATTCTTGTCCATTCGACTGGGGGTGAGCGACTGAAGCATAGTCGACTCGTGTGCCTTGAGAGGCGCAAAAAGCTCTGAACTTGTCCGAATCAAAGTTTGACCCATTGTTAGTAATGATGCTATGCGGAACTCCATATCTGAATATCAACTCTATGATGAAACTGATAGCAGTGCAGGTATCAAGATTCTTGATAGGTTTAGCTTCAATCCATTTGGTGAACTTGTCGACTGCCACTAGCACATGAGTGAAGCCGCTCCTGCCCGTTCTCAGAGGACCAACCATATCCAATCCCCAAACAGCAAAGGGCCAGACGAGTGGGATGGTCTTCAGGGCTGACGCAGGCTTGTGTGACATATTGGAGTAAAACTGGCATCCTTCACATTTGTCGACTATCTCTTTCGCCATTTCATTTGCTCTTGGCCAGTAAAATCATGCTCAGTATGCTTTAGTGAGGGAGTCCTGGATTAGGGGGTGTTCGGATAGCCGGACAATACCTTCGCCGGACTCCAGGGCTATGAAGATACAAGATTGAAGACTTCGTCCCGTGTCCGGAAGGATCTTTCCTTGGCGTGGAAGGCAAGCTAGGCGTGCGGATATTCAAGATCTCCTACCATCGTAACCGACTCTGTGTAACCCTAACCCTATTCGGTGTTTATATAAACCGGAGGGTTGTAGTCCGTAGGACAACCATCATCATACACAATCATACCATAGGCTAGCTTCTAGGGTTTAGCCTCCTTGATCTCGTGGTAGATCTACTCTTGTACTACCCATATCATCAATATTAATCTAGCAGGAGTAGGGTTTTACCTCCATCGAGAAGACCCGAACCTGGGTAAAATAAAGTGTCCCTTGTCTCCTGTTACCATCCGACCTTGACGCACAGTTCGGGACCCCCTACCCGAGATCCGTCGGTTTTGACACCAACATTAGTGCTTTCATTGAGAGTTCCTCTGTGTCGTCGCTTTTAGGCCCGATGGCTCCTTTGATCATCAACAACGATGAGCTCCAGGGTGAGACTTTCCTCCCCGGACAAATCTTCGTCTTCGGCGGCTTCGCTCTGCGGGCCAATTCGCTTGGTCGTCTGGAGCAGATCGAAAGCTACGCCCCTAGCCATCAAGTCAGGTTTGGAAGCTTAAACTACACGTCAGTTATCCGCGGAGACTTGATCCTCGACGGATTCGAGCCACAGCCAAGCGCGCCGCACTACCTCGAGGGGCATGATATAGCTCTGTCTCCGAACAGTGCCATGGAGGCCGCACACGCACCAGCTCCGATCCTCGACTCGGAGCCTGCTGCGTTCGTTGAGGATGAACGGTTGGACGTCACCTGGGGGGCTGCGATCTTGAAGGCGATTGAGCCGAACGCCAGCCCCGCACTCCGCACGGTCGATGACTCCAAGGAGTTGGATTCTTCTCCGAACTCCGGGCCTCCCGTGCCCCTGACGATCGAATCCGATTGGGCGCCTATAATGGAGTTCACCGCCGCGGACATCTTTCAGCACTCACCTTTCGGTGATATCCTGAATTCTCTCAAGTCTCTTTCTTTATCAGGAGAGCCCAGGCCGGATTACGGTCTGCGAGGTTGGGATTCGGACGACGAAGAAATTCAAAGCCCACCCACCACCCACTTAATAGCCACTGTCGATGATTTAACCGACATACTTGACTTCGGATCTGCAGACTTTGACGGTATGGACGACGAAGATGGAGACGAACGGGAACCAGCACCTGTAGGGCGCTGGACCGCCGCCCCATCTCACGATGTATTCATGGTGGATACCCCTAAAGGAAACGACAACAAGGAAAAAGGGGACGAAAAAAGGGATAAACCCCCCCGAAAAGCAATCAAAGCGGCGACGAAAACACCGAGCCAAGCCCCGCCTCGATCAAGACCCAACCATAGAGCAGGATGAGCCGGTAGACGACGAGCATGCCTTAGAGCCACCGTCCGAACAGGGCAACGCGGATAGAGAGGACAGACAGCCCTCCCCCGGCCATAACAGAACTCCGGACGATCTCACGCCGGATAAGACCACGGAGTAGAAGAATCTCCACGAAAGGCTCATTGCCACAACACGCAGCCTGAAAAAGCAGAAGCGGAAGCTAAAGACGGCGGAAGATGCACTCAGAATAAGATGGAGCAAGGTAATCAAGACCGCAGACAAATACGGCGGCAGCCGCCACACTAAAAGCTATCCGAAGAGAAAACTACTGCCCGAATTCGACCAAGAGGCCCTAGAGCCCTCGCATTCAAAAAAATAAAAAAGCCACAAGGTCGGATAGACGACCCCACGGCCACCATAAAATGGCAAGCGGCGCCGCACTCAATGCGGCATGCGACCGAATTAAAGACTCGCATCATGGCCCAGCCAGGTCCATTTATGGGCCAAGAAAGCAAGCTCTCACCAGCAATGCAAAAAAGCCATCATCAGAATCCGGCACACCCAAATACAGGGGCGCCGCACACCCCATATGTTTCACCGATGAGGTTCTGGAATATGAATTTCCAGAGGGATTCAAACCCGTCAACATAGAGGCGTACGATGGAACAACAGACCCCGGAGTCTGGATCGAGGATTATATCCTCCACATACATATGGCTAGAGGAGATGATCTCCACGCCATTAAATATTTACCCCTTAAGCTTAAAGGGCCAGCCTGGCACTGGCTTAAAAGCCTTCCCGAAAACACAACTGGAAGTTGGGAAGAGCTCGAGGATGCATTCCGAGCAAATTTTCAAGGGATCTTTGTCCGCCCCCCGGACGCAGACGATCTCAGTCACATAACTCAAAAGCCCGGAGAATCAGCTCGATAGTTCTGGAACAGATTCCTTACTAAAAAGAATCAGATAGTGGATTGTCCGGACGCCGAAGCCTTAGCAGCTTTCAGGCATAATGTCCGAGACGAATGGCTCGCCAGACACCTCGGCCAGGAAAAGCCAAGAACAATGGTCGCACTCACAAGCCTCATGACCCGCTTTTGCGCAGGAGAGGACAGCTGGTTGGCAAGATGCAGCCCCAGCGACCCAAGTACATCCGAAATCAGGGATGGAAACATAAAACCGCGACGAAATAAGGACTGTCGCCTTACCAAAGAAAAAAGTCCGAACAGCACGGCATTCAATGCCGGATTCAAAGGCTCACGGCTGCCGGGGTTTTCTGGCTCCTCCAGCACCTATGGGGACGGAGCCCCTTCTCGGTTCGGCGGGGGGCGGAGGTCGTGCGAAGAGCGGATCGAGATGAAGCACACGGGGGATTTTTACCCAGCTTCGGAGCTCTCCGGAGAGATAATACTCCTACTGCTGCTTTGTGGATTGTATTGAGTTCTTGCTCAGGAGCGTTGAGTGCTACAGTACACTCAAGCAGCTAACGAGACCGAGCGTTCTTCTGTTTTCCTCTGAGAGATCGCTCTTCGGGAGCCGATCCTTCCCCACGTTGTGCATGGGCCTCCTTTTATATGTTCAAGGGGTCTCCAACAGGTGGCAACGTACGTAAGGGCAAAAATGGAAATATGTTGTGGTAGGTACAGCTACCTACACAGTGTATCATACCTAACCCTGACGGCAGGGGACAAAGGCATTAAATGCCTATCTACGTCGCCCTGACGGTGCAGAAAAGGGACCATCAGGGGCGCCACCGCTCGCCACGATGGCGATCTTGTCAGCGCCGCATGCCACAGTGTACCCCTGGCTGCACAGCCTCCCGCCACGTACGCCAGGAAGGGTCCCGGAGCGACACGTAGGTGGGTGAGCTGGAGCGTAGGTACAGGGTGGTTGCCCGCCGCGGCAAGTGCCTTGCCACGGCCGTTGTCTTGCCACGTCCGGGAACTTGTCGCTCGCCGAGTCCTGCCGGGACGCGTGGCGCGTCGCGGCAGGTTCTTTGAGATGCTCTGGTTGGCCTTCCCGGCAAGCTCCTCTTGCCGGGGTGTTGTGCCTCGAGCGGCCTTCCCAGCAAGCTCCTCTTGCCGGGGACTTGTCTCCTTGGCTTAAATACTTTGTTCTCGAATGGCTCCAAAGGAACCATAGAGAGCCTTGGCGATCACCTGGCGGGCCTTGCCGCGGGGTGCTGCGACTGCCCGTGCACAAGTTTGGGATACTAGGGTACCCCTACTTTAGTACACCGAGAGGAGCCCCCGGGCCTGGGCCATACACGATGCCGAGCGCTGTTGGGCTAGGCCCAAAACAGGGCACGGGCACGCACGGCCTGGGTCACGTCGCACCTTGCTCCGCATCCACCGCGCCCTCCCCGAACGGCACGCGTCGATTGCGGTGTCGTGGGAGAGGTCGTGGGTGGTTTCTTTATTCAGACAGGTGAAACGTCCGCCCCCTCCCTCCTTATAAGCAGGGGGAACAGGGGCAGTTCGCCCATCTGCCCCGTTGCTATTCCCTCCTCGAGAATCTCCGCCACTCCCCTTCTTCCCAAAGCCGAAGGAGAGCAGCGCCCTGCCCCCAGCGCCACCAGCACCACCAACGTCGCCGTCCTCACTCCCCATTCCCGCCATGGCTCCGAAAGCCGAGAAGACAAAGTCGGCCGAGGCGCAGCGGCTCGCGGCGCTGCGGAAGGAGCGGCAATCTTCCCTCCGAGGCTTGAGGCGGTGGAGCTGAAGGAGGACTTCTACCTCTTCTGGTCGATGGGGACGCGAGCGCATCCGCGCACGAAGGTACTCCCAGCCACTGCTTGGGATAAGTATCCCACTGGGTATCCCTTCTTTGCCTTGTTCTTCTATTGCGGGCTCTGCCCGCCCTTTTCAGAATTCTTTTGCGATGTCATGAACACCTACGGGCTCCACCTTCTTGATTCCACCGCCAATGCTTTCCTGATCATGGTAGTTTTCGCACATGTCTGCGAAAACTTTGTCGGGATCCATCCAAACATAGCTCTCTTCCGCCATTTCTTTTTGCCTCGGGTTGAGAAAGGAGAACCTTTATCCGGCGGAATCGCCTGGATCTCGAAAGCTGGCAAGAAACATGCTTATCTGGAGGGAGAGCTCCGCAGCAAGTGGGAGGAGTGGAGGGCGGACTGGTGTCTGATCATTGAGGAGAACCCGAAGCCGTTTACTGCTCTGCGTGAAACCCCAGTGGTGCGCGACAGTGATTGGAGTAGCCTGGCCCCGGAAGATGACAGACTAAGGATCGCCGTCACCCGGATCCTACGCCTCAGGCTTGCCGGGCTTACCGTAGGAGCGGTTGGTGCAGATTTCCTCCGCCGCCGCATCGCCCCCCTGCAGGAGAGGGGGAGACCCGCCTGGGAGTTTCAGAATGCGGCGGATATCATGAGGTTGCGGCCGGGCCTCAACTTCAACTTCACTGTCCTGGAGCTCAACGCGATGCTCCAGGAGCTATTCAAGCACGGCCCACAACATCCCGAAGTGTTTTGGTTGCCGAGGGGCGTCGTCCCGCTGTGCAACAACTCCGCGCTCGACCGTATCCGTGCAATAATGCCGCTGTGCGACTCGCATGGAATTGATCCAGCCTGGATAGAGCCTGCGGATGATGTCGTGCGGGCGTTCTTCGACAACTTGATAGAAGTGCCGGTCGACGCCGACGAGAAAAAAGGCCTCACCCTGGACACCACCGACGATGAGCTCAAGCGCATCGCCACCAGGATGGAAGAGGCGGCGGCAGCTGCCGCTGCGGGCGAGTTCGGGTTCATCGTGGAGGAGGCAGAGGCAGCAGAGGCGGCAAGCCTTGCCAGCCGAGAGGAGCTTTCCGGCGAGAAGAGTTCCGCCGAGCACGACGTCGGGCCGAGCGGGCCCGCCGAGGACACGAGCGGCTCGCTGGAGATCGGCTCCTCTTCCTCTTCGTCTTCGGACAGCTTGCCACAAGCAGATCCCCTGACTCCACGAGCAGAGCCCCCGGCTCCACAAGCAGAGCCCCCGGCTCCATCAAGAAGGCGTCTTCGCAAGGCCGGGGACGTAGCGGAGCGGCGGGCGAGTCAACCCCCGCCGCGCCGCACGACACGCTCCACCGCGCCAAGTTCTGTTGCCGCGAAAACACCTCCCGCTGCAGCGGCAACTAGGGCGGGGTCCTCTCGGCCTGCCGCTCCAGCACCCATCAAGCAGCCAAGAGATCCTAATCCTCCGCCTCCTCGCGCCGGAGGTGGGCCAGGCTTTGACTTCTCCGCGCTCAGCTCCGACGAGGAAGAAGATGAGTAAGATTCTTGTTGTACTTGCATATCTTCAATACTTGCCGTCTTGTCTTGTATCTCATTTGCTTTACTCTGAACTTATTCCTTTTTAGGACGCTGGCCCAGAGAATGGAAAAGAGAGCCAAGGTCCCGGTGATTGTCATCGAGGATGATCCCACCGTGGCAGAAGGGGGTGCGCTTGAGACAAACTTGTCGGACCCGACAGCTGTTCCTCAGAGCAGCCCCCAGCGCAGCCCCCAGCGTAAGTATATGGTTTACTTCCAGCTGTTAGGCGCGCATGGATACAATTTGCTTGCTGATATCTGACCGTTGGCTTGTGTAGGAGCAGAGCAGCTCCACCAGGAGCGCCTGGAGGCCACCCCTGGCGTGCCACCTGCTTCGACTACGTCGCCGAGGGAGAATTCTCCGGCAAGGGGGAATCCCCCGACAAGGGAGAGCTCCCCGGCAAGGGAGAAGTCTCCGACGAGGGAAAGCTCCCCGGCAAGGGAGAAGTCTCCGGCAAGGGACAGTACCGGCGACCCCCCGGCAGCGGAGATCCCAACTACCGAGCCTGGTACAGGTACTCCTTGCTTATAAACTTCCCTTGGGTTCTTATTTTTGGGATATTTGCTTGACTTTTCTTCCTTTTCCGGTCGTCAGATCCATCCACTGTGGAGCCGATGGAGACCGAGGTTGTTATTGATGACGCCGCTGCCACCGAAGAAACGACCGGCGCTGAAGATCCCGCCGGTGAAGAGGCCGCCAAGGCTGCCGCCGCAGCAGCTGACGAGGGGTCCAGCGATCGTACTGACGACCCTGGGGCCGCAGGAGCGACAGGCGCTACACCGACCGTCGATCCTCCCGCCGCTGCCGCAGTGTCAGGCTCCGAAGAACCCCAGCCAGGCGTCTACTGGCGCTGGTATCTTCATCAACCTCCCCTGGGCATCAACGTCCAGGGCGCAGGTCGAAGGAGAAAGCTTTGACGTGGAGGTGCTTGCCTCCGCTGGGCTAACGTTGGTCGACGCACCAAGAAACAGCAGCGACGAGCCCGAGGAGGAGCGACTGCTGCGGAAGCTGGTGTCGCTCTATCGCGCCCGCCAGGCCAAACTGGAGTCCCGCGAAGTGCTTGTCGCGAAGGCGGGGGTGGACATGGAGAAGCGCACGGAGGAGCTCCGAGGCCTCAACCAGGCAGCTCTCCAGTCGCTGGCGGCGGAGCGGGTGCAGCTCGATGAGGCGCAGAAGGCTTTCATCCTTGAGAAAGCAGAGATTGCAGAGCAACAGCGGCTCGCCGCCGAGGAGTTATCTGCGCGGGACGGTGAGTTGGTGCAGCTGAAGGCCAGCCTGGACAGCCACGAAGAGGAGCTAGCTGTGCGCGAGCAAGCACTCAGCGGAGCCCTCAAGGAAGCAAAGGACGCTGCCGCGGCCGCCGAGGCCGCCAAGAAGGAGCTGGAGGCGAAAATGGCGCAGCTGGAGACTGATCTCAAGGCGAGCGGTGAAGCGCTTGTCGCGCTCAAGCATGAGCGCGAGAAGGACGCCTACACCTTTGGCGATCTGCAGGGTCGTCTCGCCGAGAAGGTCAAGGAGCTTGACGCCGCCAAGGACTCCAAGGTTGATCTTGAGGTGAAGCTGGCTGCTTTGACCAAGACACTGGACGGCGCCAGGGAGCAGGAGGCGGCCTTGAAGAAGGAGATCAAGGCCGACAAGGAGCTGCTCGAGAGCATCGCTGCCACCCAGAACGATTTCAGGGGAACTGTGGAGTGGTGGACGGAGGGCCTTGTGAATGCTGCCGCAGACATCGACAAGGAGTTGGCGCTGCTGGGGGTGGAGGATCTCGGGTATTCCTCTGACGGGAGCCTCCCATCCAACGCCAAGCTCACCTTGTTCTTCAAAGGCGTGGCGACGGCCCTCCAGCAACTCTGGGAGAGGATCCCAAAGCAGCTGGCCGACGAGTTGCGCGAGATCTGCACGGGAGCTCTCAAAAAGGTGCTGATGAAGGTGGCCTTCCACAACCCGGGCCTCCGCCTCACTAACATCCTCAGGTCCCTGCCGCCGGAAGCTGATCTGGAGGAGCTCGAGACCCTCGTCGCACCCATTGTGGACAAGGTGAGCAGGATCAAGAGGGTTGAGGGCGACCGCGCGGACTAGGCCGCCTATTTTCTTCTTCTTCTTTTTTTCGTCGCTGGTCATGTTATGAAAAAAGTCTATTAGAGCCGCGACAAACTATCTTGTAATATAACTCTGTTTCAGGTCATGATTGCAATGCTACTTCCTTTACTCGATTCCTTCCTTTGTATGTTTTTGCCCTACGCTTTTAGGGAACCTGCCGGCGTAGGCACCTTTGCCGCGAGCGCTGGGTGCGGGACGTCAGCAGCTTGCTGGCGGTGCCGTTACCGATAAGAAACCTTGTCGCGACTAGTCACAGCTCGCTTAAGTTGCTGAGTGAACTTGAAACAAAGTAAGGGCGCGACTCTAGTCGCAGCACACTTAAACTGTTGAGCGAACTCGAAACAAATTAAGGGCGCAACTAGCCACGAGCTGGTTCCTCCGCGCACAGGTTTTCCATACAAAGCATGGTCGTTCAAGGAAAGTAACTTAAAGTTAAAAAATCTGATTGCTCAAACTTTGGCACTTAGCTTTTCTGTCGTTTGCTCCCCGGCAAGGCGAAATTTTTCCTGAACGACGCCGGGTCCATACCATTATCTTCCCCTCCCCCCCGGCCAACTTGTGGGCGAAGGATCCTTCCTTTCCTTGAGAAAAAGAGAAAAGAGAAAACAATAGTATGGAGCCTTACAGCTCGTTATTGCTTACCGAGGGGGCTCACTGCACAAAGTGTCAGATAATTCATGCAGAAAGGCATGAAATTGACAGGGTGTGCGGAGCACGTGAGTTTTATTTATGCACAGGGTCTGCGCCTGGCTTTGTACAAAGGATTACATGCAACAGCGGCAAGACTTGTACAAAATGGTGGTTGCCGGACAGGGTCCGACAACCGCGCCTTACGGGTAAAACTTAAGAAGATGCTCGATGTTCCAGGAGTTGCTCACCGGAAATCCATCCTCGGTCTCAAGGCGGACAGCGCCAGGCCTAGTGACTCGTTTCACCCGGTAAGGGCCTTCCCACTTTGGCGTCAACTTGTTGGAATTCTTGGCGGAATGAACGCGCCAAAGAACAAGGTCGCCTTCCTCGAGACATCTGGCTTTAACTTTGCGGCTATGGTAGCGGCGCAAAGCTTGCTGGTATCGAGCAGCTCATACAGCAGCCTGAAGACGGTCTTCCTCAAGGAGCAGCGCGTCATCTTGTCGCAGCTGCTCTTGCTCAAGCTCATCATAAGCGAGCACTCGAGGTGACCCGTATACGAGTTCCGTGGGGATAACTGCCTCTGCTCCATAGACTAGAGCGAAAGGTGTCTGGCCAGTGGCTCGATTTGGCATCGTCCTGATCGACCAAAGAACCACCGGCAGCTCCTCGATCCAGTTTCTTCCGCACTTATGCAGTTTGTCGAAAGTCCGGGTCTTGAGTCCACGCAGCACTTCAGCATTTGCCCTCTCTGCTTGACCATTGCTCCTGGGATGAGCAACAGAAGCGAAGCAGACCTTGGCGCCAAGGTCTTGGACGTACTGCATGAAGGTGCGACTCGTGAATTGTTTACCGTTGTCGGTGATGATCCTATTAGGGATTCCGAAGCGGCAAACAACCGACCTGAAGAACTTGACTGCTGACTGTGCTGTCACCTTCCTCACTGGTTCCACTTCCGGCCACTTTGTGAACTTGTCGATTGCGACGTACAAGTACTCAAAGCCCCCGACTGCTCGGGGGAAGGGGCCGAGGATGTCGAGCCCCCAGACCGAAAATGGCCAGGATAAAGGGATCGTCTGGAGAGCTTGAGCTGGCTGGTGTATCTTCTTGGAATGGAACTGGCACGCTTCACACTTGGTTACTTGTGCAGTTGCATCCTGGAGGGCTGTCGGCCAAAAGAAGCCCTGCCGGAATGCTTTGCCGGCAAGCGCTCTTGCGCCAATGTGGTGACCACAAATGCCTCCATGTATCTCTGCCAACAGCTTCTGTCCATCTTCCCGGGGGATACACTTCAATTTCACTCCGTTTAGTCTTCTTCTGTACAGTGCGTTGTCAACGAACTGTTACATACTAGACTGCCGGGCTACTCTTTTCGCTTCTTCTGGCTCTTCGGGAAGTTCTCCTGACTGGAGGAAACGGACGATCTGCTGTGCCCATGCTGGAGCCTGTGGATCGACAACAAGGACTAAAGGCATATCTGCTGCTGCGGGAACATCCGCTTCTATGGCGAGAACCTGCGGTTCAGCCGGAGCTTGATGATCCCCGGCAAGCTTGCCGGAGCGAAACTTGTCGGGAGCGTCTACTTCAACGAAACAAACCCTGGGGCTTGTCGGAGCAGACTGCTCCTCAGCACTCTTGGCGTTGATCTTGGGGACCTTCTTGGCGGCGGCTTCGGGAAGCTCTCCCAGAAGATAGTCACTAGAAATCAACTTCCTCTTCTTGCTCTGTCCAATTGATGGCGTCACGGATGGTTGAGCCAGCTTGAGCACAAACATCCCTGGTTCCACAGGTAGCTTAAGTGCCGCACACCTTGACAGGCCATCAGCGATGTCGTTCTGAGCTCTTGGAACATGTTCCATCTGTAGGCCGACAAAGCGCTCTTCCAGCTTCCTCACTTCATCAACTTAATCTTCCATCAATGGACTCTGATAATCCTTGTTCACTTGGCGGACGACAAGCTGTGAGTCACCCCTGACAATGAGTTGCTTGATCCCAAGGTCTGCCGCGATCCTAAGACCGGCGAGCAATCCTTCATACTCTGCAGTATTGTTTGTTGCTTGCTCCTTGGGAAAGTGCATATGGACCACATACTTGAGGTGCTCTCCGGTGGGTGCGACAAGCAGCACGCCAGCACCGGCGCCTTGCAGCGAGAACGCACCATCAAAGTACATTAGCCACTCTTTGTTTGCTTCCTTGGCGGGGATGCTCGTCTCTGGAATTTCTTCGTCTGGTGTTGGCGTCCACTCTGCTATGAATTCTGCCAATGCTCTGCTTTGAATAGTTGAAGTGCTCTCAAACTTGAGGCCAAAGCTTGACAGTTCCAGTGCCCACTCAACAATCCTGCCTATTGCTTCTGGATTCTGCAGTATCCTCTTCAGCGGAAAGTGAGTGACAACTGTGATCTCATGTGCTTGGAAGTAATGGCGCAGCTTTCTCGAGGCCATAAGAAGGCCGAAAAGCAACTTCTGCACACCAGAGTACCTTGACCTAGCCCCCTGCAGAAGGGAACTGACAAAGTAGACTGGGTGCTGCACCATTTTCTTCTTCTGTATCCCTTCGCACATCTGCGCAGATCCATCTTCATCGGGACCAGAGCTCGTCGGGGAAGCCCCCTTCTTGTCGCTGGATGTGCTTGCCGTGGTTGCTGGCTCCTCATCTGCCTCTCTCTCCGCTACTAACGCATCACTAACCACTTGATTGGTTGCCCCCAGATATAGCAGCAACTTCTCTTGTGGTTTAGGTGCGACAAGTATTGGAGTGGAGGACAGGTATCTCTTCAAGTCCTGCAGGGCAGCCTCCGCTTTCGGAGTCCATTTCATTGGACCTGCATTTTTCAAGATTTTGAAAAACGGCAGGGCGCGCTCAGCAGACTTAGAGATAAACCTGCTGAGAGCCGCCACGCAGCCGGTAAGTTTTCGTACATCCTTGACGCGCTTCGGTGCTTCAATCTGCTCAATGGCCTTGATCTTGTCGGGATTTGCTTCAATTCCCCTCTAAGACACGAAGAATCCGAGAAGCTTGCCGGACGGGACTCCAAACACGCACTTCTCGGGGTTGAGCTTGAGGCTGATCTTGCGTAGATTTGCAAAAGTCTCTTCTAGGTCTTGAATCAGAGTTGCTTTGTCCCTGCTCTTGACCACTATGTCATCCATGTAAGCTTCCACATTTCTGTGTATTTGTGGCTCAAAAGCAGTATGGACTACCCTTGCGAATGTTGAACCAGCATTCTTCAAACCGAAAGGCATTCGTACGAAACAGTACGTGCCACATGGAGTGATGAACGCGGTTTTCGCCTCATCCTCTTCTGCCATGAAGATCTTATGGTATCCTGATTATGCGTCAAGAAATGAAAGCAAGTCGCATACGGCTGTGGAGTCGACAATCTGGTTAATGCGCGGCAAGGGAAATGGGTCTTTGGGACAAGCTTTGTTGACATCGGTGAAGTCGATGCAAAGTCTCCATTTCCCGTTTGCCTTGCGCACGACTACAGGATTGGCCAACCACGTAGGATGGAGCACTCCTCTGACGAGGCCTGTTGCTTCCAACTTCTTGATCTCTTCGGCGATGAACTCTTGGCGCTCCACTGCTTGTTTCCTGACTCTCTACTTGACGGGCCGCGCATGAGGACAGACGGCAAGGTGGTGCTCGATTACTTTCCTGCGAACGCCGAGGATGTCAGACGGTTGCCACGCAAACACATCGACATTCGCCCGCAGGAAAGCAACGAGTGCGCTTTCCTATTTAGGGTCGAGAGTGGCACTGATGGTGAAGGTACAACCAGTGCCGTCCTCCTTGGCGGACACCTTCTTGGTCGCTGGCGGAGCTGCCATCGTCTTCTTACACTTGCCGGTGGAGCTCGATGGTGCGTCCTCGACGGTAGCGCAGCACTCCGAAGAGGCGCGCTTGCCGGAGTGGGCATCAGAGCTCTTGCCGGACTTGGTCTTCTTCTTCCCCCCAGGAGCTTCAGCGGCAAGTGTCTCGGGATCTGCGGCGGCTGCTGCTTCCCTGTAGATCTTGTCGGCACAGATAAGAGCGTCTTTCTTGTCGCCATGTACAGAGATGACACTTATCGGGCCTGGCATCTTCAGCATGTTGTACGCGTAGTGAGAGGCCGCCATGAACTTGGCGAGCGCTGGACGGCCGAGAATTCCATTGTAAGGCAATGGAAAATCGGCAACTTCGGAAGTGATCCTCTCAGTCCTGAAGTTCAGCTCGCTGCCAAATGTCACCGGCAGCGTGATCTTCCCCTTCGGCTTGCTCCTTCCCGGGTTGATTCCTTGGAACGTGCCGGTCTCTTCGAGCTCGCTGTCAGGGACTTGGAGTCTCCGGAGCACAGCGGAGGAGATCAGGTTCAAGCTGGCCCCGCTGTCAACTAGCATCTTAGTGACCTTGAGGTTGCGGATAGTTGGTGAGACCAACATCGGCAAACACCCGACAACAGTTGTGCGATCGGGGTGGTCCTCAATATCAAAGATGATAGGCGTGCTGGACCATTTCAGAAGCTTGCGTGACTCAACGGGTGGTTCTGCTGCATTGACTTCCCGCACCCACTGCTTGAGTTGGCGGTGTGAGGTATGCAGAGAAGCACCACCGTCAACGCACAAAACTTCTGTGGCTTTCTGGAACTCCTGCTCGCTGGTCTCAGCGTCATCCATGTCTTCGTCGTCGTCGTCATCTTCATCCTTGTCGCGGCCGCGGGGAGGTCTGTCGCCTTGCCGCTGCTTGGCGTTGCTGCGGCGTCCTCCCCGGCCGGTGCGCTTCGTACCGGATCCTCCAGCACCTCCTTGGCCTTCTCCTTGTCGCGTCGCTCGTATTCGGCCTTTTGCAGCTCAACGAGCTGCTCGACCTTCTTGCAGCTCTGGAGGTCATGGCCTTTGGTGCGGTGAATCTTGCAGTACTGCTTGTTGGTGTCGTCCTGCTTGTCGACGGCCGCCACAGCCTGACAGTTGGCGCATGCGGCAACCTCCTTGCTGGAGCTACCAGTCTTTGCTGTCTTGGCGCCACCTTCGTTGCCGGACTGCTCGACAACTAGCACATCTTTGCCTTTCCTCTTCTTGTTGTTCCGCCGCCGGTTTTTGCTTGCCGGGGCGGCATCATCGCTGTCAGATCCTCCTGTTCCTACGTTCTCTCCGGGGAGTTTCCTCCCTTCTTCTGCACGTGCACATCTGTCGGCCAGGGCATACAGCTCACTGACGTCTCTGATCTTGCACATCGCCATCTCCTCCCACATCCTGCGGTTACGCACGTACTGGTGGAACGCACTGATGACCGCGGCAGAGTGGACGTCTGGGATGTTGCGTTGCACTTGGCTGAATCTCTGGATGTACTTGCGTAGAGGATCCACTTCCTTCTGGGAAAGCAGGTGAAGATCACTCTCCTGGCCATGAGGTTTGTGGCCGCCTGTAAAGGCGCCGACAAACTGATGGCATAGGTCTGCCCAGGAAGATATGGAGTTTTCCGGCAAGTGCATGAGCCAGGACCTGACGTTGGGCTTGAGCACCAGAGGGAAGTAATTGGCGAGGATCTTGTTGTCTCGCCCCCCGGCAGCCTGCACCGCGATGGTGTAGATGCTGAGGAACTCCGACAGATGTAGCCTGTCGTCGTACTTCTCTGGTACGTCTGGCTTGAAATTCTTCGTGCTGGGCCACTGGACTTGCCGCAGCTCACGAGTAAACGCAGGGCAACCTACCGCGTACGGCAGGTCGCCTGGTTCCCCTAGCGCTTGCATGTCGACAGCAGGGCCAGCGCGTCGGTCTGATTGACGCCGCCTTTCTCTTCGGCGCTCAATGCAGGTACGAGCGTCTTCTTGCTGCCGTTCATGAAGAACGTGGCGCTGATCGCGACGAGTTCGCGGATCTGAGGAAGCAGTGGATTCGCTGTCGTGGCGGACCCGGCGAGTCAGCGATCTTGGCCTTTGGGGCGGAGAGTGCATGGTGGTTGCACCCCCACCGGTTTTGTCGCCATCGGCTCGCACTTGGCTGGCCTGCCGCGGCTGCGATGTGGTCGCCGGCCGTGGAGTGTCACCGTTGGCGAAACCGATGAGACTCTGAATGGTGGCCCTCCAGTCGTCGATCTTGTATGGCGTTGGAGGGAAGTCTAGGAGTAGTTGAGCTCGTGTCAAAGCTTCTGCTGGAGTGGCGGGTAGCGGTGGCGAACGGTGCGAGGAGCGGGATATGCTCGGACTTCCAACGATGTTAGAAGGAGCAGTATTCTGTCTAGGCGACCGTGCCTCGCTCACGCCAGCACGTTGGCATGCATGTTGGCCTTGAGCATCCCGGGATCCGCCAGCTCGATTTGGGTCCAGCGAGCGTATGGTACCGTGAGTACCCCGACGCTGCCGGTCCTGCGCCTCTTGAGATGGGCGCGGTGCGTCTAAGGACGCCCGGTCGTCGTGGGAGCCGACTACGCTGCCGACGGGCAGCGCGGTCTTGTCCTTGGACTTGGTGGCACCGTGGGCTCCCTCGTCGACGCCCGTTCTTCCACCGGCGTCCTCCCCACCGGACGTTTGCTGTGGCGGCGGCGGATTCGACGCGGACGGCGCAGCCGCCTCCGAAGCCTTCTTCTTCGGCGGCATGTCGATGAAGTCGATGAAGATTTAGCTCGCGTGAATGCCGGATCAGGTTCACACAACCTCGACGCCCCCTACCTGGCGCGCCAAAGATGCCGGGGTTTTATGGCTCCTCCAGCACCTATGGGGACGGAGCCCCTTCTCGGTTCGGCGGGGGGCGGAGGTCGCGCGAAGAGCGGATCGAGGCGAAGCACACGGGGGCTTTTTACCCAGCTTCGGAGCTCTCCGGAGAGATAATACTCCTACTGCTGCTTTGTGGATTGTATTGAGTTCTTGCTCGGGAGCGCTGAGTGCTACAGTACACTCAAGCAGCTAACGAGACCGAGCGTTCTTCTGTTTTCCTCTGAGAGATCGCTCTCCGGGGGCCGATCCTTCCCTACGTTGTGCATGGGACTCCTTTTATATGTTCAAGGGGTCTCCAACAGGTGGCAATGTAGGTAAGGGCAAAAATAGAAATATGCTGTGGTAGGTACAGCTACCTACACAGTGTATCATACCTAACCCTGACGGCAGGGGACAAAGGCATTAAATGCCTATCTACGTCGCCCTGACGGTGCAGAAAAGGAACCGTCAGGGGCGCCACCGCTCGCCACGATGGCGATCTTGTCAGCGTCGCATGCCACAGTGTACCCCTGGCTGCACAGCCTCCCGCCACGTACGCCAGGAAGGGTCCCGGAGCGACACGTAGGTGGGTGAGCTGGAGCGTAGGTACAGGGTGGTTGCCCGCCGCGGCAAGTGCCTTGCCGCGGCCGTTGTCTTGTCGCGTCCGGGTACTTGTCGGTCGCCGAGTCCTGCCGGGACGCCTGGCGCGTCGCGGCAGGTTCTTCGAGATGCTCTGGTTGGCCTTCCCGGCAAGCTCCTCTTGCCGGGGTCTTGTGCCTCGAGCGGCCTTCCCGGCAAGCTCCTCTTGCCGGGGACTTGTCTCCTTGGCTTAAATACTTTGTTCTCGAATGGCTCCAAAGGAACCATAGAGAGCCTTGGCGATCACCTGGCGGGCCTTGCCGCGGGGTGCTGCGACTGCCCGTGCACAAGTTCGGGATACTAGGGTACCCCTACTTTAGTACACCGACAACGGCAAAATCAGACAAAACCACCCCTTCAGGACAATAGGGATGATCCGTCCAGCTTAAACAGAATCCTGGACAGAATATGTCAGATACACAGTACTCCTGGGAAGCCTGCTAATCACACTCACAGAGACTGTTGGGTTTTTAAACAATCTGGAAGCCGAACACAAGGGGCTCGATACACCAAGCGAAGACGAGGACGAACCCCAGAAGCAGAACACCAGGAAACAAAAGAACTTCCCACAGGAAGTTAAAACAGTGAACTCACTTCACGTAACAAAACGTGTGGCACCCATAAAGGTACGCACAATAAAACCTATCCCTCAGGGGTCCCGCCACTGGTTATTAAAACCAATCATTTTTTATCAGCTAGATTATTCTAGAAGTATCAAAAACACAGGCCGGACTGCCCTGATACTCGATCCAATAATTAACGGATTCCAGTTTACCAATGTCCTTATGGACGGAGGCAGTGGACTAAACCTGATATATCAGGATACAATCCACCGCACGGGCATAAACCCAGCAAGAATCCGCCACAGCAAAACCTCCTTCCAAGGGGTAGCACCGGGCCCGGACACCCATTGTATGCGTTTTCTCCGGCTTGAAGTCATATTTGGCTCTGCCAATAACTCCGTCGCGAAAAGCTGACCTTCCATGTCGTCCCGTTTTCAAGTCGCTATCAAGCACTAATGGGACGCGGAGCTTTCGCTCGCTTTAACGCAATACCGCAATATGCATCTCTCACGCTTAAGATGCCCGGTCCACGAGGCATCATCTCTTTAAAGGGAGCGCACTAAAATACGCCTCCTCCAAACGGAGGATTGCGCGGCCGCTTAAACAGCCGCACAATAAAGTGGCCTCGCTAGCCAAAAGACTTTTTGATATAAGTCATTAAAGGCCACGGACCCGGACTAAATGAGTTTGGCACAAGTCCATCATCAACGCAGGCTTAAACGCCATATACCCCCGTACCGGGGGCTATAAGCAGAGACAATAAAGCTCAACTTTATATATTTTTTACCTTATATTTTTTTTATTATCTTATTGTTCCGCACGACCCATTTTCAATTCAGTTCCTCTCTTTTACAGATGAACGTCGTGCAGCGCCCGTCCAGGACACGGCACAGCGGAGACACAGGCGCAGACGTGCAGTAGGGACCCGTCCTAAGGATTCTTTTTAGATTAAGACCCTGCGTAAACCTTTTTTACTGTCTCTTGCTGCTATACATCCCCTGGTTTTTTCTACTATAACCAAGGAGGAGGCTGGCGTTTTGGCATGTGGCCAGGCCAGAATTTTTGCTCGTACCTGGACACTAGGGGCTCTCTTTTTTTTAATAAAGGGTGTTGTTTCACCCGCACTCATAAAGACCGAACACCTTAGGGAGTGTTTGGTGTCGCGAGTTTTAGCACTATATGCATCAGCTCCGAATCATGTCTTTGGTCAAATGTTGGGTTGCCTGGCTCCTGAGTTCGGCTACCTTACGTTCCGCTCTATCGGCTAAGGTAGCACCAGGAGAACTACTGCGATTGTGCCCCGGTTCGGCCGGGCGAGCACCTCAGTAGATAAAGCCGAAAACTGACTGTCATGATGTAGCGCGAGACTGGTCGCCACTCGATGACTTATAGGAATTTATTGGTTTCCTCCGCTTTGACGAAGGGCCGGTTCCCGGTTAGGCACGTATGCGCCCCGAATTCGGGCAATCGCAGTCGCCACTAAGGGGCTACCTAAAGAGTCCCACTGTCAAGCTCCTATGGCTAAGTGAAAGTGTTAAAGCATTATAGTCCGGTTGCCTAGCCCGCTGCACTATCACCTCCTTTGTAGGACCAAGACGTTGGGTTAAGTGTGAAAATGCGTCTTCTGCGCGCACCCCGCACTATGTGCGTGGGGGCTGAAGCCAACGACTGCAATCTTTCAGAATTTATATATTAAAACGGACGCACAGGAGGTGTTCTTAATACTTGAAGACACAAGTCTAAAAAATGCCACTACAATTTATCAAAATACTGTTTTATGATTACATATGCTATCATAATATAGCATCCTTCGAGCATCGCGTCTCTATTACGCGAGCGCCTTCGAGGACTTCCTTAAAATAGTGCTTGGAAGGTATTCGGCTTTTATCCGAATCCCGGGACACAACAATGGTGGGCTCCATATCTACCCAGTATGTCTTGACACGGGCAAGAGCCAGCCGAGCGCCCTTTATGCACGCTGACCTCTTCATAGCATCGACACGTGGCACAACATCAAGAAATTGCTGCACCAAGCTGAAATAACTCTTCGGCTTTGATCTCCCCGGACACAGATGATCCATGACGTACTTCATGGCGAGTCCGGACAACCTATTTAGTTCGGCCCATTGGGCCAGGCGATCGTCCACTGCCAGTGGACGCTCTGGATTGAGGAATTGCGACCAAAAGAGCTTCTACACTTCATGATCCTTTTTATCTCGAAAGTGTTCGGTCGCATCAGCAGCACTAGCCGCCAAATCCAGATAGGTGTCCTCTACACTCCACATCCGGTCTAACGGGGCAAACTTCGGATCACAAAATTTTCTCCGCAGCGAGAAGGGCTTTCCATCCACAATTTGTCCGGCTTGACGCAGCTCTTCCCTTGCCGCTCTCATTATAGAGCGGGCATCCTTGGCGTCAGCAACAGCCTTCTCTAAGCTCGTTTGCCTCGCCCGACCCTCTTCTTAAAGAAGCTTGCAACGGTCAGTAGCACTCTTTAACCTTACGGCCATATCAGCCATCTCCTCCTTGCTTCGGCAATGGGCAGCCTGTTCGGCTTTCAGCTCTTCAAGGGCTTTCACGGCAGCCGCATCGCTCTTCTTAGCTTGTTCCTTCACTCGGGCGAGTTCGTCCCTAAGACCCTCCACGGCGGCCGCACCATCTGTGTTAAGCATACACACGGTAAGATATTGACATAAAGCTCCTCTTACTAACCATCGCCCGATGATACCTTGAGCATCATCAAAGCTTGTTAACAAGCGCGATGTCGACTTCTGCCTCATCAAGTTGTCGCTTCAGTTCGGCAAATTCACCAGTCCGGCTTGACTCCGGACAATCCGCCACCTACATATAAAGGTGCCACTTAAAGGACCTGGGATTAAGATCCTCTGCGCGCCGTCAATTTTAACGACCCACAGAGTCTCAGGGGCTACTATCTACACAGGGCGAACTTTACTTATGCGCAACTAACACAAGTGTACATTATTTAAAACGTACCTCAAGGGCCGTTAGTAAACTTTTGACGGCCTCGTGCAATCCACTTTCTGCGGATGAAATCTTTTCAATCACCGTGCTCATCAACGCACGATGCTCCTCTGAGACAGAGGCTCGCCCCAGCAGAATCTTTAGCTCCTCTGGCCGAACACCAGATGGTGTCGGACTCGTCCCATGGCCTCCCTCAAAGGCCGGACGCAGAGAACCTTGGGGGGCCACATGGCCACCTTTCGCCCCTGTCGGATCCGGAGAAATCCTCCGCGACGACACTTCAGCATCGCCCGCCTTGCTAGGCGGTACAGAAAGAGGAGGCGTTCCGCTCTCCATCATCTCCGGAAGAAGATCCCCCGAGGACGAGCTCTGCTGAGAAGGGTTGAGGTCCGAACTACAAAGTAAGGTTTCGGTTAAAACTTCTCAGATATAAATCAAGGATTTCTCTTAAAAGAAAAACTCTTCTTCTACTTACAGCTCGCTGGAGAGCTGGTCCCTTTGAGGGTTTAGTTCGGCCGAGGGGCTCCCCAGCGTCGGGCCCTCTGACAAGGATTCTTTCCCCCGCTTCGAGGCTACGGTCTCCGGGTCGTCAGAGGCGGCCCTTTTCTTTCCCTTATGAGGGGAATTGTCGATTCCCCCCTTCGGAATGGCCTCTTTCGAGGAGGCCATGGTTTCCTTGTCCTCCCCCTTATTTCCCTCCAAAGGCACTACCTCCAGCATCCTAACTAGCACGGGATCCAGCCTGGTTTCGGGAAGGGGAGCCGGACACCTAATCAGCTTTGCCTTCGCTATCCACTCCAGCTTAAAAGGAGAAGCGCTGTTAAGAGCAAGTAAATTATGTGAATAGAAGGTCCGGGCACAAGGTCACTTACTTGAGTATCCGGGCGATTGCGGCTTAAGCCCACATCCTCGGTCAAATCCGGATTCACTTCTTGTGATCCGAAGAACAGTTTATACATCTCCGCGGGCGTCGCGCCCATAAAATCCCGGAGAGCTCGCGGTCCCTCTGGATTGAACTCCCACAGAAGAAGGGGGCGACGTTGTCCGGGCAGTGTCCGGCGAATCAGCATGACTTGTGTCACCTTGACCAGGTTGAGGTCTCCTTCCAAGACATCCTTAATGCGGCCCTGCAGCAGAGGTACGTCTTTGGGCAAGCCCCGATATAACCCTGTGTTGATCCATGACGCTAGCCGCGGTGGGGGACCCGAGCGAAAGGCAGGAGGCGCCACCCATGCGGTGCCCCGAGGGGCGGTGATATAGAACCACTCCTGTTGCCACAAGCCAAGCTCCTCTTGAAAAGCGCCCTCGGGCCATGGAGCATCGGCATTTCTTTTTATAGCAGCGCGTCCGCCCCTCGATCATCTTCGGTTCTACTTTGAAGGTCTTGAGCCATAATCCGAAGTGAGGGGTAACACGGAGGAACGCTTCGCACACAACAACGAACAAGGAGATATGGAGGATGGACTCCGGAGCTAAGTCGTGGAATTCCAGCCCATAATAAAACATCAGCTCCGGGATCCATTGGGAAGCCTAATCCCCGAAGGAAGTGGGATACGAATACCACACTCTCACTGAGCTGAGGGTTAGGGATCACCTGTCCTTGAACAGGCAACCTGTGCGAAGTCTCGCCGGTCAGAAATTTAGCTTCCCTCAACCTTAATACGTCCTCCTCGGTGATAGAGGAGGGCATCCATCGGCCTTGGAGGTTGGAACTGGACATTGTCGAAGGTCCGGTGCGCCTGGAATCTGGAACCCTAGGGTGTTGGAACTCGAGACGACGGGCGAACTCGTTTTGAGAGTAGAAGATGGGAACGGGGTCTTGGTCTCTTTATAAGAGGCAGAGTACCAAGAGCCCTCCCCATAACCGTCTTGGACTAGCCTTTAATTAAGGCAAACGTGCTAACGGGCACAATTGGGTTACCCATGTCCGTATTGATGAGAATCCCATTAAAAGGGGCACACGATCTCTGCTTTGACAAGACGTGCCAAGGAAACCGCCTCGCTAAACACGCTGAAGTGGAACAATGAAAACAATTTATATAAAGAGCTTGGCCGCAGTGTTATGACGCACTGCGGAATACATCAGCAGATTTGATTTGTGTTAATATTATTCTCTATATGGCAATATGTGGAAACTTATTTTGCAGAGTCGGACACTATTTTTGGTGTTTGTAATCTTCTTGAAGAACTTGGAGGAGGTACCCGCCTTGCAATGCCGAAGACAATCTGCGCGCCGGACTCGTCGTCGTTGAAGCCTGGTCCAGGGGCTACCGAGGGAGTCCTGGATTAGGGGGTGTTCGGATAGCCGGACAATACCTTCGCCGGACTCCAGGGCTATGAAGATACAAGATTGAAGACTTCGTCCCGTGTCCGGAAGGATCTTTCCTTGGCGTGGAAGGCAAGCTAGGCGTGCGGATATTCAAGATCTCCTACCATTGTAACCGACTCTGTGTAATCCTAGCCCTATCCGGTGTCTATATAAACCGGAGGGTTGTAGTCCGTAGGACAACCATCATCATACACAATCATACCATAGGCTAGCTTCTAGGGTTTAGCCTCCTTGATCTCGTGGTAGATCTACTCTTGTACTACCCATATCATCAATATTAATGTAGTAGGAGTAGGGTTTTACCTCCATCGAGAGGGCCCGAACCTGGGTAAAATAAAGTGTCCCTTGTCTCCTGTTACTATTCGACCTTGACGCATAGTTCGGGACCCCCTACCCGAGATCCGCCGGTTTTGACACCGACATTTAGCCACAATGGTCCGAGAGGACGCATGATGGCCACAGGTCCCCGAGTGGATATCATTAAGACTTATTTGACCTTTTTCTGGCGTTATACACTTCTTGCTGATTCCAGTCGTGCTTTCTCTATACAATTGTCCCTTTATGACGGTAAAGGCCTTGGATCGACGGACGATCTGTCAAGCCTCTTCTTCATCTTCCGGGAGCTCTTTCCTTAGGATGTACGTGATGTATGGCACCGTCCAGTCGGGAGTGATGACCAAGACTTCCATGATCAGGTCAACCACTGCTGGAACCTCAACTTCAGTCGGATCCGTGGCACTTTTGGGCTGTGGGGCTTCTTCAGTGACTGGATCTTCTTGAACTGATGACGTGTTGATGTGTTCCAAAAACACATTGCTGGGAATGGCTTCTCTCTTGGAACCTATTTTTGCCAAATCATCAGCTACTTGATTTTTCAGTCGGGGTATGTGATGAAGCTCTAACCCCTCGAATTTCTTCTCTAGCTTTCTCACTGCATTGCAATAACCAGTCATGGCTGGACTTCTGACATCCCACTCCTTCATCACCTGATTAACCACCAAATCTGAGTCGCCATAGACCATGAGGCGACGGACGCCGAGTGAAATGGCCATGCGCAGCCCATACAAAAGTGCTTCATATTCTGCTTCATTATTGGAGGAATCAAAATGAATCTGGAGAACATATCTGAGCTTATCTCCTCGGGGGGAAACCAATACTACCCCAGCACCGGAACCATTCAGCATCTTAGACCCATCGAAGAACATAGTCCAGTGCTCCGAGTGAACTTGAGTCGGTAGCTGCTGTTCAATCCACTTGGCGATGAAATCTGCTACTGCTTGGGACTTGATAGCTTTCTTTGCCTCAAACTTGATATCTAGGGGAAGGAGTTCAATCACCCATTTTTCCACTCGACCAGTTGCATCTCTATTGTGCAGAATCTCTAACAATGGAGCGTCGCTGACGACTGTAATAGAATGGTCAGAGAAGTAATGTGCAACCTTCTTCGTGGTCACATAAATCCCATATACAAGCTTCTGGTAATGGGGATATCTTTGTTTTGATGGAGTCAAAACTTCAGAAACATAATATACGGGGCGCTGAACTTTAAAGGCTTTTCCTTCTTCTTCCCGCTCGACCGTAAGTACTGTACTGACGACTTGTCCCGTGGCTGCAATGTAAAGAAGCAAAGGCTCCTTGCTGATTGGGGCAGCAAGCACCGGCTGGGTGGAGAGCGGAGCTTTTAGCTCTGCAAACGCTGCATTGGCTTCCGGAGTCCACTCGAACTTGTCTGACTTCTTCATCAGTCGGTAAAGAGGCAATGCCTTTTCACCGAGACGAGAGATGAATCGACTTAAAGCGGCCAAGCAACCAGTGAGCTTCTGGACGTCGTGCACATGCACAGGACGTTTCATCCGGAATATAGTACCGACTTTTTCTAGATTGGCGTCGATTCCCCGCTCGGAAACGAGAAAACCGAGTAACTTTCCGCCAGGGACTCCGAATGTGCACTTTGATGGATTAAGCTTGATATCATACCTTCTGAGGTTGGCAAAGGTTTCAGCAAGGTCAGTCAGCAGGTTGGAACCCTTCCGTGACTTCACCACAATATCATTCATGTAAGCTTCCACATTTCGACTGATTTGAGTGAGCAAACACTTCTGAATCATCCTCATGAACGTGGCTCCGGCATTCTTGAGGCCGAATGGCATGGTAACATAACAGAAGCACCCGAATGGAGTGATGAAAGCTGTTTTTATCTCGTCGGGTCCATACAGACGGATCTGATGGTACTCGGAATAGGCGTCTAAAAAAGACAGTCGCTCACATCCCGCAGTCGAGTCGACTATCTGATCGATGCGGGGGAGAGGAAAATGATCTTTCGGGCAGGCCCGATTGATATGTTTAAAGTCAATGCACATGCGAAGTGACTTGTCCTTCTTGGGGACCATGACAACGTTGGTGAGCCACTCGGAGTGGTAAATCTCTCGGATGAACTCCGCTGCTAAGAGCCGAGCCACCTCCTCACCAATAGCCTTTCTCTTCTGGACGGCGGACCGTCGGAGATGTTCTTTGACAGGTTTCACTTTTGGGTCGACTCATAGGCGGTGCTCAGCCAGCCCCCTGGGAACACCCGACATGTCAGAAGGCTTCCATGCGAAGATATCCCAGTTCTCACGGAGGAACTGGATGAGCGCTTCTTCCTATTTGGAGTCGAGTGTTGTTGAGATATGAGTCGGAGCAGCATTGGGATCGGTCGGGTGAATGTGAACCGGCTTCGTTTCGCTAGACGACTGGAAAGCTGATTCCGTAGCGGGCTTCTTGGCTCGCAACAAATCACTCGGGTCAGTAGTCTTCTGGTACTCCTGCAGCTCTACCACTGCCATCTGGGCATCAGCGATCTTTGAGCCTTTCTGAAAACATTCCTCTGCCTTCTTCCGATTGCCTGTAACAGTGATCACTCCTTTAGGACCAGGCATCTTCAATTTGAGATACACATAACATGGTCGAGCCATGAAGCGTGCACAAGCTGGCCCGCCCAAAATAGCGTGATAAGCACTCTGGAAGTCCACAACCTCGAACGTCAACTTTTCTTTGCGGTAATTCTTGGAATCACCAAAAACCACATCGAGAGCAATTTGGCCGAGTGACTCAACCTTCTTCCCAGGAATGACTCCATGGAAACTCATGTTGCTGGTGCCGAGCCTGGACATCGGAATACCCATCCCTTTTAACATCTCTGCATATAGTATGTTCAAACCACTGCCACCATCCATCAAGACTTTGGTCAGTCGAGTGCCTTCGACAACTGGGTCGACCACCAAAGCTTTCCTCCCAGGGGTGGCAATGTGCTTCGGACTGGTCGAATGTGATGGCAGTCTGAGACCACTTCAGATAACTGGGTGTCGCCGGAGCAACCATATTCACCTCACGGTTGATAACTTTCAGTCGACTTTTGCTTTCAACATCAGCAAAAATCATCAGGGTGGAATTAACCTGGGGGTATCCATCATCACGGTCTTCCTTGTCCTCAACTTTGTCCGACTCCTTTTCCTTATCTTTGGGCTGTTTGCCCTGGGACTGCTGGATTAAGAGCCGGCACCGTCGAGTGGTATGTTTCGGGTAAATGAGTTTACCCTCTTCATCTTTCTTTGTGTGGATGTGACATGGCAAATCCAACACATCATTTCCGTCTTGGTCTTTAACTTTCTTGGGGTTCCAAGGCCCTTTGGGTTTCCCCTTAAACTTTCCTTGAGTTACAGCCAAGGTTTCCCCAGGAGCAGCTGGCTCGGCTTTCCGCTTCTGCTTCCGATTGGAATTTCCTCCTCCAGTTTCTTGGGCGACTGACTTGAGATTTCCACTCCGGAGTCGATCCTCATCTTCTCCATTAGCGTACTTGGTGGCAATCTCCATCATCTGATTCAGAGACACGTCTTCGGTTTGACCGAATTTCAGATTCAGTTCTCTATTCTTGACGCCTTCCTTGAAGGCACAGACTGCTTGGTGGTCTGGCACATTTTCTACAGTGTGGTGCAACGTGATCCACCTCTGGATGTAATCCCTCAAAGTTTCATTCGACTTCAGCACACAAGACCGCAGTTCGTTCAACCCAGCCGGTCGTTTGCATGTTCCTTCAAATGTCGTGACAAACACCCGGGCAAGATCTTCCCAAGTGTAAATGCTGCTAGGTGCCAACTGTTTCAGCCATGCTCTGGCCGAGCCCCCCAACATGAGAGGCAGGTGCTTCATGGCCACTTCATCATTGCCACCGCCAATTTGGATAGCCACTCGGTAGTCTTCAAGCCAAGTATCAGGCTTGGACTCACCAGTGAACTTACTGACTCCAGTCGCCAACCTGAAGTTGGGAGGAATCGCTGCGGCCCTGATGGCTCTACTAAAGCACTCTAGCCCTGAAACATGTACTCTGCTACTGGTAGGTGCATCTCTGTCGTGACCTTGTCGGTGAGCTCTGTTTTTGTTGACCAAACCTTGAACGAGAATGGATCTCGCATCAAAGCCTGGTTCCCTGGGGACGACTGGAATCCTCCGCCCAACACTATGAGGGCGCCTGTCATCCTGCTATCGAGGCACGTACGACCCGCTTGTTGGGGGAGGCGTGGGCACTCGTCGTCGATCGTCACGATCGAATAGGTGACCATACTGCTCACGGTTCCTGTACTGATCCCGCTGGTCTGCACGTCCCTCACGCCTCGGAGGCGATCTTGGGCTGCGAGCCGACTGGACTGTGTCTGCAGCAATGGATCTGCTGTGGATTCTGTTCCGCGACTGAGAAACAGCGGAATTCTAGTCTCCTGCTGCCCGGAGCAATGCTCTGATCTGCAGCAAGCCTCTGCCAGCCTCTGATTGGGAAGGCTGAATTGACTCTGCTATACGGGTTGCAGCTGCTAAATTCTAAATAGGAGTTCGATATACCTGCGGGGGTGGAAAAAGCTGACGGCGACTGGATTCTGGAACCCGTTGTCGTGCATGCTCGTCGAGTGCTCGCTGGAGGTTCTTCGGTCGAGTGCGCTCATCCAAGTTGGCCAGGCGCGCGTCCTCCAAGGCACGAGCCTCGGGGGTTTCTCCAACAATAGGAGTGTGCAGTGCATCCATGTTCCGGCGACGAAGTTCTTCCCTCTGCAGCGACGTGAGAGGCTCGGGGAGATATTCCTCATGGGGATGCGACGGGTCGCCTCCACCTGCGCCTCCGTCGGTGCGGGGAAAACCGGGAGGACTGCGCGGCCCATCGACCATCAGAACCTCCGCCGCCGGATCACTTCTGTCGCACTCGGATGCGGTCTCTACGGAGCCAGTCGAACAGGCCGTAGAGGGATTCGTCGGGCTCGATCGCCACGACTTGAGGGGTGGCCGACTGGCGTGCCACCGCGTGTCTCATCCACCGCTGAAGTCTCGACCGACCGGAGGGCTTGCGCTTACGGGAAACAGGGAGGGAGGACAATGCAGGGGCCGACCGATAATGGGTCGACGGTTGCCGCAAGAGGACGCCGCGAACACACGCGCGAAAGTGTGTTGCCACGCGGACAGGAAGCGCGTCGACGTCGAGTGGAGCCTCCTGAAGCCAAGAGGAGTCATCGGCGATGAACGTGAGTGCGCCGAGACGGATCTCGCGGCCCTCCACCAAAACTCCGCCAGAAACCATGATGATTTGGATCGGAAAAAATCGCAACTTCTCCAACAAGTCGCTAAGACACCAGCCTCAAGGTGGGCGCCAACTGTCGTAGTTCTAACTCTGACAGTAATGTAGGGGGGTAGGTATGGAGAGGCAAGATCTTAGGATATGGAGTAGTTGTAAGCACACGATGTTTATGAGTTCAGGCCCTTCTCAGAAGAAGTAATAGCTCTACGTCTCGGAGCCCGGAGGCGGTCGACTGGATTATGTGTGTATGAATTACAGGGGTGCGAACCCTTTACACTGAGGAGGGGGTGGCTTATATAGAGTTCGCCAGACCCCTCCGGCCCTCAGTTATGCAGGATTTTAAGTACATTAAGGCTGGGCGTTACTGGTAATGCCTCTAATAAAGTGATGTGATGACCATAAAAGCTACTAACACTACTGGAATCAGCTACTTTGCCATCTGCCAGTTCTTTGCCGTCCGCTAGCAGACGACAAAGAAGCTCTTTGCCATCAGCTTCCAAAAAGCAGACGGCAAAGACCAAATTTGCCATCAGCCAGTTCTTTGCCGTCTGCTAGCGGACGGCAAAGATTCTTTGTCGTCGGCTAGCGGACGGCAAAGAGGAAGGGGCCCCACTGACAAGCTGCAAAAAAAAACCTAATGGCCCCCTCTTTGCCGTCCGCTAGCGGACGGCAAAGAGCAAGAAGGCGGAAGGCAAAGGGGGGCGGACGGCAAAGAGGGAGGGCCCCACGTAACGTTAACGGCCGCGCCCCACACCCCCCCTCTCTCTTTCTCTCCCACCAGTTACTCTCGCCGCCGCCCCGTCGCACCACCCCGCCGCCGCCCCAGCGCCCCCCGCCTAGTCGCCCCACCACCCCGCCGCCGCCCCGCCGCCCTGTCGCCCCCGCCGCCCTGCCGTCTGGGCGCCGCCACGCCTCGGCGCCCCGGCACCTTCGCGCCCCGCCGCCCCGGCCGGACCCGGCGCCGCCGCCCCAGGCCGCCCCGCCCCCCTCCTCCGCCGCCCCAGGCCGCACCGCCCCCCTCCTCCACCCAGGTGAGCTCTCTGCTTCCTTGTTTTCCTTTTTTCTATTTTTTTAGTTTTAGGTTCATGTTTAGTTTAGATTTAGTTTTAGTTTTAGTTTTAGGATTAGTTTTAGGTTTATAGGTTTAGTTTTAGTTTAGTTTTAGGTTTAGATTTAGTTTTTTCCTTTTTCTGTTTTTTTAGTTTTAGGTTTAGGTTTAGTTTAGTTTTAGGAAAGAAGAAGAAGAGAAAAAGAGGAGAGGAGAAGAAGAAGAAGAGGAGGAGGAGAACAAAAAAGAAGAAGAGGAAGAAGAAGAGAAAAAAGAGGAGAGGAGGAGAAGAAGAAGAGGAAAAAGGAAAGGAGGAGGAGGAGGAAGAAGAAGAAGAAGAAGAAGAAGAAGAAGAAGAAGAAGAAGAAGAAGGAAAAAAACGGAAGAAAAGGAAGAAGAGGAAGAAGAAGAAAAGGAAAAAAAACCCGACCCAACACGGTACCCAGACCCCGACCCGGCACCCCGACACGACACACCGACCTCAAGACCCCGACCCCGACACCCCGACCCCAAGACCCCGA
This sequence comes from Aegilops umbellulata, assembly GCA_032464435.1. Classification (NCBI taxonomy): domain Eukaryota; kingdom Viridiplantae; phylum Streptophyta; class Magnoliopsida; order Poales; family Poaceae; genus Aegilops; species Aegilops umbellulata. The sequence continues at coordinate 488,294,780 of CP136057.1, forward strand.
CCCCGACCCCGACACCCCGACCACGAGCCTGACCCGACACCCCGACCCCGACACCCCGACCCCGACCCCGACACCCCGACCACCCGAGCCTGACCCGAACCCCGACCCCGAGCCTGACCCGACACCCTGACCCCGACACCACACCCCGACCCCGAAACAACACCCCGACACAGACACGGCACTACCCCGACATCGACATGACACCCCGACCCCCCGACCCCGAAACAACACCCCGACCCCGACACGGCACCCCGACACCGACAAGACACCCCGACCCCCGACACCTCCCGAAAAGGTGTTCTTTGGCCTTCCAGAGGCCGACGGGGTCATATATTTGTGAATTATTAGTTAGGTCATATATTTTTCGATTTTGTTATGAAAAACATCATATATAATTGTGTTGATCGTGTAGTTTTAAATGTGCAGTTGTTTCATCGCTGCGAGGTTTGGTGTTCGACGACCTCGCCGTGCGTTTGACGAGCTCTGCCCCTTCGTTCACGGGTGAGCACAAATGACAAGTCCTCCTCCCCCATTAATTATTTGATCTATTCCGATGAAACTTGATAGCTAGCTATATATGTGTCTTGAATCATCAGTATGCGTAACCAATATTTGTCTCTCGTTCGAAAGCGTCATAGTTATAAATATGCATGCATTTGCATATTTATAACCTTGATTCTTTCGAATTGTCCAACGCTATCCATGGACAGCCCGAGTATGTGTATATTGGGTTCGTTTTCCCATATGCTTTGCTCCGGATCCGACGCATATATTTCGTCAGTGCCTCCCCTGTTGTTCTCCGGGTACACATCCTCTCTGTTTATTGCAGAGACGTGTATCAGGAGAACAACGGGGAGGTGCTGCCGAAATTTTGCGTCGGATCCGGAGCATAGCATGGGAAAATGAACCCAATCTACACATACACGGGTGGGATTAGGACCTATCATTACCTATTAGAGTGTAGGTTGCATGGACGTAATAAAATTGACAAAGTAGATCAACTGATGAATATATACATGGTGAATTACATATATAATTGTTGTGTGTCCAGTAGCTCTGAAAGTCAAGATGAGTGACCATGCGTGGATGTATACCGGTCACACTGGTCAGAACAAATGGAGCGCTGAATGGTTCACAAAAACTAAGGGGTTTGTGCAAGCCGCATTTGCAAATGGCCAAAAGAAAACCTGGTGCCCCTGTTTCCGGTGCGGCAATTGGGAAAAGAAGACAGAGGCTGAAATGGGCAAACACCTGCAGAAGAGTGGTTTTACGCCCGATTATACGGTGTGGACATTTCATGGTGAGTCTGCCCAACGTGACCGAGCTAAGGTGGATCATCGTCGCACCGACGAGCATGGTACCGTGATGGAAAACATGGTGCAAGGCTATGATGATGCTCGGGATTCGGACGAGCAGATGGAGGAATCTGCAAAGGCCTTCAATGAAATGTTGGAGTCTTCGAAACGTCCGCTCCACGAGCACACTGAGCTTTGTCAGTTGGATGCCATCTCACAAGTAATGGCTCTGAAGGCTCAGTTCAACTTGGGCAGAGAATGCTATGACGCAATTATGACAGTATTTGGACGCTTTCTACCCAAAGGCCATGTAATGCCTGCAAACCTATACCAGTCGAACAAAATCCTCCGTGCACTGAAGATGCCCTATGAGAAGATACATGCCTGAGAGAAAGGATGTACCTTATTTAGGCTTGACTATGCGGACTTGAACTATTGTCCCATTTGCAAGTCTTCCAGGTATATTGTGGTAGACAACGGTATGGGTGAGAAGACACAGACCAAAATCCCCGTTAGTGTTCTTCGGTATATGCCAATCGTAGCAAGACTTCAACGTCTTTTCATGGTCGAAGAGACGGCCAGACAGATGACATGGCACAAAACAGGTAAAAGAACCGAACTAGATGCAGATGGGAATCTGATGATGGTACACACATCGGATGGTGTTGCGTGGAAAAAGTTTGATGAATTACATGCTGACAAAGCAGCAGATCCGAGGCATCCTCAAGTCGGCATCAACACGGATGGGTTCAGTGTGTTTGGTATGTCGGCAGCCCAATACAGTTGTTGGCCCGTATTTGTCTTTCCACTCAATCTCCCCCCGGACAGATTATGCAAAGAAAGAACATTTTCCTGACGTTGATAATTCCAGAAAGACACGAGATTTATACTGGTTCGGGCCACCGTTGTGGTGTAATACCCTACTTCAGTGTGGTGGTGGTGGATTGCCTCTGGGGCTGATGATGAATAGTACAAGGGGAAGAACAACCTCCTAAGGTTGAGGTGTTCTTGTGCTGGGTGAACCGGTGGATCCGAACTCTCTCCTATACTATGGTGGCTAGCTCTACTTATATAGGCCCTGGTCCTCTTCCCAAATATTGAGCGGGAAGGGAGCCAACAACGGCGGGCAAATTTGAAGGGGGACAGCTAGTACAAGCTATCCTGACAAAAGTGGTCTTCCCCTGCGAAAGGCTCTGGTGGTGACGCCGTCTTGGGCTCCACGATGACCTCTGTCCTGCCGTCCTTCTGGTCTTGGTCTCATTGCACCAATAAGGCAACCGTTGCCTGATGCCTCGGTACTCCTCGCCTGCGCTAGCCTCCTTAGCACCAAAGTGGAAAAAAGGACGTTGCGCGCGCTGGCGCCCGCCTGGTCTCGATCGTCATGGCTCACGTCACGAGAGCCTCGTGAGGTTTGCCCCACCTTGATATCTCCGCTCCTCGTGAGCCTGCCTGGCTAGGCCACTCCTGAGGAGGTCTTGTGTCGTCCGCCTCGCGAGGCTTGGCCCCTCGTGAGGGTCTTGGATGCCTCGCTGATGAAGATGGGCCGTACGACCCGCTAACTTAGCCACGCCATGGGCCGCAGGCAGGCAAGTCTGGGACCCCCGTTCCAAGAACGCCGATAAACCATTCCCACCATGTGTTTTCGGGGAAGAGGACCAGAGGCATGAGATAAGAAGAGGGCAGGCTACCGCCGTAGAAGAGGTCGATTCCCCCGTTAACTTGAGCACATCATTCTGAAGGAAATATGCCCTAGAGGCAATAATAAACTTGTTATTTTATATTTCCTTATATAATGATAAATGTTTATTATTCATGCTAGAATTGTATTAACCGGAAACTTGATACATGTGTGGATACATAGACAAAACACCGTGTCCCTAGTAAGCCTCTACTAGACTAGCTCGTTAATCAAAGATGGTTGAGTTTCCTAACCATAGACATGTGTTGTCATTTGATGAACGAGATCACATTATTAGGAGAATGATCTGATGGACAAGACCCATCCGTTAGATTAGCATTATAATCATAAAGTTTTATTGCTATTGCTTTCTTCATGACTTATACATATTCCTTTGAGTATGAGATTATGAAACTCCCGGATACCGGAAGAATACCTTGTGTGCTATCAAACGTCACAACATAACTAGGTGATTACAAAGATGCTCTACAGGTATCTCCGAAGGTGTCTTGTTGGGTTGGCTTGAATCGAGATTAGGATTTGTCACTCCGAGTATCGGAGAGGTATCTCTGGCCCTAATGCACATCATAAAAAGCCTTGCAAGCAAAGTGACTAATGATTTAGTTGCGGGATGATGTATTACGGAACGAGAAAAGAGACTTGCCGGTAACGAGATTGAACTAGGTATGAAGATACCGATGATCGAATCTCGGGCAAGTAACATACCGATGACAAAGGGAATAGCATATGTTGTCATAACGGTTCGACCGATAAATATCTTCGTAGAATATGATCCAATATGAGCATCCAGGTTCCGCTATTGGTTATTGACCGAAGCGTCTCGGTCATGTCTACATAGTTCTCAAACCCGTAGGGTCCACACGCTTAACGTTCGATGGCGATTTTGTATTATATGAGTTATGTGATTTGGTGACCAAATGTTGTTCGGAGTCCCGTATGAGATCACGGACATGACAAGGAGTCTCTAAATGGTCGAGAGGTAAAGATTGACATATAGGACGATGGTATCCGAACACATAAAGTGTTCCGGAGGGTACCGGGTACATATCGGGTCACCGGAACGGGTTTTGGGCACCCCTGGCAAAAGATATGGGCCTTATGGGCCAAGAGGGGAAACGCACTAGCCACAAAGGGGCTGGTGCGCCCCCCATATGTGCTGGCCAAATTGGAGTAGAAAAGGGGAATGAGGAAATGAAAAAGGGAATAGGATTCCCCCTTCCCCCTCTTCCCTTCCTACTCCGAATAGGAATAGGAAAGGGGGGAGGCCGAATTGGGAGGACCCCAAGTAGGATTCCTCGTACTTGGGGCGCCCCCTTGGCTGCCTCTCCTCCCCTCCATCCTATATATATGTGGGGGAGGCACTGCTAGAACACACAACAAACATTGTTAGTTGTGTGCGGCGCCCCCCTCAACAGTTTACGCCTCCGGTCATATGCACGTAGTGCTTAGGCGAAGCCCTGCTCGATCACTTCACCATCATTGTCACCACGCCACCGTGCCGACAGAACCCTCACTCGACACTTTGCTGGATTGTCTCTTGCTCGAAGTTCTGGCAGAATTTTGCACAAAGAAGAAAGAATGAGTTAGCAACGACAATGTTTTCAAAGCTCTTGAGAACTCACTCGGAAGGGAAAAGGTACCTTCAAGCATGATGTACGTTTTCTTTGCAAGGCTCCCCAAGTATTCCTCCATCTCCTCTCTCTTTTGGGTGAGCTGGCCCACCTTGTCGGCGAAGACGATCTTCTCTTCCTTAAGTTGGGCAGCTTCCTTCTTCACCTCTTCAATGGAAGTCTTTAGGGTTGCATTCTCCTCTTCAAGTTTTCCGACTAAAGCTAGCTTCGGTTCAGCGGCCTCAGTCTTCTCCTTGGCCACCCCGCCCGCGAGTTCCTCATCCTTCTTATCCAGGGCCTGCTTCATGTTGTCTAAAGAAATAACATTCCTGATTCGTGCTTGAAGTTGTTGGTTTTCACTACGCACATCTATTCGAGTAAAACTACTAGGTTGAAGGACAGAACAAAAGTACAATAGTACATTCGGTCGACAGAAGTTACCTCCCATGGTCTTCACCTCAGTCTGAGCATGCTCCAAGTTCTTTTTGGTCAATTCTAAGTCCAGTTCGATTTAGATTTTCTCCTTCTTCAGAGCAACAGACTGAGTTCCAGGTTCACGAGGTTTTTGAGATCAACAAAAAAGATGACTCAGTCGACGAAGAGAAAGATACTCAAAGTATTTCCAGATTGCTACCACCAAAAATATTCTAAGATCCCCGCCGAATTAAACTTTCGATGGTGGTCTCAGGAACTACACCCAGTGGGTGCACTCAGCATGCCCCCACTGGATCAATCCCCACTCGGCGCGGCCTGACCGGTCCGAGTGGAGGACTACAAAAAAATCTGAGACCCCCGCCGAATTAAACATCCGACGGCAGTCTCGGGGACTACACCTAGTGGGTGCACTTAGCGTGCCCCCACTGGGTCAATCCCCACTCGGCGCGGCCTGACCGGCCCTAGTGGTGAGATACAAGCAAAAAATCTTAAACCCCCACCGAATCAAATATTCGATGGCGGTCTCGGGGACTACACCCAGTGGGTGCACTCAGCGTACCCCCACTAGATTTATTTCCCACTCGGTATGTCCTGACCGGTACGAGTGGAGGACTATAGAATGCAAAACTATGACCAAATGAGTACTGAATCAAGAACACCTAGTGGGTGTGCAGAATCAAGACGGATGGGATAAAATCCAATCGGAAATCAACTTACAATTGTACTTACTCGGACATTCGCTTGAAGGGCCGAACTGGCATCGTAAGCAGACTTGCTAGCTTCGTACACTTCCTTAATACGCTGCATCATCAGGCCAGCCTCAATCATGGCCTCCTTGCTGGTCCCTGTCTGGTCCTCAGGAACATGATGCAAAGTGAATGCACTAGGCGCTGGGGTTGATGATGCAGTCGGAGGGATCAGCACTTGAGATTGGCCAGTAGGTCCTGAATCTGGAAGATTCGACACCAAAGACGAAGTGCTTGACGGTGCAGCCGTACTGATGGTACCAATGCCAGATGAACCACCTGGCTCCTGAGGTGCTGCCGCAGGCTGTGCACGGGGTGTTCGGCTCGACGGTACTCTTCGAGCAAGACCTTAGGGAGTTGCCGAGGTCGTACCTGTGTCATCTGCGTCCTTCTGAGGCTCATCTTCATTGTCATCGGCCAAATGGATGATGTCTATTGGCACTGCAATCACTCGAAAACGGAAACTCATTCAATTGTTGAGTCCACCACTAAAGCGAAACATAGTGAAAGTTTGACATACCTCGCCGAGAAGTTGCCATATCCGCAGTTCCCACTTCTGTGTGTTCCCCATCAATTTGCATGGGCGATGTTACCAAAGTAGCAGCCCTAGCACAATTCTCACTCGGTCAACAAAAACATGAAGGTCTGTAGTGAGAGGATCGAGAAGAGGTGTCTAGAGGGGGGTGATTAGACACTAAGTGCCAAAGTTGCAGTTTTTAAACTTTTTCGGTTTAAGTGGAGTTTTAGGCACAAGTTTAATGATCAAGCAAGCATGCAAAGAGTATACGAGCAGCGGAAAGTAAAGCATGCAACTTGCAAGAATGTAAAGGGAAGGGTTTGGAGAATTCAAACGCAATTGGAGACATGGATGTTTTTGGCGTGGTTCGGATAGGTGGTGCTATCTTACATCCACGTTGATGGAGACTTCAACCCACGAAGGGTAACGGTTGCGTGAGTCCACGGAGGGCTCCACCCACGAAGGGTCCACGAAGAAGCAACCTTGTCTATCCCACCATGGCCATCGCCCATGAAGGACTTGCCTCACTAGCGGTAGATCTTCACGAAGTAGGCGATCTCCTTGCCCTTACAAACTCCTTGGTTCAACTCCACAATCTTGTCGGAGGCTCCCAAGTGACACCTAGCCAATCTAGGAGACACCACTCTCCAAGAAGTAACAAATGGTGTGTTGATGATGAACTCCTTGCTCTTGTGCTTCAAATGATAGTCTCCCCAACACTCAACTCTCTCTCATAGGATTTGGATTTGGTGGAAAGAATATTTGAGTGGAAAGCAACTTGGGAAAGGCTAGAGATCAAGATTCATATGGTAGGAATGGAATATCTTGAGCTCAACACAAGGGTAGGTGGTTCTCTCTAAGAAAATGTGTATTGGAAGTGAAGATCTGTTCTGATGGCTCTCTCCATGAGTGAAGAGGAGGTGGAGGGGTATATATAGCCTCCACACAAAATCCAACCGTTACACACAATTTACCAATCTCGGTGGGACCGAATCAACAAACTCGGATGGACCGATTTAGTAAACCTAGTGACCGTTAGGATTTTCGGTGGGACCGATATGCAACTCGGTAGGACCGATATGGTTAGGGTTAGGGCATAGCGTAATCTCGGTGAGAACGATTAAACAAACTCAGTGTGACCGATTTTGGTAATTAGCTAACCAGAGAGTTGGTCAGGCAAACTCGGTGGGACCGATTACTAAACTCGGTTGGACCGATTTTGGTAATAGGTTAACCAAAGAGTTTGCATTGTAATCTCGGTAGTACCGATTGCTCAAACTCGGTGAGACCGATTTTGACAATGGACGTACACAGTGTGATTGCAATCCCATCTCGGTGAGACCGAGATCCCTATCGGTAGAACCGATTCGCTTAGGGTTTGGCAGTGGCTATGACATGTGAAACTCGGTGGTCCGGGTTGAAAGAATCGGTAGGGCCGAGTTTGACTTTAGGTTTAGGTCATATGTGGAAGTGAGAAAGTAGCTGAGGGTTTTGGAGCATATCACTAAGCACATGAAGCAATAGGCTCATTAAGCAACACCTCATCCCTTCTTAATAGTATTGGCTTTTCCTATAGACTCAATGTGATCTTGGATCACTAAAATGTAAAATGAAGAGTCTTGATCTTGAAGCTTTAGCCAATCCTTTGTCCTTAGCATCTTGAAGGAGTTCGCACATCCTTTAGTCCATGCCACTCCATTGTTGAACTTATCTGAAACATACTAGATAAAAGTGTTAGTCCAACAAGAGATATGTTGACATTAATTACCAAAACCACCTGGGGAGCACTTGTGCTTTCAATCTCCCCCTTTTTGGTAATTGATGGCAACATACATCAAAGCTTTAGATAAAGATATAAAGAATAGCAAGTAAAGATTTGGAAGAATATGTAACAACCATAGGCTCCCCCTACATGTATGCAATCATGTGAATATAAAATATAGAAGCATGTGAGAGCATAACCATGACAGAGTAGGCAATGTGTTACATGTATCTTGTCCATATGCATCAGAGCAAAAGATTATTAAGGAAAATACCTTCATTCTCATGAGTCCTTCTTGCAAACAGTATGTACATAAGCAAGAATTCCTCATACTCACGATTCTGATGCATATACTTACCTTGTAGTCTTGGGTTGGCTTAGGATGGAATGAACCTGCACAAACAAGGTTAGATAACACAGGTACATCCACTAGCCATAGCAAACAAAAGAAACCACAAGAATACCAAGACTGGGATGACATGTAGATAATGAGTACAAGGTACCACATTGGATTAGACATGTCCCCAAGAATAAAGATATGCAATGAATTTGAATGATTTCTTTCCCTTAGATGTCTTGCTCCCCCTGAATCTGATATGGGATATTGGGAGAAAATAGGGAACAGCAAATCAGAGCTGAAAGATACAAATGGATAGAGCTTAATGCAAATAAGCACATATGAACATGTATTTCCCCCAAAAAGACATGTGGCATCTCTCCTCTTGAACATCAAGCATCTGGGATCCTTGAGTATTCTCTCCCTCTAGAGATCTCTTTCTCCCCCTTAATACCCTCTCCCTTGTAGGTGATAAGCTTTGATGTGATCTCTCTCTCCCCCTTTGACATCAATTTCCAAGAAGGGCTTTCTGGAATCTGTCGAATGGGTTTGGTCCTTGAGACTCAGCACAAAGCAATGGATAAAACTGTGATGCTTGTAGAGGACAAGATTCATTGAGTGGAGCTGGATCATAGGAAATATAGAACAAGTGGCAAACTGTTTTTCCTGTTGTGACATCGGTGGCACCGAGCGGCATGTTTCGGTGGTACCGAAAGGATTCGGTTGGGCCGAAAACTACAAGTCGGTGAAACCGAGTTCATCACAGAGAAAAACACTTGTCACCTCACCTCACTTGACAATTATGATCTCACAAAGATTTGCAATGAATTATCTAAAAGATTTGCGATGAATTGGATGCAGAAAATGCAGAACAAAAACAAAAAGAAAAGACAAGAAACTGAAAGATCTAGATGAAAGGGGAAACAAATATGCAAGAAACAAATGCAATAACACAGAAAAGAACACAAGAGAACTTCATCTAGAGTTGGGCGGTGACATAGTCACCTATGTTAGAGTATATTGACTTAGGAGTCAAGTGAGAGCACTTGATCATAGGTCATACTCATCGTTTAAGCTCAAAATGGGGTTACCATTTTTCGTTTAAGCATCTTGATGTATTCACATCTTGTTGAGCTGCTTTGACTCATGACTTGGAGTAAAGCTTCTCTAAGATGGAATAACATACCTTGGGTGGTGGTGTGGATCTTGCTCATGTAGTTGAACTTGTGTGGGTGCTCAAGGTTGATGTAGCTTATCAAGAATTTGGAGCACCACTTGGAATTTGAGTCCATCTACCTTCATGGGTTAGTTCTTGCAAGGAAGAGCACTTGTGTATCCAAAAAAATGACAATCATGAAGCTCAACATAGAATTTGTCAAAGGATATGTTTGAATGGTTTTGTGCTTCCTTGTCTTCAACCACCATTGTGTAGAGACTTGGTGATGTAGAGATTGCTCAAGATGTGAGTGAGTTGCAATCTCATAGAATTAGATTCAACCAAGTACCTACATGGGTTAGATAACATGCAAGATGCAAATTTGTCCAAGACATAAGATAATCATCATAAGAGATATATCATGGATTAGTCATAAACTCATGTCTTGCATGTATCAAATGGAGTTCCTACTCCAAGTTTGAAGCATCAATGATGTTCAATTCACCTCTTAACCTGCAAAACACTTTCTCATCAAGTGGTTTAGTGAATATATCCGCCAATTGCTTATCGGTGCGAACATGCTTAAGGTTAATGTCCCCTTTGGCAACATGATCTCAAATGAAATGATGACGAACTTCAATATGCTTAGTTCGAGAGTGTTGCACGGGATTGTGAGCAATCTTAATAGCACTTTCATTATCACATAGCAATGGAACATGTTTCACATAGATCCCATAATCTTTAAGAGTTTGGGTCATCCAAAGTAATTGAGCACAACATGAACCAGCGGCAATGTATTCCGCTTCGGCGGTGGATAAGGATACCGAGTTTTGTTTCTTGGAAGACCAAGACACAAGAGATCTACCAAGAAATTGACAAGTACCCGAAGTGGACTTTCTATCAACCTTGTCTCCGGCATAATCCGAGTCGGAATAGCCAACAAGATCAAAAGAGGACCTCTTAGGATACCAAATGCCAAATTTTGGTGTATGAATTAAGTATCTCACTATCCTATTCACAGCTTTAAGATGACATTCTTTAGGAGCAGCTTGATATCGTGCACACATGCACACACTTAGCATAATATCGGGACGTGAGGCACATAGATATAACAATGAACCGATCATAGAGCGATAAACCTTTTGATCAACCGGTTCACCATCTTTGGTCAAATCAAGATGTCCACTAGTAGGCATGGTGTAGGCATACCTTTGCATTCTTGCATATTGAACTTCTTGAATAAGTCTTTGGTGTACTTCGTTTGAGAGACAAATGTACCTTACTTAGTTTGCTTGATTTGCAAACCGAGAAAGAATTTGAGTTCACTCATCATAGACATCTCAAACTTCTCCGACATTAGCTTTCCAAACTTTTCACTAAAATGAGGGTTAGTAGAACCAAATATGATATCATCTACATAAATTTGGCACACAAATAGTTCTCCATCAACCCTTTTAGTAAAAGAGTAGAATCAATTTTTACCAATTTCAAAGCCTTTTTCAGTAAGGAACTTGGTCATGCATTTATACCATGCTCTAGGAGCTTGTTTAAGACCATAAAGGGCTTTGTGAAGTTTGTAAACATGATTAGGTTTCTTAGGATTAACAAAGCCGGGAGGTTGCTTAACATAAACTTTCTCCTCAATTTTGCCATTTAGAAAAGCACTTTTAATGTCCATTTGGTATAAGGTGATATCATGGTGATTAGCATAGGCAAGTAAGATGCGAATGGACTCAAGTCTAGCAACGGGAGCATATGTCTCACCATAGTCCATACCTTCAACTTGTGTATAGCCTTGGGCGACGAGATGTGCTTTGTTGCGAACCACTTGTCCATCTTCATCTTGCTTGTTGCAAAACACCCATTTGGTACCAATGATGTTGTGGTTGTTGTCGGTCTTCTCGACCAATGTCCACACTTGATTTCTCTCAAAGTTGTGTAGCTCTTCATGCATAGCGTTTATCCAATCCGGATCCTTCAATGCTTCTTCAACCTTCATAGGTTCAATTTTAGAAATGAATGAGCAATGTTCACAAAAGTTAGCTAAACGAGTTTTAGAGCGATTGATTCTCCCGGTCTGGATATCTTTGTAGATTTGCTCGACGGGATGATCTTTGGCAATTCTTGCTCGAACTCGTGTAAGCTTTTGCTTGGGTCGGGGTGGAACATCCTCTTCATCTTGTTCTTCCTCTTCTTGGCCTTCTTCATGGTTGACGTTGATGTTCTCTTGTCGTGGTGGAGAAGGAGGTTGTTGATGTTCATCTTGGTGTACTTCCTTGTTTTCTTCATCTTGACGTGTCCCACTCGTGGATGCTTCCGTATCAACTCTTGGTTCACCTTGACGTGATGTAGAAGCTTCCACTTGGACGGACGAGTTACTCTCCTTCATTTTCGTTGGACGAATCTTGCCAATGGACAAGTCTTGAATTGCTTCCGAAGGGTCTTTGTCTCCTACATCAATTGGCAATTGCTCTACTTGCGAGCCGTCAGATTCATCAAATTTCACATCTACCGTCTCTTCAACCTTTCGGGTGAAATTATTGTAGACACGGTAAGTGTGAGAGTTTGAGCCATAACGAAGTAGAAAACCATCATGAGACTTAGGAGCAAATTTAGAACGACGATGCTTGTCAAGAATGTAGCACTTTGAGCCGAATACTCGAAAGTATCCAACTTGGGGTTTGTTACCGGTGAGGAGCTCGTATGCCGTCTTGCCGAGTAGCTTGTGAAGATACAAGCGATTTGTTGCATGACAAGCTGTCTCAACCGCTTCTGCCCAAAAGTGCTTTGGCGTCTTGTACTCATCAAGCATCGTTCTTGCCATTTCGATGAGCGTCCGGTTCTTCCGCTCAACAACTCCATTTTGTTGAGGTGTGTACGTAGCCGAGAACTCGTGTGAAATCCCTTCTTCGTCAAGAAAGGTGTCCACATTTGCGTTCTTGAATTCTGTTCCATTGTCGCTGCGAACCTTCCTGATCTTCACTTCAAATTGATTTTGGGCCTTCCTAGCAAAGTTTTTGAAGATCTTTTGGACCTGCGATTTATCATCAAGAAAGAACACCCACGTAAATCTTAACAAAACATCAACTATAACTAGACCAAAAGAATTTCCACCGAGACTCTTGTAGGCGTTGGGACCAAAAAGATCCATATGAAGTAGCTCAAGTGGCCTCCTTGTGGTCATGATGTTCTTCACGGGATGCCTTCCTCCAACCTGTTTACCCGCTTGACAAGCACTGCAAAGTCTATCCTTATCAAATATGACATCGTTAACTCCAAGGATATGATTTCCTTTAATAAGCTTGTCAAGGTTTCTCATGCCAACGTGACCTAGTCGTCTATGCCACAACCAACCTTTTGAGGATTTAGCAATAAAGCAAGTTTTAGGTTGTGCCTTTTTAGTGAAATCAACAATGTAAAGATCACCTCTACGTATACCGGTAAAGACCATTTTATGATTGTCTCTACGAAACACTTGGCAATCTACTTCGGTGAATAAGACATTGAAACCGAAATCCGCAAGTCTAGAAACTGAAAGTAAATTATATCCAAGAGATTCAACGAGCATGACATTTTGTATGGAGCTATCCTGTGAGATGGCCACCTTACCAAGGCCAACCACCTTACCCTTTGAATTATCACCAAAGGTGACATATTTTCGAGGGCCGTCATTTTCAGCAAGATCATTGAACATATCTTCGTCTCCGGTCATATGATCAGTACAACCACTATCAAGGACCCACTCCTTTCCTCCAGCCATGTAGCCGCGAAGATTTTCCATAAGACCAAAATGTCTCATTGCATCATCAAGATCATAGTCACTATCATCATCTTCATCATAGTATCCATGTTCAACATCATCTTGTGATTGATCAAATCCTAGGGAGGGTAATTCATTAGGTACATGATCATCAAAGTGGTTACCTTTATGAATTCTTATAGCTTCGGATATGATATCACTAATGATTCCAACATTTCCTTTAGCATGCATGAGATTGGTAAGCTCAAATAGACAATCACCAAAACTAGGATCACTAGAGTTCATCTTACTCAAGGCAATAGATTAATGGAGAATTTCATCTAAATTTTTCAAGGAATAATCGGGAAATCGTTACTCAAGAAATTTCCATATGGTATAGGCACACTTAAGAGTAGGCAAACTAGCAATCAGATTTTTGGGCAATCCTCTAATGATGAGCTCAACAGTTCTAAGATTGCAAATCATGTCAACATCTTCATCTAGGGTAGGATGCAAAGGATCAATATGAGGTGCACAAGGACTAGCAATGTACTTGTTCAAATGATATTCATTGAAAATTACAAGCATCTCATTTTTCCACTCATGAAAATACTCTCCATCAAGAATGGGCACTCTATGTCTAAGAATCCCTAAAGTAGACACATCCATATTCCTCCAAAGGTGTTTAAACCAAGGCAATGGAGAACAAAGCTTTGATACCAATTGAGAGGATCGAGAAGAGGTGTCTAGAGGGGGGTGATTAGACACTAAGTGCCAAAGTTGCAGCTTTTAAACTTTTTCGGTTTAAGTGGAGTTTTAGGAACAAGTTTAATGATCACAATACATATCAAGCAAGCATGCAAAGAGTATATGAGCAGCGGAAAGTAAAGCATGCAACTTGCAAGAATGTAAAGGGAAGGGTTTGGAGAATTCAAACGCAATTGGAGACATGGATGTTTTTGGCGTGGTTCGGATAGGTGGTGCTATCCTACATCCACGTTGATGGAGAGTTCAACCCACGAAGGATAACGGTTGCATGAGTCCACGGAGGGCTCCACCCATGAAGGGTCCACGAAGAAGCAACCTTGTCTATCCCACCATGGCCATCGCCCACGAAGGACTTGCCTCACTAGCGGTAGATCTTCACGAAGTAGGCGATCTCCTTGCCCTTACAAACTCCTTGGTTCAACTCCACAATCTTGTCGGAGGCTCCCAAGTGACACCTAGCCAATCTAGGAGACACCACTCTCCAAGAAGTAACAAATGGTGTGTTGATGATGAACACCTTGCTCTTGTGCTTCAAATGATAGTCTCCCCAACACTCGACTCTCTCTCATAGGATTTGGATTTGGTGGAAAGAAGATTTGAGTGGAAAGCAACTTGGGGAAGGCTAGAGATCAAGATTCATATGGTAGGAATGGAATATCTTGAGCTCAACACAAGGGTAGGTGGTTCTCTGTCAGAAAATGTGTATTGGAAGTGAAGATCTGTTCTGATGGCTCTTTCCACGAGTGAAGAGGAGGTGGAGGGGTATATATAGCCTCCACACAAAATCCAACCGTTACACACAATTTACCAATCTCGGTGGGACCTAATCAACATAGTCGGTCGGACCGATTTAATAAACCTAGTGACCGTTAGGATTTTCGGTGGGACCGATATGCAACTCGGTAGGACCGATATGGTTAGGGTTAGGGCATAACGTAATCTCGGTGAGACCGATTACACAAACTCGGTGTGACCGATTTTGGTAATTAGCTAACCAGAGAGTTGGTCAGGCAAACTCGGTGGGACCGATTACTAAACTCGGTTGGACCGATTTTGGTAATAGGTTAACCAGAGAGTTTGCATTGTAATATCGGTAGTACCGATTGCTCAAACTCGGTGAGACCGATTTTGACAATGGATGTACAAAGTGAGATTGAAATCCCATCTCGGTGAGACCGAGATCCCTATCGATAGAACCGATTCGCTTAGGGTTTGGGAGTGGCTATGACATGTGAAACTCGGTGGTGCCGGGTTGAAAGAATCGGTAGGGCCGAGTTTTACTTTAGGTTTAGGTCATATGTGGAAGTGAGAAAGTAGCTGAGGGTTTTGGAGCATATCACTAAGCACATGAAGCAAGAGGCTCATTAAGCAACACCTCATCCCTTCTTAATAGTATTGGCTTTTCCTATAGACTCAATGTGATCTTGGATCACTAAAATGTAAAATGAAGAGTCTTGAGCTTGAAGGTTTAGCCAATCCTTTGTCCTTAGCATCTTGAAGGTGTTCCCACATCCTTTAGTCCATGCCACTCCATTGTTGAACTTATTTGAAACATCCTAGATAAAAGTGTTAGTCCAACAAGAGATATGTTGACATTAATTACCAAAACCACCTGGGGAGCAGTTGTGCTTTCATGCAGCAATAAGATAGAAAGTGAAAAGGAAGAAGCACTCACGTTGAAGCGATGGGCACAGTAACCTTTATCCTGGGCAGGGCCTTCCGAGGTTTACGTGGAAAAGTCTTGGCTTGCTTGGCGATTTTTTCAGTTGGGTCAGGAGTTGGCGTCCGAGTGCGCTTCTGGTTCCTGACACTCGACACAACAACCTTGCCTTGGTTAGCCACCGGATCTTGAGTCTGCTTGGTATGTCGCTCGGTGCATGGTGGTGAATCGACTTCTTCGCTATCATCAGAGTCGTCGTTTTCGTCTTCACTGATTTCAGCATAATCAATATCAGGACTCCCACCCTCGCTTTCCATTCCTCCAGCGAATTGTTCCCCGTTCGGCATGGGCGAGTACATCTTCGTGAATGCCTGCAAGACACGGATTACAAAATCAGTCGGGTTCCAATACAGTAGCGTGTTGAAAACAGAGAAAATTCACTCGACAAGCTATGTCTCACCTTTCCTGGTGGATGCTCGGCATCGAAAGGCAGAATTCATTTGGCTCTGTGTGAGTTGTCACGGGCTCCGGTGATGCTCCTAAGCCACTAGGGCACGGTATCCTCACTGAGTTCTTCTGGATGAGACCGAGCAGTGTCGTCTGCACCCGAGTAGAGCCACATGGGATGATCGCGCGCTTGCAAAGGCTGGATGCGTCAACTGAGAAACACCTCCGGGAGATCCAAGCCCGTCACTCCACCCCAGATCAGCTCGAAAACTGCTTCAACAAAATACCCACCTCGCCCTTCTCCTCCTCATATATGGTCAGCGAACGGGGGGCGTGGAGTCTCTCCAGAGAGAAAGGGGGAAGTCCAGTCAACGCACTAGGAGTCGGAATGTCAGTGCAGTAAAACTAGGTCGACTGCCAACCCCTTACTGACTTAGGAAAAGTCATGGAAGGGAAGGCGCTTCTACCTCTCATCTGGACACCCAAACCCCCACACATTTGGATCACGTGGGTTTTCGCGTCACTCAGATTGGCTTTCTTGGGATCGGCAATTAAAAATATGTTTGAATCACCCCCAATGAGGATGGCATCCCAAGAAGTTTTTGCACATTGAGACAAAGACAACAAGACATGATATGGTGTTCGGAGTAAAGTGGTGGATCTGCACATCGAAGAAGTTCGAGAAACCATGAAAGAATGGATGCGGAGGCAAGGAAAAACCTCCCTCCACATGTGTAAGAAGAAGAACCCGCTCGCCGTCATGCGGCATGAGCTTGGTCTCCCCCTCCGGAAACCTCCAAGATCCAGGGGCTAGCATGCCAACGGCGATGAGTCCCTCAAGTTCATCCCCCGTGACCAACGAGGGGATCCCATCACCCTGGATCCAGCCCGGTGGCAGAGCGTACCGCGAGCTCGACCCCCTCTTCCCCTTGGCCACCTACTTGGCACGCTCTAGTGCCTTCGTCTTGTCCTTTGCCATCCCCACGGTGGTCGACGGGAGCGAACAGGGCGGCGCTGCGCTGAGGTGGGTGAAGCAGAGAGGCGGAGGAGAAAGGGGAAAAGTGGAGGACATTGTTGCATGCCTTGGCTGCGTCGACTTTTATACCCGCACGTCCGAGTGGATGACCTGTGGGCCAGCGCAATCTACGCGCATCCCACAACCGATGCCACGCCGATACGCAGCGAAAAAGGTGGGGAGAAGATCGAGGAGTCCCTACCCACTTGCCCTGCTTACCGTGCTGCAGCCGGCCCGCGCACTTCTCCAAATTTTGAATCTCGCAAAATCCGATCTCACCAAATCAATCGATTGCACCGGAGATATCCACACTACAAAAAATACACTTTCGTGATGATATGTGTTTGTCATAGTAGGTCACGTTTTCTGTCATGCATGTACATCCATGATGATTTTATGACAAAATCAAGATAGCCATACCTATGCTGTCGTAGAAGTGTTCCATGACATTACCAAAATTATCATCACGGAAGTGTCCACTTCCATGACGATAAATCGCGCATCATAGAAGTGCTTTCATCAAGGGTGACCGACACGTGGCATCCACCGTAATAGGTCGCTGTTAAGCTATCAGGTCTGGTTTTGGATCCGATAACCCGTTAACAGCCCGGACCAATGGGGATTTTCCACGTGTAAAATTCTTATTGGCCGGAGGAAACACGTGTTGGCTCACCGTTGTGACAGATGTCATCCACTCATTGGACAGGAGGCGCCTATGATACGTCCACACATGGCACGGCCCAACAAAGGCCCATTCCGATGAAAAGGCCGACTCATTTGACTTGGTCAAAAGGTAACGGGCCGGCCCACGGAAAGCCTGTTAACGACCTACTCATATATCGCCCATTTTCGGCCCGCTAACTCCTGGCCCGTTATGGCCTATCGGAATTAAGCCCAGTAACTTCATCTGGGCCATCCAATATAATTCCAGCCCGTTGTAACTTCTGGCCCATGTATGGCCCATGATGCCTTTCGGCCCATATGAGGCCCTTCGTAACTCTGGGCCCATTAAAGGCCCGAGATGAAACTAGCCCACAATGAACAGTGTATTACTTTATACCCATTAACGGCCCATTATTCCGTCGGCCACTTCCAGCCCGTGTTAACTTTCGGCCTTCTAAGGGCCCATTTATTCTTGGGCTCATTTCTAGAATTCGGTTTGTTATGGTCCGTTATTGGCGTGTTCCGTTTGTGGGCCAAATTCAGCCCGCGGTTACATTTGGCTAGTTTGTGGCCCGTTAACCCGTTGGGCTGTTTTCATAGAGTTATCAAATACAGCCTATTAATAGCCCGTTATGGTCCATGAATATTACTACCCATGTTTGGCAAAATGATTATACGCCCCGTAGAAGGCCCATGGATCCTACGGCCCGTAGAAGGCCAATGGATCCTACGGCCTGTAGAAGGCCCATGGATCGTACGACCCGTAGAAAGTCCATGGATTCTACGGCCCGTAGAAGGCCCATGGATCCTACGGCCAGTAGAAGGCCCATGGATCCTACGGCCCGTAGAAGGCCCATGGATCCTATCTCCCGTAGAAGACCAATGGATCCTACGGCCCGTAGAAGGCCCATGGATCATACGGCCCACAGGAGGCCCATGGTTACAACAGCCCGTGTGTTGCCATGATTATTGTGGCCTAGTTACCGAAAATAGGTTATTGTGGCCACTAGAAAAACGCGGAAAAAGAACTGCAGTGACTACAAGCAAACAACTTAACAAGACAATAAGGAAATAAATAAGCAAGCAACTAACGGTAGCCTATTACAGCTATTACACATATTACATCCACTGGGCATCAAAGTTCACCACTAGTGTAAATATAGGGAAGAAAGCAGCATATTACATACACTGGCCGTCAAAATTGGCCACCAGTGCAAATAAACGCGGCACCAAAACAAGAGCAACTTCAGAAGAGATCACGAAACATTATCCTGGGTATCCACCATGCTGGCAATAAGCTTAGCAAGCTTATTTGCTTTGTCTTGTTTGGCACTAAAATCCTCCAACGCTTGCTGTTAAACTAGAAAGTATGCATCTAAATGCTCCAGGGACTTCCGCAGTCCTTCCGCTTCTTGTCGCAGCATAGCTGATCGATGTCTTTCAGCTTGTAGTTGAGACTCAAGAAACCGAACTGATTTAGACAGTGAGTTTGAATAGCTTGTGCAAGCGGTAGTGGCCAGTAACATGAACAATAAACCAAGACAGGACTTTGGGGTTGTCTCACTGTCTTCAAGATACTCTTCCTTAGCTGTTTTATCAGCTTCGTTGGAGACCAACAAGGATGTCTCACTATCCTGAACCTTATCTGCATTACTTCCTTTACCATTGCTAAATAAGGCACTCTTCCCCAATATTCTGTCAGCATTCTAAAAGAAGAAACAAGAAGACACATCACAGGTTTAGCATGTACCAGTATATGAACTCATTTTGGTGAACCAGTTCATTAGTAAGGTGGACAAGATTAAACTACCAAGTCTTCTCTTGCCAAGTACTAGTACATAATAAAAGCATCAAACAAAC
Source organism: Aegilops umbellulata (assembly GCA_032464435.1). Classification (NCBI taxonomy): domain Eukaryota; kingdom Viridiplantae; phylum Streptophyta; class Magnoliopsida; order Poales; family Poaceae; genus Aegilops; species Aegilops umbellulata. The sequence goes on from CP136057.1 coordinate 488,314,489, forward strand.
ATATATCTATGTCCTATGGTCACTGCATTGTCTTGCCAAATCAAAATAGAGACACGGTTCAAATCATATCAGTTCAAGAAAAGCAACAGTGAAAGAATACAAAGTGTGGGAAACTACACAACACAACAAGATTTCAGATGGGTACCACGGGTCTACATGTACAACAACACTATTGGCTCTGTTGTGATGCTAGTAATGTGCATGATATGAGAAGTCAACTTTATACACAATTGAAATTGAAATCAACAGAGCTATTGATAAGAGCAAACCTATTAAAGAAACATGCATGAACATACCTGCTGTGCCATTGGAGTTTCAATTGGATCCTTCAATTTAAAAATAAGTTTGTATGAGTAAATACAGTGATACAAGAGCAAAGCAGTATGCATGCTAGCAATGGAATCTTAAATAAAAATAGTTGTTCTTCAGGTTTAGGCACTTGTTCTACATGAACAGAGTACAGTAATACGCAAGAATATAGTACTTAAAAATAGAAAATGAGCTCATAGACCTTACCACATTCTTGTTTCGGGACCAGTACAGAACAAGGCGTTCCCAGTCATCGTCCAGTAAATGTGTCTCATGAGAACGTAAGGGAATTTGATGAGTTTCGTTGCAAGTGAAGTACGTTTTCTTCAGGTAATTCTGATGCTGCCACCAAGCATTCTTGAAGATAGGAGAGGTATTATGTGACGCCCTCGATTCAATCGTACACTAATCATGCACGCAAATGTGTACGATCAAGATCAAGGACTCACGGGAAGATATCACAACACAACTCTAGACATAAATTAAAATAATACAAGCTTTATATTACAAGCCAGGGGCCTCGAGGGCTCGAATACATAAGCTCGAATACACAAGAGTCAGCGGAAGCAACAATATCTGAGTACAGACATAGGTTAGACAAGTTTGCCTTAAGAAGGCTAACACAAAAGCAACAACGATCGAAAAGGCAAGGCCTCCTGCCTGGGAGCCTCCTAACTACTCCTGGTCGTCGGCGGTCTCCACGTAGTAGTAGGCATCGGCGGTGACATCTGGCTCTGGGCTCCGACGTCTGGTTGCATCAACCGGAAAGAAGAAGAAAGGGGGTAAAAGGGGGAGCAAAGCAACCGTGAGTACTCATCCAAAGTACTCGCAAGCAAGGATCTACACTACATATGCAACATTATCAAAGGAAGGCTGTATATGTGGACTGGGCTGCAGAAATGCCAGAATAGAGGGAAAGCCTAGTCCTATCAAAGACTAGCATCTTCTGGAAACCACCATCTTGCAGCAATAGGAGGGAGTAGAGTAGCATAAGTAAAGTAATAGAAGTGTTATCAACCTTGGCCGGAGATCCTTTCTCGACTCCCTGCGAGAAAGAAATCTCAGAGCCATACTATCCAGTTATCATCACAATCCATTACTCATCACCATCCAGTTCTCATCTCAAGTCTCCAGTTCTAGTTGTATCGATCGGGATACAACTCCAAGTGTTCGTTACCGTAGGACAGGCTATCGATAGATGTTTTCTTCCCTGCAGTGGTGCACCAACTTACCCACCACGCTCGATTAACTCCGGCCGGACACACTTTCCTGGGTTATGCCCGGCCTCGGCCAAACAATACGCCGCAACCCGACCTAGGCTTAATAGAGAGGACAGCACGCCGGACTAAACCTATGCCCCCAGGGGTCATGGGCCATCTCCCCGGGAACTCCTGCACGTTGCGAGGGCGGCCGGTGAGCAGACCTAGCTACCTCCTTCAACAAGGAAGGCGCTTACGCAGTCCAACCCGGCGCGCGCCGCTCAGTCGCTGACATCTATTAAGCTTTGGCTCATGTATACGATGCAGAAAGCCCATACTATGCCCACGTGATGGTTAGTGCTATCAGGCCAGAGGCCCCTCGGATCAAATATCCAAATCATAGTGGATTAGGAACGCGCGGTAACAAGTAGAGACCCACGAAAGATGTGACCCCGTTGCCCCGTCTCGAGGACTTGTGGCAAGGGCTAGGCCACGCCTCGTAATTATCTCGCGGGCACCTTCCAGGTCCGCCCGACTCCACATCACTCGCAATTTAGCTCGCGCGGGTACCCCTCAGGGTCGACCCGTCTTTCCAAGTAACAGTGGTAAAGTACAAGTATCCGTGTGTCCAAACATCAAGGGGAAAACCCGAGGAATCACCCTCGATGAATTCCACTAGATGTAATCATCAAGGTGAACGTAAGAGGAATCACCCCCGAGGTTCACACTTGAGGGGTTGCATGACAGAGTCGTATCGAAAGTGGTTAAGGAGGAAATCACCCTCGATGACCATGACCGAATGACTACTCTACCGGGTTAACATCAGAAGTGCTGAAGAGGTTCACCCTCGGTACTCGATAGTAACCCAGTAGTGTCAAGCAACTAAGGGGAAGTGATGTGCGGTGTCGGGGCCTGGTCTTCGATCACGTAGATCGAGTCGCCGATGATGAAGCAGGGGCAACAAGGACAAGTGGGGTCACTGATGGATCACTAGCCAACCTATATTAAGCAGTTTAGGATAAGCAGATAAGGTACAACAGCAGATACAAAAGCAGGCTATGCATCAGAATAGGAGCAAACAATAACAGTAGCAAAATCTAATGCAAGCATGAGAGAAAGGAATGGGCGATATCGGGATGATCAAAGGGGGGCTTGCCTGGTTGCTCTGGCAAGGAGGGGTCGTCGTCGACGTAGTCGATCACAGGGGTGGCATCGGTCTCGGGGTCTACCGGAGAGAAGAGGGGGAAGAAATAGTAAATATAAAGCAAGCATAGCATCACAAAGCATAACATGGCAACAAGCTGTGTCGGGTGTGACCTAACGTACGGCTACACGATATATGAGAAGGGGAAATTCAACCGGGAATACATTCCCGGTTCCTGACCAGTATCACACAGGTGACCGGAGGGGGAATGTTCCATGTTCAGCATGCTAGGGGCATGTGACATATGAACAGACCATGTGTTCGGATTCGTTGGATTTTTCTGAGCAACTTTCATGTAGAAAACATTTTCATCCGAGTTACGGATTATTTTCTATGATTTTTCAAAGTTTTAACAATATTCTGAAATTAATATTAATTCGAAAATAATGCTTAAATGCTAGATGCACCCAGCTCTGCGTACACAGAGGTGTACTAGAGGCTTACAGGTGGGTCTGGTCAACTGCTGATTCAGCAGTTGACTGGTCAATCAGTTGACTGGGTCCACCTGTCATGGACTAATTTGCTAATCACCATTTAAACCTAGTTTAATTAGCAGGTTAATTAAACTCAATTAGTTAACTAAACATGATTAATTAAGTTAATTAATTATATTTTAATTGTTTTTTTAACCTCTTTTTTTTAACAAAAGTCAGGCTGCGTGGGGCCTCATAGGCCAGTGGCTCAACCGAGCCACTCGGGCACTGGGCGTAGCGGGGCGGGCGTGGGCGCCCGTCGGGGTTGACCCGGGCGCGGCGGACGAAGCCCAAGGGGGCGCCGGCCGACCGGGGCTGCGGTGGGCGGCGGCGGCGAGCGTTGGGGGTTGCGGGCGTGCGCGAACGCGGGGCGCTACGGCAGCGAGGCTCGCGCGACTGGGCACACAGCGGCGGGCAGGGCGATGTGGAGCGGGGCAGCGGCGCCGGCGCGAGTCGGCGACGCTAGGCAGCAGAGCAGCGACGAGGGGGGAGGCGCGTTGGCGGGCGTCGAAGCAGGGCGAGGAGGAGGGTTGCGGGCGGCACAGGCGGGCAGGTCAGGGGGGCGCGAGCGCGGCCAAGCAGGGGGAGACGGGGCGCGGGCAGAAGCCGACGGCTGCGGTGCCAGGAGTTGCGGGCGTGAGCGCCATCACCAGTAGAAGCAACGGCGGCAGCGCTGCTAGGCAGCGGTGGCAAGTGCGGCAGCAGCACAAGAGAGGCAGCAGCAGCATCAGGCGAGCAGGGGGGCAAGGCCACGCGCGCGCGGGCTGGTCTCCGATGCGCGCTGTAAAACGGGGCAGGGGCGCCGCCAGGGATGCATAGCGCGCGCGGGCACGGCGACGGGCGCATCGGCCGCGAGTACGGGTGTGGTGGTGCGGGGACCTGCGGTGGTGGAAAATGTAAGGGGAACAGGGGAAACGAAGGGGGCTCACAGTGAGGCACACGGTGGCCGGCGATGGGCTTAGGAGCGCAGGAGGGCGGCGAATCGGGGTGACGGAGCTCGTCGAGGCCGAGGAGGAAGACGAAGGTGATCCGGTGACAGAGTGCTCTCCGGCTCGCGTTCCTGGACGTAGAGGAAGTAGCGGACGACGACGCGTCTTCTGAGAAGGGTCTTGAGGCAGGGGGAGGATGGTGGCCGCGGCTCCTACGGCGGAGAGGCCCTGACTGCGCCCGGCGAGGTGAGGCAGGCAGAGTGAGCGAGATGGAGAGGGGGAGGAAGAAAGAGGGGATTAGGGTTCGGTCAAGGGGGCGTGCGGCAGCGTTTTGTAGGGCACCGGGGAGGTTGGCGATGGCCAGCACGTGGCCCTGGCCGTGGGATGGCCGCCACGGCCACTCCCTGCCTCCACTGTAGCGTAAGGAAGGAGACGCTTGGGAGGTTGGGCTGGGCCTCTACTTTCTTCTTCATAGTGGGCCAAAAGTGCATAGAGCAATTTCAGTTTTTTACAATACTATAAAAAAAGGATAGCTACTGTTTTCTATTTGAATAAGCTTGCAAACCATTTTTGTTGCACATGGAATTTGTCACACAATTACCAGAGAACAATTTTGAGCTAGGACAATAAGTTTGGGGATGAAAGGAGTTAAATAAATAATTGTTTATTTTGAAAAGCGTCAATGTATTTGTTGTTCGACCACTTATAATATTTCTAGGGGCATCTTAGTGATCCAAGCAGAGTTGATTTCTCCAAGAAAGATACTTGGGGATTATTTGCAACATCACGAACATTTTTGTTTGCATGACAAAAGAAGTAAATATTTGAATTGTATTTCAAATGGAATTTGGCTTTGATTTTCATCAAGTGGCAATTTAGCTTGAAAAACATGATGACATGGCATCATTAAAGGGGAGATCACAATAGCATGATTCTCGGGGTGTTACAAATCTCCTCCACTATAAGAAATCTCGTCCCGAGATTTAAGTGGTGGAGTAAGGGGTAGGACTCGGGAAGGACGGAGCTCAACACAAGATAGGTATGTGGGGACTGTGTCAGTGAACGTGGCATAGAGGCATCTCTCGAGTTGAAATTTAAGAAAACCTCGAGAGCAAAATATGAAGGTACAATATGGAGTTTTAAGCGAATGGACAAACGATCGATACCTGAACAGAGTGTGAGAAGGGGCTTCAGAGCATCGAGAATAGATCATCTCGCGGACGGTGGCTCGTGATAACACTCAAATAGAAGAGCAAATGATACTTCGGAAAAAAAAGATATACAGGAGAGTTAGGTTCCGATCATGTGGAACTGTGGGTTATGGGCCCACCATGTGGGTCAAAAAAAGAAAGAGCGGTGACATTTTACACGGTTATGATAGTAAGCTTTGTCGGAGGATTGTCTGTCAGTTATGTTGGCAACCACGTTGGTACCAAGGGCGAGGGACGAAGAGAACCATATTCCTGCTCGTTGAACGAGGCGGACCAATCGACAAGGTTCGCGCCCATTGATGGTTACCGCAATGGCATCAACAATAGTAACAGGGTCTCACTGATAAGGTTGTACATCGGGGGGTGTTTTATAAGCAGGGAATTATTTCTGCTTATATCATATAGATCACCATAAAGGTTAAACAAAACAATGAAAAGGAAAAATATGGTTATCAGCTTAACCAGACCAATGGAAAGGAAAAGGTGCTTATACATAAGTATTAGAGTATAACTTTCCCAAGGAAAGGCAGAGCATGATAGGGCTCCAAGTATTAAACCAATTAGATAAAGGGGCAAGGAATTTATGAGGTTTACCCATACAACGGTGTTTGGGTAATTGATCAAGAACAGTTAGCATTGCGCTCCCAATGTTCTTGTTGATATTCAGAATACCTCAGTCATGCTTCGAGGTAGCATTAACAGGGTGTTCCAAGTAGGGGTTGGAGTTGAAGATCAGAAGAAATACTCAAAGGATAACTGCAGGAATAGCAAGGATTCCAAGGCATAGCCAAGACATGATCAAACATGTGTTGGAAAGAAGACAAGGGTGTTGTCGGTGGTATCACTCATCGAGGGGCAAGGATGGTACTTCTCGACATGAATTCGATTGATATCCCTGAAGAAGCCAAAGTGTTAACGGTGATCACGACAAATTTTGTTGAGAGACTCTATGAAGATGCCATCGAGCAGCGACGACATCAAGCAAAAGGAAGGATGAAGTGAAAGGCTATGAGAACCACGGACTCGACACAAGCTCGAAATCAAACTTGTTGTTCGAGATGAAATGATAGTATGCAGAAGATCGACGCCAGCTTAGCTCGTCGTTAGGAGTTTTGCTTCGAGAAGAAGACCGGGTAGCACAGTTAAAATTAGCTCAATAATGATATAGCCGATCAGGTTATGAATGATGTGATGGAGTATCATTCCAATGATAATTCACAAGAGGTAGTGCAATGAAACAATATCCTCGAGATAACGGGGGGCAATACTCGAGGTAGATCAAAATAGAGGTTGGACAGATGAAAAGATCTGCAGAATACAAGTATTTTAACTTGTCTGGGAAATGGAATCAAGGAGAAAATATGGTCGAAACCACGATTATGAATGATCAAACCACCGTTACGAGATGAACTTATAACAAGGGGTAACTATTTTTACGAGCAGCTTCCATGATAAGTTCTACATCGGGTCCATGGGCATGAACACAAAGGTTCAAGGTCGACTCCCACTTCTCCAACACATAACCTTTCATTCACTTCTCGCGTTCAATGAAGTTGTAGTGTTGAAATAATATCTGGCAAGACACCAGAAGAGTATGACTTGTGAAAACTCTCGGGTTCACACAGATTATGAAAGGCATAAAGTTCAACCCATCGGGGCATTTTTACGAATCTATACCACAATCTTCAAGAGTAAATAACACTAGCTCAAAAGCAGACCATGGTTGACAAAAGCAGAGGATACAATTTACCAAAGGCATTATGTATATGAGGAAAGACTCGCAGGGTTGTTGAATATGAAGGACACTGTCGGATAAAAATCCAACCAAGGATCAAGCGGTCCGTAAAGGATCTGATGTGAGTATCGATACTCGACCATAAGAAGAAGGAATGCAAATGCATCGGATTATAAATATATTCGGTTAACTTCAAAGCTTGAATACAAAGGAATTACAATTTTCAAATCAGAAGATCAGAAGTAGAGGCTCTGATCAAAAGATAATGGAGTTGAATCGATATAGATCGACAATCAATCAATGTTTGATTTGTCAAGAACAAGCTCATGTTCGGAGTGACGTCTGAGCCGGAAGGATGAATGCTAGGATCAGATTGAGGAGCGTGAGCATTCGCAACATATTGGATCAAGGGACTCGAAACGATAGTGATAGAGGATGCCAACAAAGATTACTAGAAACATGGAATTAACCATAATGCAAGTAAGTAAGAATTACAACAACAATAGGCTACTAAGGATTTACGGAAGATCGAATGGTATTTCGAAGACTTTTGTGAAACATGTGAACAACTGGGGATGAGCGGATACTCGGTAAGGGCAAGGACTTATCCGAAGGGGTATTCATGAGGCAAGGAACTACAAGGCAATAGACATAGTATGCTTGGAACAATAGAGAGAATTTCGGGGTATCTTGTAATAACAAGATCAACGGGGAATGATTGTACGAATGGCAAGCATACGCGGTTATCCATAGGGGTTTATCGATGGAAGGGAAATGCAAAAGCATTGGCACAAAGTATTGAGAGAATAACGTAGAGTAACTTCGAAATCTTCTGGTGAAGCAGGCGATCATCTGGAATGAGGGGCTCTCCGGGAGAAAGTGGGTACGAGATCCTAATGTCAGACTTATTAAAATGTTTAACCTGAATAGACAAGAGATCAGAGTCTCAGAGTAAAGACGAGGAACAAAAGATCCTAATACCACCCAATTGGCGACGTGGGCCCATAAGCCACACAGCCAAGTTGGTAAAATAGTTTTCGGTTTCTAGACTCAACTTCGGCCAAGGAGTTGGAAAGGGGGCTACCTACAGGAAGTTGGATCTGATACCAACTTGTGACGCCCTTGATTCAATTGTACACTAATCATGCGCGCAAATGTGTACGATCAAGATCAAGGACTCACGGGAAGATATCACAACACAACTCTAGACACAAATTAAAATAATACAAGCTTTATATTATAAGCCAGGGGCCTCGAGGGCTCGAATACATAAGCACGAATACACAAGAGTCAGCGGAAGCAACAATATCTGAGTACATACATAGGTTAGACAAGTTTGCCTTAAGAAGGCTAACACAAAAGCAACAACGATCGAAAAGGCAAGGCCTCCTGCCTGGGAGCCTCCTAACTACTCCTGGTCGTCGGCGGTCTCCACGTAGTAGTAGGCATCGGCGGTGACATCTGGCTCCTGGGCTCCGACGTCTGGTTGCATCAACCAGAAAGAAGAAGAAAGGGGGAAAAAGGGGGAGCAAAGCAACCGTGAGTACTCATCCAAAGTACTCACAAGCAAGGATCTACACTACATATGCAACATTATCAAAGGAAGGCTGTATATGTGGACTGGGCTGCAGAAATGCCAGAATAGAGGGAAAGCCTAGTCCTATCGAAGACTAGCATCTTCTGGAAACCACCATCTTGCAGCAATAGGAGGGAGTAGAGTAGCATAAGTAAAGTAGTAGAAGTGTTCAACCTTGGCCGGAGATCCTTTCTCGACTCCCTGCGAGCAAGAAATCTCAGAGCCATACTATCCAGTTATCATCACAATCCATTACTCATCACCATCCAGTTCTCATCTCAAGTCTCCAGTTCTAGTTGTATCGATCGGGATACAACTCCAAGTGTCCGTTACCGTAGGACAGGCTATCGATAGATGTTTTCTTCCCTGCAGGGGTGCACCAACTTACCCACCATGCTCGATTAACTCCGGCCGGACACACTTTCCTGGGTCATGCCCGGCCTCAGCCAAACAATATGCCGCAACCGACCTAGGCTTAATAGAGAGGCCAGCACGCCGGACTAAACCTATGCCCCCAAGGGTCATGGGCCATCTCCCCGGGAACTCCTGCACGTTGGGAGGGCGGCCGGTGAGCAGACCTAGCTACCTCCTTCAACAAGGCAGGCACTTACGCAGTCCAACCCAGCGCGCGCCGCTCAGTCGCTGACGTCTATTAAGCTTTGGCTGATGTATACGATGCAGAAAGCCCATACTATGCCCACGTGATGGTTAGTGCTATCAGGCCAGAGGCCCCTCGGATCAAATATCCAAATCGTAGTGGATTAGGAACGCGCGGTAACAAGCAGAGACTCACGAAAGATGTGACCCCGTTGCCCCGTCTCGAGGACTTGTGGCAAGTGCTAGGAATGCCCGGCCACGCCTCGTAATTATCTCGCAGGCACCTTCCAGGTCCGCCCGACTCCGCATCACTCGCAATTCAGCTCGCGCGGGTACCCCTCAGGGTCGACCCGTCTTTCCAAGTAACAGTGGTAAAGTACAAGTATCCGTGTGTCCAAACATCAAGGGGAAAACCCGAGGAATCACCCTCGATGAATTCCACTAGATGTAATCATCAAGGTGAACGTAAGAGGAATCACCCCCGAGGTTCACACTTGAGGGGTTGCATGACAGAGTCGTATCGAAAGTGGTTAAAGAGGAAATCACCCTCGATGACCATGACCGAATGACTACTCTACCGGGTTAACATCAGAAGTGCTGAAGAGGTTCACCCTCGGTACTCGATAGTAACCCAGTAGTGTCAAGCAACTAAGGGGAAGTGATGTGCGGTGTCGGGGCCTGGTCTTCGATCACGTAGATCGAGTCGTCGATGATGAAGCAGGGGCAACAAGGACAAGTGGGGGTCACTGATGGATCACTAGCCAACCTATACTAAGCAGTTTAGGATAAGCAGATAAGGTACAAGAGCAGATACAAAAGCAGGCTATGCATCAGAATAGGAGCAAACAATAACAGTAGCAAAATCTAATGCATGCATGAGAGAAAGGAATGGGCGATATCGGGATGATCAAAGGGGGGCTTGCCTGGTTGCTCTGGCAAGGAGGGGTCGTTGTCGACGTAGTCGATCATAGGGGCAGCATCGGTCTCGGGGTCTACCGGAGATACGAGGGGGAAGAAACAGTAAATATAAAGCAAGCATAGCATCACAAAGCATAACATGGCAATAAGCTGTGTCGGGTGTGACCTAACGTACGGCTACACGATATATGAGAAGGGGAAATTCAACCGGGAATACATTCCCGGTTCCGGACCAGTATCACACAGGTGACCGAAGGGGGGATGTTCCATGTTCATCATGCTAGGTGCATGTGACAGATGAACGGACCGTGTATTCGGATTCGTTGGATTTTTCTGAGCAACTTTCATATAGAAAACATTTTCATCCGAGTTACGGATTATTTTCTATGATTTTTCAAAGTTTTAACAATATTCTGAAATTAATATTAATTCGAAAATAATGCTTAAATGCTAGATGCACCCAGCTCTGCGTACAAAGAGGTGTACTAGAGGCTGACAGGTGGGTCTGGTCAACTGCCGACTCAGCAGTTGACTGGTCAATGAGTTGACTGGTCAAGGTGTTGACTGGGTCCACCTGTCATGGACTAATTTGCTAATCACCATTTAAACCTAGTTTAATTAGCAGGTTAATTAAACTCAATTAGTTAACTCAACATGATTAATTAAGTTAATTAATTATATTTTAATTGTTTTTTTAACCTCTTTTTTTAACAAAAGTCAGGGCGCGTGGGGCCTCATAGGCCAGTGGCTCAACCGAGCCACTCGGGCACTGGGCGTAGCGGGGCAGGCGTGGGCGCCCGTCGGGGTTGACCCGGGCACGGCGGACGAAGCCCAAGGGGGCGCCGGCCGACCGGGGCTGCGGTTGGCGGCGGCGGCGAGCGTTGGGGGTTGCGGTCGTGCGCGAACGCAGGGTGCTACGGCAGCGAGGCTCGCGTGACTGGGCACACAGCGGCGGGCAGGGCGATGTGGAGCGGGGCAGCGGCGCCGGCGCGAGTCGGCGATGCTAGGCAGCAGAGCAGCCACGAGGGGGGAGGCGCGTTGGCGGGCGTCGAAGCAGGGCGAGGAGGAGGGCTGCGGGCGGCACAGGCGGGCAGGTCAGCGGGGGCACGAGCACGGCCAAGCAGGGGGAGACGGGGCGCGGGCAGAAGCCGACGGCTGCGGTGCCAGGAGTTGCGGGCGTGAGCGCCATCACCAGTAGAAGCAATGGCGGCAGCGCTGCTAGGCAGCGGTGGCAAGTGCGGCAGCAGCACAAGAGAGGCAGCAGCAGCATCAGGCGAGCAGGGGGCAAGGCCACGCGCGCGCGGGCTGGTCTCCGACGCGCGCTGTAAAACGGGGCAGGGGCGCCGCTAGGGATGCATAGCGCGCGCGGGCACGGCGACCGGCGCATCGGCCACGAGTACGGGTGTGGTGGTGCGGCGACCTGCGGCGGTGGAAAATGTAAGGGGAACAGGGGAAACGAAGGGGGGCTCACAGTGAGGCACACGGTGGCCGGCGATGGGCTTAGGAGCGCAGGAGGGCGGCGAATCGGGGCGACGAAGCTCGTCGAGGCCGAGGAGGAAGACGAAGGTGATCCGGTGACAGAGTGCTCTCCGGCTCGCGTTCCTGGGCGTAGAGGAAGTAGCGGACGACGGCGCGTCTTCTGAGCAGGGTCTTGAGGCGGGGGGAGGATGGTGGCCGCGGCTCCTACGACGGCGAGGCCCTGACTGCGCCCGGCGAGGTGAGGCAGGCAGAGTGAGCGAGATGGAGAGGGGGAGGAAGAAAGAGGGGATTAGGGTTCGGTCAAGGGGGCGTGCGGCGGCGTTTTGTAGGGCACCGGGGAGGTTGGCGATGGCCGGCACGTGGCCCTGGCCGTGGGATGGCCGCCACGGCCACTCCCCGCCTCCACTGTAGCGTAAGGAAGGAGACGCTTGGGAGGTTGGGCTGGGCCTCTACTTTCTTCTTCATAGTGGGCCAAAAGTGCATAGAGCAATTCAGTTTTTTACAATACTGTAAAAAAAAGGATAGCTACTGTTTTCTATTTGAATAAGCTTGCAAACCATTTTTGTTGCTCATGGAATTTGTCACACAATTACCAGAGAACAATTTTGAGCTAGGACAAAAAGTTTGGGGACGAAAGGAGTTAAATAAATAATTGTTTATTTTGAAAAGGGTCAATGTATTTGCTGTTCGACCACTTATAATATTTCTAGGGGCATCTTAGTGATCCAAGCAGAGTTGATTTTCCAAGAAAAATACTTGGGGATTATTTGCAACATCACGAACATTTTTGTTTGCATGACAAAAGAAGTAAATATTTGACTTGTATTTCAAATGGAATTTGGCTTTGATTTTCATCAAGTGGCAATTTAGCTTTAAAAACATGACGACATGGCATCATTAAAGGGGAGATCACTATAGCATGATTCTCGGGGTGTTACATATTAGCACAGGTTACTTCATCCTGAGTTTCCAAGTCGATCCTTCTCTATAGAGAAAAATGGGAAAATTTGCTGTATTATAACCATCATGGAGGTAGAATGTATGGGACAAAGCAAAGTAATTGCCATGAATAACATAACTTACACATAACTCCTGGACAAGCACCTGCAACTGGCATTTTCATTCATCTTCAGTATAATATTTCCAAGATGGGAAGATACACACATAGGATTTAACAACATCAAATGTGATAGATGCTAAACTACGACTGGTTGGTTGTGCTTCCTCCACAGGAATAGGTGTACTAACTAGTGGAGTTGGGGTTCGCCGTGGTAGTACTGGCCCTTTGGGCTCTAGAGTTGCCTTACTAACTACTCTTGTTTGGGAGCTCTGTGGTGGAGATGGTGTTGTGTCAACAGGAACTGGGTTACTATCTGATAGGGTTGGGGTTAGATTGGGTGAAGCCGGTTCTCTGTCCATCGCAGTAGGGGTACAATCTGCGAGAGTCTGGGTTATGTGTGGTAGGGATGGTTCTCGTGCATGTACAACCGGGGTGCTATCTCCACCAAGAGGTAGCACTGTTTTATTTGAAGACAGTGTTTTTACTACGCTAGATACTGCCATCACCCTACAAATGACTGATAAACAAGAAACATAGTTGAATTTATAGACATTTTTTGAGAGACAGATGCAATATATAGTGTGGAAAAAAGAGGGCATGAAATAGTTGACATGTATATTGTTTAACTAAAACGGATAGCATGACATAATTTCACATATATGATGTCTATCTAAACTTGATAGCATAGCATAACATAAGTCAAAGATATGATGAATAACTAAACAGAAACGCATGACATAATTCACATACATGTTACTAAGTAATCAGGATCGCATGATTTAATTCACATATGTGATTTACTAGCAAGATGCCCATGTGTTGCAAGGACATCAAGATACATTTATATGAGTAGTCTATCTTCTGAGAGAAAAGGATGAACGAGGGAAGGCGTTATTTGTAAATGTGGAGAGGGGTGTGGGTATCTTTTTGCAAAATTGCCATAGTTTCCTTCCTATCCGTCAGATATAAATCGGACGGCCAATATTGCAGGATGGCAGGCACACCATCAACACCAACTCTGTTTTTTGTAAGAGTGGAGTAGAGATATGCTAAACAGAGGGCATTCGATATGATGTCTGAACTAAGAACATGGTGTTGAATATTGTGTATATGATGTCTATACTATGCAGTGCAAGACACCATATGTATGATATGAGCAGTATAACCATGCCAAGTTAGAGCATACACCTTGGTGGGGGAATAGGACTGGTCATCTGTCTCTGAATCCATCTCTCCGTAGGACACGCCCGCCCCCCTCTCACCCTCCCTTAGCATCCCGGGTAGGGGGTCCTGAACTGTGCGTCTAGGCGGATGGTAACAGGAGACAAGGGACACAATGTTTTACCCAGGTTTGGCCCTCTTGATGGAGGTAAAACCCTACGTCCTGCTTGATTAATATTGATGATATGGGTAGTACAAGAGTAGATCTACCACGAGATCGAGGAGGCTAAACCCTAGAAGCTAGCCTATGGTATGATTGTTGTCTGTTGTCCTACGGACTAAAGCCCTCCGGTTTATATAGACACCGGAGAGGGTTAGGGTTACATAAAGTCGGTTACAATGGTAGGAGATCTAAATATCCGCATCGCCAAGCTTGCCTTCCACGCCAAGGAAAGTCCCTTCCGGACGCGGGACGCAATCTTCAATCTTGTATCTTCATAGTCCAGGAGTCCGGCTGAAGGTATAGTCCGGCCATCCGGACACCCCCTAATCCAGGACTCCCTCAGTAGCCCCTGAACTAGGCTTCAATGACGATTATTCCGGCGTGCAGATTGTCTTCGGCATTGCAAGGCGGATTCCTCCTCCAAGTACTTCATAGAAGATTTTGAACACAAAAGACAGTGTCCGTCTCTGCAAAATAAGTTTCCACATATTTTCGTAGAGAGAATAATATTTACACAAATCTAATCTGCTGACGTATTCCGTAGCATGACATCACACTACGGCCAAGCCTTTATTCGAATTGTTTTTACTCCCCCTCCTCAGCGCGTTTTGCGAGGCGGTTTCCTTGGCACATATTGTCAAAGCAGAGATCATGGCCGCTCTATTTACGGGATTCTCATCCATACGAACATGGGTAACCCAATCGTGCCCGTTGGCCTATCCTCTTGATTAAAGGCGAGTCCCAAACGGTTACGGGGAGGGCCCTTGGTATTCAACCTCTTATAAAGAGACCAAGGCCTTACTCCTTTCTTTCAATCTCAAATGATTTCGCCCAACACCCAAGGCTCCAAATTTCGGGCGCTTCGGATCTTCGACAATGTCTGGTTCCGACCTTCGAGGCCGATGGGCGCCCTCTTCCGTTACGGAGGAGGACGTGCTAAAGCTAAGAGAGGCCAGGTTCTTGACCGGCGAAATCTCGCACAGGTTACCTGCTCAAGGGCAGGTCATTCCCACTCCCAAGCCCGGTGAGAGCGTGGTGTTTATGTCTCACTTCCTTCGGGGGCTAGGCTTCCCAATGGACCCCTTCGTGAGGGGGCTCATGTTCTATTACGGGTTGGAATTTCACGACTTAGCTCTGGAGTCCATCCTCCACATTTCCTCTTTCATCTTCGTGTGCGAAGCCTTCCTCCGTATTAATCCCCACTTCGGACTATGGCTCAAGACCTTTAAAGTAGTGCCGAAGACGATCGAGGGGCGGCACGCAGAGTGCGGAGGCGCTGTTATAAGCAAGAATGCTGATGCTCCATGGCCCGAGGGCTCTTTTCAAGAGGAGTTCAGCTTATGGCAACGAGAGTGGGTCTATATCACCGCTCCCAGGGGCACCAAGTGGGTGGCGCCATCTGCCTTTCCTTCGGGTCCCCCACCACAACTAGCGTCATGGGTCCATAAAGGACTCAACTGGGGGTCATCCAAGGACGTGCCCTTGTTACAGGGCCACATCAGGGATCTCTTAGGAAGTGACTTCAGCCTGGTCAAAGTGACTCAGCTCATGCTGATCCGCCGAACCCTGCCCGGGAAACGTCGCTCCCTCCGCCTGTGGGAGTTTAATCCGGAGGGACCGCGAGCTCTCCAGCATTTCATGGGTGCAACGCCCGTGGAGATGTATATATTGTTCTTCGTATCACAAGTGATGTGTCCGGACTTGACCGAGGACGCAGGCTTGAGCTGCAATCGCCCGGATACTAAAGTAAGTAGCCTTGTGCCCGGACTTGCTATCCATATATTTGTCATAAAACTTGCTTCTAAAGAACCGTTCTTTAAACAGGAGTGGATAGCGAAGGCAAAGCTTATCAGGTGTCCGACTCCCCTCCCCGAGACCACGTCGGATCCCGTGTTGGTCAGGATGTTGAAGATTGTGCCTTTGAAGGAAAGCAAGGGAGGGGACAAGGAAACTACGGCCTCCTCGAAGGAGGCTGTTCGGAGGGAAGGAATCGAAAATTCCTCTCCTCAAGGAAAGAGGAGGAACGCCTCTGGAGACCCGGAGTCCGTGGCCTCAAAACAGGGGAAGAAATCTTTGTCAGAGGGTCCTGCGCCAGGGGATACCTCGGCCAAACTATGCCCTCAAGGGGGCCAGCCCTCCATCGAGCCGAGTAGAGAGAGGTTTTTTCTTTGAGAAGAATCCTTGTTTTATATCTGAGAAGAGTAACCGAAAATTTACCTTGTAGTTCGGACCTCAGCCCTTCTCAGCAGATCTCGTCTTCGGGGGATCTTCTTCTGGAGATTATGGAGAGCGGAACGCCTCCCCCTGCCGAAACGCCTAGAGAGGTGGGCGACCCTGAGGTATCGTCATAGAGGTTTTCTCCGAATCCGGCGGGGCCGGAAGGCAGCCATATGGCCCCCCAAGGCTCTCCGCATCCGTCCTCCAAGAAAGGTCATAGGACGAATCCGGCACCGTCCGGTGCACGGTCTGAGGAGCTGAAGGATCTGCTAGGGCGAGCATCTATCTCAGAGGAGCATCGTGCATTGATAGGCACGGTGATTGAAAGGGTTTCGTCCGCGGAAAGCGGATTGCACGAGGCTGTTAGAAGTTTGCTAACAGGCTTTGAGGTACGCGGAATAACGCACCCTTTTTTAACAGTGGCGCATAAATAGGATGCGCCCTGTGCACATAGTAGCCCCTGAGACTCTGTGCGTTGTCAAAATTGACGGCGCACTAAGGATCGTAACCCCAGGTCTAAAATGTCGTCTTCATATTTAGGCGACGAAGTGTCCGGCGTCCAACCGGAATGATGAATGTGCCGAGCTAAAGCGGCAAGTTGACGTGGCAGAGGCCGACATCGTGCTTGTTAACAAGCGGCTTGACGAGGCACAAGGTATGTAACCCCTCCGGTGGCACCTGGTAAGAGGAGCTTATGCCAGTATCTTACTATGTGTGTGCTTGATGCAGATGGTGCGGCTGCCACGGAGAGTCTTCGGGCGGAACTTGCCCGAGCCAAGGAGCAAGCCAGAAAAAGTGATGAGGCTGCCAATAAGGCCCTTGAAGAGCTGAGAGACGAACATGCTGCTCACTGCCGAAGCAAGAAAGAGATGGCCGAGATGGCCGTGAAGCTGAAGAGCGCTGCTGACCGTTGCAAGCTTCTGGAAAAAGAAGATCGGGCGGAACAGACGGACTTGGAGAAGGCCGTTGCCGATGCCAAGGATGCTCGCTCTGCGATGAGAGGTGCAAAGGAGGACCTTTGTGAAGCCGGAGAGATCGCGGCTTGAAGGCCCTTTATGCTGCGGAGAAAGTTTTGTGATCCTAAGCATGCTCCGTTGGACCGGTTGTGGAGTACGGCGGACACCTATATGGATTTGGCGGCGAGTGCTGCTGATGCGACCGAACACTTTCGAGATCAAGAAGATCGCGAAGTGGGGAAACTCTTCTGGTCGTAGTTCCACAATCCAGAGCGTCCACTGTCGGTGGCCGGTCGTCTGGCCGAATGGGCCGAGCTGAATAGGTTGTCCGGACTTGCCATGAAGTGCGTCATGAGTCATCTGTGGCCGGAGAGATCGGAGCCGAAGAGTTATTTCAGCTTGATGCAGCAGTTCCTTGGTGCGGTGCCGCATATTAATGCCATGAAGAGGTCAGCATGCATAGAGGGCGCACGGATGGATCTTGCCCGTGTCAAGACATACTGGGCGGAGATGGAGACCACCGTTGTTGCATCCCGAGATTCGGACAAAAGCCGAGTACCTGTCGAGCACTATTTTCAGGAAGTCCTTCAAGGCGCTCGTGTAATAGAGACGCAGTGCTCGAAGGATGCTATGTTCTAATAGCATATTTTATTGTAAAACAATATTTTGGTAAATTGCAGCCTTTTATACTTGTGCGTTCAAGTACTTGTAACACCTACTCTGCGGCCGTTTTAAGATATATATATATATATATATATATATATATATATATATATATATATATATATATATATATATATATATATATATATATATATATATATATATATAAAATCTGAAAGATGGCAGTCGTCGGTTTCGGCCCCCATGCCAATAATGCGGGGGTGCTCGCAGAAGGTGCATTTTCACACTTGACCCAACGTCTTGGTCCTACAAAGGAGGTGATAGCGCAACGAGCTAGGCAATCGGACTATAATGCTTTATCACTTTCACTTAGCCATAGGAGCTTGACAGTGAGGCTACTTAGATAGCCCCTGGTGGCGCCTGCGCTCGCCTAAAGTTGGGGTGCATATGTGCCTAGCCGGGAAACGGCCCTTCGTTAATGCGGAGGAATCCTATAGATTCCGGTGAGTCATCGAGTGGTTGACCAGTCTCACGCTATATCATGACAGTCAGTTTTCAGCTTTCACTACTGAGGTGCTCGCCTGGCCGAACCAGGGCACAATCGCAGTAGTTCTCCTGGTGCCGCCTTAACTGATAGTGCGGAACGTAAGGCAGCAAAACACAGGAGCCGGGCAACCCAACATTTGACCAAAGACATGATTCGGAGCTGATGCATATAAGGCCAAACTCGCGACGCCGAACACTCCCTAAGGTATTCGGTCTTTATGAGTGCGGGCGGGACATCGCCCTTGGTTATAAGCCCCTAGTGTCCATGTACGCGCAAAATTCTGACGTGGCCACATGCTAAGACGTCAGCCTCCTCCCTGGTTATACCGAAAAACCGGAGGATGTGTATCAACAAGAGACAGTAAAAAAGGTTTACGCAGGGTCTTAATCTGAAAAGAATCCTTGGAACGGGTCCCTATTGCACGTCTGCGCCTGTGTCTCCGGTGTGCCGTATCCTGGACGAGTGCAACACGGTGTTCATCTGTAAAAGAGAGGAACTTAGTTGAAAAAAGGTCGTGCCGAACAGAAGTTATACTAAATAAGCACAGTATAAAATGAAATGGGTAAAATTGAGCTTGATTGTCTCGTATTGTATATGCGCGGAGCCCCTAGCGCAGGGGTATACGGCTATTAAGCCTTTATTAATTATATGTTTATGCCGGACTCGTCGAGCCGTGTCCGTGGTCTTAACGACCTGTTTGGATGTTTTGGCTGATGAAGCCGTATTATTGTGGGGATGTTAAGGCAGCCGCACGATCTTCCGCGTGGCGGCGCGTTCCATTTTTCCCTTTAGTGAGATGATGCCTCGTGGACCGGGCATCTTGAGCGTGAGAGATGCGTAATGCGGTATTCCGTTAAAGCGGGCGAAAGCTTCGCGTCCCAGCAGTGCTTGATAGCGACTTGAGAATGGGAGGATGTGGAAAGTTAGCTTTTCGCGGCGGAAGTTATCGAGGGAGCCGAATATAACTTCAAGCCGAAGAAGGCCCATGCAATGGGTATCCGGACCTGGCGTTACCCCTTGAAAGGAGGTTTTGCTGTGGCGAATTTTTGTTGGGTCTATCCCCATGTGGCGGATTGTGTCCTGATATGTCAGGTTTAGACCGCGGTCGCCGTCCATCAGGACATTTGTAAACTGGAGTCCGCCAATTATTGGATCGAGTACCAAGGCAGTCCAACCTGTGTTCCTGATACTTCTAGAGTAATCCAGGTGATCGAAGATGATTGGTTTTGACAACCAGTGGCGAGACTCCTTTGGGATAGGTCGCATGGAGCGTACCTTTATGGGCGCCGCTCGGTTTGTTATGTGAAGTAAGTTTACTGTTTTTAGTTCTTGTGGAAAATTCTTTTGTTTCCTGGTGCTCTGCTTTTGGGGTTCGTCATCGTCTTCACTTGGTGTGTCGAGCCCCTTGTGTTCGGCGTTGAGTCTGCCGGATTGCTTAAAAACCCAGCAATCTCTGTGGGTATGGTTTGCAGGCTTCTCGGGAGTACTGTGTATCTAACATATCTTATCCAATATTTTGTTTAAATTGGACAACTCGTCCCTATTATCCTTGAGGGGCGGCTTTTTCTGATTCTGCCACGAGCTTTTGGAATCCGGCATTGACTGTCGTGCTCTTCAGGCTGTTTTCCTTAGTCCGGCGTCGGTCCTTGTTGCGTCGTGGTTTTCCGTTTCCATCCCTAATTTCGGATGTACTTGGGTCGCTGGTGCTACATCTTGCCAACCAGTTGTCCTCTCCTGTGCAAAAGCGGGTCATGAGGCTTGTTAATGCGGCCATTGTTCTTGGCTTTTCTTGACCGAGGTGTCTGGCGAGCCATTCGTCTCGGACGCTATGCTTAAAAGCTGCTAAGGCTTCGGCGTCCGGACAGTCGACTATCTGATTACTTTTAGTAAGAAATCTATTCCAGAATTGCCGAGCTGACTCTTCGGGCTGTTGAGTTATGCGACTGAGATCGTCTGCATCCGGAGGGCGGACATAGGTCCCTTGAAAATTTGCTCGGAAAGTGTCCTCGAGCTCTTCCCAACTTCCAATTGTGTTTTCAGGAAGGCTTTTGAGCCAATGCCTGGCTGGCCCTTTAAGCTTGAGGGGTAAGTATTTTATGGCGTGGAGGTCATCTCCTTTGGCCATATGTATGTGGAGGATATAATCCTTGATCCAGACTCCGGTGTCTGTTGTTCCGTCGTACGCCTCCATGTTTACGGGCTTAAATCCCGCTGGAAATTCATAATCCAGGACCTCGTCGGTAAACATAGGGGGTGTGCGGCACCCTTGTATTTGGATGTGCCGTGATGTTCGGATACTGGTTTTGTTGCATTGCTTATGAGAGCTTGCTTTCTTGGCCCATAAATAGATCTGGCTGGGCCATCTTTTTGATGCGAATCCTTGAGTGGATCGCATGCCGGCTTGTGTACGGCGCCGCTTGCCGCTCCGTGCTGGCCATGGGGTCATCTATCCGACCGGGTGACTTTCTTACTTTTTGAATGCGGGGGCTCTAAGGCCTCCTCGTCGAATCCCGACAGTAGCTTTCGCTTCGGATAGCTTTTCGTGCGGCGACTATCGCCGTATTTGTCTGCGGTGTTGAGTACTTTGCTCCATTTGATTCTGAGTGTGTCTTCCGCAGTTTTGAGCTTCCGCTTCTGCTTTTTCAGGCTACGTGCAGTAGCGACGAGCCTTTTGTGGAGGTTCTTCTGCTCCATGAGCTTATCCGGTGTAAGGTCGTCCGGAATGCCGTTTATGCCGGGGACGGGTTATTCGGTTTGTTTATCCGAGTTGCCATGTTCGGACGGTTGCTCTAAGGCATGCTCGTCGTCCGCCGGCTCATCCTGCTCTATGGCTGGGTCTGTATGGCTACTGTCTTTATCGAGGCGGGTCTTGGAGCGGCGTTTACGCCGCCGCTTTGATTGCTTTTCGAGAGAACGATCCCTCATTGCATCCCTGTGTTCCTCGTCGTCGCTTCCTTTAGGTGTATCCACCATGTACACATCATGGGATGAGGTGGCTGTCCAATGCCCTATAGGCGTTGGTTCATGTGTGTCTCCAGCATTGTCGTCCATACCGTCGATGTTTTTGGAGTCGAAGTTGAGCACGTCGTTTAAATTATCGACGGTGGATACCAAATGGGTGGTGGGTGGGCTTTGAATTTCTTCATCATCCGTATCCCAGCCTTGCTGACCGCAGTCCGGCCAGGGCTCTCCTGATAAAGAGAGAGACTTTAATGACTTCAGAATATCGCCAAGGGGCAAGTGCTGAAAGATGTCGGTAAACTTCATGATCGGTGCCCAATTGGATTTGATTGGCAGGGGCGTGGAGGGCTCAGAGTCCGGACAGGAGTCCGGCCCCTCGGAGTCACGGGCCTTGCGGAGTGCGGGACTGGTGTTCGGCTCGATCGCCGTTGGGATCGCAGCCCCCGAGGCGGCGTCCAACCACTCATCCTCGATCGGCGCAGTTGGTTCCGAATCAAGGGTCGGAACCGATGCGTGTGTGGCCTCCAGGGCACTGTTCGGTGGCAGAGCTAGATCGTGCCCCTCACGACAGTGCGGCGCGCTCGGCTGTGGCTCAAATCTGTCGAAGATCAAGTCCCCGCGGACATCAGCCGTGTAGTTTAAGCTTCCAAATCTGACCTGATGGCCAGGGGCCTAGCTTTCGATCCGCTCCAGATGGCCAAGCGAATTGACCCATAGTGCGAAGCCGCCGAAGACGAAGATCTGTCCGGGGAGAAAAGTCTTACCCTGGACTACATCGTTATTGATGATCGGAGGAGCCGTCGGGCCTAAAAGTGACGACACAGAGGAACTCTCAATGAAAGCACCAATGTCGGTGTCAAAACCGATGGATCTCGGGTAGGTGGTCCCGAACTGTGCGTCTAGGCGGATGGTAACAGGAGACAAGGGACACAATGTTTTACCCAGGTTCGGGCCCTCTTGATGGAGGTAAAACCCTACGCCCTGCTTGATTAATATTGATGATATGGGTAGTACAAGAGTAGATCTACCACGAGACCGAGGGGGCTAAACCCTAGAAGCTAGCCTATGGTATGATTGTTGTCTGTTGTCCTACGGACTAAAGCCCTCCGGTTTATATAGACACCGGAGAGGGTTAGGGTGACACAAAGTCGGTTACAATGGTAGGAGATCTAAATATCCGCATCGCCAAGCTTGCCTTCCACGCCAATCTTCAATCTTGTATCTTCATAGTCCAGGAGTCTGGTTGAAGGTATAGTCCGGCCATTCGGACACCCCCTAATCCAGGACTCCCTCAACGATCCTCTTCACTTTGTAGCTAGCTAGCGTTAATTTTCTATCGTGCATGCACACGCCCGCCCCCCTCTCACCCTCCCTTAGCATCCCCTCCATCGCGCACGTTCCTTATTTCTCTTTAGGTCGTTCACCCGCGGTGTGTGTAGGCCCCGCAGCTCCTTGTTTCCAGCACACACCGGTCGATATACCTCTCTAGCTAAGTGTGCCTACCACAAAAACATACTTCCCCTCTTCTCTTCTCACCGTGCACTCCCCCCTATGCACACTCCCGCCCCTCTTTTCATCGATCTCATACTCATACATTCCTCCCCCTCGACATGGTAGGCCTCTCGCACCACCTCCTAGCCGCACCCCTCTCCCCCTGTCTGTCTCTCCGGACCTTATTTGCTTCCAAAACATGCATGCATGTATACGTACCGATCCCTACATATAGCCAGGTCGAATATAATTCGTTTTCCCCACGCACTGATAGACTTACCTCACTAGTTATGTCTCTCCCTTTCTCGGACACACGACGGTTGATCTTCCTATGTAGTTATGTATGCTTACCACAACCATATCATCTCCCCTCATCATCCTTGCATACCTCCCGACCCGTCTCTCACACGCACGTGCATTGACAGACAGACGTCCCCAGCCCTCTCTTATTGATATTGCACTCGTACCCTCCGGTTGTCTAGTAGGCCTCTCCCACCATTTGTGAGACGCCACTCCACCACCAACCCTCCGACACTCTACCTTTGTCTTTCTCCCAACCTTATTCCTTTGCTACACATATCCATGGATGCCGATCGATCTCCCTCTATACATAGCTAGGCCTCTCTCCTTCTCCACACATATACTAGCGATCTACCTCTCTATAGTTAGGTCTCTGCCCCCTTCCCCCCCCCACACACACACCGATAGTCGAACATTGTAGGTAGGTATCCATGCCACAGAGAAAAACTGCACCTCTGCACTCTCAATATCCGGCTAGCCACCCCTGTATGTTTGACGTGGGCAAACACAAATTCGATGGCACTCTTTATCGATCGCGCAGCCACACACTTCATCCCTATTTTCGATTCTATCGATATCTCACACCGATGATCCCTCCATTCTCTTCTCGTGGATTGCTCCCTCTATATATGATATATCCATGACTCTGTTTCACATGCATTGCATATGTTACGTTTTTTTGTTTGAGATATCATCGACACCTTGCCTTTGTTTCGCACAAACCATCTATCTCACACCCACCCGCGTACGTACCTGCACCTAAAGAAGAGGTGCACGCAGGATGCACGTACTCACGTCTCGTTCCCGGCCACACCCGCGCGGGTACACAGTGGAGTTCTTTCTGTATGAAAAGGCAGCCCACGTGATAATTTGGCGCGTGTAGCGTTGTTTACTTGAAGGAGGGTCTGGTAGCACGCCTAGACGGGAACAAAGTTTGACTTGACGCGTTAGTATTAAATAAAGTTATATACTCCTCAAGGACGCAGCTTCGGTGCCTTGAAGGCACCTGCCTTTGTGTCACTGACATGTGGGCAGACACCTGTTGGGCCCACATGTCATGGACACAAAGGCAGGTGCCTTAAGGCACTGAAGCATAGTCCATTCCTCAATGGCACGTAGTACAGAATATAAAAAAATTTCATCGGGAAAATGAAAAAATCCGCTCCACTATATACAATGGAGCCTGCCTGCCGGGGTTTGTCTCCCGTCACACCATCTCACACAAGGCGGCGGTGGCCTCTCTCTCTCACTGTTGGTCAGTGATCCAGCCGCATCCCGTCCACCGGCACAAAGGGAGGATGTGCATCGTTTCTCGGTTCGACGGTGTTGAGGCAGCATGTCCCGATCTGTGGTACCCGCCGGGCCTGTGGCACTTGCTCGCTGCCACAGTATGGGCAGATCCCGGCCGCTGGTGCCCTCCTAATAACATCCCGACGACCCTTAGGTACAGCTTCCTCCGGCCTTGCTCCACTGCTCATCTTCCCACGTTGCTGCATGTGGATCTTCTTTAGTTGTTTGCTTAAAACGTATCTCGGCCGGCGTAATTTCCATCTTGCAATCTCGTCCTCAAACCATTTTTGATAAACCACCATGCTGCTATCTTTCCCTTATTCCACGAAATATGCTTCTTTTTTGTCGGCGTATGTGTATTCAACTCATGTTATTGGCCAGTAATTGTTTCCTTTCTACCTCTTTTTTGCAAAAAGGGCTTGTCTTGGAATTGTCACGGCAGATGTCCTCTTGCAAGGACTTAATCGTGGAGACAACGCAACTAGGAAGCTTAAAGGGGTTAATCGGGATAAAGAACACGTGAGGTTTATACCAGTTCAGCCCCTTGCGGTGAAGGAAGGCCTACGTCTAGTTGGGTTGGTATTGCTTGAGGTTTCGATGACCAGGGAGCGAGATACGCTATGTCTGGCTCTCGATGAGTTGTTTCTTCCCCTAAGCCGCTGGTGGGTCATGCCCTTATATACACGGGTCGACGCCCTGCGGCCTACAGAGTCCCGGACGGCTCATCAACTGTGTCCGGCTCGGCGACTAGTTACTTCTACCTTACAGTACAAGTTATACCATCATGGCGGTTTTATCTTTACGGGCCTTAGAGTCGCCTGTGGGCCTTTAGGCCTTTTAATGAACCGCCATCTTCATGCCTTGGTCTTGGGCTTCTGATGAGCCTCTCTTTGCGTAACCCGGCCCCTCTTGGACGGCTTACACAAATAGTTATATCCCCAACATTAGGCCCCAGATTGATTTGAACCGGTTCCTGTCAATCTTTGAAAACCTTATGAACTGGCCTTTAGTCTTCTGTCTTGTGTGAAAATTGTAACCCGCCGTGACGTCATCATCTGGATCCGGGTTGAATCATCGTGACGTCATCTTCAATAAAACTTATATTTTAATTCATCATATCTTCAACGGATCTCTGCCTTTACTGACCCTCCCGAAGCTCGAGGCGTCGGGGCCGTTGGATAAATGATGTCTTGGTCTCCTCGTTTCTCGCGCCGTCTCTGTCGGCCCCTCCTTATAAATTGACGCGACCTAGGTCTTTTTCATTTCCTCCGGTCTTCTTCCTCCTCGCACTCCATTCTCTGCCGCTCGAGCTCCGCCGCCGCCACCGTCGGAACCCTCATCTTCACCGACTCAGGCCGCTGCATCACCCTATTTCTTGATCAGAAAACAACGGCAATCCTCTGCAGTTCTTCCGCATCGGTGAGTTCTCTTTCCCCCTTTCTTAGATCTGCATTAGTACTGCCTTGAATTCGTCGACGTTCATCGCCGCCTGACGTAACCTCCATTAGTTCTTACCTCTAATACCTTGCTCAAATCGTAAAAACCACATAGAACTGTTGCGGAAGATGTTTCGTGCTTATTCTTTACGAAAACAGATCTCATTTCCTTGTTTTGGAAGCCCTCCTTGAGTATATGAACTTCCCTGTACTGTTTTAGGTCTAGAAAATTTTCCTTTCCAGAGCATCGTTTGATCCAAAATAATAGTTGCAATTTGTGAAACCTGTTTGCTCCACACTTAGCGAAAAACTACGTCTGTTGACTCTGTTTCAGCCATAGTAGTTCGTGTAACCGGTTTAAGATAATATCGGCTGTCAGCACCGCTTGCTTCTGGCGATTTAAGAAAATCTTAATCATGTTTAATACCTGCAGCTGTTAAACATTATCACATAGTTACCTGTATGTCATTAGGCCCCTTCTTAAGCCGCCATCTTAAATAACCCAATAATGCTTATTCTCCAGGTTATAATAAACCGGAAAATTTCCTTTATCTTGTTGTAGGATTCAATTTACACAATGCCACCAAAAGCTGTTAAACCCCCGGTGACCTGCAACTGGGTCAAATCCACCGTTACAGAGAGCTCTTTAGCTGGGTTTGTTAAATCCGGCCATCTGCCCAAAAGGAAATTATGTCCTATCGTGCTCCTAACCCATCAGAGGAGAAACCTCAACCCAAGGAAGCGGAGGTAATTGTGTTTACGGATCATATGAACCGGGGCTTTGCTCCACCCGGGTCAAAATTCTTCAGAGATGTTTTGCATTTCTTTGACCTCAGACCTCAAGACATCGGGCCCAATTCCGTGTCGAATCTCTGCAACTTCCAAGTGTTTTGCAAGGTGTACCTTGGAGAAGAGCCAAATTTGACCTTGTTCAGAGAGCTGTTTTATTTGAACCGGCAAAATGAACGTGCCAATGGGCCCAGTCTGGAACTCGGTGGCATCTCGATCCAGCGGCGAAGAGACTGCCTTTTTCCTTATGCAGAGCTGCCAAGCCATCCGAAAGAGTGGAATCAGACATGGTTCTACTGCCAAGATACCTCTCCGGCTGGTGAGAATTCGCTACCCGGTTTTCGTGCTCTGTGCTTGGAGTCCAACCACCCATTGGCTGACAAATTATCTCCCGTTGAACGTATTCCACTTGCCCCCACCATAAAGAAGATTAAGGCTCTTTTGGGCAATGGTTTGGACGACATTGATTTGGTCCGGACCTGGATTACCTGGCGGGTGATTCCGTTAAGCCGCCGACCCGTCTTAATGTGTACTTACTCAGGGGAAAAGGATGACCCGCTGCGTGACAGCCCTGATGATTTAGCAGATGACACAGTCGAGGCTATGATCCAGTCACTGTTGAAAGAGGGGACTGTGGTGAATAATACCTTCAGCTTACTCCCCTTCTGTAAGAGCAACCCGCCCCCCGCAGTAAGTCATCAGCCTCAGTGATCACCTTTTATCATGTTTACCTTATTTTTACTCACACCCCCTTACAACTCTTTACAGGCAAACGACAAGTTCTGGAAAGTCCCGTATGATCATGAGGCGGCCAAACAAGCCCGGGCGGCAAAGAGGGCCGAAAAAGAACCACCAGGCCTTCTACTTCAAAGAAAAGAAGACCAAGTGCTTCAGAGATGTTCCAGCTCGATGACTGATGATAACGAAGAAGAGGTAACCTTTCAACTTCCCTTACTCTTTTATCATTACCTTACTAACATTATTCTCCTTTTCAGGAAGACACGGGGAACAACCAACCCATCGAGGAAGAGGTGAGTATAATCTCCTCCGACTCCGAGCTTCGGCCACGTCAGAAAATTCGAAGAGTAACCCGGAATGTAAGATTTTCACACCCTTTGGCTTACCAAGATCCTTACTTTCTTTTGAAGCAACAACAATTTGAAAGCCGGAGGCAGACCCGGACCAGCAAGGATGCAGAGCTCTCCTCCGGCTTGCCTGACATAACCCGGAAGCGTCGGACTGAGGTTATCTCCGACTTATACCCTTTTTTACCTTTGGCGGGTCTAATCCGTAAACCTCTCAATTCATCTGACTCCAATTACCAGGATATCTCTCCTTCATCCGGCGACTCCATGCAGTCAAACATGCCGGATTTTAAGACCGCTCCTGGGTAATATCAATTTATTTACCTTATGTTTTTTCTTCCTCATGTTTCTGTACTTATTCTTCTGTTTTTTCCATAGCGTGCAAGTTAAGCCCAGGAAGAAAACAAAGAAACATAAGCCGGTCGAAGACCCTGTGGTAACTGAACCGGAACTGCACACATCCGCCGCCGCCTGAACCGGCACAGGATACTACAGTATCAACTTCTGATCCGCCTGCTGAAGATATCCTGGTTGGTTCTGTTAACCCGGAAGCACCTAGCACGGCCAAGACGATTGACCCAGAAGTGGAAATACTCAAGACTCAGTTTGTTGAGCCGGGCCGGCCCATAGTTCTTGCCAGATGTTCTGCTAAAGAGGAGTTATTGGAACGCCGTAAAGCCAAAACGGACATCACTGACTATACTCATTTAAGTATTGGAGAGATCCTCTCGGGTTATATCAACCAGGTGCATAGCAGCCATGACCTAGAAATTGACATGGTGAAGCAAATACAACAAAAATCTGAGGTATGACTTTTGCTTCCTTAATTTCAATCATACTTACTGTACCAGCCCCCAAGTCTATTGCTTATTAGGAAATATGCTGTATACTTAGAAAAACTGTTAGAGCTGCTTGTCCGGCTTAAAGAAAAAAATACTTAAACCGGCTGTAACACAATACCTTTAACTTGCGATACACATTAGCCCCCAAGTGCCAAGCATCTTTGCTTGCAAAGTGCTTGGGACTTTAATATCCAGGACCGGCTTAATCATTTAGAAAGCTCCGTTATACATTAGCCCCCAAGTGTCAAGTATGTTTGCTTGCAAAGTGCTTGGGACTTCAAATTCTTTACCATGATCCTGACTGCAACCCAGTATAACGCAGGCCACCATAGGTCAATTTGAATCGGAGATTGCTGACCTTAAGAGTTGTCTGTCAGCCCAGGAACTTGAAATTCAAAATGCCAATTCCAAATTTGAATTCAGCATCTTCGAACAAGAGAAGTTGAATAAGAACTTTGAATTGGAGAAGAAAACCTGGGATGACAAGAAGGCCTCTCTGGTGACTCGGGCCGAGACAGCCGAAGCATCCCTTGCAAAAGCAAACACCGAGCTGTCCAGCTTGAAGCGTCGGATATCTCGAATGTTCTCAGCAATCTTCGGTAAGTTACTTCATATGAACCTCAAATATTGCCATCCTTCCTTTGATGACGAAGCTAATTATTGCCTCCGGCTTACCCTTTGTTTAATAACACAGGCCCCAGGAGTACAACCCTCGAGCAGGACATGGTGGTCAAACTGAAAGCAGTATATACTCTGGTGGAGCAACTGTACACCGGGTCACAACGTGCTTTAGCCGTTGTGGCTTTATCAAATGATGTCCCCATCTCCTGCAAGATGTGCTAAAACGACTTGCCGTGTTGCCTCAGCGGGTCCAAGAACTAAGACGGGCATCTGCTAGAGCCAAAGCTATAGCTGCCTTCAGCCGGGCCAAGGCGTGGATTCCAGAGTTAGACCCGGCCGACCTCAGCCTTGGATACCTGAGTCTGAAGGAAGATGGAACCTTATTTGATGAGGCGGACTTCACCGCTGCGTAAAAGACATACGCCCTGTGGCTACTCTCATTGGAAACGACACTAATCTTACCAAGTACCAGTCGGGTTATGACAGCGAGAACCGGAGGATTCCAACATCTCATTATGATGATGTCAGCCTGATCCCTCCAATTCGTAAGCATACCTTTGCCCCTGAAGTCGATCCAACCGGTTTAATAGATGATGAAGCTGAGTTTGAAGCCTTGAGTGGCATTGACTGGACCTCATCGACCTTCCAAGACAGAGCAGCAGACAAAGAGGCGGAGAAGGATAACCCGGAGTCGTCAAGCCAACCAGCAGAGTGAAGACATCAGGTGTCATATGTTTAAGTTCTTGCCAAACAATGCCTCGCTATTCAGACTCGGGGAGTCTTGTAATAGAGTAGAAAAACTCAATTTTTCTTTTGCCTTCGTGTATGCTTATGGCGCATGATATTTGCATAAGCCGCCATTATTATGCACTCACTCTTTTAATCTGTTATGCCTTCATAGAATCTTACTTGTATCGCCCTGCACATAAGACAAGCAGAAATCCCATGGCGACTTACCGCATTGGGGGTCATATAATGTTTTGGTAACCCGGAGTGTACACCAAACAATCTTAGGAAATACAACTTACGATTAGACTTAGTAGACATAATCACAATGGCATGCCTATGATGCTTGCGGTTATTTCTCCTGTTTGTATGACCCAACCTCTAAGGGTAATTTTAACTCCTGAAATTTGATACATAAAGGTTCACCTGGTATTTAGTAACCCGTAGTAACCAATATTCGCCCGGAGGGTTGTGATCCACTCTGTGGTATTTTGAAGAGGGTCTCAATATAACCAAACATTGATACTTATAAAATATGATGAATAATAAACGAATTTCAAAGGCTTCTGATTCGACTACGATCAGTGAACCGTTCCAAAGGGGTTAAGCTAAGATTCGGATGCGATCATATAGCCCCCAGTGGCTGTGGCGATGCCGATCAAGTGGGTATCGACAGCTATGTTCTCTTTGGTTCGA
Source organism: Aegilops umbellulata (assembly GCA_032464435.1). NCBI lineage: Eukaryota > Viridiplantae > Streptophyta > Magnoliopsida > Poales > Poaceae > Aegilops > Aegilops umbellulata. Next base: position 488,345,144 of record CP136057.1, read on the forward strand.
ATACGACCTATGTTTGAACAGGAAGCCCCCAAGTGACCATAAGAGTTGTTTAATGACGCTGATTCGAATACGATCCACGTAAGACCCAAAAGGGGTTAAGCTCTGATTCAAATATGATCAAGAAGCCCCCAAGTGGGTTTGGCAGTATGCCGATAAAGTGGGTATCGACAGCTATGTTCTCTTTGGTTCAGATACGACCTATGTTTGAACAGGAAGCCCCCAGGTGATCATGGCTAGATTCAGATATGATCATAAGCCGGACCAAAGGAAAAGCCGGATTCAGATATGACCCGCTCCCTCTTGGTTGTCTCCACCACCTGACAAAGAAAACACATAAACCTTTTTTGGGGTGGAAAAAAGGACAGAGGTCCTGCTTTATTGCTTTATATAATATATACATTGTATAAATATATACACATTAGAGCCGATGGCTCAGGTATAGTAAGGACAAAGATGAGCGATATTCCACGGCCGGCGGGTCTCCTCCTCCGTCTTACGTGAGTCTTTCTGCTCTCGAACATCGATAAGGTAGTATGACCCGTTGTTTAGATTCTTACTGACCACAAAAGGTCCTTCCCAAGGAGGGGATAGCTTGTGCATGTTAGATTGATCCTGGATGAGTCGGAGCACTAAGTCTCCTTCCTGAAAGGTTCTGGACCTAACCCGGCGGCTGTGGTAGCGGCGCAGGTCTTGCTGGTAAATCGCCGAGCGGGCAATTGCCAAGTATCGCTCTTCATCCAACAGGTCAAGTGCATCTTAACGAGTTTTTTCGTTATCCGACTCAACGTAAGCCGCCACACGGGGCGAGTCATGACGGATGTCACTTGGCAGGACCTCCTGTGCTCCATACACCATAAAGAAAGGTGTATAACCCATAGATCTGTTAGGTGTAGTATTGATGCTCCAAAGTACAGAGGGTAATTCCTCCACCCAACAACCTGGCGTCCGCTGCAAGGGGACCAGGAGTCGGGGCTTGATACCCTTCAAGATCTCTTAATTAGCTCGTTCTGCTTGACCATTGGATTGAGGATGAGCCACAGCCGAAACGTCAAGACGGATATGCTCTCGTTGACAGAACTCTTCCATAGCTCCTTTGGAAAGGTTAGTGCCATTATCAGTTATGATGCTGTGTGGAAAACCAAAGCGAAAAATCACCTTTTTCACGAACTGGACCGCCGTGGCTGCATCACACTTACTGACTGGCTCCGCCTCAACCCACTTTGTAAACTTGTCAACCGCTACCAAGAGGTGCGTCTTTTTATCCTTAGACCTTTTGAAAGGCCCGACCATATCAAGCCCCCAGACTGCAAACGGCCAAGTAAACGGAATCATCCTCAATTCTTGAGCCGACACATGGGCTCGTTGTGAGAACTTCCGACATCCGTCACATTTACTGACCAGATCTTATGCATCAACATGAGCCGTCAGCCAATAAAACCCATGACGGAAAGCTTTGGCCACAAGAGATTTTGAGCCGGCATGATGACCACAATCGCATTCATGAATCTCACGAAGGATCTCCTGACCCTCTGTAGGTGACATGCAACGTTGAAACGCTCCAGTGACGCTGCAGTGATGTAACTCGCCATTGACAATTGTCATGGACTTGGACCGCCGGACGATTTGTCTTGCCAAGGTATCATCTTCAGGCAACTCTCCCCGGGTCATGTAAGCCAAATAAGGCACTGTCCAATCCGGGATAACGTGGAGAGCCGCCACCAGCTGTGCCTCCGGGTCTAGTATTGCCAGATCTTCCTCTGTAGGTAACTTAACAGAAGGATTATGCAAAACATCAAGAAAAGTGTTAGGCGGCACTGGCTTATGCTGAGATCCCAGCCGGCTTAAGGCATCAGTCGCCTCATTCTTCCTTCGATCAATGTGTTCCACCACATAACCCTTGAAGTGTCCAGCCACAGCATCAAATTCATGATGGTAAGCCGCCATAAGGGGATTTTTAGAGTCCCACTTGCCTGACACCTGTTGAGCCACAAGGTCTGAGTCTCCTAAACATCTTACCCGGCTCAAGTTCATCTCTTTGGCCATCCGGAGACCATGGAGTAGGGCCTCGTACTCAGCTGCATTGTTAGTACAAGGAAACATAAGCTGGAGCACATAACAAAATTTGTCACCTCGAGGGGAAGTTAACACGACTCCAGCCCCCGAGCCTTTCAACTGTCTGGATCCATCAAAGTGAATAGTCCAATATGTATTATCGGGCTTCTCCTCAGGTGCCTGTAGCTCTGTCCAGTCATTGATGAAATCCACCAAAGCTTGAGACTTAATGGCAGTGCGTGGTACGTACTTCAGACCATGAGGCCCGAGCTCGATGGCCCACTTGGCGACTCGTCCTGTAGCCTCTCTGTTTTGAATAATGTCTCCCAAGGGGGCGGAACTGACCACAGTGATAGGGTGACCTTGGAAGTATTGCTTCAGCTTCCGGCTTGCCATGAACACCCCATAAACAAGTTTCTTCTCATGAGGATATCTTTGTTTTGACTCGATGAGTACCTCACTGACATAATAAACCGGCCGTTGAACCGGATGTTCCTTACCAGCCTCCTTGCGCTCTACCACAATTGCCACACTGACGGCTTGTGAATTAGCAGCCACATATAACAGCAAAGGCTCTTTGTCAATGGGAGCTGCAAGAACCGGCGGCTCAGATAACTGCCTCTTCAAATCCTCAAAAGCAGCATTAGCAGCATTACTCCAGACAAAGGTGTCTGCCTTCTTCATCAGTTGGTACAGCGGTAGGGCTTTCTCACCTAACCGGCTTATGAACCGGCTTAAAGCAGCAACACGACCCGCCAGTCCCTGAACATCATTGATACATGCCGGTTTAGCCAAAGAAGTGATTGCCTTAATCTTCTCCGGATTAGCCTCGATGCCCCTGTTTGAAACCAAGAATCCCAAAAGCTTGCCTGCAGGTACACCAAATACACACTTCTCCGGGTTAAGCATCATTTTGTAAACCCGGAGATTTTTAAAGGTTTCTCTGAGATCAGGTATCAAGGTTTCCGTCTCTCTGGATTTCACCACTATATCATCCACATAAGCATGAACATTGCGCCCGATCTGATTGTGGAGACAATTCTGTACACACCGTTGATAAGTCGCCTCGGCACTCTTGAGCCCAAAAGGCATAGTAGCAGAAGGCTCCAAACGGAGTGATGAAAGCCGTCTTCTACTGGTCCTTAACTGCCACCTTGATCTGATGATAACCAGAGTAAGCATCCAAAAAGCTCAAATGCGCACAACCCGCCGTAGCATCAATGATTTGATCAATACGGGGGAGAGCGAAAGGATCAGCCGGACAAGACTTATTTAAGTCCGTGTAATCCACACACATCCGCCAGGTGCCGTTTTTCTTGAGCACGAGCACCGGGTTAGCCAACCACTCCGGGTGAAAAACTTCGACAATGAACCCAGCCGCCAAGAGCCGGGCGACCTCCTCTCCTATAGCTTTTCGTCGTTCCTCATTGAATCACCGTAGAAATTGCCAGACCGGCTTATACTTTGGATCAATATTAAGAGTGTGCTCAGCGAGTCCTCTAGGTACACCCGGCATGTCAGAAGGCTTCCATGCAAAGATGTCCCGGTTCTCACGGATGAACTCGATGAGCGCGCTTTCCTATTTAGGATCCAAGTTGGCACTGATGCTGAACTGCTTAGACGAATCGCCTGGAGTAAAATCAACAAGCTTAGTCTCTTCAGCCGATTTAAACTTCATGGCCGGGTCATGTTCCGTAGTCGGCTTCTTGAGGGAGGTCATATCCGCCGGGTCAACGTTATCTTGATAAAATTTGAGCTCCTCTGCTGCACAGACAGACTCGGCATAAGCCGCATCGGCTTCTTCGCACTCCAGGGCCACCTTTCGGCTTCCATGCACAGTAATGGTGCCCTTGTAACCCGGCATCTTGAGCAGTAAATAAACATAACACGGTCGCGCCATGAACTTGGCATAAGCCGGCCGCCCGAACAAAGCGTGATATGGACTCTTGATTTTGACCACCTCAAAAGTTAACTTTTCAGCCCTAGAATCATGCTCGTCTCCAAAAGCCACCTCTAGCTCCATCTTACCCACAGGATACGCCGACTTACCAGGCACCACTCCATGGAAGACGGTGTTGGAAATCTTTAAATTCTTGTCAGTTAAGCCCATGCACCGAAAGGGCTCGTAATAGAGGATGTTGATGATGCTACCTCCATCCATGAGCACCTTAGTAAATTTATAACCACCAACCTGCGGTGCCACCACCAGGGCCAGTTGACCCGGATTATCCACCCGGGGAGGGTGATCCTCCCTGCTCCAGACAATGGGCTTTTCCGACCATCTAAAATAACGAGGGACTGCCGGCTCAACAGAATTCACAACCCTTTTATGGATTTTCTGACCACATTTGCACAAACTAGTAGTGAACATGTGATACTGCCCACTATTTAGCTGCTTTGGATGGCTCTGGTAACCCGATTGCTGCTGCTGCTGTCCTCCTCGACCAGACTGCTATTGGTTATGACTGCCCTGGTTTCCCTGAAAACTGGAACCTGAACCGCCGCCCGGGCCATGAAAGCCGCCGGCTCCTGAGCCGCCACTCGGGCCTTGATTACCATCAAACATATTAGAATTCTTGAAAGCCTTCGTGATTGTGCAATCCTTCCATAAATGAGTCGCTGGCCATTCCCGGGTGCCGTGTTTTGGGCAGGGCTCATTGAGTAGTTGCTCAAGAGATGGACCTGACCCACCGAACCGAGGGGGTGGCTTTCCTTTGTGCTTCTGATTGTTACCCTGTGCATTGGCCACAAATTCCGGGTTGCCGTCCGCCTTACGCTTATTGCCTCCTTGATTCGTCGGGTTATGCTGCTGACCCTTTCCATTACCGTTCTTCTTTCCCTTCCCTGTCCATTCCTCATCAGACGTGGGATCCTTGGTACTATCAGAATCAGCATACTTGACTAAAGCCGCCATCAGAGTCCCCATATCGTTGCAATCACGCTTAAGGCGCCCCAGTTTCTGTCTCAGAGGCTCAAAGCGGCAATTCTTCTCCAGCATGAGAACTACTGAGTCGGCATCCATCTTGTCAGACGAATGTATTATATCTTTGACCCGGCGCACCCAATGAGTCGTAGATTCTCCTTCCTCCTACTTACAATTTGTCAATCCACAATCGACATAGACTGCTCGCAAGTGTCCTTGAAGTTCTGGATGAAACGGGCCTTTAGCTCTGCCCATGAACTAATGGAATTGGGTGGCAAACCCTTTAACCAAGAACGGTCCGTTCCGTCCAACATCATGGTGAAGTATTTAGCCATCGCTTCATCACTAACCTCCAGCAGCTCCATGGCCATCTCGTAACTTCCAATCCACGCCCCAGGCTGTAAATCGGCCGTATAATTCGGCACCTTTCGAGGTCCCTTGAAATCCTTGGGCAGACGTACATTACGTAGAGCCGGTACCAGACAAGGAACACCTTCGGTTCTAGTAGCAACACCCGCCTCAAAGGAAGTCGACGGGTAAGCCGGTGAGTCCTGTTGGGCTGCTAGCTGAGCCGCTAGCTGAGCCGCCCGCTCGTTCTCCTGACGTATCCGATCCTGAACCAGGTTATACCCGTCGGGCAGGTTCCGGCGCTCAGCGCTACTTGACAAGGCCTCTGATTCCATGTGTCTACTGTAACTCGGGCTCCGGTTTTGATGAGGCGGAGCTAACCAGGGCAGAGGAGTTGAGTGAATCCTGTTCCGGCTCTAGGAGTAGGTCTCTTGTTGAGCCAGAGCTGTTTGGACAAGCTCCCTATTCCTCCGGGTTTCCACCACTGTCGGATCATCACCATCTACCGGGAGAGCCGCCAAACGTGCTGATGCTGCGATTAAGTTCTCCATGGGGTTGGAGAAGTGACCCGGTGGTATTGGTACGTAACGGGGCGGTGCCATATTGCCGTGAAGAGGCGCCATCACCTGAGGCTGGACCGGGCCTCCCGCTCCGGATGTCATAAACTGATTTGCACCTGGCGGGTTACTTGGGCTGGCTCCGGGTGTAGCAAAGAGATTCCAAGGATCATAAATCTGAGGTAAACGGGACTGAGTTTTCTGATGTCTCCTCCTCATTAACTCATTAGATGCGTTCAGGCTCATCGTGAGCTGAAAAGCCTCTGCCTGAAGTTGCTGCGCCCGTACGTCCAAAGCCGCCCGCTCTGTGGCTAATCTAGTATCTTTAGCCGCTAAGGTTTCCTTGGCCCGAGCGATCTCCTCACGAACCTGTGCCACCTCTGCCTCATGCTCAGATTGGTTCGCAGGGATGACTGTAGCAGTTAACAGGGCCGTAAGTTTATCCATGAGATCCATCAGCACCTGAGCCGATGAGCGCACAGGGCCTCCTGCCCCGGCTGCTCCTAACCCGGACGTTATCGTCGCTGAGGCCGTAGAATTTTGGTCGGGTTGAGTGCCAGCCATGAAGACTCCTGCCCAGTTTGGCGACCCTGAGGGGTCCGGAATAGTGCTGCCATTGGAGCAGCCCCCAAGCACACCATCTTGAACTTGATAAAGCGAATCTGTTGAACCGGCGGATGAATCACCGTCAGAGAGGACGACAGACTCACCATCATCTTCAGATCCTTCAGAAAGTTCACCTCCATGGATGCAACCCACAAAGGCACGCTTCACAACGGGTTGAGCTCGGGCGGGTCTCGCACGCTGAGCTCTCTCAATGAGGTCGGTGTAGTTGTCCTGCTCAGGGCCCGGCTCACCAATCCGGCTGATGAAGACATGAATTCCGCCAAAGGGGACCCAGTACCCGTACTCAATTGAGCCGGCTTCGGGGCCCCAGCCTTCGTCGTCGATGTAGATCTTGCCGCGACGACTCTTGGTCATCCGGCCAAATGTGTATCCCTTGAGCCCTTCGAAGCTGCCCTTCAAGAACTCAAATCCACCGTGCGTTGGCCCCACGGTGGGCGCCAACTGTCATGGAATTGTCACGGCAGATGTCCTCTTGCGAGGACTTAATCGTGGAGCCATCGCAACTAGGAAGCTTAAAGGGGTTAATCGGGACAAAGAACACGCGAGGTTTATACTAGTTCAGCCCCTTGCGGTGAAGGAAGGCCTACGTCTAGTTGGGTTGGTATTGCTTGAGGTTTCGATGACCAGGGAGCGAGATATGCTATGCCTGGCTCTCGATGAGTTGTTTCCTCCCCTAAGCCGCTGGCAGATCGTGCCCTTATATACACGGGTCGATGCCCTGTGGCCTACAGAGTCCCGGCCGGCTCATCAACAGTGTCCGGCTCGGCGACTAGTTACTTCTACCTTACAATACAAGTTATACCATCATGGCGGTTTTATCTTTACGGGCCTCAGAGTCGCCTGTGGGCCTTTAGGCCTTTTAATGAACCGCCATCTTCATGCCTTGGTCTTGGGCTTCTGATGAGCCTCTCTTTGCGTAACCCGGCCCCTCTTGGGCGGCTTACACAAATAGTTATATCCCCAACAGGGCTATCCATTTCACCTCATTGCTATTGCGGCCTTTTGGTGAACTGCACAAATCACTTTTTCCTTAAGAGTGTATTGTGCAGTTCTGCCAAAATGTCACACGGGCAACGTTTTTACATTTCTGTGGGACTGCAGAAAGGGAGATTGGTTTTGCTATCCTCCTCATCCAACTCTGTGCCTTATCTTCTCCAACAAGTAGATAGTCCTAAAGAGAGATCGCAGAGGTGATCGGCTTCTATTTGTGTGTGTTATGTTTCATCATCCAGTTCCACTATTATTGTAATCACACTGACCTGATATCTTTGCAAACAGGGATGGTCAACTCGATTTTAGTGGAGCTGCACAAAATGATCGGATTGCGGTGTCCTCCGTACACCTCTTTTTTGGCTACAGAGCTGGGTGAAACTAGCTGCCAAGCAATGAACACTGTGCCCAGGAAATGGAGCCATGCCTACGAAAAACATCGATCAATTATATATTTTTTCTTTATTTGTACACCTGCTCACAACTTTGTCTTCAGTTGTGATGTGAATATTGGCGTTGATCTGCGAACCATTGAGATGCATTAGCAGCCATGGTAGTTTCATTTGTATTTCATGGAATGTTGTAACGAGATAATATTGAGGCAAGAGGACACATGGATCCTAACTTGAAACCTTTTTTTCCTGCGGGAACTAAAGTTGAAACCTTCATATCATCATAGTACAATTTCATTAAAAGTATGCGTACATATAAACAAATCCTGAAGAATTGATAGCAATGCCAAAAACAATTCAACTTCGTTTCGCCGACATGTGGGATATCCTTCATCCGGCACCACCTGCCGTGCAACATATTGAGTGCACAAGTGCAGGGAAAGATTCACCCCGGTCGTTGCGCCGCATTAGTAATGACTAGTGAGCAGTCAAATCGCAGAGCCCCGCCTTCACCACAGTAAGTTGCTCGGACGAAGCAACCATCATTTTCCTGTTCCTTGAATCCGCTGGTACTCCCATATTCCCAGAGTAATAAGTTGCTCGGGCAAAGCAACCATCACTTCACCTTTCCCACAGTAAGTACTCCCTTCGTTTCTTTTTAGTTCGCATATAAGATTTGTCTTAAGTCAAACATAGTAAAGTTTGACTGAGATTGTAGGAAAAAATATCTGCATTCATAATATAAAATCGATATCATTAGATGCATTATTGAATTCACTTTCATGGTATATCTCTAGTATTGTAGATGTTGATATTTTTGTATATAAATTAGGTCAAACTTTATGAAGTTTGACTTGAGACAAATCTTATATGCGAAGTAAAAAAGAAACGGAGGGAGTACTAGTACCTCCTTAGGCCCACTGAAAAATCACTTTTCTCTCTCCATCAAGTGCATTTATTGTCAATCTAACCCTGTCACTGAAACACCTCTTTGGCTAAAGTTAGTTCAGGGTTAGTCATGAGTTAGTCTAACCTATAGCTAAGTTTGAGTATCCAAACAGGAGCAGTATAGGACATGCAAGTTGCTCGAAGCATACAGTCAAATTCGTATGTGAAAGGATCTTTTTTCTTTTTGAAAATGGAATGTGAAAGGATCTTCGAATGATATAATTTCCAATTATATAATATCTTATCAATAGTCAAAGGCATCCTCGAAGAATACATCAGGCCCTACTCCCTTCGTCTAGGTGTATAAGTCACCTTACGAAAACCAAATAGTCCCAAAATACTTAGGCGCGGTGCATTAACTCGCACCTTGTTTCTTGTTTCTTGACATATCCACCAATAAGATATATGGGGCGTGCATGTTTTCAATGACTTAGACTACCAAACACGACATGCAATGGTTAGTTCATTGCATTCAAGGATATTAATTAGCAAATAAATATTAATTTTTCTCGTTTTCCCCTCTTCCTTGGTCACGATGCACAATCTAAGATGACTTACTCACTAGATGGAGGGACTATATAAAATCTTATCAATAGTAAATCCAAGTGTTACTACTACACCAAACAAGTTCAAAACGAGAAACTGGACACACTCACGACACAGCACGCCTGTTTCGTTTGGTCCGTCGATCAAAGCGCTTCCTCTTATTGGCATAACAATAGAGTACAATAATTCATTTAGAATGCTCTTGGCATGTCGCCAACATGTGATGAGTTAACCGACCTCAATAGACGGCAAAAATGCCAGCCCGCCGCACTTTGAGACAGACGAGGACCGAGAAGCGACACGGGCTGCTGGATTACTAGAGCTAGTGTCGCACAGAGGCCAAGAAATATGGTGATAGCATGGGCTAGCCATGTAATATGATGATGTAACTACACTAGGCTGCCGTGTTTCGTACTCTTCCAGTCTACTGTGGAGATGATTGGTTGATTTTATATCACTGAATAATATAAAATATTATGAGTGTGGACGCTCCACCACGAGGTTCCTTGCTCCTTCTCGGTCGCCAGGAATCTATGTTCTTCCACTCTTTTTTTACGTGAGATTTATTCATCCTTTTGCCAACACACGACAACTCGTAGAATGACGAGAAGCTTGCTTACTACGCCTTCTGCCTCGCCAATGCATGCGCGGTGGCTCGCAACATTCATTCTATTTATCTAGGAATCCACATATAGCTAGGCTCTTGCATGAGAGCCCACTCACCTTATAGACTACCCACAGTGGTAGTAACATACTTAATGAGAAAGTAGAAGCATGTGGTAACATAGCTAGTTAACGTAACATCACAGATACCAAGACGATTCGAGTCTACAACCTAATAAATGAAGTGTTGCATGGGAGTGCAGCGGGCGGCGCCCTGGGCCGGCGCGCCGCTTCAAATGGCGGACGCGGTGAGAGGTTGCGTCCCCCTGACCCCCTTGAGCGTGGACCTTTATGGTGTATGTCACCTTGTGTCCAGATCTGAGATGCCATGTGTACCAGATGAACGACTCCAAGCTCGACCACCGTGATGCAAGAGGTGCGAGCCGATGAACACTTTGGAGACACCCCCCCGTAATTTTCTTGTCATCATCTGAGTCCTAGAAGATCTCACCCACATCATCATTAGGCATGCAGCTGCCTTCATAGACAAGGTGCACAGAAGGAGTAGAGGCGACTGGGGACGTACCACGTCGTGGGCACTCCGTACATGCTCGTGTGCGTGTAGCGTGCGTCCTTTTCCATCGGTGCTAGCTCTAAGGCAGAGGTTGAGGTCGTCTTCGTCTCCGGCTAGTCGTTGAGCAACGATGGCAAAGAGGTGCTGCAAGAGATGCGTAGGCGCCGTTGTGTGCGAGCTTCACCGTAGCACGACGAACCGGACGTCGCCGCAGATGGCGCACGCCTCCATGCAGCCGAGAGTGTGTGCATGCATGTGTTATTCACGTGCATTCTACGGCCGAGTGTGTATGCATGCATGTGTTGTGTACGTGCGTTGTGTGCTCCATGGTGTGCGCGTTTGTGCATTAGTTGGATCGGCATGAGTTAGTGCGTTGGCGTGTGTACATGCGTGGCTGCATGCGTCCTGTACATGCGTGGCTTCTTGCGTGGTTATCAATATAAACTAATAAAATATCTTCAACTTAGCATCCTGATGTATCATCTCTAGTGGTTAACGAAGAGTTCATGTTCTTTAATTTGTTTATAGGTGGGCAGGCGGCAAAAAACAGGGGAAAATGCACAAGGTTCCTTGCAGACGCTCCACCGCGAGGCTCCTTGCTCCTTCTCAGTCGTCAGGAATCTATGTTCTTCCACTCTTTTTTTACGTGAGCTTTGTTAATCCTTTTGCCAACATGCGAGACATCTAGCATCAAGGTGTCATGTAAGAAAATGGAGATAATCAGATAAGTAGCGCGTAAGTGAGTCGTGCACTTCGATGGCACCTGCTCCAACTACACAATATTTTTTCTCCTCGATGGCACGTGAATAGTGCACGTACTCAATGACGGAGCACGGGATGGTAGCCATGACATGGTCAGCCCTTTTTGGAGAGAGTACGTACTAAATAACTTTGATGTGTCCCGTCAACTCGCAGAATGATTAGAAGTTTGCTTACTACACCTTCTCCCTCGCCAACGCGTGCGCAGTGGCTCGTAACACGAGGAGAAACTTGTGCTTACAAGCGGTGGACGTGCAAAAGTTCATTTGGTGTCAGATTGCCAGAAGTACTAGTGTAGTACCACCATTATTGTTCGAATTCCGAAAGAGGGGAAGAGCCAAGCGCAAGGTCACCTACTAACCTTAGGCTAGCCATAGTGGGAGTAACATAAGTAGGAGTACCTACTTTTTTATTCTAGAAACAATCACACGCGAATATTGGACGGTAGCAGCAAGGCAACTGAATCAAAAATCAAAACCTTCCCGCCCGGCGCCAGCTGAGTCCGCCGCTCCACATTAATGGCAAGTCAGCTGAGCCCGATGCTCCACAGTAAAGTACTCAAGTTCCATAGCAAGTGACCGTATCTCATGAGTCTGTTGAAGCGGCACGCCGACCGAGGGCACCGCCCGCTGCACGCTCGGCATTTCAGACTACACATACTCTGCGAGACAAAAGGTGGGGCCATTATTAATGATATACTCCAGTATTAAACTAAAGGGACTAACTATTGTAAGGAGGCTACATACTACGTTGGTTCTAGATGATGTGTCAACTTCATATAGCCGGATGTTGGGTATACTATTAACCATGCTCTAAGTGTGGTGTGAGTCGGAAAATTTATTAAGACATTAATTAATAAATAACGGACGCCTTAATTACTCAGCCGTTTCTGATTCTTTTGGATAGTGGGGCTATTATTGACTTGGACGTGGGGTTTGGGCCAAAGGCCTACTATTATACTTGGTCTTACTCGCACGACCGACCTGACAGGCTCTACCCTAGCCGCCGATGTATCATATGGTTTCACACCGTTCCAGATCCTAGCGCCGCCACACAATTCTTCTCCATCCCTCCTTCCAGCGTGCACCGCGAGAAGGGACAGCAGTCCTCCGAACCCTGCCTTTCGTGATCCAGTACGGGAGAGGGGTGATCAGGTTTTTGGGGAGCACACTCCTGTGACTGCTTCCAGCGACGACTTCCTCAACAACAGCCTTCTTCCCTGACCTCGGTAACCTCTTCATCAACGACATGAGTGACAACATCAACCACAGCGGTTCTGCTCCTGCTGTATAGTATGCGATTCTGTCCTCCTGGTTTAGTCCGCATCATTACTTCGATCTTTGGAATTGTCGTCATGATGTATTTACTATTGATTCAGATTAAATCTCATAGTAAATTGCTCATATATTCAACAATCCAATCCAAAAACCTGATTATAGGCAATTTACTCCGAGTGGTTTTGTTGCGCTTTTGAAGCCACCTACTTTTAAGGGGTGCAATATAAAAGGTGGCGCACAAGAGCAGTATATTGGTTTTAGATCATGTACTGCTATGACGCCAGTAAGGGTAAGCCTGAGGGCGATCTAAATCCTACACAGCAAGAAGCTTTTGAGAACATGGATACCCTCATCAAATCCGCCCTGCTGAGTGTTCTTGACGATTCCATTGTGGATTCATATATGTCGTTTGATAGCGGCTAAGACATGTGGGCTGCGCTCGAGGCCACATTTGGGGCCTCTGGCGCTGGCAACTAGTTGTATGTCATGGAGTAATTCTCTGACTACAAGATGACTAATGAGCGCTCTGTTGTTCAGCAGACTCATGAGATACAGTCACTCGCTAAGGAACTTGAGTACTTTAAGTGTGTGTTGCTGGAGAAATTTGTTGCTGGCACCATCATTGCCAAGATTCCACCTTCATGGAACGATTTTTCTACTTCTCTGAAAAACAAGAGACATGAGTTTTCCATTTTGGATCTCATTAGCACTCTTGATTTTGAAGAGAAGGCGAGAGCAAAATACACACGTGCTCGGGTCGCGGAGGGAGCTTCTAGTGCCCACATGGTACACGAGAAGAACTTCCAGCCCAACCAGCCCCAAAACAAAAAGCTCAGGGGAAAGGCAAGTTTGATGCAAAGAACAATCCGTCACATTCTACCAACTTCAAGAAGAATTCTCATAACGGGAAGGGATACAAACCTCAATTTTGGTAGCACCGCACAAAATTTATATGGCTGCATCTACCTGCTGTCAGCTAACCTCCAGGTATTCCTACATTCGTAACTAGGTACAATGACCACCATAAGATGAAACAAGTTTATTCGTACGTTGACTTGCTGACTGCAGTGCGGAACGATCCTGTCATGTGTGGAGTAGCAAACAAGCAGTGCAGCCAAAGGTGGAAATGAACCAAGGACTTATGAAATTATATATAATCTTCCTCAGGCAGGTCAGTATCCCCTTCGTCCAGATGATCGTGTTTTGTCATGCCGAGCTATTGATATGTGCTACTGTTTTGCAACACCGTTTAAGTATAGCTATTGTTTTCCTATCTTTTCAGATTCAGGACAATGAAGATGATTTCAGGGGAACTGCACAATATGGACTCATGTTGATTCATCTCTATTGCCTCGTGTGTTTGCTGCAAATGTGTCAGCATCAATTGCAAGACGAGGAAGCTAGCTAGCTTTGGAGTTGCCAACATGCTCAAAGTGCTCGCAACATTGAGAAGATACAAGCATGCCCAGGAAATTAATGCATGCGCAGGGAGGCCCTTTGCTTAGAGAAGCATCGACCGATTTTCTTTATTTCCACACCTTCTCACAGCTTTGTATTGGTTATAGTATGGTGAATCATTGAGATGGATAAACATTATGAACTTTTGTTCTTCTGAATGTTAGTATGCATACCGTATCCTCTGAAGCTTAGTTTAATGTAAATGTTGACTAGCCTGTTAACCTTCACAATCTAGTAAGTATATTGTAGGCCTGTTATTTGACACCTCACTTTGTCGCGCTACACGACCAGTGTGAGTGTCCTGATCCAGTACCGCATCCTATAATTTGGTGGATGCCAAGTTGAAAAAGGTTACCGATGAGTAGCCATAAGCTGGAGGCGTCTCTTTTTTTCTTTCGAATGGGCAATAAGCTGGAGAGTGTCTCAAGCTGCCTCTAGCACAAGGCCCTCTAGTACGAAACACGGGCAGCCGACTGGGCCGATCCAAAATCCTATCCATCTTAAAGCCCATTTGTTTTTGTCTTTTGTGAGGAGTAGCCCATATTTCTTGAAGAGGGGGCGAACCCAGGAAAACCCTCCTTCCTCCTCGCTTCCACTTACGCTTCCGTCTCGCCCCAATCCCCCCCGCTCCCCATCTTCCTCACTCTTCCAAAAAACCACCGCTCACCTTCTTCCTCACTCATACAGAAAACACCTGCTCCTCTTCTTCCACTCCTACAGAAAACCCCAGCACTCCTTCTTCCCCACTCACACTGCCACTATGCTTGTCTCTGGCTACTCTGCTCAAACCAGTGAGCTCGGCACGACGCCCACAAAGAAAATGGAGTCAGCTGGCCCCAGCGCCAAGAAGATGAGGCTCCCGCTAGCGGCGATGCCGGTTGTAGATCCCATAGCCGGCATCGCGGGGAGAAGCGGCGAGCCCCCCCCCCCCTCCACCCGGATCTGAGGAACATGCAGAATCTCCGGCGCACCGCATCAGCGATCTCCCGGATGTCATCCTTGAGGAGATCATCTCGCTTCTCCCCACCAAAGATTGCTGTCGGTGTCAAAACCGGCGGATCTCGGGTAGGGGGTCCCGAACTATGCGTTTAAGGTCAATGGTAACAGGAGACAGGGGACACGATGTTTACCCAGGTTTGGGACCTCTCTATTGAGGTAATACCCTACTTCCTGCTTCATTGATCTTGATGAATATGAGTATTACAAGAGTTGATGTACCACAAGATCGTAATGGCTAAACCCTAAAAGTCTAGCCTGTATGACTATGGTAATGAGTATCCCTCCTCCGGACTAAGTCCTCTAGTTTATATAGATACCGGGAGGATCTAGGGTTACACAAGGTCGGTTACAAAGAAAGGAATCTACATGCTTGATAGCCAAGCTTGCCTTCCACGCCAAGGTGAGTCCTATCCGGACACGGGTGCAGTCTTCGGTCTTCGTATCTTCGCAGCCCATCAGTCCGGCCCATGGCTAACAGGCTGGACGCCCGAGGACCCCTTAGTCCAGGACTCCCTCAGTAGCCCTTGAATCTGGCTTCAATGAGGAGGTATCCGACGTGCAGATTTGTCTTCGGCATTGCATGGCGGGTTCCTCCTTCCGAACTATAAGATAGTCTTCGGACGTATTGATCATGTACGGACCTGTAACACACACACCACACACAACTATAGAGAATATAATATTCCACGAGTCCAATCCGCTGACATCTTTTCGCAACATGACATCACGTCCACCCGGTCATAATTTCGAACCGTTTTTCGTCTTCCACTCCGCGTTTCGTGACGCGGTTGCAATTGGCATGTCTTGTCGAAGCAGAGATCGTGTCCTCTTATTTCGGGATTCTCATTAATACGGGCGTGGGTAATCCAACCATGCTGTTTACACAACCCTTGGGAACAGGCAAGTTTTATGGCGAGTGGGGAGGCGTTCAATATCCACTGCCTTTATAAGGAGATAAGGATTCCCTTTCTTCGCCCACGCCTTCTCTTCCTCTCTGTCCTTCCATTCTCGAGCTCCAGCGCCCAAGTTCCCATCTTCTCCTTCTCAAGGAAGCACTCAATCATGTCCGGATCCGGAGGCCAAGGCAAGTGGATGGTCTCCTCCGTCAAGGAGAAGGACATCACCCAGCTTTGGGCGGCCGGGTATCTGGCGAAAGGAATCGCCCACCATCTGCCCACCAAGGGGCAAGTCATCCCCCCCCCGAAGCATACTGAGAGGGTAGTTTTCCTCCCTCACTTGGTCCGCTGACTGGGGTTTCCACTTCACCCCTTCGTCCGCGGATTGATGTACTATTACAGGCTAGATTTCCACGATCTAGCACTGAACTCCTACCTCAATATCTCGGCATTCATTGTCGTGTGCGAGGCCTTCCTCCGCATCCAGCCCCACTTCGGCCTATGGCTCAAGGTCTTCAACGTGAAGTCGAAGGTGGTGGATGGTCAGCACGCGGAGTGCGGAGGCGCTATGGTGAGCCAGATGCCCAACGTCACTTGGCCCACACGCACTTTTGTGGAGATTGTCAAGGAGTGGCAGAAGTAGTGGTTCTACATCATGGAGCAACGCGACACCACTTGGGCGCCGGCTCCCGTATTCAAGGCCGGAGCTGCAATGCGGCTCACCTCGTAGACGGAGAAAGGCCCCAACTGGTCTGCGTCAGACGAGCTGATAGCGCTGCAGACGCGCATTCAGAGTATGGTGGATAAAAACATCAAGCTCATCGACGTGATCTAGGTGATGCTGGTTTGCTGGATTCTCCCCTGCCAAAGCCGAAGCTTCCATTTATGGGAATTCGATCCGGAGAAGCACCAGACCCTGGGAGGGCTCTTTGGAACTACTCACGAAGATGCCTAGTAGTTCCTCTTCAAGGGCAACGAGAAACCGCCGGTCAAAGATTTGGACCGTGGGCACGATCACACCCATCCCGCCAATGCGGTAAGTTCTCCTTTTCTTAAGGCATACCTTCTAATTGTCTGTTCAAGGAGGATGCCTAATCTTTGTTGTATTTTTTCAGGTGTGGGCGGAGAGAGCGGAGAGGATCCATAGTTTGGCTCCACTGCCTGAAGAGCCAGTCATCCCGCTCCTGGCGAAGATGCTGGTTCCGGCATCCTATCGGCCGCCAGAAACGAAGGCCAAGAAGAGGTGTCAGTGTCAAAACCGGCGGATCTCGGATGGTAACAGGAGGCGGGGGACACGATGTTTACCCAGGTTCGGTCCCTCTCGATGGAGGTAATACCCTACTTCCTGCTTGATTGATCTTGATGATATGAGTATTACAAGAGTTGATCTACCACAAGATCATAGAGGCTAAACCCTAGAAGCTAGCCTATGGTATGATTGTTGTTGTCCTACGGACTAAACCCTCCAGTTTATATAGACACTGGAGGGGGCTAGGGTCACACATAGTCAGTTACAAGGAAGGAGATCTACATATCCGTATTGCCAAGCTTGCCTTCCACTCCAAGGAGAGTCCCATCCAGACACGGGACGAAGTCTTCAATCTTGTATCTTCATAGTCCAACATGTCGGCGTTCTGGGAACGGGGGTCCCCAAACTTGCCTGCCGGCGGCCTGCGGTGTGGCTCAAAGGGGGGCCCAGCACGGCCCATCTTCATCAACACAGACCCAAGACCCTCGCGAGGGGCCAAGCCTCGCGGGGCAGACGACACGGAGCTTCCTCAGGCACGGCCTCATCAGGCTGGCTCGCGAGGAGGCAGAGAGATCAAGGCGGGGTACCTCACGAGGTGCCCGTGACGCAAGCCATGACGACCAAGGGCGCCAGGCGGGCGCCAGCCCGCGCAGTGTCCTCCTTTCCTCTTTGGTGCAAAGGGAGCAAGCGCAGGCGAGAGCATCAAGCAAAGGCACCCATTTCGGTGCAACGAGACCAAGGCCAGCCCAACGACAGGGAGGAAGTCATTGTGGAGCCCAAGCCAGCGTCACTACCAGAGCCTTTGGCAGGCGAGGACCAACTTTAGTTAGGATAAGTGTACCAGATGCTCCCCTTCAAAATGGCCAATTGTTGGCGCCCTTCCCGCTCAATATTTGGGAAGAGGCCCAGGGCCTTTGCCTATAAATAGGACTAGCCACCCCCAGGGTAGAGGGGGGATCGGCCAATCCAGAAACAAGCTGGGATCGGATCGAGTAGCATCACACATAGAGAGAGAGAGAGAGAAGGTTGGCTGAACTCCTCCTAGCAATTCATCGCCCCAGCCAAGAACAGACCCTCGCGAGGCTGTTCTTCCTTGTATTTCTCATCATCATCAGCCCAAGAGGCAATCCACCACACCACAAACTAGAGTAGGGTATTACACCACAATGGTGGCCCAAACTAGTATAAACCCTGTGTCTCTTGTGCTGTTCTTTCCATAGCTTAGATCTTAGCGAGGCGGTGGGGTGCAGGTAGGTAGAAGGCGAAATCTCCGCGTGCACCCCAGTGTTCAAACCTCAAGGGTCTGCCGGAACCCGAAATCCGACATTTGGCGCGCCAAGTAGGGGTGCGCCGGAATTCGTCTTCCACCGCCCCGTTCTCCTCCGACCATCGCGTCCATGTCTGATGCTCGTCGGGCCCGCGCCGAGCGCCGAGCCGCTCTCGCTTCCCACGTCGCCCAGTCGGCTCTTATCGGCGGGCGTCCTCGCTGTTCCCCGTCACCTACCGTCAACGCCGCCACCGGCCCGGCGGGAAACGAGCAGCAAGCGTCGTCTCAGCATCCGTCCGTGCGACAAGACGGCCGCACCGCTACTCCCTCGCTCACCCCAGCTGGTTCTTCGTCCCGCGCGCTCTGCGCACCCATGGAGGCTCGAGCTGCGCTCATCGCGGCAAACGAGCTCCTGCGCTACCGTCCCATCGACGACGTCTACGAAGAATGGCTCGACCGTGTCGCCGAGCTCGTCCGCGCCGCAGGGGGCTCTCCTACGCCGTCCTTTCCGCTGCACCGCACCCCGCCCTGCACGGGACGAAGCTCTGGGGGCGCCCCAGCCGCCTCCTCCTCAAGAAGGCTCCCTGGCTCCAAGGCGCGTGGCCCCTGGGCAGAACCCGCTCCGTCAGGTGCCAGCGCGGCAAGAGCAGAGCTGCAAAGAAGTCCCTCGCCCGCAAGAAGCTGCTCGGGCGCTCCCTGCTCCAGCACGTCACAACCATGCTCCTGCTCCCGCACGTCAAGACCCCGCGCTGCTCCCAGCTGCAGCGCATGGGGACCTGCAAGACCAAGCTCTCCGTCACCCAAGGCCTCCCGTGGCCACAGCAGGCTGCCGTGCCTTCACCACCGAGCTACGCAGTGTCACGTGGCCCGGCAAGTTCAACCCAGACCTGCCTCCTCGTTACGACGGCACGGCTGACCCTGCGGAGTTCCTCCAGCTCTATGAGCTGGGCATCGAAGCTGCCAACGGAGACGAGAAGGTCATGGCGAACTGGTTTCCCATGGCGCTCAAGGACAGGGCCCGCACCTAGCTCCTGAACCTAGCTCAAGGCACGATCTCCTCCTGGGACGAGATGCGCACCCGCTTCATCGCCAACTTCCAAGGTACTCGCGACCGGCCACCCACCATGAGCGACATGCGCCGAATCAAGCAACAACCCCGAGAGACCCTGCAGAAGTACATCCAGCGCTTCAACAACGCACGCCTCAAGATTCCCAAGGTGACAGAGGAGGCCATCATCTCAGCCTTCTCCGACGGCGTGCGCGACGTCAAGATGAAGGAGGAGCTGGCGATGCATGAAGACCTGTGCACTTCCTTGGAGCTGTTCAACTTGGCGACCAAGTGCGCTAGGACTGAGGAAGGGTGCCTCTCCCTCCTCGAGCTGCCTGCCGCAGACCCAGAAGAGAAGAAGCCCAAGGCCAAGGATGTGAAGCGCAAGGGGGCTGCCGTGCTCGCGGCAGAACCAGACACCAAGCAGGGCAGAGATCAGCCCGAGTCTTCCAAGGACAGTCGGTACTGTGTGTACCATGACCTCCACACCCACAACACCAACGAATGTCAAGAGCTCCGAGCCGTGCGAGAAGGAAGGATCAGCCGTCGTCCCGACCGCGGTGACCGGGGCTACGGTCGAGGAGGAGGAAGGAACGCAGGACGCTGGGAAGACCGCGGCCCGCACCAAGGGTGGCGCGATCGACCTCGCGAGGATCGCTGGCAAGACCTGCCTCGCGAGGGAGACTGGAGGGATCAGCCTCGCGAGGATCGCCCGCAAGGCAACGCAGGCCTCCCTCCGCTGCCGCCGCAGCCAAGGAGAAACAAGGACCGTCATCAGGACGAGGGGGTTGGGGGCTTCCAGGAGCCGCGCGCGATCGCCTGGATCCTGGGCGGGGCTCAAGCCCCAGCCTCTCAGCGCATCTTTAAGCAGTTCGCCCGCGAAGTAAATGCGGTCCTCCCCAAGCTCGAAGCCACGCGCCCTCTCAGGTGGTCAGCGTGCGCCATCACTTTCAGCCCAGCGGATCAGCTCAAGTGTGCGGCCACAACCGGAGTCCCCCCGATGCTTTGTTCCCCAATCATCAGTAATGTGCTGGTCACCAGGACCCTCATCGATGGCGGGGCAGGGCTCAACGTCCTGTCTGTGGAAACATTCAACAATCTCCAAGTGCCCTACAACCAGCTTCAGCCAACCAAGCCTTTCTCCGGAGTCACCGACGGCTCCACGGTCCCGATTGGGCAGGTCCGCCTCCCTGTCACCTTCGGGCAACGCGACAACTACCGCACCGAGCTCATCGACTTCGACGTCGCTCACATTCGCCTGCCGTACAACGCCATCCTTGGGTACCCAGCGCTGGCCAAGTTCATGGCCGTAACTCACCATGGCTACAACGTCCTCAAGATGCGAGGAAGTGGCGGAGTCATCACGGTGCCCTGTGAAGAGAAGGACGCGGTGTGTTCCCTGGAACGAGCCTTTCAGGCCGCATCACTGGAAGACCCGGATCGCGGAAGCAGGAGGCTTCCCGAGACCACCTCCAAGAAGAAGACATCGTCCGGACCGGCCCCTCGGGACCCGTGCCTGCCCAGGGGGAACCTCCTTCCATCGCATAGGAAAGCGCGCCCGGCACCCTGCTCAGGCAGGGCTCGGGGGCTCTCCCCTGGAGGGCCACCGACCTGGCTAAGGTCGCGAGGGAGGTGCTTGGGGACCACATGGAGGCGTTTATGAAGCACGTTTCCCTCAAGAAGGAGTAAGGAGAGGAGGGCCAGACCCTCAGGAGTTCGTCAGCAAGGCCATTCAGGAGCTATAGGAGTCAAGAGTCATGAGAGGCGGCCGCCGCCTACCAGCTGTGGCTCCCCATCCAGGCGGGGATTATCGGCATTCTGGGAACGGGGGTCCCCAGACTTGCCTGCCTGCGGCCTGCGGCGTGGCTCGAATGGGGGCCCAGCGCGGCCCATCTTCACCAACACAAGACCCAAGACCCTCTCGAGGGGCCAAGCCTCGCGAGGCGGATGACACGGTGCTTCCTCAGGCGCGGCCTCCTCAGGATGGCTCACGAGGAGGCGGAGAGATCAAGGCGGGGTACCTCGTGAGGTGCCCGTGACGCAAGCCATGACGACCAAGGGTGCCAGGCGGGCGCCAGCCTGCGCAGCGTTCCCCTTTCCTCTTTGGTGAAAAGGGGGCAAGCATAGGCGGGAGGACCAAGCAAAGGCACCCATTTAGGTGCAACAAGACCAAGACCAGTCCAACGGTGGGAAGGAAGTCACCATGGAGCCCAGAACGGTGTCACCACAGGGCCTTTGGCAGGCGAAGACCAACTTTAGTCAGGATAAGTGTACTAGATGTTCCCCTTCGAATTGGCCAATTGTTGGCGCCCTTACCGCTCAAATATTTGGGAAGAGGCCCAGGGCCTTTGCCTATAAATAGGACTAGCCACCCCCAGGGTAGAGAGAGAAGAAAAAGCAGCTAGAACGTAGCATCCGCAAACAGAGCTAGCAACTCACTTAGAGAGAGAGAAGGGCGATCGAACTCCCCCAGCAGTTCATCCCCTAGCCAAGAATAGACCCTCGCGAGGCCGTTCTTCCTTGTACTGTTCATCCTCATCAGCCCAAGAGGCGATCCATCCACCACAAACTAGAGTAGGGTATTACACCACAATGGTGGCCTGAACTAGTATAAACTCTGTGTCTCTTGTGCTGTTCGTTCTGTAGTTTAGATCCTTACGAGACGGAGAGGTAGAGGGCATAATCTCCGCGCGCACCCCAGAGTTCGAACCCTAAGGGTCTGCCGGAACCCGTGATCCGACGTTTGGTGCGCCAGGTAGGGGTGCGCCGGAATCTGCCTTCCACCGCTCCACTCTCCTCCGACCGTCGCATCCATGTCTAACGCTCGTCGGGCCCGCGCCGAACGCCGGGCCGCCATCGCTTCCCGCGTCGCCTAGACGGCCCCTGTCGGTGGGCGTCCTCGTCGTTCTCCCTCCCCCGCCGTCAACGCCGCCACCGGCCCGGTGGGGAACGAGCAGCAAGCATCGTCTCAGCCCCCGTCCGTGCGGCAAGACGGCCGCACCGCTACTCCGTCACTCACCCCGGCCGGCTCTTCGTCCCGCGCGCTCCGTGCACCCTTGGAGGCTCGAGCTACGCTCATCGCGGTGAACGAGCTCCTGCGCTACCGCCCCGTCGACGACGTCTACGAGGAGTGGCTCGACCGCGTCGCCGAGCTCGTCCGCGCCGCAGGGGGCTCTCCTGCGCCATCAGCACCGCTGCACCGCACTCCGCCCCGCGCGGGCAATGAAGCTCCGGGGGCGTACCAGCCGCCCCCTCTCCAAGAAGACGCCATGGCTCCAAGGCGTGCGGCCCCTAGGCGGAACCCGCTCCGTCAGGCGACAGCCCAGCAAGAACGGAGCTGCCAAGAAGTCCCTCGGCCGCAAGAGGTTGCCCGGGCGCTCCCAGCTCCGGCTCGCCGAGACCCCGCTCCGGCCCTGGCGCGTCAACACCCCACGCTACTCCCAGCAGCAGCGCAAGGGGACCCGCAAGGCCAAGCTCTCCCTCAACCGAAGCCACCGCAGGCTTCCGCGCCTACACCACCGAGCTGCGCGGCATCGCATGGCTCGGCAAGTTCAAGCCGGACCTGCCCCCTCGCTACGACGGCACGACTGATCCCGCAGAGTTCCTCCAGCTCTACGAGCTGGGAATTGAAGCCGCCAGCGGGGACGAAAAGGTCATGGCGAACTGGTTCCCCATGGCGCTGAAGGAAGGTGCTCGCACTTGGCTCCTGAACCTGGCCCCAGGCACGATCTCCTCCTGGTACCAGATGTGTACTCGCTTCATCGCCAATGTCCAAGGTACCCGCGACCGGCCTCCCGCCGTGAGCGACATGCGCCGCATCAAGCAGCAACCTGGGGAGACCCTACAAAAGTACATCCAGCGCTTCAACAGCGCGCGCCTCAAGATCCCCAGGGTGTCCGAGGAAGCCATCATTTCGGCCTTCTCCGATGGCGTGCGCGACGTCAAGATGAAGGAGGAGCTGGCGATGCATGAAGACCTCTGCACCTCCCTGGAGTTGTTCAACTTGGCGACCAAGTGCGCCAGGGCTGAGGAAGGACGCCTCCCCCTCCTCGAGCCGCCTGCCGCAGACCCAGAAGAGAAGAAGCCCAAGGCCAAGGATGTGAAGCGCAAGGGGGCTGCCGTACTCGCGGCGGAACCAGACACCAAGTGGAGCAAGGATCTGCCCGAATCCTCCAGGGGCAGCCGGTACTGCGTGTACCACGACATCCACACCCACAACACCAACGAATGCCAAGAAATCCGCGCCGTGCGAGAAGGAAGAATCGACCGTCGCCCTGACCGTGCTGACCAGGGCTATGGCCGAGGAGGAGGAAGAAACCCAGGATGCTGGGAAGATCGTGGCCCGCGCCAAGGGTGGCGCGGCCAACCTCGCGAGGACCGCTGGCGGGACCCGCGTCGCGAGGGGGACTAGAGGGATCAGCCTCATGAGGATCGCCCTCACGGCAACCCGGGCCTGCCGCCGCTGCCGCCTCAGCCAAGGAGGAACGAAGACCGCCACCAAGACGAGGGGGCTGGGGGCTTCCAAGAGCCGCGCGCAATCGCCTGCATCTTGGGCGGAGCTCAAGCCCCAGCCTCTCAACGTATCTTCAAGCAGTTTGCCCGCGAAGTGAATGCAGTCCTCCCCAGGCTCGAAGCAACGCGCCCCCTCAGGTGGCCAGCATGCGCCATCACGTTCAGCTCCGCAGACCAGCTCAAGTGCGCGGCCACAGCCGGAGTCCTCCCGATGCTTTGTTCCCCAGTCATCAGCAATGTTCTAGTCACCAGGACCCTCATCGATGGTGGAGCAGGGCTCAACGTCTTGTCCGTGGAAACATTCAACAACCTCCAAGTGCCCTATGACCAGCTTCAGCCAACCAAGACTTTCTCCGGAGTCACGGACGGTTCCACAGTCCTGATCGGGCAGGTCCGCCTCCCTGTCACCTTCGGAGCCCACAACAATTACCGCACCGAGCTCATCGACTTCGACGTCGCCCACATCCGTCTGCCGTACAACGCCATCCTCGGGTACCCAGCGCTAGCCAAGTTCATGGCCGTGACTCACCACGGCTACAACGTCCTTAAGATACCGGGAAGTGGCGGCGTCATCACGGTGCCCTGTGAAGAGAAGGACGCAGTGTGTTCCCTGGAGCGAGCCTTTCAGGCCGCGTCGCTAGAAGACCCAGACCGCGGAAGTAGGAGGCATCCTGAGACCACCCCCAAGAAGAAGAAGACGTCGTCAGGCCCAGTCCCTCAGGAGGCAGGCCCTTTAGGGCCCGTGTCTGCCCAGGGGGGCCGTCCTTCCATCGCATAGGAAAGCGCGCCCGGCGCCCTCCTCAGGTAGGGCTCGGGGGCTCTCACCTGGAGGGCCACCGACCTTGCCAGGGTCACGAGGGAGGCGCTTGGGCACCATGTGGAGTCGTTCTTCGAAGCGCGATTCCCTCGAGAAGGAGCCAGGCAAGGAAGGTCAGACCAGCAGGAGTTCGTTAACAAGGCCATTCAAGAACTACAGGAGTCAAGGATCACGAGAGGTCGCCGTCGTCCACCAGCTGTGGCTCCACATCCAGGCAAGGATGGTGGGCTGCGCGTCTATGTCGACGTACCAGGGCTCAATCAGATCGCCACGACGGAGCGCCTTTGGCCCTCCCGAGTGGGGTGCTATGGAGGACCGCCCCACAGCTATGTTCGCATGCCTTACAGCCTGCCGAGCATGGCTGCGGCGTACCAGTGCCTCATGAGGGGCATCTTGGAGGCTCAGGAAGACAGGCGTTCTGCGGCTCTGGCGGAGATGGAGACAGCCCGCGAGGAGCCATCAGTGCCTCCGGAGCCTCCCGAGGCCCCAGGGCCTGGGGGCTTGTGAGGACCGGCTTCCGCAGCCCACCGAGTCTGCTGCACCAACGCCACTTCGCCAACGACATCTTCAGGTGACATCTTTCAAGTTTCATTCCCAGCCGGGAGCGCCCCCCCCCCAGGGTTGCGTCACTCCCTTGCCGCGTGGGTCCGTCCCCGTGGCATGTATCCCTTTTTATTTCCTTCAGTCGTTAGCTTGCTTTGCTGGGGGCGCCCCTCGGGCTGCATCATCCCCAAGCTGCTCGGGGTAGGCCCAGCGGCGTGTATCTCACCTATGTTTTATTCCAATTATGCATTCGCCTATCATGCTTGATTACTTGATGCCGTCCACGGCACCTCTTCTTCTCCATGTCGACCACTTGCACGTTAAAGGGGGGGTGCCTGAGCATCGCGACTCAGGGCTCTTACTAGCCCTCCAGCCCTCACCCTCTGGCCTTGTCCACGGCATCGCGACCTGGCATACCAGTGACGGCTGAGACAAGCTCGAGGGCCGGGACCCGAGGACGTAGAGTGCCGGCATCTAACCAAATTTTGCAGGAACACATCTCAAGATATGGCCCAGTGCCAGGCGCAACCCGCCTAGAGGTAGGGCCTCGTGAGTCCCGCGCTGGCTCACTGGTGCCCAGATACACCTCACCTAGCCCTACCGTGCCGGCCACGTGTCAGGGCGGGGCTGTACACGCCCCAGGGGCTCCTCCCGGAGGGGAGCCCCCTCCCACGTACCAGTGGAAGCACCATGCTCCGCGCTGGCTGACGACACTGCCGAGGAGCGGCTATGCCCGTACACATACGGAAGCGCTATGCTCCGTGCTGGTGATAAACAACTGAGGGTGGCCTCCGGGCCGCGTCAACCTCAGGGAGCCCAGAGCTCAGTGGCTGGCCTCATCGCAACGCCTCCCCTCAGGAGCGCCGCGCGAGGGGGCTAGGCACGGGGGCTACGACTGGGTCACGCCCAGACGTACGCCGCCCAGCCAGGCTCCTCGGGCCTGGTTCGTCGCGCGTCTCTCCCCGAGCGGAGCCAAGGTATGAAGGCCGTTTGAGCGTCAAGGGGGACCCCTGAGCATCGCGACTCAGGGGCCTAACTGGTCCCGTAGCCCCTCACTCCTTAGTTCCGAAAGGCTATGCTGGGTGAGGTACGCGCGGGGCCGGGCTCTGTAGACGTAGAACGGTAGCCCCGCTTACATCTCGCCTCATCACTCGCTGTTCCCGCGTCAAGGGGGACTCCTGAGCATCGCGACTCAGGAGCCTAACTGGCTCCGTAGCCCCTCACTCCTTAGTTCCGAAAAGCTATGCTGGGTGAGGTACGCGCGGAGTCGGGATCTACAGACGTTGAACGGAAGATACACCTACATCACGCTTCCCTACTTGTTGTTCGAGCGCCAAGGGGGACTCCTGAGCATCGCGACTCAGGAGCCTAACTTGTCACGTAGCCCCTCACTCCTTTGGTCCCGTCCTGGTTTCCGATCGGGGCTAATGCTGGGTGAGGCACGCGCGGGGCCGGGCTCCGCCGACATAGAACACAAGCAAGTAGGGAAGAAGAACATAAAAATTCAAGGAACAATCAAGGAACTTAAAAGCAAATATTACAGTCCATATTGTCGTCTCAGTACCAAGCGCAAGTTGAAATGCCTCCCCGAGGCGTGGTGCATGTGCAGGAACTAAAAGAAGAACAGGAACGATAGCGAAGTCACTTGTCGACGGTGGAGCTGCGTGGGGTGGCTTCGCCTCGTGGAGCATCAGGGCCGGCAGCTCCTTGCTTTGGCTTGGTGCTGAAGGCCCGGAACTTCCCCAACAGTGCCTCTACGCGCCCCTTCACGGCTTCGACAGCAGCGGCAGCACCCTCGCCGCTCACCAGCTCCAGCAGGCTGTCGAAGTCGGCGTTGGGATCGCGAAGGTAGACGTGGGCGAAGACTCGCGTCAGCGCAACGGAAGACAGGACACGGGCCTCGGCCTCAACCGTGGGGGTGAGGCCAATGGCGACATCCCCAAGGGCTTTAACCAAGAAGGGAAGTAGCTTGGCGGGGCCGTCCCCGTCACCGGCTAGCGGGCTATCCAGGACGCTCTCATAAAGCGTCTTCAGCGAAGCGCGGGCATCTTTCTCCATGTCCGCGAAGGCCACGCGATCCTCAGTGAGGACCCGGGCCTTGGCGTCCAGCTCGGCCTTCGTCACCTCCAGCTCCTTCTTCAATGCGCTTAGGTGGCTGCGGCGCTTCTTGAGCTTGGCCTCCCGGTCCTCGAGCGCCGCCTCGCGAGCCTTCGCCCCCTTCTCCTGCTCCTGGCGAAGGCGGACATCCTCCGCAAGCTGGCCTCGCAAGCCTTGCAGCTCGTCCTCCAACTCCTTGCAGCGACCACGGACTCCAACCACCTCTCCCACTGCCGTGTCACGGGAAGCCTTCGCCTCGAGGGTGGCCTCCCTCTCTTCATCACAGGCCGTTGAGGCCTGAACCAATGCCGCCCGAATCGAGGCATCAGAACGAATCCACCCCGAAGCCAGTTCCAGGTGCCCGGCCACCAGGCGAGGGTCGGCGCCGAGAAGAACTTGCCGCAGCCGGCCCAATTCAGCAACGGCGCGCTCCAGGATGGAAGAAGAAGGTGGAGAAACATCGGTGCGCTCCGAGACAACAGGAGGAGTTAGAGAAGCAGCGGTCAGTGGTACGGGAGGAGAATATAGCGGCGGCGAGGCCACAGTGTCCCGAGGCGGAGTCCGCTGCACCTCCCCAGCTATAGCAGCGGTGCCAGACAAGGGCACCTCGGGGGTCACTTGAGCCGTGGGGGCTGTCGCCCCAGCCAGATCAGCCAAGCCCCGCAAGGACGAGCGCGTCACGGTCACCCTCCCCTGCAGGCGGAGGCGCCGCCGTAGATGGGGCCTCGCGAGCTCCCTTCGGCTTCTTCGCCATGGGCGCCAGCCTACTCAAGAGAAGCAATCATCAAGCCTCAACGGCGGAACGAGAAACCAAGGATCAAGGGTCAAGCACTTACGGGTCGTCGCCAGAAAGCTCTAGCTGCCTCCGGCCATACTTGAAGCCTGAGAGCCGGATGGAGGGGTCGACCTCGGGAGCAGAAGGCGCGTCCGTGGCTCGCCCCGGAGTCAGGACGGACCCACGAGGAATCAACCCCGTACTGCCCTTCTTCGGGACCGGGGGCGAGCTCCCGCTACCCAGCACGTCATCGTCGTCATCATCATCATCGCTCGGCGAGAGGCGGAGAGTGCGGGGCTTGCGCTGGGGAGGGGGAGCCCTGGACTCTCCGTCGGTCGCCTTAGAGTCAAGTCCTTCCTCCCACTCCTCTTCGCCCTCCTCTCCGCTGGAGTCACCGGAAGACACGTCCACAGGTCCCTCGGGGGCCACCACGGGCACGGGCCCGACCCCGTTGAAGACGGGCATGGACTCCACCACTTGCTCCCAATTGTCGCGAAGGAACACGGGCGAGGGTGCGCCCTCCAACCTTGCTACCTCGCCCCGACCAGGGATTGGAGAACCACGGTCACGTCCTCTTCGCCCACAGCTGCGGGGCTCGGATGAGGCCTCCACATTGGGGGAGAATACTGCCGAAGCGGAGCCAATTGGTACTCTAGGAACTCCCTCAGCAGCGACGCCCCGGTCAGCTTCGCTGCCGCCATGCTGGCCGGCTTCAGGTCAGCGTCCATCTTCGCCAACATCGACTTCGCGCTCGGATCCGTGAGCTCCGCTCGGCACCAGTCGCTAGAACTCACGGCCGGCTCCGTGGGAAGGATCAGCCGAGGATGGATGCGCCCAGCGTCTACCAAAACCCACTTGCTCCGGAAGCCCTCGATCCTCTTCCCCGGATTCGAAATGGCCATGGCACTACAGCACGCGACGAAGCTCGCGCACGCAGAAGGGGAACCACGAGAAGTCCGGAGGTAGAAGTAGTGGCGCAGCAAGGCCACTGAAGGCTGCACCCCCACATGAGCCTCGCAGTAGTAGGCGAAGATCGCCAGAAGAAGGATGGACTTGGGGTGGAGGTGCAGAGCTTGCAAGTTGTAATGGCGGAGGACGGAGAGGAAGAACTCAGATAAAGGAGGCACCAAGCCCGCAGTAATGGAGCTTACGAAAAGAGGATAGAAGGTGGTCCCTCGGCCCTCACGGGTGGCGGAGCCGACCTTGAACACCTGCGCCGCATTGATGCCCTGCGCCGCCGCCATCCGGTGCAGCCGGGCGAGGCTCTCCTCCGACACGTTGGGCGAGTCCAGGGCAGGCGAGAACCAAGCTGCGGCCGGGGGCTGGCGAGGCGCCATAGCAACCTAGGTCAACTGGATGGAGCAGATCTGGAAACCTGAAGGGGGGAGAGGCGCAAGAAAGGGGATCTGAGCAGCAGCCGAAGAAGGAGAAGAGCAAGGCCGGAGCGGATGCCACGCCTTTAACAACCCGCGCAGTTGCAAAAGCACCCACGTCCAATCAACCGCCATGCGGCGCCCAAGGCCGCAGGCTGTTAGGGCCCGCAGCGCTTCGCCCTTGCCCTTTCGCCTCTCGGTGCGGCCAAGCCCATGCGTGCCTTGGGCCCGGGGGCTACTGTCGGTGTTCTGGGAACGGGGGTCCCCAGACTTGCCTGCCTGCGGCCTGCGGCATGGCTCGAATGGGGGCCCAGCGCGGCCCATCTTCACCAACACAAAACCCAAGACCCTCGCGAGGGGCCAAGCCTCGCGAGGCGGACGACACGGTGCTTTCTCAGGCGCGGCCTCCTCAGGATGGCTCACGAGGAGGCGGAGAGATCAAGGCAGGGTACCTCGTGAGGTGCCCGTGACGCAAGCCATGACGACCAAGGGTGCCAGGCGGGCGCCAACCCGCGCAGCGTTCCCCTTTCCTCTTTGGTGCAAAGGGGGCAAGCGCAGGCGAGCGGACCAAGCAAAGGCACCCATTTCGGTGCAACAAGACCAAGACCAGTCCAACGGTGGGAAGGAAGTCACCATGGAGCCCAGAGCGGCGTCACCACAGGGCCTTTGGCAGGCGAAGACCAACTTTAGTCAGGATAAGTGTACTAGATGTTCCCCTTCGAGTTGGCCAATTGTTGGCGCCCTTCCCGCTCAAATATTTGGGAAGAGGCCCAGGACCTTTGCCTATAAATAGGACTAGCCACCCCCAGGGTAGAGAGAGAAGAAAAACCAGCTAGAACATAGCATCCGCAAACTGAGCTAGCAACTCACTTAGAGAGAGAGAGAAGGGCGATCGAACTCCCCCAGCAGTTCATCCCCTAGCCAAGAACAGACCCTCGCGAGGCCGTTCTTCCTTGTACTATTCATCCTCATCAGCCCAAGAGGCAATCCATCCACCACAAACTAGAGTAGGGTATTACACCACAATGGTGGCCCGAACTAGTATAAACTCTGTGTCTCTTGTGATGTTCGTTCTGTAGTTTAGATCCTTGCGAGACGGAGAGGTAGAGGGCATAATCTCCGCGTGCACCCCAGAGTTCGAACCTTAAGGGTCTGCCGGAACCCGTGATCCGACAAGGATGGTGGGTTGCACGTCTGCATCGACATACCAGGGCTCAATCGAGTCGCCTCTCTGGAGCGCCTCTGGCCCTCGCGAGTGGGGCGCTGCGAAGGTCCACCCCACAGCTACATTCGCGTGCCTTACGGCTTGCCGAACGTGGCTGCCACATACCAGCGCCTCATGAGGGGCATCACGGAGGCTCAAGAGGCTAGGCGTTCCGCAGCCTTCGCAGAGATGGAGATGGTCCACGAGGAGCCACCAGTGCCTCCGGAGCCTCCCGAGGCCCCTGGGCCTGGGGGCCCGTGAGGATCGGCTTCCGCAGCCCACCGAGTCTGCTACACCAACACTCCTTCGTCCTCAACATCATCAGGCGACATCTTTCAAGTTTCATTTCCAGCTGGGAGCGTCCCCCAGGGTTGCATTATTCCCAGGCCGCGTGGGTCCGCCCCTGCGGCATGTATCCCTTTTATTTCATGTTGTTAGCTTACTTTGTTGGGGGCGCCCCTCGGGCTGCATCATCCCCCAAGTCGCTCAGGCCTGACCCAGTCATGTCCGCCTTCCCAGCATCTATTTGAATGAATCCACTCCTTCGCGGCTAATGTGTTTGACCTAGTTGCCCGCTCAACTGACGCCAACTAACGGAGCTACTCCCAAACGGTACGATGCTTGCGCATGGGTCCGTCCCTGCAACGCCGACAAACCTGAATGGCTGAGCTCTGGCCGTGGCAGCCCCGCATGGCACCACCTCATCAAGCCTTCAGTGCCTCATCGCCCCTCGGAAGCAACCAACGGCTGAGTGTCAATTGTCATGGCAACCCCTCGTTATTTCTATGATGGGTCTACAGGATCTCCTAAAGGATTTGCGTCAGGCGAGGCCCTTGCGGTGCCTCCTTCACTCTCATCCGTGCTAACCGCTTGCACGTTAAAGGGGGGATGCCTGAGCATCGCGACTCAGGGCTCCTACTGGCTCTCCAGCCCTCACCCTCTGGCCTTGTCCACGGCATCGCGACCTGGCATACCAGCGACGGCTGAGACTCGCTCGAGGGCCGGGACCCGGGGACGTAGAGCAGAAAGGGGAGCAAAGGCGAGAGGGGAGGGACACGCGAGGACCTCGCCGAGCAACCTCAAGCCTGCCGATGCACGAACCCGGCGACACACCAGGGAGTGGTCCCTGATTCTCGAGATAAGTCACCACCCGGAAGCACCAGCTACTGTGGCACCGTCCCCGCACCTAATGCAATCCGGTGTTAGCGACGCCGCTCTCCTTTCTCACCGAACGACGGCTGCTTGAGCGCCAAAGGGGACCTCTTGAGCATCGCGACTCAGGGGCTCTTACCGGACCCCGGGTCGCTCACCTCCTGGCCTTGACCACGGCATCGCGACCTGGCATACCAGCGACGGCTGAAGCCGCCTTGGGACTGGGACCTGTCGGCGCAGAGCACCAAGCCCTCGTGAGGTTCGAAAGGGAGAACTGAGCTAAGACGGAATGAGCAACTCGCACAATTCTACGACAAGGGTTATATTAACAAACAGGATCGCAGGCACCTTACAAGCCCCCACGGGACGCGTCTTTGATTCCTCACAAGGAACAGATCCTAAAAGGACGCTAACTGCCCATGCCCCTGCAAAATATGCCATCATCAACAGTGGGCCGTCAAGCACCGGTGCCAACCCCATCCAGATCAGAGTCGGCGACGGCCTGACGAGCCCG
Organism: Aegilops umbellulata; assembly: GCA_032464435.1. Classification (NCBI taxonomy): domain Eukaryota; kingdom Viridiplantae; phylum Streptophyta; class Magnoliopsida; order Poales; family Poaceae; genus Aegilops; species Aegilops umbellulata. Next base: position 488,377,644 of record CP136057.1, read on the forward strand.
CCCTGCTCCAGGAGCGGCGCCGGCTCGGGGGCTCGTAGCTGTCGTCGCTCGTCTCCGGAGTCGCGAAGAGCTCGCCGGAGTCGCTGGATCCTCTGACGCCTCCGCCGCCTGAGGAGCCGCCAAGGGAGTGGTCGGCGGGCCCAGTCCTCACCATAGCAGGGTCCTGACCACCTCTCCCGGGGTAGCACTCCAGCCGGTGCCCGTTCGCATCGAAGACCTTGAAGAACATCACCGAAGCACCGTCGTACTGCAAGTGGATCGCGAAGGCGCCTCTTGTCCTGGAAACCCGGACGATTTCGCGCCAGCCTCGAGTCATGAAGACCTCGCCCGGGGCAACGACCGCAACCTCTGCCTCGGTCGCGAGGATGCTGCAGCCGGCGTGCTGCAGCCAAAGCTCCAGGAGTTCTCCCTACAGGATGATGGAGGCGAAGAAGGGAGGAAGGCGAATCCAAGACTGAGGAGGCATGGCGGCGTGGAGCACGAACTCTTGGGAGGAGCCCTCGGTGTGGACCCCAGGGGGGGACCCACACCTTCGTGACCTGTCGGCGCCGACGGCGGCGCCGCCCGTGGCGATCGGCATCGACTCCTTTAGAGCCCTCGATGTGGGCGTACATGGGAAGCGGGAACCCTAGCGGTGGCCGCTCGCACCAGGGCCCCGACACCACCTGATGGGCCCCCTCGTCCCGGCGGCAGAGGGTGAGCCGTTTCTTCGGCGGGACCGGGTTTGGTTCCTCTCGGGGAGCCTTTCCCTTCTCTGCCGCCGAGAACCGGCGGATCAGAGCCATCGCAGCAAGACGGAGCAAGGGCCGGGAAGAAGGAGAAGCAAGAAGAGATGGACTGGAAGGGCGCGTGTCGTTCCGTACTTATGGCCGGCGAAGGCCATCCGCCGACCTCCACGATCGCAGGTAATCATGACCCGCTTTGCATGCAGGGACTTGTCCAATCCATGCAGTTGCCGAGGCATCGTGGGGAAGTGGAGACGCTCACGTCCAATCAACCGCCACGCGGCGACCGAGGCCGCAGGCTGTTAGGGACCGCGGCGCTTCGCCCTAGCCCTTTCGCCTCCCTGCACGGCCAAGTCCGGGTGCGCCTTGGGCCCAGGGGCTACTGTCGGCGTTCTGGGAACGGGGGTCCCTAGACTTGCCTGCCTGCGGCCTGTGGCGTGGCTCAAAGGGGGGCCCAGCATGGCCCATCTTCATCAACACAGACACAGGACCCTCGCGACGGGCCAAGCCTCGCGGGGCGGACGACACGGAGCTTCCTCAGGCACGGCCTCATCAGGCTAGCTCGCGAGGAGGCGGAGAGATCAAGGCGGGGTACCTCACGAGGTGCCCGTGACACAAGCCATGATGACCAAGGGCGCCAGCCCACGCAGTGTCCTCCTTTCCTGTTTGGTGCAAAGGCAGCAAGCACAGGCGAGAGCATCAAGCAAAGGCACCCGTTTCGGTGCAACGAGACCAAGACCAGCCCAACGGCAGGTAGGAAGTCATTGTGGAGCCCAAGCCAGCGTCACCACCAGAGCCTTTGGCAGGCGAGGACCAACTTTAGTCAGGATAAGTGTACCAGATGTTCCCCTTCAAAATGGCCAATTGTTGGCGCCCTTCCCGCTCAATATTTGGGAAGAGGCCCAGGGCCTTTGCCTATAAATAGGACTAGCCACCCCCAGGGTAGGGGGGATCGGCCAATCCAGAAACAAGCTGGGATCGGATCGAGTAGCATCACACACACACACACACACACACACACACACACACACACACAGAGAGAGAGAGAGAGAGAGAGAGAGAGAGAAGGGTGACTGAACTCCTCCTAGCAGTTCATCGCCCCAGCCAAGAACAGACCCTCGCGAGGCTGTTCTTCCTTGTATTGCTCATCATCATCAGCCCAAGAGGCAATCCACCACACAACAACCTAGAGTAGGGTATTACACCACAATGGTGGCCCGAACTAGTATAAACCCTGTGTCTCTTGTGCTGTTCTTTCCATAGCTTAGATCTTAGCGAGGCGTTGGGGTGCAGGTAGGTAGAAGGCGAAATCTCTGTGCGCACCCCAGTGTTCGAACCTCACGGGTCTGCCGAAACCCGAAATCTGACACAACAGTCCGGCCAAAGGATATAGTCCGGCTGCCCGGATACCCCCTAATCCAGGACTCCCTCAGTAGCCCCTGAACCAGGCTTCAATGACGATGAGTCCGGCGCGCAGATTGTTTTTGACATTGCAAGGCAGGTTCTTCTCCAAATCCTGAATGCTTGTTTGAATAGTGTCCAGCTTCTCATAAATGTTGGGCTTCTTGGCTTCCACGTCCAATAATGGCTATCTTCCAGGTGTCGAGCGAATGCGAGGAGCCAGGGCATTTTTACATTTGCCACCCTAGCTATATGAGTAAACTGTCTATTAAAGAGACGGGGATTCTCAGATCCAAATCACGCCATCCTCCCCCAGCGAGCATTCATCGGAGCGCGCCCGAAAAAATCCATCCCAACATGGCCGGCCATCGCAGCTCCTCCTCTCGCTCCCATAGCCCTAAGCCCGGAGATTGGAAGAAGTGTTCTGTCCCACACAGTCAATTAGTGGAGTTACAGACCCAGGGATTCCTCCCTCTAGTGTATATGGTCCCCGTTCGAGCCGGGCTCACCACCTATAATGGCGGGGAGCAAGCGGAGAGCTTTCCCAACCCCTCCAAGTGCGAGCGGGTATGCCTTGTCCATTATTTACTAAGGGGACTTGGATTTCCAATCCATCCATTCCTCCGAGGGCTCCTGGAGTTTTATGGCCTCTAGTTGCATAACTTCACCCCTGCTTCCATATTACACATCGCTGGTTATGTAGCCCTTTGCGAGCTGTTTCTGGGCTGCGAAGCTCATTTCGCGCTGTGGAAGAAGCTATTTTGCCTTGTGCCCCGTACACAGAGGGGGTCAATATATCAAGTGGGCGAAGCCGAAATATGGCGCATCGCCGGGACCGGATACCTGTCCGGTACCCTGAAGACGATGTCGAAAGACTAGCGTTCGGAGTGGTTTTATATGGAGGACGTCCCCCTTCCAGATCCTATTCGGATAGGTCTTCCCGAGTTCGACAATTCCCCGTTGAAGAAACGCCGAAGCTGGCGCCCACGGAGCCCTCGGGAGGAAGATAACAGAGACGTCCTTCACCTGATGGGCCGGATAAAGGTACTAGCTCAATCAGGACTAAGAATAACCTAGGTTATGTTAATATGCATTATGCAGGGGGTGCAGCCACTTCAATATCGAGGCCACCCCATGTGGCACTTCAACGGGGAAGATGATGCAACTCGCTGCGGCCGTAAGGTACCGGACTCAGTTGCTGCTCTAGCAAAAATTCTGTCCGATTTGTATAAGGGAGAGGAAGAGGAGTTCCTCTACATCAAGCCACGGGATGTATTCTCCATGTACAACCCTCCAAGTTGGGTGCGCTGCCACTTTTTACTCCCATCTTTCCTGAATTTTTGCAATAAGTATTTACCTTGCCATTTCATAGCAGGAACTGCGAAAGGCTGTAAGGGAGGTCAACAGCCCACCTCCACAACTTGAGGACCCTGACCGGGCCCACGACCCCGGCCTCGAAGAGGATCCGGACATATTCGTGGAGCTGATCGACAGGATATTCTATCAATTAAGCTGTGATGATGCCATGGTGGCCATTATAGCTGACTATCCTGGGCTACTCCCCTCCTCGCATGTAAGTAAAACTAGAGTCCCGACTTCCGAGAAGGATCCCCTTTTATGCACCTGTATGGTGTTTTACAGGGAAGGTCCTGGGTACGCCGTGCCGAACCCGCGGCAACTCGCCAACAAGGGGCGCCAAAGCCGGGCAGGCTAAAAAGGGGAAGGCGATCCGGACAGAGACGCCGACACAAAGGTATGATACAAAGCCTCGCTCCGTGGTTATCGTATTTTAAAACATTATAACACCCATGTTTCCTAGAAGGAAAAACGCTCGCCGAACTATATTCGGAGAGGTTGCCGATCACGCCTCCACCAGTCGGGCTCCAGGGCCGGACATAGAGGCGGAAGCTAACACGGGGCACACGCTGGATGCTCCTCCTATAGAGGATGCGGATAAAATGTCCGCTACAAATTCTGAAGTGGAGAGCGCCATGAATCACAGGCGTCTTCGGGCAGTACTCTGTGACGCTTGTTTCTCCCAAGAGGCGTTTGATGCCTTCAACTCAGGAGACGCGTACATCCGTGCTGCTCAAAATGGTCTTGCCAGAGCCACGGACCAGTATGTAAAGGATATACGGGTAAAAAAATTTGATGATTATATATAGCAGTAGCCCCTGAGACTTGAAATAGTTGGCACAACTGATTTAAGGATCATTATTTGTGCAGGTTCTTACAGAGAAGAATACCCAATTGTCTCATGAGCTCGAAGAGTGCAAGGCCCAGCTATGGGCCGCAGTTGCCGCATTGAAGGAGTCCGAGAAGGCCCCCTCTGGTAACACTTGTTTCAAAGAATGATAGGTACCATATAGAGTGCGGCATGCCTGCAAATCTGACAATGAATATTGCAGATGGCTCCGGAGAAAAACGGCAGCTAAAGGCTGGCGAGCGCGTGCTTACGAAAGTTAGGCAGGAGAAAAACGATCTCCAAGATGCCAATACCCAGCTGAGCGTGGAGCTGAAGGATGTTCGAGCCCAGCTTGCCGACTCCATGAAGGAGAATAAGCGGCTTCGACGCGGCATTTTTGGTAAGTGCTTGAACGAACTTTTGAAAGAGTTCGGCGAGGAAGTCGGCTAACAGAGTTATTTCTGCAGGTATGCTGACGGGTCGTCCCGTGGAGGAGATTCCCGGGTCAGCGGGTGATCTTCTACCCAAGCTCTCACAACTGCACGAACGAGTTCGGCAGGTGATGCAGGGTATTGCCCAGGCCTTGTGGCCATCCGTCTCCCTGGCAGGAGGCATTGGAGAGCTTGCAGACAAGCTCAAGCGAGCGCGGCGGCTCTTCCGATTATGGAAGATATCGGCCTACCGTCAAGGTGCCAGGGAAGCCTGGGCCATGGTGAAGACGCGGTATACCAAGGCTGACCCAAATCATATGGCCGAGGTCGGACCTGTGGGGCCCGATGGGAAAGAGATCCCCGTCAGTTTGGTGTATGACCAAGTAGAATTAGCCACAAAGTATTCCCAACAGGATTGTAGGCTAGACAGCCTGTTGGATGGGATTGAAGAAGAATTTAGTCAGTCTAAGTGACTGTGTAATTTAAGTGACATGTATAATGTCCCTAGCCGGATTGTAAATCATTTTTTCTTGGCAGACCTTTTCGCTTCGACCTCGGGACCCAATAGTCCGGAGTGTATCCGAATACCCGCTCAGTTATGTAAAAACCGGGGTATGCGTGGGAACCAGGCGTAGGGGTCATAAGTCCTTGAACAGACAAGTACCCAACTAGTTATGTTATATTACATGGATAGTAAGAAACATCTTCCAGGGAGAATAGTTCCGTTAAGGGTTCCTTTCCCTAGGTACGCATGCCCTAATGTGCATGTCCGGACTGCGAGAAGAGACGCAGGCAAAAAACATCTGGGGGCAAATATCAAAATAAATGAAAGTCATCTTTTTTTCACCGACTGCATATTCCCTTAAGAAAACTAGCTTTCGGCTTCACTGTCACACCCTGATTTTCATGCCACAACACTTAATCTAATAAACATGATAAAATGTGGCCTGACAAAAACTTTTGAGTATTTTGTCCTTGCTTTGATTGAATGTGTGACTGTTGTTTGCTAGTGCTCTAAAAATCAAATAAATTATCCAACTCTTATACTCCTTCTCCTTGATCCAAAACCTTTTCCCAATGATCATGCCATGTGTATAGTGCAATATAGTATTTTCTTACAAAAATAATTTGGCCAAATAGTATTTTCAAAAATTAATTTTCCAAAAACCCCTTGATTGAGGTTTGCACTGCAAGTACTTAATTAAGGGCAGTAAAAATCTTTCCAAAAATATTTTTTGACTCCTATTAGATATAGGTTACCCACAAACCACAAAAATATAATTTTAAAAGTTATTTTCCTATTTTATTTAAAGGATTTTTCTTAAGGCCAGAAATGGTCTTTAATAGGTTAATATTATTTTAAAGCTTTAAAAATATTTGAGAAAAATTAGGGAGACTCAATGGACATATATATGAGTTTCAACATATGGTCATGATCAAAATATTGGACAAAACCTCCCAAAACCATTTCTGCGCATTTCAAGGATTTGAAATATTTCTACAAGAAATATTCCCCAACAATTCCGAGAAAATTCTAGCATGTCACCTATGACATGTTTGATGATCTTGCCAAGTCTCATGTCATGGAGAACATTATAACCCCATGAAACCCTATCAAAACCACTTTTGTCCTTTTTCAAGTTTGAACAGCTTTGCACTGTCAAACATGTCCAAATGCTCTCAAACTTGGTGCACATTCTCAAATGGTGTAATAATGCATCTAGACCAAATGGCACAAGTTGGAGAGAATTTTATCTTGATCAAAGTACCCCAAAACCCTCTCTGACCAGAATCAAATTTGAACAAGTTTGTACTGCCAACTATTTCTCCTTGACCCCAACTTTTGTGGAGATGTTCAAATCCTCAAATGATGACACTACACCAAGTGGTGAATCAAGGAGAATAGAATTGCATGACTAAATCTTGGTAAAGCCATTTCTGTTGATTTCTAGGGTTTACCAAAGTTACATTGGCAACTTTATTCAAATGGACTCAAACTTGGTGGTCAACCTCAATTATGTGTGACACTTGATCCTGTTAATTCTCATGTCAAGTGGAGTTAATTTGATTGCCCAAATTTGCATCAAACACCTGCTGTCACTATTCAAAAATCACCATTTTGACCACTTACACTATTCTCCTTAAGCTCAACTTTTTACCACATCTCCTCCTAGTCCTCCTCTACCTCCAGTAACAATGGTTGCATCTCAGCTCAATGATTGAGGGGTGAAACCACCTCATTTACCCCTCTGGACAGCCCCTGCAACCCTCTTCCTGACCTCCCTCCTCACTCCAGTGGCCACCCAAGGCATCCAATGCTTCCTCCCCTTTCTTTACTCCCTCCTAGAGCTACCAGACATTAGTGGCCGCGTCCACAAGGCATATAAAATGCCATGGCATGCCATTTGGGCGCTCTGGAGCGTGCTACAGTGCGCTCCCGCACTGTAGCCGCCCTCTGCCAAGCACCTCCGGCCACCTCAGGCCTCCCCAGCGCGTCTCACGAGGCCGCCTCGGCGTCTGGGACACGGCAAGCTGCCGGTCCCCTCCTAAACCTCTCCCCTCTCTCCTCCATGGAGCTCGCCCGAGTGCGCCGTAGGACGCGTCCACGGTGCACCACGGCCCCTCTATTTAGAGGCCCTCCCGAGCTCTCCTACGGCTTCTTCCCGCTCTCTCTCCCTCCCAGCGACCCCCTGGACCAACCCACTCCCCTCCTCGTGCCCTCCTGCTTCCTCCATGGCCGGAGTGCCGTCATCGGCCTCCTCCTAAATTCGCGCTCCGTGGCCTCTCCCCTCCCCTTTAGACTCCACTAGAGCACCTCCAACATCACCGCGGTCCTCCCTCACGCTCCTTGACCTTCTCCCGATGACCGTAGCACCGTGCCCACCATTGTCGTCGACCTCGCCCGCCACGACCGATGGTGCGTTCGCACCCGGCCTCCCCTGCGGTCATGGCGTAGGCAAGTGCTCCCCTTATGCCCTAGCCGAATTAACGGGAACGTCGGGCATAAATAAAAGAGTCAGGCAACCCAGCTTGACCAAAACTTAAGTCATATCGATGCATATAATGGCGAAAAAAGGTACACGCCGAAGAATAACACATGTACGTGGCATGAAGCCCAGAAAAATAATCAAGCTTCTGTGTAAGAAGCCCCCAGGTATAATGAGCGCGGCTAGCGCGTTAACAGTGTGTAAGCAAGACACAAGTTGGCCTTTAAAGGCCTTGAGGAGAAGGAAAAAGAAGAAAGAAAGAGAGAACAGATAATGTATATTCGAAAAATGGACAGGGGTCAGGAGATGAACATAGAGTCCGGCACTAGGCGTAGAATCTTCAGAGTCTGGCTGCGTTCCATGGGTTTGGCTCAAGTCGATTGTCCGATGCATCCCACAGACGATACGCTCCGTCGGTCAGAACTTGGTCGATAATGAAGGGACCTTCCCATTTAGGCTTAAGGTTGTTCTTTTCTTCTTCGGCAGGCGTAGAACTAGTTGGCCAACGTTATAAGTTTTGGCCCGTACTTCTCTGCTTTGGTATCTTCGGGCCTGTTGCTGATAGAATGTGGAACGAGCTTTTGCCACATCGCGCTCCTCCTTTAGGGCGTCCAAACTGTCCTGCCGATCAAGCTCAGCCTCTTTTTCTTCATACATGCGCACTCGAGGTGAGTCATGAATTATGTCACAGGGCAGAACCGCCTCTGCGCCGTACACCATAAAGAACGGTGTGTATCCGGTAGTGCGATTCGGCGTGGTCCGTAGCCCCCATAAGACGGATTCGAGCTCCTCTACCCAGTGCATGTTAGACTCCTTTAAGGACTGCACTAATCTGGGATTGATGCCGCTCATGATAAGACCATTTGATCACTCGACTTGACCGTTAGTTTGCGGGTGATAGACAGAAGCATAATCGAGCTTGATGCCCATGTTGCTGCACTAAAGTTTTACTTCGTCGGTTGTAAAGTTTGTGCCGTTGTTAGTGATGATGTTGTGGGGGACGCCATAACGGTGTACAACCCCATATATGAGGTCTATCACCGGTCCGGATTCGGCCGTTTTAATGGGTTTGGCTTCTATCCATTTGGTGAATTTATCCACCATGATGAGTAAGTATTTTTTCTTATGGGATCCCCCTTTTAGGGGTCCGACCATATCAAGCCCCCAGACCGCAAAGGGTCAGGTGATGGGGATTTTTTGGAGGGCGGTGGGCGGCATATGGCTTTGGTTTGCAAAAAGCTGGCAACCGACGCAGCGTTGGACCAATTCCTGTGCATCTACCTATACGAAAGGCCTTGCTTACAAGGGCCCGGGCTGCGGCGTGGTGGCCGCCGAGTCCGGCATGGATTTCTTCCAAAAGCTTCCGCCCTTCCTCATCGGAGATGCACCTTTGAAGGACTCCGGTAGTACTTTTCTTATAAAGCTCTCCCTCGTGGACCTTGTAGGCTTTAGATCACCGCACTATGCAGCATGCCTCATTTTGGTCCTTGGGAAGTTCCTGCCTGGTTAGGTAGGCCAGGAATGGTTCTTTCCACGGGGCGATGACGGCCATTATTACGTGGGTTGAAGGTGTTATTTCGGTGGCAGAGCCTCCGATTATGTCACAGTGTTCGGTATCTGGCGTTGTGGTCGGGTCCGGACTTTTGTTACCGGTGTCCCCTTCCCATACCACGGATGGCTTAATTAAATAGCCTTTCCAAGAAGATGTTAGGTGGTACTGCGTTGCGCTTAGCGCTGATACGGGCGAGGATATCCGCCGCCTGATTGTTTTCCCGAGTCACATGATGGAATTCGAGCCCCTCGAATCGAGCTGACATCTTGAGGACGGCATTGCGATAAGCCGCCATTTTCGGGTCCTTGGCGTCGAAGTCTCCATTTATTTGGGATATTGTGAGGTTCGAGTCCCCATGCACCTCCAGGCGTCGAATGCCCATGGAAACTGCCATCCGAAGACCATGTAATAGGGCCTCGTATTCGGCTGCGTTGTTGGAGTCTGTGTACAGTATTTGGAGTACATATTGGACTATATCCCCGGTGGGGGATGTCAAGACAACGCCAACCCCCAGACCAGCCAACATTTTAGAGCCGTCGAAGTGCATGATCCAATTGGAGTATGCGCCGTACTCTTAATGACTCGGCTTCTATCCATTCGGCAACAAAATCGGCCAATACTTGCGACTTAATGACTCGCCGAGGTTTGTATGTTATGTCGAACGGGAGGAGCTCAATGGCCCATTTGGCAATCCGGGCCGTGGCTTGCAGTTGTTTATTATATCGTTGAGTGGTACTTCCGAGGCCACTGTGATTGAACACTCTTGAAAGTAGTGTCATAGTTTTCGGGATGCCATGAATACCGCATATGCTATCTTTTGATAATGCGGGTACCGTGATTTGCATGGAGTGAGGACGATACATAATATACCGGCTTTTGAAGTGGGAATTTATGTCCATCTGTTTCTCGTTGGACGGCGAGCACTGCGCTTACAACTTGATGAGTTGCCGCTATGTATAGCAGCATTGGTTCGCCGATGTTTGGTGCGGCCAGGATTGGGTTGGTGGCTAGTATGGATTTTATATCTTCCAGTCCGGCCATGGCCGCGTCCGTCCACTCGAATTGTTCGGTGCGCCGAAGGAGGCGATAAAGGGTTAATGCCTTTTCTCCTAATCTGGAGATAAAGCGGCTTAAGGCCGCCACGCATCCAGTTAGTTTCTGGATTTGCTTCAGGTCAGTTGGGATGGTCAACTGTGACAGGGCTCGGATTTTAGCCGGATTTGCTTCAATTCCTCTATAGAGACGATGAAGCCGAGGAGCTTTCCAGCTGGCACGCCGAAAACACATTTTTCCGGATTGAGCTTGATGTCGTACGTTCGGAGATTGTCGAACGTGAGCCTTAAGTCGTCTATTAGGGATTCGACGTGTCTGGTTTTAATGACCACGTCGTCTACGTGTGCCTCCACTGCTTTGCCGATCTGTTTTCCCAAGCATGTCTGAATCATGCATTGATACGTTGCACCGACGTTCGTAAGACCAAAAGGCATAGTGTTAAGACAGAAAGGGCCGTATGGGGTGATAAATGCCGTTGCGGCTTGGTTGGACTCTGCCATCTTAATTTGATGGTATACGGAGTATGCATCGAGGAAACGCAATGAGTCGTGTCCTGAAGTAGCGTCGATAATTTGATCGATGCGGAGGAGAGGGAAGGGATCCTTGGGACAAGCCTTGTTGAGGTCCTTGAAATCGACACATAGGTGCCAGGATTTGTCCTTTTTTGGTACCATCACCAGGTTTGCTAGCCAGTCCAGATGTTTTATTTCTCTAATGAATCCGGCCTCAGATAACTTGGCTAGTTCCTCTCCCATGGCTTGTCTCTTAGGTTCAGATAAACGCCGAAGAGTCTGCTTGACTGGCTTGAATCCCTTTAGAATGTTAAGGCTATGCTCGGCCAGCCTGCGTGGGATTCCTGTCATATCTAAGGGATGCCAGGCAAATATGTCCCAATTCTCGCGCAGGAACTCCCGTAGTGCGGTGTCTACCGCGGGGTTTAACTGTGCCCCGATGGAGGCTGTTTTTGTGAGGTCCGTTGGGTGGACTTGGAATTTAACTACTTCATCCACTGGTTTAAAAGAAGTGGATTGGGTATTTTGTCGAGTATCACGTCGTTCCTGTCCACTGTGGAGCGTAGCGCAATTAATTCCTCGGCCGCAAGGGCTTCGGATAATGCCTCGAGGGCCAGTGCAGCTGTTTTGTTTTCGGCCGGAGCGCTATGTCCGGATCACTAGCTAAAGTGATGATTCCATTGGGCCCGGGCATTTTGAGCTTCATGTACCCGTAATGGGGTATGGCTTGGAAGAACGTAAATGCCTCCCGCCCTAAAAGGGTGTGGTATCCGCTACTGAATGGGGCCACTTGGAATGTAATTTTTTCGGACCTATAATTCTCCGAAGTGCCGAATACCACATCTAGTGTGATTTTCCCAGCGCAGCGTGCCTCCCGACTAGGGATGATTCCTCTGAAGGTCGTGCTGCTTTGCTCAATGCGGTTTCTGTCTATTTCCATTTTTTGAAGAGTTTCCTCATAAATGAGGTTTAATCCGCTGCCTCCGTCCATGAGCACTTTAGTAAGCCGAAAGTCGTCCACAATTGGACTAAGGATCAATGCTGCTGGTGCTCGGGCTGTTCGGAATTTAGGTTTGTCACTGGCATTGAAGGTGATAGCCGTGTCGCTCCATGGATTTATTGCTGCCATGTGGCAGACTTCGGCAAGGCTATGGAGTGCTCGCTTGCGCATATTATTTGAGGCGAAGGTCTCGAAGACTGTCAATACTGTATTGTTATTCCCGGGATGGTGCTCTGCGGTGTTTGGAATGAGGAGATCCTCACCGCTCTTGGCCACCTGCCGGATTACCCTACATGCTCTAAGGCTGTGTGTTGGTATGGTATCCGCTGTACTATGAATTTTACAGGGCTCGTTAAGCCATCCCTTCAATTCGGTTCCATGCCCTGTGGTGGGCTTTTGCTTCTTCGTAACTGAGTCGGGCGTCTTATGAGAGTGCACCCTTTTAATTCGGACTGGGTGTTTAGTCCGAGCCGGATTATCCCAGAATTTTGTTTCGGTTTTCCAAGCGCTTTCCATTGCACATTACTTCCGTACTATGGCTGCCAAGTCAGCGAAGCGTGCTATGTCACGGTGACTTATGGCATCAAGGATTCCCTTGTCCGTGCAATTATTGCAGAAAAGTGAGATTGCGTCTTCCTCGCGACAGTCCTTGACCTTGTTCATTACAAGGAGGAATCTGGCGCAATAATGATGTACTGTTTCCTGGGGCTCTTGCTTGATGTGGGAAAGATCGTTTGTATCTGGGTGGGTGGGTGGATTTGAGTCCGAACCCTGACCCGATCTGAGACTCAAGGGCCGAGGAGTTTCTGATCTAGGAAGTTCGGGCTCCGGGATGTTGCCCAATAAGTCTGGCCCGCTGCCTGATTCTAGGTTCAGGGTTTGGGCGATGTCTTTCTGTAAACGGGTATCCGACTCGGAGAGCTCGGGAATCCGGACATAGTTTGTCCTCAAGATAGAGGAAGAATCGCCACATTGTTCCTCCAACACCGCTATCTGATGGGTGTCCGGCGGAGATTAATCTCTCTTTGGTCGGGTTTAAGTCCAATCCGATCATAGTCCGTAGCAACTCCCAAAGCGGCGATGCGATCCAAGAGCTCGTTTAGCGAAGAGAGCTCCATTGGATCCATCTGCTCGGCAAGTTCCGAGCCGACGTGGAGGCTGTTTGTGATGACCCGAGAAGTCATCGTCGGTGCAGTAGCTGAACGGGCGGTCATGGCGAAGCCGCCTAGCCGGAGTGTTTGGCCGACAGCCAGGGCTCCCCAGATGTGACGTTGTCCTTGACAACGATACGAGGCATCCTTCCTTGCGGTGACGGCACAGAGGAACTCTCAATGAAAGCACCAATGTCGGTGTCAAAACCGGCGGATCTCGGGTAGGGGGTCCCGAACTGTGCGTCTAAAGCGGATGGTAACAGGAGGCGGGGGACACGATGTCTACCCAGGTTCGGGCCCTCTCGATGGAGGTAATACCCTACTTCCTGCTTGATTGATCTTGATGATATGAGTATTACAAGAGTTGATCTACCATGAGATCGTAGAGGCTAAACCCTAGAAGCTAGCCTATGGTATGATTCTTGTTGTCCTACAGACTAAACCCTCTGATTTATATAGACACCGGAGGGGGCTAGGGTTACACAGAGTCGGTTACAACGAAGGAGATCTACATATTCGTATTGCCAAGCTTGCCTTCCACGCCAAGGAGAGTCCCATCCGGACACGGGACGAAGTCTTCAATCTTGTATCTTCATAGTCCAACAGTCCGGCCGAAGGATATAGTCCGGCTGTCCGGATACCCCCTTATCCAGGACTCCCTTGATACGTCTCCAACGTATCTATAATTTTTTATTGCTCCATGCTATATTATCTACTGTTTTGGACCATATTGGGCTTTATTTTCCACTTTTATATTACTTTTGGGACTAACCTATTAACCGGAGGCCCAGCCCAGAATTGCTGTTTTTTGCCTATTTGAGTGTTTCCAAGAAACGGAATATCAAACGGAGACCAAACGGAATGAAACCTTCGGGAACGTGATTTTCTCAACAAATATGATCCAGGAGACTTGGACCCTCCGTCATGAATGACAGGAGGTGGTCACGAGGGTGGAGGGCGCGCCCCCCTAGGGGGCGCCCCCTGCCTCGTGTGCCCCCCTTTGCTCCACCGACGTACTCCTTCCTCATATATATACCTACGTACCCCCAAACGATCAGATATTGAGTTCCACCGCCGCAACTTTCTGTATCCACGAGATACCATCTTGGGGCCTGTTCCGGAGCTCCGCCAGAAGGCGAATCCACCATGGAGGGCTTCTACATCAACACCATAGCCTCTTCGATGAAGTGTGAGTAGTTTACCTCAAACCTTCGGGTCCATAGTTAGTAGCTAGATGGCTTCTTCTCTATTTTTGGATCTCAATACAATGTTCTCCCCCTCTCTCGTGCAGATCCATTCGATGTAATCTTCTTTTTGTGGTGTGTTTGTTGAGACCGATGAATTGTGGGTTTATGATCAAGTTTATCTATGAACAGTATTTGATTCTTCTCTAAATTCTTTTATGTATGATTGGTTATCTTTGCAAGTCTCTTCGAATTATCAGTTTGGTTTGGCCTACTAGATTGGTTTTTCTTGCAATGGGAGAAGTGCTTAGCTTTGGGTTCAATCTTGCGGTGTCCTTTCCCAGTGATAGTAGGGGCAGCAAGGCACGTATTATATTGTTGCCATCGAGGATAACAAGATGGGGTATTTATCATATTGCATGAATCTATTCCTCTACATCATGTCATCTTGCTTAAGGCGTTACTCTGTTTTCTTGAACTTAATACTCTAGATGCATGCTGGATAGCGGTCGATGAGTGGAGCAATAGTAGTAGATGCAGGCAGGAGTCGGTCTACTTGTCTCGGACGTGATGCCTATATACATGATCGTACCTAGATATTCTCATAATTATGCTCAATTATGTCAATTTCTCAACAATAATTTGTTCACCCATCGTAGAATACTTATGCTCTTGAGAGAAGCCACTAGTGAAATCTATGGCCCCTGGGTCTATTCTCATCATATCAATCTTCTATCACTTTATTTTTGCTTTGCTTTTTACTTTACCTTTTATTTTACCAAAAATATTATCTATCATCTCTATCAGATCTCACTCTCGTAAGTGACCGTGAAGGGATTGACAACCCCTAACCGCGTTGGTTGCGTTGAGCTATTTGTTTTGTGTAGGTACGAGGGACTCGCGCGTAGCCTCCTACTGGATTGATACCTTGGTTCTCAAAAACTGAGGGAAATACTTACTCTACTCTGCTGCATCACCCTTTCCTCTTCAAGGAAATCCAACGCAGTGCTCAAGAGGTAGTAGGAAGATTTCTGGCGCCGTTGCCGGGGAGTCTACGCAAAAGTCAACATACCAAGTACCCATCACAATCCCTTATCTCTCGCATTCCATTATTTGCCATTTGCCCCTCATTTTCTCTCCCCCACTTCACCCTTGCCGTTTTATTCGCCCTCTCTTTTCCGTTTGCCTTTTTTTCGCTTGCTTTTTGTTTGCTCGTGTGTTGGGTTGCTTGCTTGTCACGATGGCTCAACATAATACCAAATTGTGTGACTTTACTAATACCAACAATAATGATTTCCTTAGCACTCCGATTGCTCCTCTTACCAATACTGAATCTTGTGAAATCAATACTGCTTTGTTGAATCTTGTTATGAAAGATCAATTCGCCGGCCTTCCTAGTGAAGATGCCGCTACTCATCTGAATAGCTTCGTTGATTTATGTGATATGCAAAAGAAGAAAGATGTCGATAATGATATTGTTAAATTGAAGCTATTTCATTTTTTGCTTAGAGGTCGTGCTAAAGCTTGGTTTTCGTCTTTGCCTAAAAATAGTATTGATTCTTGGAACAAGTGCAAAGACGCTTTTATCTCTAAGTATCTTCCTCCCGCTAAGATCATCTCTCTTAGAAACGATATTACGAATTTTAAGCAACTTGATCATGAACATGTTGCACAAGCTTGGGAGAGAATGAAATTAATGATAGGTAATTGCCCTACTCATGGTTTGAATTTGTGGATTCTTATACAAAAAATTTATGCACGATTGAATTTTGCTTCTAGAAATCTTTTAGATTCGGCCGCGGGAGGCACTTTTATGGAAATCACTTTAGGACATGCTACCAAAGTCCTAGATAATATTATGGCTAATTATTCTCAATAACACACTGAAAGATCTACTAATAAAAAAGTGCATGCGATAGAAGAAATTAATGTTTTGAGTGGAAAGATGGATGAACTTATGAAATTATTTGCTACTAAGAGTGTTTCTTCTGATCCTAATGATATGCCTTTGTCTACTTTGATTGAGAATAATAATGAATCTATGGATGTGAATTTTGTTGGTAGGAATAATTTTGGTAACAACACGTATAGAGGGAATTTTAATCCTAGGCCTTATCCTAGTAATCCTTCTAATAATTATGGAAATTCCTACAACAATTCTTATGGAAGTTTTAATAATATGCCCTCTGAATTTGAGACTAGTGTTAAAGAGTTTATGAATTCGCAAAAGAATTTTAATGCTTTTCTTGAAGAAAAATGGCTTAAAGTTGATGAATTGGCTAGGAACGTTGATAGAATTTCTCTTGATGTTGATTCTTTAAAGCTTAGATCTATTCCTCCTAAGCATGATATCAATGAGTCTCTCAAAGCCATGAGAATTTCCATTGATGAGTGCAAGGAAATAACCGCTAGGATGCGTGCTACGAAAGATGCCTTTATTAAAGCGTGCTCTTCCAATTCCTATGAAAATCAAGATGAAGATCTAAAAGTCATTGATGTGTCCCCTATTAAATCCTTGTTTTGCAATATGAATCTTGATAAAGATGGGACTGAATATGATCCACCTTTACCTAGAAGGCGTTCCAAAAATTCGGAGTACTTAGATCTTGATGATGAAATTTATAAAAGTGCGATTGAAAAGAATAAAACCCTAGATGTTGCTAAACCCACTATTTTGGATCTCAAGGAATTCAATTATAAAATTTTCTCCTTAATTGATTGTATTTCCTTGTTGCAATCCGTGCTAAATACTCCTCATGCTTATACTCAAAATAAAGCCTTTACCAAACGTATCGTTGATGCCTTGATGCAATCTTATGAAGAAAAGCTTGAGTTGGAAGTTTCTATCCCTAGAAAACTTTATGATGAGTGGGAACCAACTATTAAAATTAAGATTAAGGATCATGAATTTTATGCTTTATGTGATTTGGGTGCTAGTGTTTCCACTATTCCCAAAACTTTGTGCGATTTGCTAGATTTCCGTGATTTTGATGATTGCTCTCTAAACTTGCACCATGCGGATTCCACTATTAAGAAACCTATGGGAAGAATTAACGATGTTCTTATTGTTGCAAATAGGAATTATGTGCCCGTAGATTTTATCGTTCTTGATATAGATTGCTATCCTTCTTGCCCTATTATTCTTGGTAGACCTTTCCTTAGAACGATTGGTGCAATTATTGATATGAAGGAAGGGAATATTAGATTCCAATTTCCATTAAAGAAAGGCATGGAACACTTCCCTAGGAAGAAAATAAAATTACCATATGAATCTATCATGAGAGCCACTTATGGTTTGCCTACCAAAGATGGCAATACCTAGATCTATCCTTGCTTTTATGCCTAGCTAGGGGCGTTAAACGACAGCACTTTTTGGGAGGCAACCAATTTTATTTTTAGTTTTTTTTGCTTTTGTTTGTCTTTAGGAATAAATAATCCATCTACCTTCTATTTAGATGTGGTATTATGTTTTAATTAGTGTTTGTGCCAAGTTAAACCTATAGGATCTTCTTGGATGATAGTTATTTGATCTTGCTGTAATTTCCAGAAACTTTCTGTTCACGAAAACAATTATTAAAAATCACTAGAACGTCATAAAATAGTGATTCCAATTTCTTCTGATCAATAAACAAATTGCATAGGTCTTCCTATTTTTTCTGATTTTTTGGAGTTCCAGAAGTTTGCGTTAGTTACAGATTACTACAGACTGTTCTGTTTTTGACAGATTCTGTTTTTTCGTGTGTTGTTTGCTTATTTTGATGAGTCTATGGCTAGTAAAATAGTTTATAATGTTGGAAATATGCCCTAGAGGCAATAATAAAAGCATCATTATTATATTTCCTTGTTCATGATAATTGTCTTTATTCGTGCTATAATTGTGTTATCCGGAAATCGTAATACATGTGTGAATAACAGACAACAATATGTCCCTAGTATAGTTGACTAGCTCGTTGATCGACAGATAGTCATGGTTTCCTGACTATGGACATTGGATGTCATTGATAATGAGATCACATCATTAGGAGAATGATGTGATGGACGAGACCCAATCCTAAACATAGCATAAGATCGCATAGTTCGTTTGCTAGAGTTTTCCAATGTCAAGTATCCTTTCCTTAGACCATGAGATCGTGTAACTTCCGGATACCGTAGGACTGCTTTGGGTGTGCCAAACGTCACAACGTAACTGGGTGACTATAAAGGTATACTACGGGTATCTCCGAAAGTATCTGTTGGGTTGACACGGATCGAGACTGGGATTTGTCACTCCGCTTGACGGAGAGGTATCACCGGGCCCTCTCGGTAATGCATCATCATAATGAGCTCAATGTGATCAAAGTGTTTGATCACGGGATCATGCATTACGGTACGAGTAAAGTGACTTGCCGGTAACGAGATTGAACGAGGTATTGGGATACCGACCATCGAATCTCGGGCAAGTAAAATACCGATTGACAAAGGGAATTGTATACGGGATTAATTGAATCCTCGACATCGTGGTTCATCCGATGAAATCATCGTGGAGCATGTGGCAGCCAACATGGGTATCCAGATCCCGCTGTTGGTTATTGCCCGAGAGCCGTCTCGGTCATGTCTGCATGTCTCCCGAACCCGTAGGGTCTACACACTTAAGGTTTGGTGACGCTAGGGTTGTGCAGATATGTATATGCAGTAACCCGAATGTAGTTCGGAGTCCCGGATGAGATCCCGGACGTCACGAGGAGTTTTGGAATGGTCCGGAGGTAAAGAATTATATATAGGAAGTGCTGTTTTGGCCATCGGGACAAGTTTCAGGGTTATCGGTATTGTACCGGGACCACCGGAGGGTCCCGGGGGGTCCACCGGGTGGGGCCACCTGCCTCGGGTGTCCACATGGGCTCTAGGGGGTGCGCCTTGGCCTACATGGGCCAAGGGGAACCAGCCCCAAGAGGCCCATGCGCCTAGGGTGGGGAAACCTTAAAGGGGGGGCGCCCCCTTGCTTGGGGGGCAAGCCCCCCACCCCTTGGCCATCGCCCCCCCTAGGAGATTGCATCTCCTAGGGCCGGCACCCCCCCTAGGGGGCTATATAAAGGGGGGGGAGGGGGGCAGCCGCACCCTGGTCTTTGGCGCCTCCCTCTCCCTCTCCAACACCTCCTCCTCCTCCGTAGAGCTCGGCGAAGCCTTGCCGGAGTACTGCAGCTCCACCATCACCACGCCGTCGTGCTGCTGCTGGAGCCATCTTCCCCAACCTCTCCTTTGCCTTGCTAGATCAAGAAGAAGGAGACGTTACGCTGACCGTACGTGTGTTGAACGCGGAGGTGCCGTCCGTTCGGTGCTAGGATCTCCGGTGATTTGGATCACGTCGTGTACGACTACCTCATCCCCGTTCGTTGAACGCTTCCGCTCGCGATCTACAAAGTGGTATGTAGATGCAATCTCTCTCCCATGACTCGTTGCTTAGATGAACTCATAGATGGATCTTGGTGAAACCGTAGGAAATTTTTTAATTTTCTGCAACGTTCCCCAACAGTGGCATCATGAGCCAGGTCTATGCGTAGTTCTCTATTGCACGAGTAGAACACAATTTGTTGTGGGCATAGATGTTGTCAACTTTCTTGCCGCTACTAGTATTATCTTGCTTCAACGGTATTGTGGGAAGAAGCGGCCCGGACCAACCTTACACGTACGCTTACGTGAGACCGGTTCCACCGACTAACATGCACTAGTTGCATAAGGTGGCTGGCGGGTGTCTGTCTCTCCCACTTTAGTTGGAGCGGATTCGATGAAAAGGGTCCTTATGAAGGGTAAATACAAGTTGACAAATCACGTTGTGGCTTTCACGTAGGTAAGAAAATGTTCTTGCTAGAACCCTAATTCAGCCACGTAAAACTTGCAACAACAATTAGAGGACGTCTAACTTGTTTTTGCAGCAAGTGCTTTGTGATATGATATGGCCAAAGTTGTGATGAATGATGAATGATCTTTATGTGATGTATGAGATGTTCATGCTATTGTAATAGGAATCACGACTTGCATGTCGATGAGTATGGCAACCGGCAGGAGCCATAGGAGTTGTCTTTATTTTTGTATGACCTGCGTGTCATTGAGAAACGCCATGTAATTACTTTACTTTATTGCTAAACACGTTAGCCATAGTAGTAGAAGTAATAGTTGGCGAGCAACTTCATGGAGGCACGATGATGGAGATCATGATGATGGAGATCATGGTGTCAAGCCGGTGACAAAGATGATCATGGAGCCCCAAGATGGAGATCAAAGGAGCTATGTGATATTGGCCATATCATGTCACGTTTATTATTTGATTGCATGTGATGTTTATCATGTTTTGCATCTTGTTTACTTAGAACGACGGTAGTAAATAAGATGATCCCTCATAATAATTTCAAGAAGTGTTCCCCCTAACTGTGCACCGTTGCGACAGTTCGTTGTTTCGAAGCACCACGTGATGATCGGGTGTGATAGATTCTGTCGGTGTACTAAAGTAGGGGTACCTCAGTACCCCGAACTTGTGCACGGGCAGTAGTAGCGTCCCGCGGCGAGGCTTGCCAGGGGAGCGACAAGAGTCTCCACTGCCCTTTCTGGGCCGGACGAAGGCCAAGTGATCGAGCCAAGAAGACCAAGCCCCGGCAAGAGGAGCTTGCCGGGCCAAGAAGGCGAGGTCCGGCAAGAGGAGCTTGCCGGGCAACGGCGACAAGGCCCCGGCAAGAGGAGCTTGCCGGGATGACTAAGCCGAAGCACCAAGGCCCCGGCGGGAGGAGCTCGCCGGGACGACCAAGCCAAGGCACCCCAAGAGAAGCCCGCCGCGGCGCGCCGCGCGCCCCGGCAAGGCCTGACGAGCGGCAAGCTCTCAGGTGCGGCAAGACAACCACCGCGGCAAGCCACTTGCCGCGGCGAACCACCACCTCAGGCGTGCGCTCCATCTCACCTGCCCACGCGTCACACTAGAGCTTCCCCAGGGACACGTGGCGGGGCGCCGCGCAGCCTGGGGAGCGCGTGTGGCATGCGACGTTGGCGGAGTCGCCCCCGTGGCAAGCGGAGGCACCCTTAACGGTCCGCCTCAGCACTGTTCAGGCGATCCAGACGGGCATTTAATGCCTTTGTCCCCCGCCGTCAGAGTTAGGTGCGATAGCACTGTGCGGCCACTGTTCGCACAGTTCCTTGCCATTTTTACCCTCACCTGCGTCCCTACCTGTGGAAAACCCCTTAGCATATAAAAGGAGGCCTATGCGCACGGACGGGGGGGGGGACCAGAGGATAGAAAGGATCCAGACCGGAAGAAGGACACCCAGTAGACCCTCGTCTACGTCCAGCTCCAACTTGTTATAGCTTCTTGCGCTCCAGAGCAAGAACTCGAATCAACCAGACAAGCAGCAGTAGGGTTTTACGCATCCATGCGGCCCGAAGCTGGGTAAAATCGTTGTGTGTGTGTGTTGCCTCGATCTGCTCTTCGTGCAACCTCCGCCCCCCGCCGAACCGACAAGGGGCTCCGTCCCCATAGGTGATCGTGGAGGCCGATATCCCCCGACATCTTTGGCGCGCCAGGTAGGGGAGCGTCGAGGTTGTGTGAACCAGATCCGGCGTCCGCGCGAGCCAGACTCTTATTGTTTGTGCCAGCATGGCGCCGAAGAAGAAAGCTCCGGAGGTGACCGGTCCGTCAGCGTCGAACCCACCGCCCATGGAGCAGACGGGTGGTGGGGAGGACGCCGGCGGAGGAACGGGCGCCGTCGAGCCAGCTCTTGGTCCCGCGACGTCCGAGCTCGCCCCGCGCCCCTCTCAGGAGGCGCGAAACCAGCAGCGTCATGGTATCCATGGTACCATACGCTCGCTGGACCCAGACCGTGCTGGTGGGTCCCGAGGCGCTCAGGACCAACATGCGATCCAGCGTGCCGGAACGAGCGTCGCGCGGCTGCCCGGACCGGGTGCTGCTCCTTCTAACATAGTTAGGAGTTCAAGCACATCCCGCTCGTCGCGCCGTTCGCCGCCTCTGCCCGCCACCCCAGCGGAAGCTCTCGCGCGAGCTCAGCTACTCCTAGACTACCCTCCGACGGCGGACAAGCTCGACGACTGGAGGGCAACCATCCAGAGCCTCATAGGTTTCGCCAACGGCGACACTCCGCGGCAGCACAGCGTGTCGCAGCCGCGGCCAGTCACCCAGGCGAGAACCGATGGCGCCAAGAATGGCAGGGGTGCGACCACCGTGCACTCCCCGCCCCAGAAGCCACGGTCGCCGACTCGCCGGGCTCACCTCGACAACGACTCCACCGTGTCGTCGAACCCGCGAACTCGCCGCGACCAACGCCAAGTCCTTCACAAACGAAGGGAAGAAGACGCTCGAACCGGCATCGAGCGCAGAAGAGAGGCGCGGCGTCAATCAGACCCGCGCGTTGAGCCCTCAGGAAACATGCACGCACCGGGGGAACCAGGCGAACTGCCGTATTCGGTAGGCTGCCCCGCGTTCACCCGCGAGCTGCGGCAAGTCCAGTGGCCCAGCACAAAGAACTTCAAGCCCGACGTGCCCGAGAAGTACGACGGCAAGTCGCATCCGTCTGAGTTCCTCAGCATCTACACCATTGCGGTGCAGGCTGCCGGGGGACGGGACGATAAGATCCTTGCCAACTACTTCCCGCTGGTACTCAAGCCCAACGTCAGATCCTGGCTCATGCACTTGCCGGACGGCTCCATCTCCTCCTGGCCAGATCTATGCCATCAGTTCGTTGGCGCCTTCACGGGCGGCCACAAACCCCATGGCCAGGCAAGCGATCTTCATCTGCTTGTTCAGAAGGAGGGGGAGCCTTTGTGCAAGTTCATCCAGAGGTTCAGCCGTGTGCACTACAACATCCCAGACGTCCACCCCGCCGCGGTGATCAGCGCGTTCCACCAGAACGTGCGCAACCGCAGGATGAGGGAGGAGATGGCGATGTGCAAGATCAAGGAGGTCAGCGAGCTTTACGCCCTGGCCGACAAGTGTGCAGGCGCTGAGGAGGGGAGGAAGCTCCCCGGAGAAAGTGTTGGGGAAGGAGAATCCGACAGTGAAGGTACCGCCCCGGCAAGGAGAGGCCGGCGGCGGAACGGCAAAAAGAAGAAAAACCCAGAGGTACTGGTTGTCGAGAAGTCCGGCAGCGAGGGCTTCGCCAAGAAAGCCTAGGCGGGAGGCCCCGACAAGGAGGTTGTCGGGTGCGCCAACTGCCGGGCGGTGGCTGCTGCCGATAAGCGGGACGGTACCGACAAGAAGTACTGCAAGATCCACCATACCAGGGGCCACGACCTCCAGAGTTGCAAGCAAGTCGAGCGACTCGTCGACCTGCAGAAGGCCGAGTACACACGACGCGACAAGGAGAGAGCCCAAGCAGGCAGCGGGGGATCCGGCACGAAGCGTCCCGGCCCGGGAGAGCGCCGCGGCAAGGACAAGCAGCGGCAAGCAGATAGACCTCCCCGGGGACGCGACAAGGACGAAGACGATGACGACGACGAAGACATGGAAGACCCCGATACCAGCGAGCAGGAGTTTCAGAAAGCCACTGAGGTCTTGTGTGTGGACGGCGGTGCCTCCCTGCACTCTTCCCACCACTAGCTTAAACGGTGGGTGTAGGAGGTCAATGCAGCGGAGCCACCCGTCGAGTCACGCAGACCCCTGAGATGGTCCAGCACGCCTATCATCTTCGACATTGAGGACCACCCTGATCGCACAATCGCGGTCGGGTGCTTGCTGATGTTGGTTTCCCCAACAATCCGCAACCTCAAGGTCACTAAGATGCTAGTTGACGGCGGGGCCGGCTTGAATCTGATCTCCTTTGCTGTTCTCCGGAGACTCCAAGTTCCCGACAGCGAGCTCGAAGAAACCGGCACATTCCAAGGAATCAACCCGGGAAGGAGCAAGCCGAAGGGAAAGATCACGCTGCCGGTAACATTTGGCAGCGAGCTGAATTTCAGGACTGAGAAGGTCACCTTTGATGTCGCCGACTTTCCGTTGCCTTACAACGGGATCCTCGGCCGACCAGCGCTCGCCAAGTTCATGGCGGCCTCTCACTACGCGTATAACATGCTCAAGATGCCTGGCCCGATAAGCGTCATTTCTGTCCCCGGCGACAAGAAGGATGCCCTTATCTGCGCGGACCAAATATACCGGGACGCAATAGCAGCAACGGCCCGCGGCCCACCTGCCGCTGGAGCTTCTGGGGGAAAGAAGAAGTCCGGCAGGTGCTCTGGCGCCCACTCCGGCAAGCGCGCCTCTTCGGAGTGCTGCGCTGCCGTCGAGGACGTGCCATCGAGCCCCGCCGGCATGAAGACCAAGTCCGGCGAATGCTCTGGTGCCCACTCCGGCAAGCGCGCCTCTTCGGAGTGCTGCGTTGCCGTCGAGGACGTGCCATCGAGCCCCGCCGGCACGAAGACCAAGTCCGGCAAGTGCTCTGGCGCCCACTCCGGCAAGCGCGCCCCTTCGGAGTGCTGCGCTGCCGTCGAGGACGTGCCATCGAGCCCCGCCGGCAAGAAGGCCAAGCCCGGCGAATGCTCTGGTGCCCACTCCGGCAAGCGCGCCTCTTCGGAGCGCTGCGCTGCCGTTGAGGACGCACCATCGAGCCCCGCCGGTAAACACAAGGAGACGACAGCTGCTCCACCAGCGACCAAGAAGGTGCCCGCCAAGGAGGACGGCGCTGGTGGTACCTTCACCATCAGTGAAGGAAATATGCCCTAGAGGCAATAATAAAGTTATTATTTATTTCCTTATATCATGATAAATGTTTATTATTCATGCTAGAATTGTATTAACTGGAAACATAATACATGTGTGAATACATAGACAAACAGAGTGTCACTAGTATGCCTCTACTTGACTAGCTCATTAATCAAAGATGGTTATGTTTCCTAACCATGAACAAAGAGTTGTTATTTGATTAACGAGATCACATCATTAGTTGAATGATCTGATTGACATGACCCATTCCATTAGCATAGCACCCGATCGTTTAGTATGTTGCTATTGCTTTTATCCATGACTTATACATGTTCCTTTAACTATGAGATTATGCAACTCCCGTTTACCGTAGGAACACTTTGTGTGCTACCAAACGTCACAACGTAACTGGGTGATTATAAAGGTGCTCTACAGGTGTCTCCGAAGGTACATGTTGGGTTGGCGTATTTCGAGATTAGGATTTGTCACTCCGATTGTCGGAGAGGTATCTCTGGGCCCTCTCGGTAATGCACATCACATAAGCCTTGCAAGCATTGCAACTAATGTGTTAGTTGTGAGATGATGTATTACGGAACGAGTAAAGAGACTTGCCGGTAACGAGATTGAACTAGGTATTGGATACCGACGATCGAATCTCGGGCAAGTAACATACCGATGACAAAGGGAACAACGTATGTTGTTATGCGGTCTGACCGATAAAGATCTTCGCAGAATATGTAGGAGCCAATATGGGCATCCAGGTCCCGCTATTGGTTATTGACCGGAGATGTGTCTCGGTCATGTCTACATTGTTCTCGAACCGTAGGGTCCGCACGCTTAAGGTTTCGATGACAGTTATATTATGAGTTTATGAGTTTTGATGTACCGAAGGAGTTCGGAGTCCCGGATGAGATCGGGGACATGACGAGGAATCTCGAAATGGTCGAGACGTAAAGATCGATATATTGGACGACTATATTCGGACATCGGAACGATTCTGAGTGGTTCAGGTATTTTCGGAGGTACCGGGGAGTTACGGGATTACGGGAGAAGTAATGGGCCTTGATGGGCTTTAGTGGGAAGAGGAAAAAAGGCTGCTGCGCCCCCCCTCCCCTCTAGTCCGAATTGGACTAGGGAAAAGGGGGCCGGTCACCTTTCCTACTCCTCCTATTCCTTCTCCCTTCCTCCCCTCTTGGTGGACTCCTACTAGGACTTGGAGACCTAGTAGGACTCCACACCCTGGCGCGCCAAACCCTAGGCCGGCCACCCCCTCCCTTGCTCCTTTATATACGGGGGCAGGGGGCACCCCATGACACACAAGTTGATCTACGGATCGTTCCTTAGCCGTGTGCGGTGCCCCTTCCACCAAATTCCACCTCGGTCATATCATTGTAGTGCTTAGGCGAAGCCCTGCGCCGGTAACACATCAAGATCGTCACCACGCCGTCGTGCTGACGGAACTCTTCCCTGACGCTTTTGCTGGATCGGAGCCCGGGGATCGTCATCGAGCTGAACGTGTGCCAAGAACTCGGAGGTGCCGGAGTAACGGTACTTGGATCGGTCGGATCGCGAGGAGAACGTACGACTACTTCCTCTACGTTGAGTCAACGCTTCCACTTCGGTCTACGAGGGTACGTAGACAACACTCTCCCCTCTCGTTGCTATGCATCACCATGGTCTTGCGTGTGCGTAGGAATTTTTTTTGAAATTACTACGTTCTCCAACAGTGGCATCCGAGCCTAGGTTTTTATGGTTTGATGTTATTTGCACGAGTAGAACACAAGTGAGTTGTGGACGATACAAGTCATACTGCCTACCAGCATGTCATACTTTGGTTCAGCGGTATTGTTGGACGAGACGATCCGGACCAACCTTACGCGTACGCTTACGCGAGACCGGTTCCCTCGACGTGCTTTGCACATAGATGGCTTGCGGAAGACTGTCTCTCCAACTTTAGTTGAACCGAGTGTGGCTACGCCCGGTCCTTGAGAAGGTTAAAACAGAGTCTATTTGACAAACTATCGTTGTGGTTTTGATGCGTAGGTAAGATGAGTTCTTGCTTAAGCCCGTAGCAGCCACGTAAAACTTGCAACAACAAAGTAGAGGACGTCTAACTTGTTTTTGCAGGGCATGTTGTGATGTGATATGGTCAAGACATGATGCTAAATTTTATTGTATGAGATAATCATGTTTTGTAACCGAGTTATCGGCAACTGGCAGGAGCCATATGGTTGTCGCTTTATTGTATGCAATGCAATCGCGATGTAATGCTTTACTTTATTTACTAAGCGGTAGTGATAGTCGTGGAAGCATAAGATTGGCGAGACGACAACAATGCTACGATGGAGATCAAGGTGTCGCGCCGGTGACGATGGTGATCATGACGGTGCTTCGGAGATGGAGATCACAAGCACAAGATGATGATGACCATATCATATCACTTATATTGATTGCATGTGATGTTTATCTTTTTATGCATCTTATCTTGCTTTAATTGACGGTAGCATTATAAGATGATCTCTCACTAATTATCAAGAAGTGTTCTCCCTGAGTATGCACCGTTGCGAAAGTTCTTCGTGCTGAGACACCACGTGATGATCGGGTGTGATAGGCTCTACATTCAAATACAACGGGTGCAAAACAGTTGCACACGCGGAATACTCAGGTTATACTTGACGAGCCTAGCATATAACAGATATGGCCTCAGAACACGAAGACCGAAAGGTCGAGCGTGAATCATATAGTAGATATGATCAACATAGTGATGTTCACCATTGAAACTACTCCATCTCACGTGATGATCGGACATGGTTTAGTTGATTTGGATCACGTGACCACTTAGAGGATTAGAGGGATGTCTATCTAAGTGGGAGTTCTTAAGTAATATGATTAATTGAACTTTAATTTATCATGAACTTAGTCCTGGTAGTATTAGCATATCTATGTTGTAGATCAATAGCTCGTATTGTTACTTCCCTATGTTTATTTTGATATGTTCCTAGAGAAAATTGTGTTGAAAAATGTTAGTAGCAATGATGCGGATTGGATCCGTGATCTGAGGTTTATCCTCATTGCTGCACAGAAGAATTATGTCCTTGATGCACCGCTAGGTGACGGACCTATTGCAGGAGCAGATGCAGACATTATGAACGTTTTGCTAGCTCAATATGATGACTAAATAGTTTAGTGCACCATGCTTAACTGCTTAGAATCGGGACTTCAAAGACGTTTTGAACGTCATGGAGCATATGAGATGTTCTAGGAGTTGAAGTTAATATTTCAAGCAAATACCCGAGTTGAGAGATATGAAGTCTCCAACAAGTTCTATAGCTAAAAGATGGAGGAGAATCGCTCAACTAGTGAGCATGTGCTCAGATTGTCTGGGTACTACAATCGCTTGAATCAAGTGGGAGTTAATCTTCTAGATAAGATAGTGATTGACAGAATTCTCTAGTCACCATCACCAAGTTAGTAGAACTTCGTGATGAACTATAATATGCAAGGGATAACGGAAAATATTCCCAAGCTCTTCGCGATGCTAAAATCAGCGAAGGTAGAAATCAAAGAAAAACATCAAGTGTTGATGGTTGACAAGATCACTAGTTTCAAGAAAAGGGCAAAATGAAAGAAGGGGAACTTCAAGAAGAACGGCAAGCAAGTTGCTGCTCAAGTGAAAAAACCCAAGTATGGTCCTAAGCCTGAGACTAAGTGCTTCTACTGCAAAGGGACTGGTCACTTGAAGCGGAACTACCCCAAGTGATTGGCGGATAAGAAGGATGGCAAAGTGAACATAAGTATATTTGATATACATGTTATTGATGTGTACTTTACTAGTGTTCATAGCAACCCCTTAGTATTTGGTACTAGTTCAGTTGCTAAAATTTAGTAACTCGAAACAGGAGTTGCAGAATGAACAAAGACTAGTTAAAGGGCAAGGTGACGATGTGTGTTGGAAGTGGTTCCAAGATTGATATGATCATCATCACACACTCCCTATACTTTCGGGATTAGTGTTGAAACTAAATAAGTGTTATTTGGTGTTTGCGTTGAGCATGAATATGATTTGATCATGTTAATTGCAATACAGTTATTCATTTAAGTTAGAGAACAATTGTTGTTCTGTTTACATGAATAAAACCTTCTATGGTCATACACACCAATGAAAATAGTTCATTGGATCTCGATCGCAGTGATGCACATATTCATGATATTGAAACCAAAAAGATGCGAAGTTAATAACGATAGTGCAACCTATTTGTGGCACTGCCGTTTAGGTCATATTGGTGTAAAGCGCATGAAGAAACTCCATGCTGATGGGATTTTGGAATCACTTGATTATGAATCACTTGATGCTTGCGAACCATGCCTCTTGGGCAAGATGACTAAAAACGCCGTTCTCCGGAACAATGGAGCAAGCAACAGATTTGTTGGAAATCATACATACTGATGTATATGATCCGATGAATATTAAGGCTCGCGACAAGTATCATTATTTTCTAACCTTCACAGATGATTTGAGCAGATATGGGTATATCTACTTGATGAAACATAAGTCTGAAACGTTTGAAAAGTTCAAAGAATTTTTAGAGTGAAGTGAAAATCATCGTGACAAGAAAATAAGGTTTCTATGATCTGATCGCGGAGACAAATATTTGAGTTACGAGTTTGATCTTCAATTAAAACAATGTGGAATAGTTTCACAAATTCATGCCACCTGGAACACCACAGCATAATGGTGTGTCCGAACGTCATAACCGTACTTTATTGGATATAGTACAATCTATGATGTTTCTTACCGATTTACCAATATCATTTTGGGATCATGCATTAGAGACAGCTGCATTCACGTTAAAAGGGGCACAATCTAAAGTCCGTTGAGACGACACAAAATAAACTGTGGTTTGGCAAGAAACCAAAGTTGTCGTTTCTTAAAGTTTGGGGTTACGATGCTTATGTGAAAAAGTTTCATCCTGATAAGCTCAAACCCAAATCGGAGAAATGTGTCTTCATAGGTACCCAAAGGAGACTGTTGGGTACACCTTCTATCACAGATCCGAAGGCAAGATATTCGTTGCTGAGAATGGATACTTTCTAGAGAAGGAGATTCTCTCGAAAGAAGTGAGTGGGAGGAAAGTAGAAAACTTGATAAGGTAATTGTACCTTCTCCCTTATTGGAAAGTAGTTCATCACAGAAATCTGTTCTTGTGACTACTACACCAATTAGTAAGGAAGCTAATGATGATGATCATGTAACTTCAAGATCAAGTTACTACCGAATCTCGTAAGTAAACTACAGTGAGATCCGCACCAGAGTGGTACGGTAATCCTGTTCTGGAAGTCATGTTACTAGACCATGACGAACTTGCGAACTATGAGGAAGCGATGATGAGCCCAGATTCCGCGAAATGGTTAGAGGCCATGAAATCTGAGATATGATCCATGTATGAGAACAAAGTATGGACTTTGATGGATTTGCCCGATGATCGGCAAGCCAAAGAAAATAAATGGATCTTGAAGAGGAAGACGGACACTGATAGTAGTGTTACTATCTACAAAGCTAGAATTGTCGCAAAAGGTTTTCGACAAGTTCAAGGTGTTGACTACGATGAGAGTTTCTCACTCGTATCTATGCTTAAGTCTGTCCGAATCATGTTAGCAATTGTCGCATTTTATGAAATCCGGCAAATGGATAAACAAAACTACATTCCTTAATGGATTTATTAAAGAAGAGTTGTATACGATGCAACTAGAAGGTTTTGTCGATCCTGAAGGTGTTAAACAAATATGCAAGCTCCAGCGATCCATCTTTGGACTGGTGCAAGCATCTCGGAGTTGGAATATACGCTTTGATAAGTTGATCAAAGCATATAGTTTTATACAGACTTGCGGTGAAGCCTGTATTTACAAGAAAGTGAGTGGGAGTACTACATCATTTCTGATAAGTATATGTAAATGACATATTATTGATCGGAAATAATGTAGAATTATTCTGTAAAGCAGAAAGGAGTGTTTGAAAGGAGTTTTTCAAAGAAAGACTTCAGTGAAGCTGCTTACATATTGAGCATCAAGGTCTATAGAGGTAGATCAAGACGCTTGATAAGTTTTTTCAATGAGTACATACCTTGACAAGTTTTTGAAGTAGTTCAAAATGGAACAGTCAAAGAAAGAGTTCTTGCCTGTGTCATAAGGTGTGAAATTGAGTAAGACTCAAAGCCCGACCACGGCAGAAGATAGAAAGAGAATGAAAGTCATTCCCTATGCTTTGGCCATAGGTTCTATAAAGTATGCCATGCTGTGTACCAGACCTATTGTATACCCTACCCTGAGATTGGCACGGGAGTACAATAGTGATCTAGGAGTAGATCACAGGACGGCGGTCAAAATTATCCTTAGTGGAATAAGGATATGTTTCTCGATTATGGAGGTGACAAAAAGGTTCGTCGTAAAAGGTTACGTCGATGCAAGTTTTGACACTAATCTAGATGACTCTAAGTCTCAATCTAGATACATATTGAAAGTGGGAGCAATTAGCTAAAGTAGCTCCGTGCAGAGCATTGTAGACATAGAAAATTGCAAAATACATAACGGATCTGAATGTGGCAGACCCGTTGACTAAATTTCTCTCACAAGCAAAACATGATCACACCGTAGTACTCTTTGGGTGTTAATCACATAGCGATGTGAACTAGATTACTGAATCTAGTAAACCCTTTGGGTGTTGGTCACATATCGATGTGAACTATGGGTGTTAATCACATGATGATGTGAACTATTGATGTTAATCACATGGTGATGTGATCTAGATTATTGACTCTAGTGCAAGTGGGAGACTGAAGGAAATATGCCCTAGAGGCAATAATAAAGTTATTATTTATTTCCTTATATCATGATAAATGTTTATTATTCATGCTAGAATTGTATTAACTGGAAACATAATACAGGTGTGAATACATAGACAAACAGAGTGTCACTATTATGCCTCTACTTGACTAGCTCATTAATCAAAGATGGTTATGTTTCCTAACCATGAACAAAGAGTTGTTATTTGATTAACGAGATCACATCATTAGTTGAATGATCTGATTGACATGACCCATTCCATTAGCATAGCACCCGATCGTTTAGTATGTTGCTATTGCTTTTATCCATGACTTATACATGTTCCTTTAACTATGAGATTATGCAACTCCCGTTTACCGTAGGAACACTTTGTGTGCTACCAAACGTCACAACGTAACTGGGTGATTATAAAGGTGCTCTACAGGTGTCTCCGAAGGTACATGTTGGGTTGGCGTATTTCGAGATTAGGATTTGTCACTCCGATTGTCGGAGAGGTATCTCTGGGCCCTCTCGGTAATGCACATCACATAAGCCTTGCAAGCATTGCAACTAATGTGTTAGTTGTGAGATGATGTATTACGGAACAAGTAAAGAGACTTGCCGGTAACGAGATTGAACTAGGTATTGGATACCGACGATCGAATCTCGGGCAAGTAACATCCCGATGACAAAGGGAACAACGTATGTTGTTATGCGGTCTGACCGATAAAGATCTTCGCAGAATATGTAGGAGCCAATATGGGCATCCAGGTCCCGCTATTGGTTATTGACCGGAGATGTGTCTCGGTCATGTCTACATTGTTCTCGAACCGTAGGGTCCGCACGCTTAAGGTTTCGATGACAGTTATATTATGAGTTTATGAGTTTTGATGTACCGAAGGAGTTAGGAGTCCCGGATGAGATCGGGGACATGACGAGGAGTCTCGAAATGGTCGAGACGTAAAGATCGATATATTGGACGACTATATTCGGACATCGGAACGATTCTGAGTGGTTCGGGTATTTTCGGAGGTACCGGGGAGTTACGGGATTACGGGAGAAGTAATGGGCCTTGATGGGCTTTAGTGGGAAGAGGAAAAAAGGCTGCTGCGCCCCCCCTCCCCTCTAGTCCGAATTGGACTAGGGAAAAGGGGGCCGGCCACCTTTCCTACTCCTCCTATTCCTTCTCCCTTCCTCCCCTCTTGGTGGACTCCTACTAGGACTTGGAGACCTAGTAGGACTCCACACCCTGGCGCGCCAAACCCTAGGCCGGCCACCCCCTCCCTTGCTCCTTTATATATGGGGGCAGGGGGCACCCCATGACACACAAGTTGATCTACGGATCGTTCCTTAGCTGTGTGCGGTGCCCCTTCCACCAAATTCCACCTCGGTCATATCATTGCAGTGCTTAGGCGAAGCCCTGTGCCGGTAACACATCAAGATCGTCACCACGCCGTCGTGCTGACGGAACTCTTCCCTAACGCTTTGCTGGATCGGAGCCCGGGGATCGTCATCGAGCTGAACGTGTGCCAAGAACTCGGAGGTGCCGGAGTAACGGTACTTGGATCGGTCGGATCGCGAGGAGAACGTACGACTACTTCCTCTACGTTGAGTCAACGCTTCCGCTTCGGTCCACGAGGGTACGTAGACAACACTCTCCCCTCTCGTTGCTATGCATCACCATGGTCTTGCGTGTGCGTAGGAATTTTTTTTGAAATTACTACGTTCTCCAACAATCAGTGCCACTCTCGACCCCAAATAGGAAGGTGCGCTCGTTGCTTTCCTGCGGGCGAATGTCGATGTGTTTGCCTGGCAACCATCTGACATCCCCGGCGTTCCCAGGGAAGTGATTCAGCACCACCTTGCCGTCTGTCCTCATGCGCGGCCCGTCAAGCAAAAGGTCAGGAAACAAGTAGTGGAGCGCCAAGAGTTTATCGCGGAGGAGATCAGGAAGTTGGAAGCGGCAAGCCTCGTCAGAGGCGTGCTCCATCCGACATGGTTGGCCAATCCTGTCGTCGTGCGCAAAGCAAATGGGAAGTGGAGGCTTTGCATCGATTTCACCGATGTCAACAGAGCTTGCCCTAAAGATCCATTTCCCTTGCCGCACATCGACCAGATTGTTGACTCCACGGCCGGGTGCGACCTGCTTTCATTCCTTGACGCCTACTCCGGGTACCACCAGATCTTCATGGCTGAAGAAGACGAAGAGAAGACTGCGTTCATCACTCCATGCGGCACGTACTGTTTTGTGCAGATGCCTTTTGGACTGAAGAACGCAGGCTCGACGTTTGCGAGGGTTGTCCACACTGCTTTCGAGCCACAGATCCACAGAAATGTGGAGGCCTACATGGACGACATTGTGGTCAAGAGCAGAGACAAGGCAACCTTGGTTCAAGACTTGGAAGAAACCTTTGCGAACTTGCGCAAGATCAGCCTCAAGCTCAACCCCGAGAAGTGCGTGTTCGGAGTCCCCTCCGGCAAGCTTCTCGGGTTCTTCGTGTCTCAGCGCGGGATCAAAGCCAACCCCGACAAGATCAAGGCCATCGAGCAGATTGAAGCACCAACGCGTGTCAAGGACGTGCGAAGACTTGCCGGCTGCGTGGCGGCTCTCAGCAGGTTTATTTCCAGGTCTGCGGAATGCGCCCTGCCGTTTTTCAAAATCTTGAAAAAGGCAGGTCCAGTAAAATGGACTTCGGAAGCGGAGGCTGCGCTGCAAGACTTGAAGAAATACCTGTCCTCCGCTCCTATACTTGTCGCGCCTAGACCGCAAGAGAAGTTGCTGCTCTACCTAGCGGCAACCAATCAAGTGGCTAGTGCTGCATTAGTGGCGGAGAGGAAAGCTGATGACGAGCCCGCAACCACGGCAAGCGCGTCCGACGACAAGCAGGGGGCTTCCCCGACAAGCTCTGGCCCCGGCAAAGGCGAATCCGCGCAAGCGCAAGGGGAAGTGCAGAGGAAGAGGATGGTGCAGCGCCCAGTTTACTTCGTCAGTTCCCTCCTGCAGGGGGCTAGGACGAGGTACTCTGGTGTGCAAAAATTGCTCTTCGGCCTTCTCATGGCCTCGAGGAAGCTGCACCATTACTTCCAAGCACACGAAATCACAGTGGTCACTCGCTTTCCGCTTAAGAGGATACTGCAGAATCCCGAAGCAACAGGCAGGATTGTCGAGTGGGCACTAGAACTGTCAAGCTTTGGCCTCAGGGTCGAGAGCACATCGACCATCCAGAGCAGAGCATTGGCAGAGTTCATAGCAGAGTGGACGCCGACACCGGACGAAGAAATTCCAGAGACGAGCATCCCCGGCAAGGAAGCAACCAAAGAGTGGCTGATGTACTTTGATGGTGCCTTTTCGCTGGAAGGCGCCGGTGCCGGCGTGCTGCTCATCGCGCCCACCAGAGAGCACCTCAAGTACATCGTCCAGATGCACTTTCCCAAGGAGCAAGCAACCAACAATACGGCAGAGTATGAAGGTTTGCTCGCCGGTCTCAGGATCGCGGCGGAACTTGGGATCAAGAAGCTCATTGTCAGGGGTGACTCGCAGCTCGTCGTCCGCCAAGTGAACAAGGATTACCAGTGCCCGTTGATGGAAGCTTACGTTGATGAAGTGAGGAAGCTGGAAGAGCGCTTTGACGGCCTGCAAATGGAATACGTTCCAAGAGCAGAAAACGACATCGCCGACGGCCTTTCAAAATGCGCCGCACTAAAGCTACCTGTGGAACCAGGGACTTTTGTGCTCAAGCTGACTCAGCCATCCGTCACACCATCAACTGGGCCAAGCAAGAAGAGAAAATCGGTCTCTGGTGACTATCTCCCGGCAGAGCTTCCCGAAGCCGCCGCCAAGAGAGTCCCCAAGATCAACGCCAAGAGTGCTGAGGAGCTGCCCGCTCCGGCAAGCCCCAGGGTTTGTCCCGACGAAGCAGGCGCTCCCGGCAAGTCATGCCCCGGCAAGCTTGCCTAGGAACGTCAAGCTTCGGCTGAGCCCCAAGTCCTCGCCGTGGAAGCTGATGTTCCCGCAACCGCCGACATGCCTTTAGTCCTCGTCGTCGAGCCACAGGCTCCGACGTGGGCACAGCAGATCGTCCGTTTCCTCCAGACAGGAGAACTTCCCGAAGAACAAGAAGAAGCGGAAAGAGTAGCCCGGCAGTCCAGTATGTACCAGTTCGTCGACGGCGCACTGTACAGAAGAGGACGCAATGGGGTGAAATTGAAGTGCACTCACCGGGAAGATGGACAGGAGCTGTTGGCGGAGATACACGGAGGCATATGTGGACACCACATTGGCGCCAGAGCACTTGCCGGCAAAGCGTTCCGGCAAGGTTTCTTCTGGCCCACAGCCCTCCAGGATGCAACTGCACAAGTAACCAAGTGTGAAGCGTGCCAGTTCCATTCCAAGAAGATACACCAGCCAGCTCAAGCTCTCCAGATGATCCATTTGTCCTGGCCCTTCTCGATCTGGGGGATCGATATCCTCGGCCCCTTCCCCCGAGCCGTCGGGGGCTTTGAGTACTTGTTCGTTGCCATCGACAAGTTCACAAAGTGGCCAGAAGTGGAGCCGGTGAGGAAGGTGACTGCCCAGTCCGCGATCAAATTCTTCAGGTCGATTGTTTGCCGCTTCGGGATCCCCAACAGGATCATCACCGATAACGGTACACAGTTCACAAGCCACGCTTTCATGCAGTACACCCAAAACCTCGGTACCAAGGTCTGCTTCGCTTCTGTTGCTCATCCCCGGAGCAACGGTCAAGCGGAAAGGGCCAACGCCGAGGTACTGCGCGGGCTCAAGACCAGAAGTTTTGACAAGCTGCTCAAGCGCGGACGGAACTGGATCGAGGAGCTGCCGGCGGTTCTTTGGTCGGTCAGAACGACGCCAAATTGAGCCACCGGCCAGACACCATTTGCTCTAATCTATGGAGCAGAAGTAGTTACCCCCACGGAACTCGTATACGGGTCACCTCGAGTGCTCGCTTATGATGAGCTTGAGCAAGAGCGGTCGCGTGAAGATGACGCACTGCTCCTCGAGGAGGATCGTCTCCAGGCTGATGTGCGATCCGCTCGCTACCAGCAAGCTCTGCGTCGCTATCATAGCCGCAAAGTTAAAGCCAGGAGCCTCGAGGAAGGCGACCTTGTTCTTCGGCGCGTTCAGTCGGCCAAGATACACAACAAGTTGACGCCGAAGTGGGAAGGCCCTTACCAGGTGAAACGAGTCACGAGGCCCGGCGCCGTCCGCCTCGAGACTGAAGATGGTACTCCGGTGAGCAATTCCTGGAACATTGAGCATCTTCGCAAGTTTTACCCGTAAGGCGCGGTTGTCGGACCCCGTCCGGCAACCAACTCTTTGTACAAAAGTCTTGCCGCAGTTGCATGTAATCCTTTGTACAAAGCCAGGCGCAGACCCTGGCAGCAATGAAGCGCTGGCGCCCCCAAGTTTTAGCATGCATGCTGAGTCGAGTCTCGTCCTTCGTTAGGGTTGATAGTGCCTAATAGTCGCTAACCCCTAACTTAGAGGTCGAGTCCGCGTCTTTTTCCCATCCTTTCCCTTTGGCTCGCAAGAGTTGCATACCCTTGCCGAGCCGCTCAAGGACGAAGATGGGGAGAAGGGCGAGCCAGCACCCGCGCCCCGGCAAGCCAGAGTTGCCGGGGGCTGCAACCTCAGATAAGTCTTTACATCCCTTATCATGCATTCTCTCGTGAGCTGCGGGATGCGAAAACCTTGCTTCCTCCTAAAAGCTGCCGTGCTCTCTTAAGCGGCAAACCCCGGAGCGCGTTCCCGGGGCCCGCTTCTGATAGTAGCCGCGGCAGCAAGAGGAGGAAGCAAGGGGCCAGAACCCACCTTCTCCCTGCCTCCGCCAAGAGCGTGAGGAGGGCCAAGGGGCGCGGGGAGACGGCAGGGTCCGTTGCCGAGCGGGGAAGTGTCTATCTTAATGATGCAAAGGGTTCGCTCCTTGCCGCGGGATGTACCCGCGAGACAAATGGTCCGGCAAACACTCCCTTTTCATTAAAAACATTCCACTCAGGTACAGCTCAGAGAGAATGAAAAACATGAAAGATGGGATTACAAGATTTAAACACAACTAAGGCCCGAGGGCTTACAAGATAAAAAGAGATAAGGTGCCCGTAATCCCTTTCTTGTCTCTCTCCTCAGGAGGTAGGACAAGGAGGCGAGAAGGGCAAAAGGGGCGCCTAGACGAGCTACGGGTGGCAGAAGACGCCAAGAGAACATCCGGG
Organism: Aegilops umbellulata; assembly: GCA_032464435.1. NCBI lineage: Eukaryota > Viridiplantae > Streptophyta > Magnoliopsida > Poales > Poaceae > Aegilops > Aegilops umbellulata. The sequence goes on from CP136057.1 coordinate 488,415,538, forward strand.
GCTCCGCCCCGGGGCTCCGGAGGCCGGATGGAGACGGCGACGCCGGAAGCGGAGCTCGAGAAGGAGGCTGCGGGACGTCAACACGCTGTCGAGGGCATCTAGCCCTTGTACTCCGAGTTGACGGCCTTGCCGCCAGTCTCTTCCGTAGCCTCGCCACTCCGGCCGCCCGAGAAGACGAAGCCCCGGCAAGAGGAGCTTGCCGGGCCGGAGAGAAGACCCCGGTGGTCGTGGCCGCGAGCAGGGGTGGTGACGGCGTCTGGGGCGAAGTTGGAAGACGAGGCAGCGGCCTTGCCGCCCGCCCTCTTCCTCTTCCGCAGCCTCCCTACGCCAGCCGCCCAAGGAGACGACCCCGGGGAGTTCACGGCGACAGCGACGCGGACGATGGGGGCCGCCGGTGCCACGCAGAGCTGTGACCGGCACCTAGTCGGACCCGTCATCCCGGCGGCCGCTCCCCTCGTCGTCGCTGTCGCTCCCCTCCTCGTCACTCTCGCTCGAGGAGGAGCCTTCGCTGTCAGAGGAGCTATCCACGCAGCATCGGGCCCGGGTGCCGAGGTCCCCGAAGGCCTTGACGGAGAGGAGATCACCCTCCATCAGCTTAAAATGGAGGGTGAACCCCTCCATCAAGCTGTGGATCCGGGCGAACGTCTTCCACCCTCGGCCAAGACACACCACGCCGGGGGCTCGGGATTCGACGTGGACTCGCGTACCACTGATCCCGCAGCCCCTCATGCGCAGTCTCAGCGTCTCGTGTTGTTCCGCCTCCAAGACGTCCGCGAAGGGAGCCGGGAGGCGGAGGCGACGGCGAGGCGCCCGGCGCAGCCTGATGATGAACTCGCAGGGGCCGTCCCCGAGATGAACCGCCGGGGGAAACGGAGCCGCCGGCGGAGGCGAGGCCGGCGCGCCGCCCCGCCCGCCTCGAGCGCCTCGGCCCCGTCCACGGCCTCGTCCACGACCTCGCCCCCTCCCCCTTCCCCTTATGGTTGGCTCCGCCGCCGCGGGTGCAAGGGGAGGAGGGGCGCGCTGCCTGGCGGCAACCCTTGCTGCCACCGAAGAAGGACCAGGGTTCCCTTCCTCCATGACTGTTGGGGAGAGGGGACCAGGGCTCTAAGAGAAGAAAGAAGGAAGGAGTGTGGACCCCCGTCATCCCCTTCCGCTCCTTATAAAGGGGCGGAGTGGGGGCTCGACCGCCCCGCCCAACCAATCAAAGCAGAGGAAGGGCAGGCGACGGGACCGACCCTCTACTTCGACCCGCGTCGGCCCGGCTTCCTGCCTCCACCACCGCAACCCCAAGCGCATGGAGGACGCGTGGCGGGCGAATAGGGCCGAGGCGACAGATGAGGCGACCTCTCCCCCCCCCCACTCGAAAGTGGGGGCGGACGTTTCGCCTTTCCAAATAAAGGAATCGCGCCCGACGTGACGCATGCCTGCGGGCCTCAAGCCCCGCGCACGCCCCCCACGTCACGCACGTCTCGCACGCCTCGCCCCCCCACGACGCCGCGATAAGCGCGCGCCACTTGGGGAGGGCGCGACGGACGCGGAGTTAAGGAGCAGCGCAACCCAGGCCACGCGTGCCCGTGCACTGTTAGGGCCTGGCCCAACAACGCTCGGCACCGTGTATGGCCTAGACCCGGGGGCTCCTGTCGGTGTACTAAAGTAGGGGTACCTCAGTACCCCGAACTTGTGCACGGGCAGTAGTAGCGTCCCGCGGCGAGGCTTGCCAGGGGAGCGACAAGAGTCTCCACGGCCCTTTCTAGGACGGATGAAGGCCAAGTGATCGAGCCAAGAAGACCAAGCCCCGGCAAGAGGAGCTTGCCGGGCCAAGAAGGCGAGGTCCGGCAAGAGGAGCTTGCCGGATCACGGCGACAAGGCCCCGGCAAGAGGAGCTTGCCGGGACGACTAAGCCGAAGCACCAAGGCCCCGGCGGGAGGAGCTCGCCGGGACGACCAAGCCAAGGCACCCCAAGAGAAGCCCGCCGCGGCGCGCCGCGCGCCCCAGCAAGGCCTGACGAGCGGCAAGCTCTCAGATGCGGCAAGACAACCACCGCGGCAAGCCACTTGCCGCGGCGAACCACCACCTCAGGCGTGCGCTCCAGCTCACCTGCCCACGCGTCACTCTGGAGCTTCCCGAGGGACACGTGGCGGGGCGCCGCGCAGCCTGGGGCGCGCACGTGGCATGCGACGTTGGCGGAGTCGCCCCCGTGGCAAGCGGAGGCGCCCCTAACGGTCCGCCTCGGCACTGTTCAGGCGATCCAGACGGTCATTTAATGCCTTTGTCCCCCGCCGTCAGAGTTAGGTGCGATAGCACTGCGCGGCCACTGTTCGCACAGTTCCTTGCCATTTTTACCCCCACCTGCGTCGCTACCTGTGGAAAACCCCTTAGCATATAAAAGGAGGCCCATGCGCACGGACGGGGGGGGGGGGGACTAGAGGATAGAAAGGATCCAGACCGGAAGAAGGACACCCAGTAGACCCTCGTCTACGTCCAGCTCCAACTTGTTATAGCTTCTTGCGCTCCAGAGCAAGAACTCGAATCAACCAGACAAGCAGCAGTAGGGTTTTACGCATCCATGCGGCCCGAAGCCGGGTAAAATCGTTGTGTGTGTGTGTCGCCTCGATCTGCTCTTCGTGCAACCTCCGCCCCCCGCCGAACCGACAAGGGGCTCCGTCCCCATAGGTGATCATGGAGGCCGATATCCCCCGACAGATTCTAACGTTCACATACAACGGGTGTAAGACAGATTTACACATGCAAACACTTAGGTTGACTTGACGAGCCTAGCATGTACAGACATGGCCTCGGAACACATAAGACCGAAAGGTCGAGCATGAGTCGTATTGAAGATACGATCAACATGAAGATGTTCACCAATGTTGACTAGTCCGTCTCACGTGATGATCGGACACGTCCTAGTTGACTTGGATCATGTAATACTTAGATGACTAGAAGAGGGATGTCTATCTAAGTGGGAGTTCATTAAATAATTTGATTAGATGAACTTTATTATCATGAACTTAGTCTAAATATTTACAATATGTCTTGTAGATCAAATGGCCAACGTAGTCCTCAACTTCAACGCGTTCCTAGAGAAAACCAAGCTTAAAGACGATGGCAGCAACTATACGGACTGGGTCCGGAACCTGAGGATCATCATCATAGCTGCCAAGAAAGATTATGTCCTACAAGCACCGCTGGGTGACGCACCTGTTCTCCCTGCAGAACAAGACATTATGAACGCTTGGCAGTCACGTTCCGATCATTACTCCCTCATTCAGTGCGGCATGCTTTACATCTTAGAGCCGGGGCTCCAAAAGCGTTTTGAGAGACATGGAGCATATGAGATGTTCGAAGAGCTGAAAATGGTTTTCCAAGCTCATGCCCGGGTCGAGAGATATGAAGTTTCCGACAAATTCTTTAGCTGTAAGATGGAGGAAAATAGCTCTGTCAGTGAACACATACTCAAGATGTCTGGGTTGCACAACCGCTTGACTCAATTGGATGTTAATCTCCCGGATGAAGCGGTCATTGACAAAATCCTCCAGTCGCTTCCACCTAGCTACAAGAGCTCTGTGATGAACTACAACATGCAGGGGATGGTAAAGACCATTCCTGAGGTATATGCTATGCTGAAATCAGCAGAGGTAGAAATTAAGAAGGAACATCAAGTGTTGATGGTGAATAAAACCACTAAGTTCAAGAAGGGCAAGGGTAAAAAGAACTTCAAGAAGGACGGCAAGGAAGTTGCCGCGCCCGGTAAGCAAGTTGCCGGGAAGAAGCCAAAGAATGGACCCAAGCCCGAGACTGAGTGTTTTTATTGCAAGGGAAGTGGTCACTGGAAGCGGAACTGCCCAAAATACTTAGCGGACAAGAAGGCCGGCAAAACAAAAGGTATATGTGATATAGATGTAATTGATGTGTACCTTACCAGTACTCGTAGTAGCTCTTGGGTATTTGATACCGGTGCAGTTGCTCACATTTGTAACTCAAAACAGGAGCTACGGAATAAACGGAGACTGGCGAAGGACGAGGTGACGATGCGCGTCGGGAATGGTTCCAAGGTCGATGTGATCGCTGTCGGCACGCTACCTCTACATTTACCTACGGGATTAGTTTTAAACCTCAATAATTGTTATTTAGTGCCAAGTTTGAGCATGAACATTGTGTCTGGATCTCGTTTAATTCGAGATGGCTACTCATTTAAATCCGAGAATAATGGTTGTTCTATTTATATGAGAGATATGTTTTATGGTCATGCTCCGATGGTTAATGGTTTATTCTTAATGAATCTCGTATGTGATGATACACATATTCATAGTGTAAATACCAAAAGAGTTAAAGTTGATAACAATAGTCCCACATATTTGTGGCACTGCCGCCTTGGTCACATAGGTGTCAAACGCATGAAGAAGCTCCATGCAGATGGACTTTTAGAGTCTCTTGATTATGAATCATTTGACACGTGCGAACCATGCCTCATGGGTAAAATGACCAAGACTCCATTCTCAGGAACAATGGAGCGAGCAACCAACTTATTGGAAATCATACATACCGATGTGTGCGGTCCAATGAGTGTTGAGGCTCGCGGTGGCTATCATTATGTTCTCACCCTGACTGATGACTTGAGTAGATATGGGTATATCTACTTAATGAAACACAAGTCTGAGACCTTTGAAAAGTTCAAGGAATTTCAGAGTGAGATTGAAAATCAACGTGATAGAAAGATCAAGTTTCTACGATCAGATCGTGGAGGAGAATACTTGAGTCACGAATTTGGTACACACTTAAGAAAATGTGGAATAGTTTCACAACTCACGCCGCCTGGAACACCTCAGCGTAATGGTGTGTCCGAACATCGTAATCGCACTCTATTAGATATGGTGGGATCTATGATGTCTCTTACCGATTTACCGCTATCTTTTTAGGGCTATGCTTTAGAGACTGCCGCATTCACTTTAAATAGGGCTCCGTCGAAATCCGTTGAGACGACACCGTATGAATTATGGTTTGGGAAGAAACCTAAGCTGTCGTTTCTAAAAGTTTGGGGATGCGATGCTTATGTCAAGAAACTTCAACCTAAAAAGCTCGAACCCAAGTCGGAAAAATGCGTCTTCATAAGATACCCTAAAGAAACTATTGGGTATACCTTCTACCTAAGATCCGAAGGCAAGATCTTTGTTGCCAAGAATGGATCCTTTCTAGAGAAAGTTTCTCTCGAAAGAAGTAAGTGGGAGGAAAGTAGAACTTGATGAAGTGTTACCTCTTGAACCGGAAAATGGCGAAACTCAAGAAAACGTTCCTGAGGTGCCTGCACCGACTAGAGAGGAAATTAATGATGATGATCAAGATACTTCTAATCAAGCTCCTACTGAAACTCGAAGGTCCACAAGGACACGTTCCGCACCAGAGTGGTACGGCAACCCTGTCTTGGAAATCAGGTTGTTAGACAACGGTGAACCTTCGAACTATGAGGAAGCAATGGCGGGCCCGGATTCCGACAAATGGCTAGAAGCCATGAAATCCGAGATAGGATCCATGTATGAAAACGAAGTATGGACTTTGACTGACTTGCCCGTTGAGCGGCGAGCCATAGAAAATAAATGGATCTTTAAGAAGAAGACAGACGCGGATGGTAATGTGACCATCTATAAAGCTCGGCTTGTCGCTAAGGGTTATCGACAAGTTCAAGGAATTGACTACGATGAGACTTTCTCACCGGTAGCGAAGCTGAAGTCCGTCCGAATCATGTTAGCAATTGCCGCATTCTACGATTATGAAATATGGCAAATGGACGTCAAAACGGCATTCCTTAATGGTTTCCTTAAGGAAGAATTGTATATGATGCAGCCGGAAGGTTTTGTCGATCCTAAGAATGCTGACAAGGTGTGCAAGCTCCAACGCTCGATTTATGGGCTGGTGCAAGCATCTCGGAGTTGGAACATTCGCTTTGATGAGATGATCAAAGCGTTTGGGTTTACGCAGACTTATGGAGAAGCCTGCGTTTACAAGAAAGTGAGTGGGAGCTCTGTAGCATTTCTCATACTATATGTAGATGACATACTTTTGATGGGAAATGATATAGAACTCTTGGACAGCATTAAGGCCTACTTGAATAAAAGTTTTTCAATGAAGGACCTTGGAGAAGCTGCTTATATATTAGGCATCAAGATCTATAGAGATAGATCAAGACGCCTCATAGGTCTTTCACAAAGCACATACCTTGATAACATATTGAAGAAGTTCAATATGGATCAATCTAAGAAGGGGTTCTTACCTGTGTTACAAGGTGTGAAATTGAGCTCAGCTCAATGTCCGACCACGGCCGAAGATATAGAAGAGATTAGTGTCATCCCCTATGCCTCAGCCATAGGGTCTATTATGTATGCCATGCTGTGTACCAGACCTGATGTAAACCTTGCCGTAAGTTTGGTAGGAAGGTACCAAAGTAATCCCGGCAAGGAACACTGGACAGCGGTCAAGAATATCCTGAAGTACCTGAAAAGGACTAAGGAAATGTTTCTCGTTTATGGAGGTGACGAAGAGCTCGTCGTAAAGGGTTACGTTGACGCTAGCTTCGATACAGATCTGGATGACTCTAAGTCACAAACCGGATACGTGTATATTTTGAATGGTGGGGCAGTAAGCTGGTGCAGTTGCAAGCAGAGCGTCGTGGCGGGATCTACATGTGAAGCGGAATACATGGCAGCCTCTGAGGCAGCACATGAAGCAATTTGGGTGAAGGAGTTCATCACCGACCTCGGAGTCATACCCAATGCGTCGGGGCCAATCAAACTCTTCTGTGACAACACTGGAGCTATTGCACTTGCCAAGGAGCCCAGGTTTCACAAGAAGACCAGGCACATCAAGCGTCACTTCAACTCCATTCATGAAAATGTTCAAGATGGAGACATAAAAATTTGTAAAGTGCACACAGATCTGAATGTCGCAGATCCGTTGACTAAACCTCTCCCTAAGGCAAAACATGATCAGCACCAGAACTCTATGGGTGTTCGATTCATCACAATGTAACTAGATTATTGACTCTAGTGCAAGTGGGAGATTGTTGGAAATATGCCCTAGAGGCAATAATAAAAGCATTATTATTATATTTCCTTGTTCATGATAATTGTCTTTATTCGTGCTATAATTGTGTTATCCGGAAATCGTAATACATGTGTGAATAACAGACAACAATATGTCCCTAGTAAGCCTCTAGTTGACTAGCTCGTTGATCGATAGATAGTCATGGTTTCCTGACTATGGACATTGGATGTCATTGATAACGAGATCACATCATTAGGAGAATGATGTGATGGACGAGACTGAATCCTAAACATAGCATAAGATCGCATAGTTCGTTTGCTAGAGTTTTCCAATGTCAAGTATCCTTTCCTTAGACCATGAGATCGTGTAACTTCCGGATACCGTAGGAGTGCTTTGGGTGTGCCAAACGTCACAACGTAACTGGGTGACTATAAAGGTATACTACGGGTATCTTCGAAAGTATCTGTTGGGTTGACACTGATCGAGACTGGGATTTGTCACTCCGCTTGACGGAGAGGTTTCACCGGGCCCTCTCGGTAATGCATCATCATAATGAGCTCAATGTGATCAAAGTGTTTGATCACGGGATCATGCATTACGGTACGAGTAAAGTGACTTGCCGGTAACGAGATTGAATGAGGTATTGGGATACCGATGATCGAATCTCGGGCAAGTAAAATACCGATTGACAAAGGGAATCGTATACGGGATTAATTGAATCCTTGACATCGTGGTTCATCCGATGAGATCATCGTGGAGCATGTGGGAGCCAACATGGGTATCCAGATCCCGCTGTTGGTTATTGCCCAAGAGCCGTCTCGGTCATGTCTGCATGTCTCCCGAACCCGTAGGGTCTACACACTTAAGGTTCGGTGACGCTAGGGTTGTGCAGATATGTATATGCAGTAACCCGAATGTAGCTCGGAGTCCCGAATGAGATCCCCGACGTCCCGAGGAGTTTTGGAATGGTCCGGAGGTAAAGAATTATATATAGGAAGTGCTGTTTTGGCCATCGGGACAAGTTTTGGGGTTATCGGAATTGTACCGGGACCACCGGAGGGTCCCGGGGGGTCTACCGGGTGGGACCACCTACCTCGGGGGGCCACATGGGCTCTTGGGGGTGCGCCTTGGCCTACATGGGCCAAGGGGAACCAGCCCCAAGAGGCCCATGCGCCTAGGGTGGGGAAACCCTAAAGGGGGGGCGCCCCCTTGCTTGGGGGGCAAGCCCCCCACCCCTTGGCCGCCGCCCCCCCTAGGAGATTGCATCTCCTAGGGTCGGCGCACCCCCTAGGGGTCTATATAAAGGGGGGAAGGGGGGCAGCCGCACCCTGGTCTTTGGCGCCTCCCTCTCCCTCTCCAACACCTCATCCTCCTTCGTAGAGCTCGGCGAAGCCTTGCCGGAGTACTGCAGCTCCACCATCACCACGCCGTCGTGCTGCTGCTGGAGCCATCTTCCCCAACCTCTCCTTTGCCTTGCTGGATCAAGAAGAAGGAGACGTTACGCTGACCGTACGTGTGTTGAACGCGGAGGTGCCGTCCGTTCGGTGCTAGGATCTCCGGTGATTTGGATCATGTCGTGTACGACTACCTCATCCACGTTCATTGAACGCTTCCGCTCGCGATCTAAAAAGTGGTATGTAGATGCAATCTCTCTCCCATGACTCGTTGCTTAGATGAACTCATAGATGGATCTTGGTGAAACCGTAGGAAAAATTTTAATTTTCTGCAACGTTCCCCAACATATAAACCATAGAGAAGTTGGAATACAGTAGGTTTAACACCAATATAAATAAAGAATGAGTTCATTACAGTACCTTGAAGTGGTCTTCTGTTTTCTTTCGCTAACGGAGCTCACGAGATTTCTGTTGAGTTTTGTGTTGTTAAGTTTTCAAGTTTTGGGTGATTTTGTTTGATGGATTATGGCACAAGGAGTGGAAAGAGCCTAAGGTTGGGGATGCCCATGGCACCCCCAAGATAATCCAAGGACACCAAAAAGTCAAAGCTTGGGGTTGCCCTGGAAGGCATCCCCTCTTTCGTCTACTTCCATCGGTAACTTTACTTGGAGCTATATTTTTGTTAACCACATGATATGTGTTTTGCTTGGAGCATATTGTATGATTTGAGTCTTTGCTTTTTAGTTTACCACAATCATCCTTGCTGTACACACCTTTTGAGAGAGCCATACATGAATTGGAATTTGATAGAATACTCTATGTGCTTCACTTGTATCTTTTGAGCTATATAGTTTTGCTCTAGTACTTCACTTATATCTTTTAGAGCACGGTGGTGGATTTGTTTTATAGAAACTATTGATCTCTCATGCTTCATTTAGATTATTTTGAGAGTCTTAAATAGCATGGTAATTTGCTTAAAAATAATAATATGCTTGGTATTCAAGATTTGTAAAACTTTCTTTTGAGTGCGTTGAATAGTAAGAAAAGTTTGATGCTTGATAATTGTTTTGAGATATGGAGGTGATAATATCAAAGTCGTGCTAGTTAAGTAGTTGTGAATTTGAGAAATGCTTGTGTTGAAGTTTGCATGTCCCGTAGCATGCACGTATGGTTAACGTTATGTAACAAATTTGAAACATGAGGTGTTATTTGATTGTCCTCCTTATGAGTGGCGGTCGGGGACGAGCGATTGTCTTTTCCTACAAATCTATCCCCCTAGGAGCATGCGCGTAGTGCTTTGGTTTTTGATGGCTTTTAGATTTTTGCAATAAGTATATGAGTTCTTTATGACTAATGTTGAGTCCATGGATTATACGCACTCTCACCCTTCAATCATTGCTAGCCTCTTCGGTACCGTGCATTGCCCTTTCTCACATTGAGAGTTGGTGCAAACTTCGCTGGTGCATCCAAACCCCATGATATGATACGCTCTTTCACACATAAACCTCCTTACATCTTCCTCAAACAGCCACCATACCTACCTATTATGGCATTTCCATAGCCATTCCGCGATATATTGCCATGCAACTTTCCACCATTCCGTTCATCATGACACATTCATCATTGCCATATTGCTTAGCATGATCATGTAGTTGACATAGTATTTATGGCACAGCTACCATTCATAATTCTTTCATACATGTCACTCTTGATTCATTGCATATCCTGGTAAACCGCCAGAGGCATTCATATAGAGTCATACTTTGTTCTAGTATCGAGTTGTAATCATTGAGTTGTAAATAAATAGAGGTGTGATGATGATCATTTTCTAGAGCATTGTCCCAAGTGAGGAATAAAAAAAAAGAAAGGCCATAAAAAAAGAGAAAGGCCATATATAAAAAATGAGAGAAAAACAGAGAAGGGACAATGCTACTATCCTTTTCCACACTTGTGCTTTGAAGTAGCACCATAATTTTCATGATAGAGAGTCTCTTGTTTTATCACTTTCATATACTAGTGGGAATTTTTTATTATAGTGCTTGGCTTGTATATTCCAACGATGGGCTTCCTCAAATGCCCTAGGTCTTCGTGAGCAAGCAAGTTGGATGCACACCCACTTAGTTTCTTTTGTTGAGCTTTCATACATTTATAGCTCTAGTGCATCTGTTGCATGGCAATCCCTACTCCTTGCATTAACATCAATTGATGGGCATCGCCATAGCCCATTGATTAGCCTCGTTGATGTGAGATCTTCTCCTTTTTTGTCTGCTCCACATAACCCCCCTCATCATATTCTATTCCACCCATAGTGATATGTCCATGGCTCACGCTCATGTATTGCGTGAAGGTTTATAAGTTTGAGATTACTAAAGTATGAAACAATTGCTTGACTTGTCAGCGGGGTTGTGCATGATGAGAGCATTCTTGTGTGAAGAAAATGGACATGACTAAACTATATGATTTTGTAGGGATGAACTTTCTTTGGCCATGTTATTTTGAGAGGACATAATTGCTTAGTATGCTTGAAGTATTATTATTTTTATGTCAATATGAACTTTTGTCTTGAATCTTTCGGATCTGAATATTCATACCACAATTAAGAAGAATTACATTGAAATTATACCAAGTAGCACTCGGCATAAAAAATTCTCTTTTTATCATTTACCTACCCGAGGACGAGCAGGAATTAAGCTTGGGGATGCCTGATACGTCTCCAACGTATCTATAATTTTTGATTGCTCCATGCTATATTATCTACTATTTTGGACCATATTGGGCTTTATTTTCCACTTTTATATTACTTTTGGGACTAACCTATTAACCGTAGGCCCAACCCAGAATTGTTGTTTTTGCCTATTTCAATGTTTCGAAGAAACGGAATATCAAACGGAGTCCAAACGGAATGAAACCTTCGGGAACGTGATTTTCTCAACAAATATGATCCAGGAGACTTGGACCCTCCGTCAAGAAAGAAAGGAGGCGGTCACGAGGGTGGAGGGCACGGCCCCTGCATCGTGGGCCCCCTTTGCTCCACCGACGTACTCCTTCCTCCTATATATATATATATATATATATATATATATATATATATATATATATATATATATATATATATATATATATATATATATATACGTACCCCCAAACGATCAGATACGGAGAAAAAAACCTAATTCCACCGCCGCAACTTTCTGTATCCGTGAGATCCCATCTTGGGGCCTGTTCCAGAGCTCCGCCGGAAGGGGAATCCACCATGGAGGGCTTCTACATCAACACCATAGCCTCTCCGATGAAGTGTGAGTAGTTTACCTCAGACCTTCGGGTCCATAGTTAGTAGCTAGATGGCTTATTCTCTCTTTTTGGATCTCAATACAATGTTCTCCCCCTCTCTCATGGAGATCTATTCGGTGTAATCTTCTTTTTGCGGTGTGTTTGTTGAGACCGATGAATGTGGGTTTTTGATCAAGTTTATCTATGAACAATATTTGAATCTTCTCTGAATTCTTTTATGTATGATTGATTATCTTTGCAAGTCTCTTCGAATTATCAGTTTGGTTTGGCCTACTAGATTGGTTTTTATTGCAATGGGAGAAGTGCTTAGCTTTGGGTTCAATCTTGCGGTGTCCTTTCCCAGTGACTGTAGGGGCAGCAAGGCACATATTGTATTGTTGCCATCGAGGATAACAAGATGGGTATTTATCATATTGCATGAATTTATTCCTCTACATCATGTCATCTTTCTTAAGGCGTTACTCTGTTTTCTTGAACTTAATACTCTAGATGCATGCTGGATAGCGGTCGATGAGTGGAGTAATAGTATTAGATGCAGGCAGGAGTCGGTCTACTTGTCTCGGACGTGATGCCTATATACATGAGCATACCTAGATATTCTCATAACTATGCTCAATTTTGTCAATTGCTCAATAGTAATTTGTTCACCCACCGTAGAATACTTATGCTCTTGAGAGAAGCCACTAGTGAAATCTATGGCCCCCGGGTCTATTCTCATCATATCAATCTTCTATCACTTTATTATTGCTTTGCTTTTTACTTTACCTTTTATTTTACTTTGCATCTTTATACCAAAAATACCAAAAATATTATCTATCATCTCTATCTAATCTCACTCTCGTAAGTGACCGTGAAGGGATTGACAACCCCTAATCGTGTTGGTTGTGTTGAGCTATTTGTTTTGTGTAAGTATGAGGGAATCGCTCGTAGCCTCCTACTGGATTGATACCTTGGTTCTCAAAAACTGAGGGAAATACTTACTCTACTCTGCTGCATCACCCTTTCCTCTTCAAGGAAATCCAACGCAGTGCTCAAGAGGAAGCATCCCTCAAGAGGCACAAGGGGGCCAAAGGTGGCCCCAGTCGCAAGGGTACTTCGGACGTGACATCCGAAGACGAAGAGACCCTGTCCTCCGCCGCTGGGGACGACGACGACAAGGAGGAGGAGGAGAATAACCCTCCCCCTAATGAGGGAAATAAGAAGAGGGCGGCCTCCACGAATCTGGAGGCGGAGACGTCCAAGAAGGGGAAGGGCTCCCATGCGGATAACTCCGCGTGGGATGTCGACAGCAGTCCGGAGCGACGCTCCCGCGCTAAGCCTCGGGCTGCATCATAAGTGCTAAGACTTATACATACCCATAAATCCAGCCTCTCCTCTTCATTGTATTGACATGGTTAATTATGCTATTGCAGTCTGGCCCACGACAGCTCCAAGCGATCCTCGTTGGGAGGTTCGTTGGATTCAAAGTTGATGGCCAGCGAGTCACCACCGATAGCTCACTCCATCGCCGGATACCAGGGGAGCCAATCCCCATGGATACTGGTGATGAGGGCCGTATTCAGTTCGGCCCTCAGCCGGACTCGATTCCGGAGACTGATACGGCTCCAGAATCTGGCACACAACCTCCTTCGAAAGAAGGGGGTATGCCTATTCTACCGGTGACCCCTTTCCAACCAGGGGCACTGGATAATCTACTGGAAGTGCTGCGAGGCGCCTCCATTGTGGATGATCACCGTGTTCTTATGGGCACGGTAATTGAAAGGGTTCAGTCCGCCAAGAGCGGACTAACCGAAGCCTGCGGCAGCCTACTGATAGGTTTTGAGATAAGCGACGCAAAAAGAGAAGATCCCAATAGAGACAGTAGCCCCTGAGACACTGTCCGGTGTTCCGAAAGAAAGGCCGGACAGAGGATCAATCCCCTATTGCAGGAAACCAACTAAATATGTCTGAAATGAATACGCAGGCGTCGCTGCTGGCCGCAGCCTCGCATACTGCCGAAGTCTCCAGACTGAAGCAGAGACTGGAGCAGGCCGAGGAGGAGCTCGGCCAGGTGAGGAGGCAGCTCCAAGAGAAGCAAGGTATGCAATAACCCGTTATATATTCGAGAAGAGTAAAATGATATATATTGACCGGAGTGTCGTGATATGTATAGGAGCGACGACCGAGATCGAGGCCCTGAAAAAGGCCATGGCCGAAGCCGAGGGGAAGGCTGTCAAGGAGCAGGCCGCCCGTAAGAAGCTCAAGGCCCGGGTCAACGAGGTCCAGCAGGAGCTCCAGGACACGGTGAGGAAGTGCGAGACCTTGGAGCGCGATGCGTCGGTTCAAGAGACCGTACTCACCAAGGCTCGTCAGAGCGCATAGACGGCCCGGAATGAGGCCCAAGGGGCCTTCCAGGAGATCCAGGATGCCAAGAAGATCGCAGCGGGTAAGGCGTTTAGTATGCACAGCAAGTATGTCAAGAGGAATTATCTTTTACCAACCCGGATTCGGAGTTCTCCAGGGGCTTTTGCTGATCTGCCATGTAGTGTGTCCGACGTCGCGCAGTTCTTCCAAGCCGAAGAAGGGCGCTCCATGGAGAAGCCGTTCTGGTCGCAATATCTTGCGCTAGAACATCCGGTGCCCTTCAGTGATCAGCTAAAACAGCTGGTCGAGCAGCATAGGGTGGCCAAACTGGCCATGAAGGATTTAATAATTTGGTTGTGGCCAGCCAAAGCTATACCCAACAGTTACTTCGGCCTCGTGAAGCGGCTGGTGGATGCCTGTCCTCGGCTGGACGTTGTCAAGCGGTCCGTCTGCATCGAGGGCACGCGTCTGACCTTCGCCCACTGAGGGAGTCCTGGATTAGGGGGTATCTGGACAGTCGGATTATAGCCTTTGGCCGAACTGTTGGACTATGAAGATACAAGATTGAAGACTTCGTCCCGTGTCCGGATGGGACTCTCCTTGGCGTGGAAGGCAAGCTTGGCAATACGGATATGTAGATCTCCTTCCTTGTAACCGACTCTGTGTAACCCTAGGCCCCTCCGGTGTCTATATAAACCGGAGGGTTTAGTCCGTAGGAGGACAACAACAATCATACCATAGGCTAGCTTCTAGGGTTTAGCCTCTCTGATCTCGTGGTAGATCAACTCTTGTAATACCCATATCATCAATATCAATCAAGCAGGAGTAGGGTTTTACCTCCATCGAGAGGGCCCGAACCTGGGTAAAAACATCGTGTCCCTTGTCTCTTGCTACCATCCGCCTAGACGCATAGTTCTGGACCCTGAAAGCACAAGTGCTCCCTGGGTGGTTTTGGTAATTAATGTCAACATTTCTCTTGTTGGACTAACACTTTTACCTAGTATGTTTCAGATAAGTTCAACAATGGAGTGGCATGGACTAGAGGATGTGGAACCCCTTCAAGATGCTAAGGACAAAGGATTGGCTCAAGCTTCAAGATCAAGACTCTACATTTTCTATTTTTGTGATCCAAGATCACATTGAGTCTATAGGAAAAGCCAATACTATCAAGAGGGGATGAGGAATTGCTTAATGAGTTTCTTGCTCTTCAGTGCTTAGTGATATGCTCCAAAATCCTCAACTACCTTCCCACATCCACATATGACCTAAACCAAAAGTCAAACTCGGCCCCACCTATTCTTTCTATCCGGCGCCACCGAGTTTCAGATGTCATAGCCACCGCCACAAACCCTAGCAAATCGGTTTCACCGATATGGATCTCGGTCTCACCGAGATGGGATTGTAATCTCTCTGTGTATGTCCATTACCAAAATCAGTCTCACCGAGTTTGAGCAATCGGTACTACCGAGATTACAACGCAAACCCTTTGGTTAGCTTATTACCAAAATCAGTCCCACCGAGTTTGTGTAATCGGTCTCACCGAGTTTGCCTGACCAACTCTCTGGTTAGCTTATTACCAAAATCGGTCCCACCGAGTTTGTGTAATCGGTCACACCGATACTAGGTTATGCCCTAACCCTAACCATATCGGTCCTACCGAGTTGCATCTCAGTCCCACCGAAAATCCTAACGGTCACTAGGTTTGCTGAATCGGCCCAACCGAGTTTAACCATTCGGTCCCACCGAGTTTGGCAAATTGTGTGTAACGGTTAGATTTTGTGTGGAGGCTATATATACCCCTCCACCCACTCTTCATTCATGGAGAGAGCCATCAGAACATATCTACACTTCCAATACACATTTTCTGAGAGAGAACCACCTACATTTGTGTTGAGGTCAAGATATTCCATTCCTACCATATGAATCTTGATCTCTAGCCTTCCCCAAGTTGCTTTCCACTCAAATCTTCTTTCCAACAAATCCAAATCATGTGAGAGAGAGTTGAGTGCTGGGGAGACTATCATTTGAAGCACAAGAGCAAGGAGTTCATCATCAACACACCATTTGTTACTTCTTGGAGAGTGGTGTCTCCTAGATTGGCTAGGTGTCACTTGGGAGCCTCCGACAAGATTGTGGAGTTGAACCAAGGAGTTTGTAAGGGTGAGATCGCTTACTTCGTGAAGATCTACCGCTAGTGAGGCAAGTCTTTCGTGGGCGACGGCCGTGATGGAATAGACAAGGTTGCTTCTTCGTGGACCCTTCGTGGGTGGAGCCCTCCGTGGACTCGCGCAACCGTTACCACCTATCGTGGATGTACGATAGCACCACCTATCGAAACCACGACAAAAACATCCGTGTCTCCAATTGTGTTTGAATACTCCAAACCCTTCCCTTTACATTCTTGCAAGTTGCATGCTTTACTTTCCGCTGCTCATATACTCATTGCATGCTTGCTTGATATGTATTGTGTTTGTTAAACTTGTGCTTAAACTCCACTTAAACTTAAGAATATTAAAAATTGCAACTTTTGGCACCTAGTGTCTAATCACCCCCCCCCCTCTAGACACCGCTTCTCGATCCTTTCAGACCCCCTACCCGAGAGCCGCCGGTTTTGACACCGACATTGGTGCTTTCATTGAGAGTTCCTCTATGTTGTCATCGTTAAGCTTGATGGCTCCTTCAATCATCCATAGTGATGCAGTCCAGGGTGAGGCTTTTCTCCATGGACAGATCATTGTATTCGGCGGCTTCGTACTGCGGGCCAACTCGCTTGGCCATCTGGAGCAGATCGAAAGTTATGCCCCTAGCCACCAGGACAGGTTTGGAAGCTTGAACTGCACGACCGACATCCGCAGAGAGTTGATCTTCAACGGATTCGAGCCCCCGCCGAGTGCGCCGCACCGTCACGATGAGCATGATTTAGCTCTGCCATCGGACAGTATTCAGGAGATCGCACCGGCAACCACTCCGACCTTCAATTCGGAGCTAGCCACGCCATCCGTGGACGGGTGGTTAGACCCCGGCACGGATGCCGCAGCCTCAACGGCGATCGAGCCAAACACCAGCCTTACCCTTCGCGAGGCCCGTGACTCCAAATTGCCGGATTCTCTTCCGGACTCCGAACCACCCGCGCCCCTACCAATCGAATCCGATTGGGCGCCGATCATGGAGTTCACCACCGCGGATATCTTTCAGCACTCGCCCTTCGGCGACATACTGAATTCATTAAGGTCTCTCTCCTTGTCAGGAGAGTCCTAGCCGGATTATGACCGGCATGATTGGGATGCGGATGACGAAGAAATTCGCCGCCCACCCACCACCCACTTAGTAGCCACTGTCGATGATTTAACTGACATGCTAGACTTCGATTCCGAAGACATCGATGGTATGGACGACGATGCAGGAGACGAACAGGAAGCACTGCCCATAGGGCACTGGACAGCCACCTCATCCCACTATGTATACATGGTGGACACACCCAAAGGAAACAACGACGAGGAATGGAAGGACGCAGGAAAGGATCGTTCCCTCGAAAAGCAGTCAAAGCGGCGGCGTAAGCGCTGCTCCAAACCCCGCCTCGATAGAAACAACGGTCATACAGACCCAGCGATAGAGCAGGGTGAGCCGGGGGACGACGAACATGGCATTGAACAACCGTCCGACCAGGGCAACACGGATAATCAAACCGAACAACCCGTCTCCGGCGAAGATAACAGTCCGGATAACCTCACGCCGAATAAGCTCCTGGAGCAGAAGAACCTCCATGAAAAGCTCGCTGCCACTGCGCGTAGCCTGAAAAAGCAAAAGCGAAAGCTCAAGACTGCGGAAGATGCACTTAGAATCAGATGGAGCAAAGTACTCAACACCGCAGACAAATATGGCGGCAGTCGCCACACAAAGAGCTACCCGAAGCGAAAGCTACTGCCTGAATTTGATGAGTAGGCCTTAGAGCCCCCGCAATCAAAAAACAAAGCAGCCATCTGGTCGGATAGACGACCTCATGGCCAACATAGAGCGGCAAATGATGCCACACACAAGCCAGCATGCGATCCACATGAGGACTTGCATCAAAAAGACGGCCCAACCAGATCTATCTACGGGCCAAGAAAGCACGCTCTAGCAAGCAATGCAACACAACAAAAATCCGAACACCACAGTACACCCAAATACAGGGGTGCCGCACACCCCCTATGTTTCACCGATGAGGTGCTGGACTATGAATTTCCAGAGGGATTCAAACCCGTAAACATAGAGGCATACGACGGAACAACAGACCCTGGGGTATGGATTGAGGACTACATCCTCTATATCCACATGGCTCGAGGAGATGATATCCATGCCATCAAGTACCTACCCCTCAAGCTCAAAGGGCCAGCCAGGCACTGGCTTAAAAGCCTCCCCGAAAACACCATTGGAAGTTGGGAAGAGCTCGAGGACGCCTTTCGGGCAAATTTTCAAGGGACCTATGTACGACCACCGGATGCAGACGATTTAAGTCATATAACTCAACAGCCCAGAGAGTTAGCCCGAAAGCTTTGGAACAGATTTCTTACTAAAAAGAACCAAATAGTCGACTGTCCGGACGCCGAAGCTTTAGCAGCTTTCAAACACAGCGTTCGAGACGAATGGCTCGCCAGACACCTCGGCCAAGAAAAGCCAAGAACAATGGCTACATTAACAAGCCTCATGACCCGCTTTTGCCCGGGCGAGGACAGCTGGTTGGCACGATGCAGCACCAGCGACCCAAGTACATCTAATGTCAGGGACGGGAACGGTAAGCCACAACGCAGCAAAAACCAGCGCCGGAATAAGGAAAACAGCCCGAAGAGCACGGCGGTAAACGCCGGATTCAAAAGCTCTCGGCGGGGTCAGCAAAAGCTGCCTCTCAAAGACAACAGGGACGAATTGTCCAGCCTAAACAAAATTCTGGACAAGATATGTCAAATCCACAGCACCGCTGATAAGCCTGCAGATCATACTCATAGAGAATGTTGGGTCTTCAAGCAATCCAGCAAACACAACGCCGAACACAAGGGGCTGGATACACCAAGTGAAGACGATGACGAACCCCGCAAACAAAGCACTGGGAAGCAGAAGAAATTCCCACCAGAAGTCAAAACAGTAAACGTGTTACATGTGACAAAGGGGAGAAACAAAGTGGCGCCCATAGAGATACGTGCCCTACGGCCTATCACAACGGAGTTCCACCACTAATCGTCCAAACCAATCACCTTCGACCATCGGGATTACTCTGCAAGTATCCGGCACGCAGGACGGGCTGCCTTGGTGTTAGACCCGATAATTGATAGATACCACTTTACACGAGTCCTGATGGACGGCGGCAGTAGTTTAAACCTGATATATCAGGACAGAGTCCGCAAAATGGGGATGGACCCAACAAAAATTAGCCATAGCAATACTTCCTTTAAAGGAGTAGCGCCAGGCCCAGAAGCCCATTGCACGGGCTCCCTCCTACTCGAAGTTATGTTCGGCTCCCCCGATAACTTCCGTAGCGAAAAGCTAACCTTCCACATCGCTCCGTTTAAAAGTGGTTATCAAGCACTACTGGGACGCGAAGCTTTCCCTCGCTTTAACGCAATACCGCATTATGCATCTTTCACGCTTAAGATGCCCGGCCCACGAGGCATCATTTCATTAAAGGGAAATATGTAGTGCTCTTCACGCGCGGAAGACTGTGCGGCTGCCTTGGCAGCCACACACTAAAACAGCCTCACCAACTAGAGCATATAACAGGTCGTTAAGACCACGAACACGGCTAGACGAGTCCGGCATAACCATATAATCGGTACAGGTTTGATGTCTATATACCCCTATACAAGGGGCTCCGCGCATGTAAACAAGCGACAATAAGGCTCAATTTTACCCATCTTGCATTATACTTTGTTTATTTAGTATAACATACATTTTGGACGACTACTTTTTCAACTAAGTTCCTCTCTTTTACATATGACCATCGTGCTACACCCGTCCAGGATACCGCACAACGGAGACACACGCGCAGATGTGCAGCAGAGACCCGTTCCAAGGATTCTTTTTAGATTAAGACCCTCCATAAACCTTTTTTACTGTCTCTTGTTGATACACATCCCCAGGATTCTCAGCACAACCAAGAAGGAGGCTGGCGTCTTGGCATGTGGCCACGTCAGAGTATTGCACGTACCTGGACACCAGGGGCTTATTACAAAGGGCGTTGTTCAGCCCGTTTAAAATCACAAAGACCGAATACCTTAGGGAGTGTTCAGCGTCGCGAGTTTGGCCTTATATGCATCACTCCTAATCATCTCTTTGGTCAAATGTTGGGTTTGCCCGGATCCTGTGTTTTGCTGCCTTACATTCCGCTCTATAGGCCAAGGCGGCACCAGGAGAACTACTGCGATTGTGCCCCAGTTCAGCCGGGCGAGCACCTCAGTAGAGAAAGCCGAAAAATGAGTGTCATGATATAGCATGAGACTGGTCAACCACTCGATGACCTAGCGGAATCTTCGGGATTCCTCCGCCTTAACGAAGGGTCGTTTCCTATCCAGGCACACATGTGCCCCGAATTCGGGTGAGCGCGGAGCCACCAGGGGCTATATAGTAGCCCCACTGTCAAACTCCTATGGCTAAGTGAAAGTGATAAAGCATTATAGTCTGATTGCCTATTTCACTGCGCTATCACCTCCATAATGGACCAAGACGTTGGATCAAGTGTGAAAATGCGTCTTCTGCGAACACCCCCGCATTATATGCGTGGGGGCTGAAGCCGACGATTGCCATCTTTCAGGTTATATACATATATACATAAACGGGCCATACGGGAGGTATTATAATTCTTGCAGGCACAAGTATAAAATAGCCTTTACATTTCAGCAAAACATTGTTTTCAATGGGAGTACATGTCATTAGAACATAATATTCTTCGAGCACTGCGCCTCTATCGAACAAGCACCCTCCAGAACTTCTTGAAAGTAGTGCTCGGTAGGTACTGGGCTTTCGTCCGAATCTTGGGCTGCAATGGCGGTGGCCTCCATCTCTGCCCAGTATGTCTTGACATGGGCTAGGGCCATCCGCGCACCCTCCACGCACGCTGACCTCTTCATCGTGTTGATATGTGGCACTGCACCAAGGAACTGCTGCACCAAGCTAAAATAACTGTTCGGCTTTGGCCTTTCTGGCCACAGATGATCCACGACATACCTCACGGCAAGTTCGGACAATCTATTCAGCTCGGCCCATTCGGCCAGCCGGATCGTTAAATTGTGACCAGAACAGCTTTTCCACTTCGCGATCCTTTTGATCTCAGAAGTGTTCGGCCGCATCAGCAGCACTCGCCGCTAGATCTAGATATGCGTTCGCAGAACTCCACATTCGGTCCAAAGGAGCATATTTAGGATCTCCGAACTTCATCCGCAGCATAAAGGGCTTCCCAGCCACGATATCACCGGCTTGACGCAGCTCCTCCTTCATCGCTCTCATTGCAGAACGAGTATCCTTGGCCGCCATCGTGGCCTTCTCTAGGTCCGACCTCGTCGCTTGATCTTCCTTTTTAAGAAGCTTGTAACGGTCAGTAGCATTCTTCAACTCCACAACCATCTTGGATATTTTCTCCTTGCTTTGGCAGTGAGCATCCTGTTCGGCTTTCAGCTCCTCGATTGCCTTTAGGGCAGCCGCATCACTTCTCTTGGCTTGTTCTTTGGCTCGGGTAAGTTCCGCCCGAAGGTTCTCCACGGCCGCAGCTCCATCTGCATTTAAAACATATGTTATACATACTGGCATCATGCTCCTCTTATCATGTGTCACTGGAGAAATTACATACCTTGCGCCTCGTCAAGCCGCTTGTTGACAAATACGATGTCGGCATCTGCCACGTCAAGCTACAGCTTTAACTCGACAAATTCATCAGTTTGGCTGTCCACCGGACACTTCGCCACCTGCATATGAAGGCGGCAAAATCAAACCTAGGACTATGATCCTCTGCGCCGTCATTTTTGACAGCACCTAGAGTCTCAGGGGCTACTATCTACACAGGGCGAGTCTTAAAGTATGCGGCATTGTCAAAAAGGTACATCATTTCACGTACCTCAAAACCTGTCAGTAGACTCATGACAGCTTCGTGCAACCCGCTCTCCGCGGACGAAATTCTTTCAATTACCGTACCCATCAACGTACGGTGCTCTTCTGAGATAGACGCTCGCCCTAGCAGATCCCTCAGTACCTCCGACCGCGCACCAGACGGTGTCGGACTCATTCGGTTGCTTTTTTCAAAAGCCGGATATTGAGGGCTTCGGGTGGCCATATGACTACCTTCTGGCCTTTCCGGATCAGGAGAAACCCTCCGTGACGACACCTCAGGGTCGCCCGCCTCATGAAGCGGTATGGCAGGGGGAGGCGTTCCGCTCTCCATCATCTCTGGAAGAAGATCCCCCAAAGACGAGCTCTGCTGAGAAGGGCTAAGATCCGAACTGCAATAAATGCTTCGGTTATTTCCCTTAGGAGTAAAGAAAGGGTTTCTCTCATTATTAAACACCCTTTTACTTACAGCTCGGTGGAGGGCTGATCCCCTTGAGGGCATAGTACGCCGGGGTATCCCCCGGTACAGGACCCTCTGGCGAAGATTTCTTCCCCCGCTTTGAGACCATTGTCTCTGAGTCTTCAGAGGCGGTCCTTTTCTTCCCCTGAGGAGAGGAATTTTTGATTCCTCCCTTCCGGCCAACCTCCTTCGCGGAGGCAGTAGTTTCCTTGTTCCACCCTTCATCTTCTCCCGAAGGCGCGATCTCCAGCATCCTGGTTAACACAGGATCTGGCGAGGTCTCGGGAAGGGGGGCCAGACACCTTACCATCTTTGCCTTCGCTATCCACTCCTGGTTCAAGAGTGGCTCTTTTTTAGAGAGGGATGTTGCGATAAATAAACGGATGGTGTGTTCGGACACAGGGCTACTTACTTGGGTATCCCGACGATTGCAACTTAGGCATGTGTCCTTAGTAGAGTCCGGACACATTATTTGTTGTCCGAATAACAATTTGTACATCTCCGCGGGTGTCATGCCAAGGAAATGTTGAAGAGCTTGCGGTCCCTCCAGATTGAACTCCCACAGGCGGAGGGGACGACGTTTGCAGGGCAGGACTCGGCGAATTAACATGACCTGCGTCACCACGACCAGACTGATATCTCTCTCTAAGAGATCCCGGATGCGGCTCTGCAATATGGGCACATCCTTTACTGGCCCCAGTCTAGTCCCTTGTTGACCCATGACGTTAGTCGTGGCGGGGGACTCGAGCGAAAAACAGGTGGGGCCACCCATTTAGTACCCGTGGGAGCTGTGATATAAAACCACTCTTGTTGCCATAAGCTGGACTCCTCTTGGAAAGAGCCCTCGGACCATGGGGCGTCAGCATTCTTGCTTATTACAGCGCCTCCGCACTCTGCGTGTCGTCCCCCGACCATCTTCGGCTCCACTTTAAAAGTCTTGAGCCACAGTCCGAAGTGAGGGGTAATACGGAGGAAAGCTTCACACACGACGATGAACAATGAGATGTGGAGGATAGACTCCGGAGCTAAGTCGTGGAAGTCCAGCCCATAATAGAACATGAGCCCCCTCACGAAGGGGTCCGGCGTGAAGCCTAGCCCTCGGAGGAAGTGAGAAACGAACACGACGCTCTCACCGGGCTTAGGAGTGGGAATAACCTGCCCTTGAGCAGGCAGCCTATGCGGGGTTTCGCCGGTCAAGTACCTGGCCTCCCTTAGCTTTATTACGTCTTCCTGCGTGACGGGGGAAGGCACCCATCGGCCTTGAAGGTTGGATCCGGACATAATCGAAGGTCCGAAGCGCCTGAATCTGAAGCTTCGGGTGTTGGAACTCGAGGCGGGAGGCGGATTCGATTGAGATCGAAAGAAAAGAGCAAGGCCTTGGTCTCTTTATAAAGAGGTGGAATACCGAGAGCCCTCCTTGTGACCGTTTGGGACTTACCTTCGATCGAGCGGGCATACCAACGGGCACGATTGGGTTACCCACGTCCGAGTTGATGAGAATCCCGTAAATAAAGGGGACGCGATCTCTGCTTCGACAAGACGTGCCAAGGAAACCGCCTCGCGAAACGCGCTGAGGTGGGGGGTAAAAAACGATTCGAATAAAGGCTTGGTTGTGGTGTGATTTCACGCTACGGAATACGTCAGCAAATTAGATTCGTGAAAATATTATTCTCTCTATGATGGTATGTGGAACTTGTTTTGTAGAGCCGGACACGATCCTCATGTTCAAAACCTTCTATGAAGTATTCGAAGGAGGAACCCGCCTTGCAATGCCGAAGACAATCTGCGCGCCGGACTCATCGTCATTGAAGCCTGGTTCAGGGGCTACTGAGGGTGTCCTGGATAAGGGGGTATCCGGATAGCCGGATTATAACCTTTGGCCGGACTGTTGGACTATGAAGATACCAGATTGAAGACTTCGTCCGTGTCCGGATGGGACTCTCCTCGGCTTGGAAGGCAAGCTTGGCAATACGGATATGTAGATCTCCTTCCTTGTAACCGACTCTGTGTAACCCTTGCCCCCTCCGGTGTCTATATAAACCGAAGGGTTTAGTCTGTAGGAGGACAACAACAATCATACCATAGGATAGCTTCTAGGGTTTAGCCTCTCTGATCTCGTGGTAGATCAACTCTTGTAATACCCATATCATCAATATCGATCAAGCAGGACTAGGGTTTTACCTCCATCGAGAGGGCCAGAACCTGGGTAAAAACATCATGTCCCTTGTCTCCTGTTACCATCCGCCTAGACGCACAGTTCGGGACCCCCTACCCGAGATCCGCCGGTTTTGACACCGAGACCCGCGTCAAGATCTGGTGGGCGAAGATTGACGCCATCAAGATTGTGAATGAGGGGCCACCCGAGGGCAAGGAGCACCACACACCCGAGCGGTATTTTGGAGATGTCCTGGAGGGGTCTCGTATTGTAGCGACGCAGTGTTTGCAAGACATTATCTTTGAATGAATGCATTCGAGTTGCCTCTACCTTGTATGATAAAACAAAGTGGGTTTGTAATATAATGTTTGTTATGTTAAAAAAATTACCTCCTGTGCGGCCGTGTTGTATGAAATATGAGGGTTGGCCAGTCGTCGGCTTCTGCCCCCATGTAGGTAGTACAGAGGTGTTTGGGATGGAATCTAAACACTCCTGATCCAATTATATGGTCCTTGAAGGAGTTGTTTAGCGCAACGAACTAGGCAATCAGCCTATGTGGCTTTAACGCCCTCACTTAGCCATAGGAGTTTGACAATAAAAATATTGGCGCAGCCCCTAGTATCCAAACTAGAGTGCTATAAGCGCCTGATCGGGAAGTACCGATTTTTCGCGTAACGCGGAAGAAATCTCCAACGACTTGCAACCTCCGAAGAGCTGACCAGATCTCGCCGCATCATGATAGTCAGTTTTTGGCTTTCTCTACTGAGGTGCTCCTTTGGATAAACCAAGGCACAATCACAGTAGTTCTCCCTTTACTACCTTATTCGATATAGCGGGACGTAAGGTAGCAAGCACAAGAGCTGGGCAACCCAACTATTGACCAAAGACATGATTCAGAGCCAATGCATATAGTGCTCAATTCGGGGTGTCGTACTATACTATAAAAAGTATTCGGACTTTTGTTGCCATGGTGTGGGGTGCTATGAAGCCCCTGGCAAATATCAAACGTACCAAAGTGTACGGGTGCTACCTGATGAGGTTACTCACAGGGGAGAAAAAAAGAAAACAGAAAGTTTGTAAAGGTGATAAGCTGGGGCCTTAAATCTCGAGCCGCAAACTATTTCCATTGTTATTTGATTAATATGTCGAGGCGCATTGATACAAGTAGCGCGATCAGCAACATGCTATTTAACATGCCCAAAAACAAAGGGAGAGCCGCGTGTGGGTCCTGAAGAACAGGTAGAGTGATCGTTAACGAAACCACCTTGAAAGTCCCCCATACGTCTGTGTCTTGTCGTCTTGGTGTGTTTATCCTTCAAGAGGACCGATGATCAGGCCATCCGATGGGGCCTCGGGATTGAAACCTCAAAAGGAAATGAATAAAAGTGAAAGTATGTGTGTATCTGGTGCCGGTTGAGCCGTACTGTGGATCACAAGCTAGCTATGCCTCCTTCGATGCCCATGGAATTTTCAGTGCGTAGTTATGTACGCGCGGTACGAATGCCATCATTTGATCAGGACTGAGATGGAGGCCGGATTGCTAGTCGAGCTCCTGACGAGCCGAGTTGTCCTGCTGCAGGGTAGTTCAGACCCTCTTAACGGTGTCCGTGGGCTCGGCAACCGAATTGAGGTTCTGCTTGAGAAGGCCGCTCTATACCTCTGCTGCTAAGGAAGCTGTGTGCTCTTCTGTACGAAGGGAGCGTTCGGTATTTCCGTTGACCATTAAGACACCACGTCGACCGGGAATCTTGAGCTTGAGATAAGCATAGTGTGGCACTGCATTAAATCGAGCGAGTGCGGTTTGTCCGAGCAGTGCGTGATAGCCCATGCAAAAGGGGACGATGTCAAAGATTAACTCCTCGCTTCGGAAACTGTCCGGAGATCCGAAGACAACCTCTAGTGTGATTGAGCCCGTACACCGGGCCTCTACACCTGGTATGACTCCTTTGAAGGTAGTCTTTGTGGGTTTGATCTGTGATGGGTTAATGCCCATTTTGCGCGTTGTATCCTAATGGAGCAGGTTCAGGCTACTGCCACCTTCCATAAGAACTCGCGTCAGGTGGAATCCGTCAACTATTGGGTCAAGGACGAATGCGGCTGAACCGCCATGACAGATACTGGTCGGATGATCCCGTCAATCAAAAGTGATCGGGCATGACGACTGAGGGAGTCCTGGATTAGGGGTTGTCCGGGTAACCGGACTATACCTTCAGCTGGACTCCAGTACTATGAAGATACAAGATTGAAGACTTCGTCCCGTGTCCGGATGGGACTTTCCTTGGCGTGGAAGGCAAGCTTGGCGATGCGGATATTCAGATCTCCTACCATTGTAACCGACTTTGTGTAACCCTAATCCTCTCCGGTGTCTATATAAACCGGAGGGTTTTAGTCCGTAGGGGAGAACCTCAACATACAACAATCATACCATAGGCTAGCTTCTAGGGTTTAGCCTCCTTGATCTCGTGGTAGATCTACTCTTGTACTACCCATATCATCAATATTAATCAAGCAGGACGTAGGGTTTTACCTCCATCAAGAGGGGCCGAACCTGGGTAAAACATTGTGTCCCTTGTTTCCTGTTACCATCCGCCTAGACGCACAGTTCGGGACCCCCTACCCGAGATCCGCCGGTTTTGACACCGACATTGATGCTTTCATTGAGAGTTCCTCTGTGTCATCGCAATCAGGACGGATGTCTCTCCCCGTCTTTAAAGACGGCGCCGTTATTAAGGGAGCCTTGGCTGTCAGCCAAACTCTCCGGCTAGGTGGTTTTCTTATGACCGCCTGTTCGGCTGTTGCACCGACGGTGACCTCTCGGGTCATCAAAAGCAATCTTCATGTCAGCTCGGAATTCGTCGGGCAGTTGGATCCAATGGAGCTCTCTTCTGTAAATGAGCTCTTGGATCGCATCGCCGCCCTGGGGGTCACTACGGATTACGACCGGGTTGGGCTTAAACCCGATCTAAGAGAGATTAATTCTCCCCAAGTCACCCATCATGTTGCCGTACTAGAGGCGCAGTGCGACGACCCTTCATCTATCCTAAGGACTAGCTATGTCCGGATTCTCGATCCCTCCAAGCCGGTTAACCGCGGAGGGGAGGATGTAACTCAAGACCTGAACTTAGAATCAGGCAACGGGCTAGAATCATTGGACAACATCCAAGAATCCAAACTTTAGAGTTCGGAAACTCCTTGGCCACTGAGTCCCAGATTGAGGTCCCGGATTTAATTCCACCCACCCACCCGAACATAAGCGATATATCCCAAATCAGGCAAAAGCTCGAAGAAACAGTACATCATTACTGGGCAAGGTTCCTCCTGGTTATGAAAAGGATAAAGGACTGCCGAGAGGAAGACGCAATCTCAATCTTCTGCAATAATTGCACGGACCAGGGAATCCTCAACGCCATAAGTCGTCGTGATATTACACGCTTTGCTAACTTGGCGTCCATAGTACAAAAGTACTATGCGATGGAAAGCGCCTGGAAAACCGAAATAAAATTTTGGGACAATCCGGCCCTGAATAGAAACCTCGTCCGACACAAAAGGGTGCATCATCGTCAGACAACCGGGTCAAAAACCAAAAAACCAAAACCCTCTACAGGGCATGGAACCGTACTGGAGGGATGGCTTAATGGACCCTGTAATATTCATAGTACAGAGGACGCCACACCAACTCATAGCCTTAGAGCATGTTGGATAATCCGGCAGCTGGCCAAAATGGGAGAAGATCTCCTAATTCCGGAGACCACAGAAAGCCACCTCAGGGACCCCCAGTACAGTTTTAACAGTCTTCGAGACTTTCGCATCAAATAATATGCGAAAAAGAACACTCCACAGCCTCGCCGAAGTATACCAAGTAGCAACAATAAACCCATGGAGTGACACGGCTATTACTTTTAATGCCAGCGATGAACCTAAATTCCGAACAGCTTGAGCATCAGCCGCACTGGTCCTCAGTCCAATAGTGGACGGCTTTTGCCTCACCAAGGTACTCATGGACGGAGGCAGCGGATTGAACCTCATTTACGAGGAAACCCTTCAAAAAATGGAAATAGACTGGAACCGCATTGAGCGAAGCAGCACAACCTTTAGAGGAATAATCCCCAGTCGGGAAGCGCGCTGCACCGAAAAAATCACACTAGTTGTGGTGTTCGGCACGCCGGATAATTATAGGTCCAAAGAGGTCACATTCCAGGTGGCCCCGTTCAATAGCGGATACCACGCTCTGCTAGGGCGGGAAGCATTTACAATCTTCCAAGCAATACCCCATTACGGGTACATGAAGCTCAAGATGCCTGGGCCGAACGGAATCATCACTCTCGCTAGTGATCCGGACATAGCACTCCGCGCCGAAAACAAGACAGCCGCATTGGCCCTTGAGGCACTATCCGAAGCCCTAGCGGCTGAGGAACTGACTATGCTGCGCTCCACGGTAAACAGGGACGATGTGATACTCGACAAAAGATCCAAGTCCACCTCCTTTAAACCAGCGAATGAAATAGTCAAATTCCAGGTCCATCCAACGGACCCCAATAAAACAGCTTCCATCGGGGCACAACTAAACCCTGATAAAGACGCCGCACTGCGAGAGTTCCTCCGTGAGAACTGGGACATTTTTGCCTGGCACCCTTCAGACATGCCAGGAATCCCACGCAGGCTGGCCGAACAGAGCTTAAATATCCTAAAAGGATTCAAACCAGTCAAACAAGCCCTTCGGTGTTTCTCCGAACCCAAGAGACAGGCCATGGGAGAGGAGCTAGACAAGCTATTGGAGGCCGGATTCATCAGAGATATAAAACATCCGGACTGGCTAGCAAATTTGGTGATGGTACCAAAGAAGGACAAATCCTGGCGCCTGTGCGTCGATTTTAAAGACCTTAACAAGGCTTGCCCAAAGGATCCCTTCCCCCTCCCCCGCATCGATCAAATTATCGACGCCACTGGAGGACACGATTCGCTGTGTTTCCTCGACGCATACTCCGGCTACCATCAAATCAAGATGGCAGAGTCAGCCAGGCCGCAACGGCATTCATCACACCATACGGCCCATTCTGCTTCAACACAATGCCTTTCAGACTCAAAAACGCCGGCGCAACATATCAGCGCATGATTCAGACATGTGTGGCAAACCAGATCGGCAAAATAGTGGAGGCGTACGTGGATGATGTGGTCATAAAAACAAGACATGTCGAATCTCTAGTAGACGACTTGAGGCTTACATTTGACAACCTCCGAGCATATGTCATCAAGCTAAATCCGGAAATATGCGTTTTCGGTGTCCCAGCCAGAAAGCTCTTGGGCTTCATTGTATCCGGTACAGGAATCGAAGCAAATCCAGCTAAGATCCGAGCTTTGTCACAATTGGATATCCCAAAGGACCTCAAACAAATACAAAAATTAACCGGATGTGTGGCGGCTCTAAGACGCTTCATCTCCCGTTCTTGAGAAAAGGCGCTACCCCTCTATCGCCTCCTTGGGCGCACCGAACACTTCGAGTGGATGGATGCCGCCACGGCCGGACTCGAGGAAATAAAAGCCATATTGGCAACAAACCCAGTCCTGGCCGTGCCAAACATCGGCGAACCAATGCTATTGTACATTGCAGCAACCCATCAAGTTGTCAGCGCAGTACTCGTCGTCAAGCGGGAAACGGACGGACACAAACTCCCCCTTCAAAAGCCGGTTTACTACGTGTCCACTGTCCTCACCCCATGCAAATCACGGTACCCACATTATCAAAAGATTGCATACGCGGTATTCATGGCATCCCGGAAGCTACGACGCTACTTTCAAGAGTGTTCAATCACAGTAGCATCGGAAGCACCACTCAACGATATTATAAACAACCGCGACGCAACGGGCCGGATTGCAAAATGGGCCATCGAGCTCCTCCCGTTCGACATAACTTATAAGCCACGGCGAGCTATCAAGTCGCAAGTTTTGGCTGACTTTGTCACAGAATGGACGGAGGCCGAACTCCCCAAAGAGTACGGCACATACTCAAACTGGATCACGCATTTCGAAGGCTCCAAAATGTTGGCCGGACTAGGGGTTGGCATCGTTTTGACATCCCCCATAGGAGACACAGTTCAATATGCACTCCAGATTATGTACACGGACTCCAACAATGTTGCCGAATATGAGGCCCTTTTACATGGTCTCCGGATGGCAGTATCCATGGGCATTCAACGCTTGGAAGTGCGCGGGGATTCGAACCTCACGATATCCCAAATAAATGGAGACTTCGATGCCAAGGATCCAAAAATGGCATCTTACCGCAATGCCGCCTTAAAAATGTCAGCCCGGTTCGAGGGGCTCGAATTTCACCACATAGCCCGGGAAAACAATCAGGCGGCGGACGTCCTGGCGCGCATCGGCGTGAAACGCGATGCAGTCCCCCCAACATCTTCCTGGAAAGGTTGTTCAAGCCATCCGTAGTATGGGAAGGGGAGCCTGGTAAAGACAGCCCGGACCCATCCGCACTGTCCGGCACCGAACAATCTGACATAATCGGCGGCTCTGCCAATGAAATTACAACTTTCGCCCACGTAATAATGGTCGTCATCGCCCCGTGGACAGAACCATTCCTAGCCTACCTTAATAGGCAGGAGCTCCCAGAGGACCAAAATGAAGCACGCTGCATAGTGCGGCGATCCAATGCCTATAAAGTCCATGAGTGAGAGCTTTATAAGAAAAGCACTACCGGAGTCCTTCAAAGGTGCATCTCTGAAGAGGAAGGGCGGAACTTGCTGGCTGAAATTCATGCCGGACTCGGTGGTCATCACGCCGCAGCTCGGTCCCTTGTAAGCAAGGCTTTCCGTACATGCTTCTATTGGCCGACGGCCCAGGCAGACGCTCAGGACTTCGTCCAACGATGCGTCGGTGCCAGCTTTTTGCAAACCAAAGCCATATGCCACCTACCGCCCTCCAAACTATCCCCGTCACTTGGCCCTTCGTGGTCTGGGGGCTTGACATGGTTGGACCCCTTAAAGGGGGAACTAACAAGAAAAAATACTTACTGGTCATGGTGGATAAGTTCACCAAATGGATAGAAGCCAAGCCTGTTAAGACGGCCAAATCCGAACCGGTGATAGACTTTATATCCGGGGTCGTACACCGTTACGGCGTCCCCCACAACATCATCACTGATAACGGCACGAACTTTGCGGCCGACGAGGTAAAACTTTGGTGCAAAAACATGGGCATCAAGCTCGATTATGCTTCCGCCTATCACCCACAAACTAACGCCCAGGTCGAGCATGCAAGTGGTCTTATCATGAGCGGCATCAAACCCAGATTAGTGCGGTCCCTCAAGGAATCTAACACGCACTGGGTAGAGGAGCTCGACTCCGTACTCTGGGGGCTGCGGACCATGCTGAATCGCACCACCGGATACACGCCATTCTTTATGGTGTACGACACAGAGGCAGTTCTGCCTTGAGACATAATTCATGACTCACCTCGAGTGCGCATGTATGAAGAAAGAGAAGCCGAGCTCGATCGGCAGGACAGTCTGGACGCCTGGGACGAGGAGCGCGACGTGGCAAAATCTCGTTCCGCATTTTATCAACAGCAGGCTCGAAGATATCAAAGCAGAGAAGTGCGGGCCAAAAATTACAACGTTGGCGAATTAGTTCTACGCCTGCCGGACAAGAAAAAGGACAAACTCAAGCCCAAGTGGGAAGGTCCCTTCATAATCGACCAAGTCCTAACTGGTGGAGCGTACCGCCTGCGAGATGCCTCGGATAACCAACTCGGGCCAAACCCATGGAACGCAGCCCGTCTCCGAAGATTCTACGCCTAGCGCTGGACTCTGTGTTCGTCTCCTTCCCCTGTCCATTTTTTACATTTTCTGTCTTATATTTCTCTCCTTCCACCCTTTCTTTTTTTTCTTTTTTTCTCTTCTTTCTCTCTTATAGCCATTAAAGGCTCAACAAGTGACGCGTTACTCGCGCTCACTACACCTGGGGGCTTCTTTAAACAGAAGCTTATTTATACGGGCTTCACGCCCAAAACATGTGTCAAACTTCCGCATGTACCTTTTCTTCACCATTATATGCATCGATATGACTTAAGTTTTGCCCAAGCTGGGTTGCCTGGCTCCTGTGCTTACCCCTACGTTCCCGATTGTTCGGCTAGGTGGTAAAGGGAGCACCTCTGCGATTGTTACTGCCGGATCAGCCGGATGTGTACCCTAGACTGGGTGAAGCCGAAAGCTAGCGTTCTTAAGGGAATATTCGGTCGGTGAACTAAAAGATGACCTTTTTTTACTTATTTATATATATGCCCCCAGATGCTTTTCCTGCGTTTGCAGTCCGGACATGCACTTTAGGGCATGCCTCCCAGAGAAAGGAACCCCTAACGGAACTATTCTCTCTGGAAGATGGTTCTTACTAACCATGTAATATAACATAACTAGTTGGGCACTTGTCTGATAAAGCACTATCCCCTACGCCTGGTCTCCATGCATACCCCGGTTCTTACATAACCGCTAGGGTATTCGGACACACTCCGGACCGTCAGGTCCCGAGGTCGAAGCGAAAAGGTCGGCAACAACAAACGATCTACAATCCGGCTAGAAGGCATTACACATGTAAATTAAAAATTACATAGTCACTATGACTGATTGTATTCCTCTTCAATACCGTCTAACAGGCTGTCTAATTTACAGTCCTGCTGGGAATGCTTTGCGGCCAATTCTACTTGGCCGTATACTAAGCTTACAGGGATCTCTTTCCCATCAGGCCCTACAGGTCCGACCTCGGCCATGTGGTTTGGGTTAGCCTTTGTGTACCGTGTCTTCACCATGGCCCAGGCCTCCCTCGCGCCTTGGCGGCAGGCCGATATCTTCCACAACCAGAAGCGCCGCCGCGCTCCCTTCAGCTTCTCTGCAAGCTCTCCAAGGCCCTCGAGCCTGGGGAGGGATGGCCATAAGGCTTGGGCAACTCCTTGCATCGCCTGCCGAACTCGCCCGTGCCGTTGCGAGAGCTCGTGAAGAAGGTCACCCGTTGAACCAAGCATCTCCTCTGCAGGACGACCTGTTAGCATACCTACACACATAACTCTGTTATTTGACTTCCTCGCCGAACTTTTTTTCAGAGTTCGTTTAAGCACTTACTATATATGCTGCGTCGAAGCCGTTGATTCTCCTTAGTGGAGTCCGACAGCTGGGCACGAACATCTTTTAGTTCAACGCCCAGCTTGGTGTTGGCATCATGAAGATCATTCTTCTCCTGCCTCACCTTTGTCAGCACGCTCTCCCCAGTCTCTAACTGGCACAGAAGTTGTTGCCTTTCCGGATCCACTCCGGCGCCATCTGCAATATGATTTGTCAGATTTGCACCCACGCCGCACTTCGCAAAATATTTATCTTTCGAAGCGTAAATTACCAGAGGGGGTCTCCTTGGTCTCCCCTGCCGCGGCTAGTGCGGCCTCAAGTTGGGCGTTGCACACTTCCAGCTCCTGGGACAGTAGGGTCTTCTTTTTTGTAAGAGCCTGCATAACGAATGATCCTTAAATCAGTTATTCTAACTGTTTCAAGTCTCGGGGGCTACTGGTATATATATATTTACCAAAAAAATTCTTACCCGTATGTCTTTTACATATTGCTCCGTGGCTCTGGCTAAACCATTTTGAGCGGCACGGAGGTACGCATCTCCCGAATTGAAGGCATCCAATGCCTCTTGGGAGAAACAAGCGTCGCGAAGAACTGTCCGGCGACGCCTGTGGTTCAAGGCACTCTCCACCTCGGAATTGGTGGCAGACAGCCTGTCCGCATCCTCTGTCGGAGGAGCGTCCGGTGCGCGCCTTGTGTTCGCCTCCGCTTCCGGGCCAGGCTTCGGATCCTGGTTGGTGGAGGCGCGATTGGCAACTTCTCCGGATATAGTCCGGTGAGGTCTCTTCGTCCTGAAGAGAGCACGAGCGTTAATATGCCCTGAAGGAATAACACCTGGGAAAAAGATGGTGCGCTATACCTTTGCGCCAGCGTCTCAGTCCGGACTACATTCCTTTTTACCCCGCGGGGTCCCACGGCCCCTCGTTGCCTAGCCGCCGCAGGCTTGGCCTCCCGCCTCGGAAACCTCCCCTGCAGAACACGGTTGTCAGGAAACTGAAGACACGTGAGGATGGATCCCTTTTTGAGGTACTGGGATTTCGGTCTCAATCACCTGGGAGGCCGGGATTAACCGTGGATAATCGGCCGTAATGGCCACCAAGGTATTGTCCTTGCTTAGCTGATAAAACACCAATCAATCAGCTCCACTGATATGTCCGGATCCTCTTCCGATTCCGGATCGAGGGACCGTTCTGGATCCTCGGGCTGTGGAGGACGGCTGTTTATATCCTTTACTTCCTGACGCAGTTCCTGCGTTGAAGTCGTTAGACTACATATTTAATCATGGGAATATAAAACGGATGGGCGAGCAAAATTGTCCACTTACCCAACTCGGAGGGTTGTACATAGTAAATCTGCCCTGCGGGTTGACGCGGAGGAATTCCTCCTCTTCTCCCTTGTACAAAGAGGATAAGATCTTTACTAGAGCGGCAGCTGAAGCTGGCCCCTTGCGACCGTAACGGGTGGCGTCATCCTCCCCGTTAAAATCCCACATGGGGTGGCCTCTATACTGAAGCGGTTGCACCCCCAAATAATGCATGCGGCCATGACTCCAATCATGGTTAGTCCGGAATGAGCCAATAGTCTTATCCGGCCCATCAGGTAAAGGACGTCCCTGTCACTTTCTCTCTGAGAGCTCCGTGGACGCCAGCTTAAGCGTTTCTTTAAGAGAGCACTGTTGAATTCGGGGAGACCGACCCGGATAGGATCCGGCAGCGGGACATCATCTATATAAAACCATTCCAAAGGCCAGTCCTCGGATGACTTCTTTGGGGTTCCGCATAGATATCCGTTCCCGGCGATGCGCCACACTTCGGCTCCGCCCACTTGATATATGGACCCCTCTTGAGAACGGGGCACCAGGAAGAATATCCTCTTCCACAGCGCGAAATGAGCCTCAACACCCAAGAATAGCTTGCAAAGGGCGACAAAGCCCGCGATATGCAATATAGAGGCGGGCGTGAGGTTGTGCAGCTCGAGGCCGTAGAACTCCAGAAGCCCACGGAGAAACGGATGAATTGGAAATCCAAGTCCTCTTATTAGATAAGGGACGAGGCATACCCGCTCTCCTTTGGAGGGATTGGGGGTGCTCTCCGCTTGCTCTCTGCCATTATAGGTGGCGAGTCCGGCTCGGACTGGGACCATATAGGCCTGAGGGAGAAATCCCTTGGCCTGAAGCGATACAAGCTCGCTGTGCGGGATGGAGCACCTCTCCAAGTCTCCAAGCTTAGGACTGGAAGGGCGAGAGGAGGAGCTGCGACAGCTGGCCTTGGTAGACTGGACCTTTGCTGGAGGCGCTCTAATGATTACTCGCGGAAAGGAGAAGGTGTGGTTTGGATCTGAATCCCCATCCCTTTAAATAGGCGGCTCGTTTATGCGGCTAGGGGTGTGAATGTAAAAACACTCAGACTTTTCGTATTCGTTGGACACGTGGAAGACGGCCATTATTGGGCGCACAAGGCGAGAAGCGCCATATTACAAAAAACCGGACATTATTCAACAGGTACACGTAACATGGAGAAGAACCTGCCTTGCAATGCCGAAGACAATCTGCGCGCCGGACTCGTCGTCATTGAAGCCTGGTTCGGGGGCTATTGAGGGAGTCCTGGATTAGGGGGTGTCCGGGTAGCCGGACTATACCTTCAGCCGGACTCCAGGACTATGAAGATACAAGATTGAAGACTTCGTCCCGTGTCCGGATGGGACTTTCCTTGGCGTGGAAGGCAAGCTTGGCGATGCGGATATTCAGATATCCTACCATTGTAACCGACTTTGTGTAACCCTAACCCTCTCCGGTGTCTATATAAACTGGAGGGTTGTAGTCCGTAGGGGAGAACCTCAACATACAACAATCATACCATAGGCTAGCTTCTAGGGTTTAGCCTCCTTGATCTCGTGGTAGATCTACTCTTGTACTACCCATATCATCAATATTAATCAAGCAGGACATAGGGTTTTACCTCCATCAAGAGGGCCCGAACCTGGGTAAAACATTGTGTCCCTTGTTTCCTGTTACCATCCGCCTAGACTCATAGTTCGGGACCCCCTACCCGAGATCCGCCGGTTTTGACACCGACAACGACCATGGATTAAATTTTGGGGCGACTGGCCCTATCGCATAGACGTCCGTGAGCGCACGCTTGCGCTCCCTTTTGGGGATGTGCGTAGCATATATCATGTTCACTGTTTTGACTTGAGGGGGAAACTTCTTTTGTCCCCCTGTGTTCGGTTGCCGGGGCTCCTCATCGTCGTCCTTGCTTTGTGATCCCTTTTCCTTGTTCCTGGCATTTAACTTGCCAGCCTGTTTAAAAACCCAACAATCTCTGTTGGTATGATTGGATGGTTTGTCTGGGGTGCCATGTATCTGGCATGGGCGATCGAGTATGCGGCCCAGGCTGGATGGTCCCTGATTGTTTATTTTGTACGGTTTCTTCCGTTGGCTGGACTTGGAGCCCCTGAATCCGGCATTGACTGTAGTGTCGTCGGTATTATCACCATTGCTTCGGCGTTTGTGTCTGTTATGTCAGAGCTTGCCGCTGCTGTTTTTGACCTCGGAGGGGCATGCCTCACTGGCTGTGTTTTTACTATGAGCCAGCCAACTATCCTCACCCGCACAAATGCGGGTCATGAGTGTCGTAAGGCCTGCCATAGATTTTGGCTTTTCTTGGCCGAGGTGGCGGGTGGGCCATTCGTCGCGGATGCTATGTTTAAGGGCCGCTAGGGCTTCAGCATCCGAATAGTCGATGATCTAGTTCTTTTTAGTTAGGAACCTAGTCCAGAATTTCCTGGCTGACTCTCCAGGCTGTTGAACTATGTGGCTTAAGTCATCAGCGTCTGGTGGCCGGACATATGTACCTTGGAAGTTGTCGAGGAAGGCTTCTTCCAAGTCGTCCCAGCTGTCGATAGAATTTTCAGGAAGGCTGTTTAACCAGTGCTGAGCTGGTCCTTAGAGCTTTAGTGGGAGGTATTTGATAGTGTGGAGGTCATCTCTGTGGGCCATGTGGATGTGGAGGATAAAGTCCTCAATCCATACCATGGGATCAGTAGTCCTATCGTATGATTCAATATTCACAGGTTTGAACCCTTCGGGGAATTCATTATCCATTACTTCATCAGTGAAGCAAAGAGGCGCCTCTATATCTGGCCGCATCGTGGCGTAGCTCCGATGGAGTCCGTCTGCGGTTGTCGGCCCTGGCGTGACTAGGTTTGTCACGTCTGAATAGGTAGCCATCATCGCGTGTCGAGGAACATCCTCGCGATCCGTAAATCGATCCGGTATATCTTGCTCTACTATCCAGGTCCTGTCGAAGGTCGTATGTATGACCCCGAACTGCTTTGTCTCTATTTTTACGTGGCGGTGGGGCGGGCTGCTGTTTGGCCTAAGTTGCCCCTCTATCCCCACCGCGTGGTGGTTAGTCCACCGCACTATCCCGACCGCGTAGTGGTCGGTCAGCCGCATTACGCGAGGGAGGTATGGGCTCCGGCGTCTCTTCATCGAACTTTGGTAGCAATCTGCACTTCAGGTAACTCTTGGCAAGGCGTCTGAGGCCGTATTCCTCGGCTGCCAGGACATCAGTCCACCTGTCGAGGAGCAGATCTTAGTCAGCTTGAAGCTGCCGCTACTTCTTTTTCAGGCTCCTTGCGGTGGCTATTAGTTGGCGCTTGAAGCGCTCCTGCTCGAGAGGTTCCTTAGGCACGATGAAATCCTCGTTGTCGAGGCTTTCCTCATCCTCGGAGAGCGGACGATAACTACCGTCCTCCGAGTCGTTGGGCATGGCCTGTTCATCGGGGCTATCCTGCCCGTTTTCTTGTTCCTCCTGTTCGAATGTTACCTCAACAGGGTCTTCATTGTTTTTGGCATCGTCCGGAGTATTATTTTCTGGGAAAACTTTGTTTTTTCCACTCTAGTTTTTGCCCACTTTGCTTATGCCACTCTAGAATTTGACATCTCACTTTTGCCACTCTTAGCTTTTGACAATACATCACAAATGCCATTCAGTGGAAAAAATGATAATTTTTTATTTCACTTTTGCCACTCTGAAAATTTTGCTTTTGCCACTGAATGGCAAAATTGATGTATTGTCAAAAGCTAAGAGTGGCAAAAGTGAAATGTTAAATTCTAGAGTGGCATAAGCAAAGTTGGCAAAAGCTAGAGTGGCAAAAACAAAGTTTTCCCTTATTTTCTCTGGTGCCAGTGTTACTGTCTTTCGAATGACGTGACTTAGAGCGACGCCGAGGCTGCCAGCGTTTGTGTTGTGTCTCAGGAGGTTTATTCTCAACTGGATTTTCTTTGTCATCGTCGTTGGTTGCTTTGGGTGTATCCACCATGCACACATTGTATAAAGAAGTGGTCGTCCAGCGTCCAATAAATGGCGGGTTTTGGTTTTGCTCCTCATCGGCATCGTCGTCCATACCGTCGATGTCCTCGGAGCCGTAATCAAGCGTGTCGGTTAAGTCCTCGACAGTGGCTATGAAGTTGGTGGCGGGTGGGAAGCGACGTTCTCCTCCATCATCAGCCTCCAGTTCAAACCGGACATAGTTCAGCTGTGAGTCCCCCGCCAAGGACAGGTTTTTTAATGAGTTTAGCATATTGCCAAAGGGCGAGTGCTGGAAGATGTCTGCGGCGCTGAATTCGTAGATCGATAACTGATCAAGCTCGGCATCCGCGGATGCGCATGGTTCGGAACTTATAGCCGGAGACGAGTCTGGAGTTCCGGTGACACAGATATCGTGTGAGGTTAAGTCTATGTGCGGCTCCAATGCCGCGGACTCTGTAACTTCCGTGGCGGGGTTGAGCTTCCTATCAAGCCAGAGCAGTTATGGAAGCTATCACCTGGATGCGGTCCGATGACAGCTTTAAGTCATGTTATTCGGGGCGACAAGGAGCGGCCGCTGCGGTCTCAAATCCGTCGAAGATCAAGTCCCCACGGATGTCTGCGATGTGGTTCAAGCTTCCAAATCTGACCTGATGGCCAGGGGCGTAGCTATTGATTTGCTCCATATGGCCGAACGTGTTGGCCTACAGAGCAAAGCCGTCGAACACGAAGATTTGTCCGGGGAGGAAGGTTTCTCCTTGCAAAGCATCATTGTCGACGATTGAAGGGGCCATCAAACCTTTTGGGGACGACACAGTGGAGCTCTCAATGAAAGCACCAATGTTGGTGTCGAAACCGGTGGATCTCGTATAGGGTGTCCCGAACTGTGTGTCTAAGGTCGATGGTAACAGGAGACAGGGGACACGATGTTTACCCAGATTCGGACCCTCTCTATGGAGGTAATACCCTACTTCCTGCTTGATTGATCTTGATGAATATGAGTATTACAAGAGTTGATCTACCACGAGATCGTAATGGCTAAACCCTAAAAGTCTAGCTTGTATGACTATGGTAATGAGTATCCCTCCTCCGGACTAAGTCCTCTGGTTTATATAGACACCGGGAGGATCTAGGGTTACACAAGGTCGGTTACAAAGAAAGGAATCTACATGTTTGATCGCCAAGCTTGCCTTCCACGCCAAGGTGAGTCCTATCCGGACACGGGTGCAGTCTTCGATCTTTGTATCTTCGCAGCCCATCAGTCCGGCCCATGGCTAACAGGTCGGACGCCCGAGGAGCCCTTAGTCCAGGACTCCCTCAATTGCTGCCGCACACAAGTCATCTCAACTCGGTGGCGTCCTCTATGGCGCACCGCGCCCCTCAATCTCGACTGTCGTCAGATATCTGTCCTTCCTGAATTTGATATCCTCAGAGCCATCGTCTCCTCTCACCAGCAGGGCCCCGTTCAACGCCTCTACATCCCGACACGCTACCTGTAGTCCATACCCGGCACGGTGGATGCTTGGCTGACATCCCCTAAATTCGGAAAACTCAAGCAGTTTGAGTTCTACCATTAGCACGAAAGTATCATACCACGAACACACCAAGAATTCGTGCCCACACCACCGTTGTCCATCTCGCGGTTTTCCTCCTCTTTCCACCCCGCCACCTTCGCTGGTGCCGTCTACCAGACGATCTGGTACAAATGCTTCGACTCCCACTGATAAAAAAACTTTCGCTTGTGGTGGTTTATCTGTCGAAGGCCTCACTGCACAGCATCATCCACTCTAGTTGCCCTGCCCTGGAGCGCTTGCTCATTGTTTTGGGAATAGAATCCCTATCTGTTGTCTCCAAATAAAGTCGCCTCACCTTAAAAGCACTGGAATTTGTTTTGAAGGACAACAGCTCATCATCGAAGATGCCCTTCAAAGGTTGCTCCTTGATCATTGTTATAAACCTTCACAAATAATTGTCATCTCTGCGTCCAAACTGGAGACCTTGGGTCTAATTAGTGGTCTAACTAGTGCTCCGTTTGATGATCACAACAAGTTGGTGTCTGGCTCCTCACTTTTTCAGGTACCGTATATTATTATCTACACATTTGTAATCATAAGCTGCATTTTTCATTTGTGCACATAAGTTTTATATCATCTTGGAGTACACTTTGGGTACTAATATTATGTTATATGCTCAATGAAGAGTTCATCCATGGATAGCCTATCAATGCTGCTGGATTCTGTCAAGATCTTATATATCGGAATGTATAGTTATGATCTGAACATAATTATTGGCTTGCTGCGATGCTTTCGATCTCTGCGTGCTCCTGCCTCCCGTGTCCGGCTGTGCTACCACCGCTGGCCATGCCATCCCTCTATACTCACCCACACCTCTTGTTATTCTCCGGTGACGGCAGCCTCACACCGCAGCCGAAGCAGTCAACCCACGTACTCCCCTCCGCATGGGCATCCACTGACGTGTCTTCCCCGGCTCCGCGTCGTCCCCTTCCTAGGCCTTGCCGTCGTCCACCGCCCTGTTGCTCTCGGCGTGGCGTGGTCAACGTGGTCAACGAACGACTTCAATCAGAAGAGTACTGTACATGGAGAGGCTGACAGTTGGATCCACAGCCGCAGCAAGGAAGTGCCTCCTTATTATGCGGAAAATAATGATTCCTCCACCTGACAGCAGGGACCCACCAGACGGGCCACCATATTTCACAAAAAAAAACATTTCCCCCCTGACTGCTGGGACCCACCAGATACATGTTCGCACGCAAGGAAGTGCCAGACAGTCGGGACCCACCTGGTCGAAGCGTACGTAGCGTTGTCATTCTGGTCGCGAATGTGTACGTACATATTAGTCGATCGATCGCTTTGTAACGATGAACCATGGCCGAGTAAGTAGCGGCACATGTCATGGTAGAGCCCCCCACGTAGCAGTTTAGGTTGTCCTGTCTAAACTGTGTACAAGTACATACAACCACATGCCAAAAAATACGGCCACGTACGTACTTACGGGCGGGGTCACGAACGCCTCCTCACGTATACATCCGGCTAGGGCTCATGTACATGGCTGGGTTGGACGCAGAAACTGCGTCGTCGTCATGTTCATGGGGAGCCAACCGGCTGGGTCGGAACGGAATGCGTCGTCGTGTTCATTGGGAGCTAACCGGCTTGGACGGAGCAACCGATGGAAACGAGGCCTGGCGTACTGCAGAACAGAGGAAACGGCCTTGTGTTCGACCGACCACGGTCGAAACGGGATCCTGTTCATCGGGAGCGGTCTGGCGTACCGCAAAATGGAGGAAACAGACTTCTCTTGGTCGAAACGGGGTCTTGTTGATCGGGAGGGGTGTGGCGTACCGCAAAACGGAGGAAACGGACTTGTGTTGGAACGCTACGGTCGAAACGGGGGTCGTGTTTGTCGGCGTTCTGGGAACGGGGGTCCCCAGACTTGCCTGCCTGCGGCATGGCTCGAGTGGGGGCCCAACGTGGCCCATCTTCATCAGCACAAGGTTCAAACCCTCGCGAGGGGCCAAGCCTCGCGAGGCGGACGACACGACGCTTCCTCAAGCACGGCCTCCTTAGGCTGGCTTGCGAGGAGGCGGAGAGATCAAGGTGGGGTACCTCACGAGGTGCCCATGACGCAAGCCATGACGACCAAGGGTGCCAGGTGGGCGCCAGCCCGCGCAGCGTCCCCCCTTTCCTCTTTGGTGCAAAGGGAGCAAGCGCAGGCGAGAGGATCAAGCAAAGGCACCCATTTCGGTGCAACGAGACCAAGACCCGTCCAACGGTGGGAAGGAGGTCACCATGGAGCCCAGGACGGCGTCACCACAGGGCCTTTGGCAGGCGAAGACCAACTTTAGTCAGGATAAGTGTACCGGATGTTCCCCTTCAAATTGGCCAATTGTTGGCGCCCTTCCCGCTCAATATTTGGGAAGAGGCCCAGGGCCTTTGCCTATAAATTGGGCTAGCCACCCCCAGGGTAGAGGGATGGAGATTGGACAGAGCCAGGATCGAACCCAGCATCTAGAGAGAGAGAAGGGCGATCGAACTCCCCTAGCAGTTCATCCCCTAGCCAAGAACAGGCCCTCGCGAGGCCGTTCCCCCTTGTACTGTTCTTCCTCATCAGCCCAAGAGGCAATCCACCCACCACACTGGAGTAGGGTATTACACCACAATGGTGGCCCGAACCAGTATAAACCCTGTGTCTCTTGTGTTGTTCTTGCAGTAGTTTAGATCCTTGCGAGACGGAGAGGTAGAGGGCTCGATCTCCGCGTGCACCCCAGAGTTCGAACCTTAAGGGTCTGCCAGAACTCGCGAATCCGACATTTGGCGCGCCAGGTAGGGGTGCGCCGGAGTCCGTCTTCCACCGCTCCGCTCTCCTCCGACCATCGCATCCATGTCTGACGCTCGTCGGGCCCGCGCCGAGCGCCGGGCCGCCATCGCTTCCCGCGCCGTCCAGACAGCCCCCGT
This sequence comes from Aegilops umbellulata, assembly GCA_032464435.1. Taxonomy (NCBI): domain Eukaryota; kingdom Viridiplantae; phylum Streptophyta; class Magnoliopsida; order Poales; family Poaceae; genus Aegilops; species Aegilops umbellulata. Next base: position 488,459,191 of record CP136057.1, read on the forward strand.
CGGTGGGCGTCCTCGTCGTTCCCCGTCACCCGCCGTCAACGCCGCCACCGGCCTGGCGGGGAACGAGCAGAAAGCATCCTCTCAGCACCCGTCCGTACGGCGAACGAGCTCCTGCGCTACCGCCCCGTCAACGACGTCTACGAGGAGTGGCTCGACCGCGTCGCCGAGCTTGTCCGCGCCGCAGGGGGCTCTCCCGCGCCTTCCGCACCACTGCGCCGCACTCCGCCCCGCGTGGGCAATGAAGCCCCGGGGGCATTCCATCCGCCACCTTTCCAAGAAGATGCCATGGCCCCAAGGCGCACAACTCCTGGGCGGGACCCGCTCTGTCATGCACCGGCCCAGCAGGAACGGAGCTGCCAAGAAGTCCGGCGACCGCAAGTGGCCGCCCGGGCGCTCCCAGCCCCGGCTCGCCGAGACCCTGCTCCAGCTCCGGCACGTCAAGACCCCGCGCTGCTGCCAGCTGCGGCGCAAGAGGACCCACAAGGCCAAGCTCTCCCTCAACCAAAACCTCCCGCGGCCACCGCTGGCTGCCGCGCCTACACCCCGAGCTGTGTAGCATCGCATGGCCCGGCAAGTTCATGCCGGACCTGCCTCCTCGCTACGACGGCACAACTGACCCCACAGAGTTCCTCCAGCTCTACGAGCTAGGAATCGAAGCTGCCAGCGGGGACGAGAAGGTCATGGCGAACTGGTTCCCCATGGCACTGAAGGAAGGTGCTCGCACTTGGCTCCTGAACCTGGCCCCAGGCACGATCTCCTCCTGGGACCAGATGCGTACTCGCTTCATCGCCAACTTCCAAGGTACCCGCGACCGGCCTCCCGCCGTGAGCGACATGCGCCACATCAAGCAGCAACCTGGAGAGACCCTGCAAAAGTACATCTAGCGCTTCAACAGTGCGCGCCTCAAGATCCCCCGGGTGTCCGAAGAAGCCATCATTTCGGCCTTATCCGACGGTGTGCGCGACGTCAAGATGAAGGAGGAGTTGGCAATGCACGAAGACCTCTGCACCTCCCTAGAACTGTTCAACCTGGCGACCAAGTGCGCCAGAGCCGAGTAGGGACGCCTCTTCCTCCTCAAGCTGCCTGCCGCAGACCTAGAAGAGAAGAAGCCCAAGGCCAAGGACGTCAAGCGCAAGGGGGCTGCCGTGCTCGCGGCAGAGCCAGACACCAAGCGGGGCAAGGATCTGCCCGAATCCTCCAGGGGCAGCCGGTACTGCGTGTACCACGACCTCCACACCCACAACACCAATGAATGCCAAGAACTCCGCGCTGTGCGGGAAGGAAGAGTCGGCCGACGCCCTGACCGTGCTGACCGGGGCTACGGCCTAGGAGGAGGAAGGAACCCGGGACGCTGGGAAGACCGTGGCCCACGTCAAGGCTGGCGTGACCAACCTCGTGAGGACCGCTGGCGTGATCAACCTCGCGAGGACCGCTGGCGTGACCTGCCTCGCGAGGGGGACTGGAGGGACCAGCCTCGTGAGGATCGCCCTCATGGCAACCCAGGCCTGCCGCCGTTGCCGCCTCAGCCGAGGAGGAATGAAGACCGCCACCAAGACGAGGGGGCTGGGGGCTTCCAGGAGCCTCGCGCCATCGCCTGCATCCTGGGCGGAGCTCAAGCCCCAGCCTCTCAACGTATCTTCAAGCAGTTTGCTCGCGAAGTGAACGCAGTTCTACCCAAGCTCGAAGCAACGCGTCCCCTCAGATGGTCAGCTTGCACCATCACGTTCAGCTCATCAGACCAGCTCAAGTGCGCGGCCACAGCCGGAGTCCTCCCAATGCTTTGTTCCCTAGTCATCAGCAACGTTCTAGTCACCAGGACCCTCATCGACGGAGGGGCAGGGCTCAATGTCTTGTCTGTGGAAACATTCAACAGCCTCCAAGTGCCCTATGACCAGCTTCAGCCAACCAAGCCCTTCTCCGGAGTCACCGACGGTTCCACAGTCCCGATCGAGCAGGTCCGCCTCCCAGTCACCTTCGGCACCTACGACAACTACCGCACCGAGCTCATCGACTTTGACGTCGCCCACATCCGCCCGCCGTACAACGCCATCCTCGGGTACCCGGCGCTGGCCAAGTTCATGGCTGTGACTCACCACGGCTACAACGTCCTCAAGATGCCAGGAAGCGGCGGCGTCATCACGGTGCCATGCCAAGAGAAGGACGCAGTGTGTGCCCTGGAGCGAGCCTTTTAGGCCGCGTCACTAGAAGACCCAGATCGCGGAAGCAGGAGGCTTCCTGAGACCACCCCCAAGAAGAAGAAGACAACGTCAGGCTCAACCCCTCATGAGGCAGGCCCTTCAAGGCCCGCGTCTGCCCAGGGGGACCCTCCTTCAATCGCATAGGAAAGCGCGCCCGGCGCCCTCCTTAGGCAGGGCTCGGGGGCTCTCACCTGGAGGGCCACCGACCTCGCCAGGGTCATGAGGGAGGCGCTGGGGCACCATGTGGAGGAGTGCTTCGAGGCACGCTTCCCTCGAAAGGAAGCCAGGGAAGGAGGGTCAGACCAGCAGGAGTTTGTTAGCAAGGCCATTCAAGAACTACAGGAGTCAAGGATCATGAGAGGTTGTCGTCGCCCACCAGCTGTGGCTCTCCATCCAGGCGAGGATGGTGGGCTGCGCGTCTGTGTCGACGTACCGGGGCTCAATCAGATCGCCACGACGAAGCACCTCTGGCCCTCACAAGTGGGGCGCTGCGGAGGACCACCCCACAGCTATGTTCGCATGCCTTATGGCCTGCTGAGCGTGGCTGCGGCGTACCAGCGCATCATGAGGAGCATCTTGGAGGCGCAAGAAGATAGGCGTTCCACAGCCCTGGCGGAGATGGAGGCTGCTCACGAGGAACCACCAGTGCCTCCGGAGCCTCCCGAGGCCCCTGGGCCTGGGGGCTCGTGAGGATCGGCTTCCGCAGCCCACCGAGTCTGCTGCACCAACGCCACTTCATCGACGACATCTTCAGGTGACATATTTCAAGTCTCATTCCCAGCTGGGAGCGCCCTCCCAGGGTTGCATCATTCCCAGGCAGCGTGGGTCCGTCCCTGCGGCATGTATCCCTTTTTATCTTTTCAGTCGCTAGCTTGCTTTGCTGGGGGCGCCCCTCGGGCTGCATCATCCCCAGGCCACTCGGGCTAGGCCCAGCGTCGTGTATCCCTTCCGCGTTTATTTCAAATTATGCATCATGCTTGATTACTCGACGCCGTCCGCGGCACCTTTTCTTCTTCATGTCGACCACTTGCACGTTAAAGGGGGGGCGCCTGAGCATCGCGACTCAGGGCTCTTACTGGCTCTCCAGCCCTCACCCTCTGGCCTTGTCCACGGCATCGCGACCTGGCATACCAGCGATGGCTGAGACAAGCTCGAGGGCCGGGACCCGAGGACGTAGAGTGCCGGCATCTAACCAGATTTTGCAGGAACACATCTCAAGATACGGCCCAGCGCCAGGCGCAACCCGCCTAGAGGTAGGGCCTCGTGAGTCCCGCGCTGGCTCACGGGTGCCTAGATACACCTCGCCCGCTCCAACCAGCGAGCTCCTGAGCGACTAACAGTCAACTAATCGCTGCTATGGCAACCACGTCTTCTTTTTTGTGATGAATCTGTAGGGCCCATAGAGGGAACCGCGCTATCCAAGGCCCTCACGGCGTTCCCTTCGCCCTTGCCCGCGTGACCCGCTTGCACGTTAAAGGGGGGGTGCCTGAGCATCGCGACTCAGGGCTCCTACTGGCTCTCCAGCCCTCACCCTCTGGCCTTGTCCACGGCATCGCGACCTGGCATACCAGCGACGGCTGAGACCAGCTCGAGGGCCGGGACCCGAGGACGTAGAGCAGAAAGGGGAGCAGAGGCAGGGGAGAAGGGGCACGCGAGGACCTCGGCCAGTGACTCAGCTCAAGCTACCCCCCAGATCCGACGGCGCGCTGGGGATGATCCACGACCCCTAAGAAATAAGTCACCATCCAAAGAGTTGACTACCGTGGCACTACCCCCGCACCTAAAGCGACTTCGTACTAGCGATGTTCCTTCTCTTTCTCACCAAGCGACGGCTGCTTGGGCGCCAAAGGGGACCTCCTGAGCATCGCGACTCAGGGGCTCTTACCGGACCCCGGGTCGCTCACCTCCTGGCCTTGACCACGGCATCGCGACCTGGCATACCAGCGACGGCTGACGCCGCCTTGGGACTGGGACCTGTCGACGCAGAGCACAAAGCCCTCGCAAGGTGCGAAAGGGAGAACCAAACTATGACGGAATTCGCGATTCGCACAAATCCATAGCAAGGGTTACATATTAACAACAAGGATCACAACCACCTTACAAGCCCCTATGGGGCACAATGTGATTCCTCGCAGGGAACGGATCCTAAAAGGTGCTAACTACACGCGCCCCTACAAAAGATGCCATCATCAACAGTGGGCCGGCAGGTACCGGCGCCAACCCCATCCAGATCAGGATCGGCGGCGACCAAGCGAGCCTGCCCTGCTCCGGGAGCGGCGTCGGCTCGCGGGCTCGTAGCTGTCGTCGCTCGTCTCCGGCGTCGCGACGACCTCACTGGGATCGCTGGATCCTCCAGCGCTCCCATCGCTTGTGGAGCTGTCCCGAGGGCGATTGGCGGGCCCAGCCGTCGCCATGGCGAGGTCCTGGCCGCTTCCCCCGGGGCAGCACTCCAGCCGGCGACCGTTCGCGTCGAAGACCTTGAAGAACATCACCGAAGCACCGTTGTACTCCAGGTGGATCGTGAGGGCGCCCTTCATTCTGCAGCACCGAGCGATTTCGCCCCAGCCGCGAGTCATGAAGACCTCGCCCGGGGCGGTGATCGCAACCTCTGCCCCGGTCGCAGGAGTGCTGCAGTCGGCGTGCTGCAGCCAGAGCTCCTGGAGTCTCCCCTGCTGGAAGATGGAGGCGAAGAAGGGAGGAAGGTGAATCCAAGTCCGCGGAGGCATGGCGGCGTGGAGCACGAGCTCACGGGAGGAGCCCTCGCCGTGGACTCCAGGAGGAACGACCAACACCTTCGTGACCCTCCGGCACCGGCGACGGCGCTGGCCGAGGGGATCGCCATCTCCTCTTCCAGAGCCCTCGGCGCGGGCATACAAGGGAAGCGGGAATTCCGGCGGAGGCCGCTCGTACCAAGGCCTCAGCACCACCAGGCGATTCTCCTCGTCTCGGCCGCGCAAGGCAGGCCGTTTCTTCGGCGGGAGCGGGTCAGGTACCTCTTGAGGAGCCTTTCCCTTCTCCGCCGCAGAGAACCGGCGAATCAGAGCCATCACACCAAGACGGGGCAAGAACTGAGGCGGAGGAGGAAGAAAGGAGAGATGGACTGGAGGGGCACGCGCGGTGTCGCACTTATAGCCGGCGGAGGCCAACCGTCGGCCTCCATGATCATAGGTAATCATGACACGATTTGCATGCAGGGACTAGTCCAATCCGCGCGATTGTCGAGGCGTCGTGGGGAAGCGGAGACGCCCATGTCCAATCAACCGCCACGCGGCGCCCAAGGCCGCAGGCTGTTAGGGCCCACGGCGCTTCGCCCTTGCCCTTTCGCCTCTCGGCACGGCCAAGTCCGTTCGCGCCTTGGGCCCGGGGGCTACTGTCGGCGTTCTGGGAACGGGGGTCCCCAGACTTGCCTGCCTACGGCCTGTGGCGTGGCTCGAGTGGGGGCCCAACGTGGCCCATCTTCATCAGCACAAGGTTCAAGACCCTCGCGAGGGGCCAAGACTCGCGAGGCGGACGACACAGCGCTTCCTCAAGCACGGCCTCCTTAGGCTGGCTCGCAGGAGGCGGAGAGATCAAGGTGGGGTACCCCACGAGGTGCCCATGACGCAAGCCATGACGACCAAGGCTGCCAGGTGGGCGCCAGCCCGCGCAGCGTCCCCCCTTTCCTCTTTGGTGCAAACGGAGCAAGCGCAGGCGAGAGGATCAAGCAAGGGCACCCATTTCGATGCAACGAGACCAAGACCCGTCCAACGGTGGGAAGGAGGTCACCATGGAGCCCAGGACGGCGTCACCACAGGGCCTTTGGCAGGCGAAGACCAACTTTAGTCAGGATAAGTGTACCAGATGTTCCCCTTCAAATTGGCCAATTGTTGGCGCCCTTCCCGCTCAATATTTGGGAAGAGGCCCAGGGCATTTGCCTATAAATAGGGCCAGCCACCCCCAGGGTAGAGGGATGGAGATTGGACAGAGCCAGGATCGAACCCAGCATCTAGAGAGAGAGAGAGAAGGGCGATCGAACTCCCCCTAGCAGTTCATCCCCTAGCCAAGAACAGGCCCTCGCGAGGCCGTTCCCCCTTGTACTGTTCTTCCTCATCAGCCCAAGAGGCAATCCACCCACCACACTGGAGTAGGGTATTACACCACAATGGTGGCCCAAACCAGTATAAACCCTGTGTCTCTTGTGTTGTTCTTGCAGTAGTTTAGATCCTTGCGAGACGGAGAGGTAGAGGGCTCGATCTCCGCACGCACCCCATAGTTCGAACCTTAAGGGTCTGTCGGAACCCGCGAATCCGACAGTGTTCATCGGGAGGGGTGTGGCGTACCGCAAAACAGGACTCCACGGGATACTGTTCATCTCCACTGTCGACTGCCTCCACGGGATACTGTTCATCCACCGTCGACTGCCTCCACGGGCTCCCGTTCATCCACCGTCGACCTCCTCCGGCCTCCACCTGGGACTGTTCATCCACGGGCTCCTGTTCATCCACCGTCGACCTCCTCCAACCTCCACGTGCTCCTGTTCATCCAGCCTCCACCGCGCGCTCCTCCACCGGCTACTGTTCAATCACCCCTTTACAGGATACTGTTCATCCAGCCTCCATCGGCTACTGTTCAACTAGCCCTCCACGGGGTCCTCCTGTTCATCCAGTCCTCCACGGGGTCCTGGTCATCCACCCCTCCACCAGCTCGACCGATCGGGGTCCTGTTCATCCAGCGGCAACGACCTCTACTACCACGGGGTCCTGTTCATCCAACCCCTCACCGGGAACTATTCATCCAAACCCCCGCCAACAATGCTCGTTGTTCATCCAGAGGCAACAACGATCGGCTTCAGTTAGTAGCAGTAGCGAAGGAATCAATCGGGTTCAGTTAACAGCAAGGGATCGATCAATCGCTCGGGTTCAGTATCGCGTAGCCTGCAGTGCAATCGCTCGGGTTTAGTTAGAGCCCAACGCCTCGCTCGGGTTCAGATAGAGTGCAACACCTCGCACACACACATGGGTACGTACGAGAGAAACGCGCATCGCTCGGCCCCCGACCACCCACCGTAACCCGGAACTCCCCCGATATTTTCCTCGCCCTCGCTTCTACCACAGTTTTTTCCGCCATGGACGGCCCAAAGAATGTCATGCAGCTGCGTCTCCAGCCCGCCCAGGACGAAAAGCCCATTTTCTGTCAGGATTTTTTGTCATAGAAGTAGGAGCCGACCACATCTATGATGATACTGGGTTTTGTCACAATTATCGTCATAGAAGTGTCATAAGCATGACAGGAAAAAAATTCGTTCGGCCCAAAATGTCACGGATGTGTCTTTTTTTTGTAGTGCCAAATCCAGTCTGTTCGATGCTCTACAATTTGTTTCACTCGGATACTCAAGAAGCCAGAATCGATCAAGGCGACTCACGGAGGATTTAAGAGCTCATGTACTTGTAGACTCCTGAAAGTCTCCGAGACATTGAGTCGAGTTGAAATCAGCTTCAATCCTTCTTCACTCGGACCCCGATCCATTCAGGGGCTAATGAGGATGACATGTACCTAGGGTAGGCTCCTAGGCCTAACCTACATGACCTACCCAAGGACACCACATAAGAGGCCAAGGCCTACAAAGTTAGAAAGGAGATACCGACTGAAATCAACACAGGGTGCAACTCACTCGACAGAAGATCTAGTCAGCGACCCCACTTCCACTCGACCGTTGTTATTCACTCAGAGTACAAGATTTCACTCGAAGGACAGAAGACCTAGAGCCAACCCGGGATGGCAACGGTCAGGCAATCACTCCGTCACTATAAACACCATTAAACAACAGGCATTTCCTGTAATGTTCGTCGCTTAATTCTCTCATTGAACCCTTGCGTAACTGAGGACTGTGAGGGGTCAGCGGACTCTATATAAGCCACCCCTCCCCTCTTGCAAAATGGTTCGCACCCCCTGTAACTCAACACTCCAATCAACAAAGCCTCCGTGACACCGAGACATAGGGCTGTTACCTCCTCCGAGAGGGGCCTGAACTTGTAAATCTGAGTGTACAATCTCGCTGTAGCTAGGCTCTGCCCTCTCCTACGTCCCCCTACCTCTACTGTCAGATCCATTCCCATGACAGATCCAACACCCGAAGGTCGGATCACGGGTTTTCACCCTAAAGATCACATCTAAGCAAACTCCAAACAATGACTTCACCAGGGTACGTAACGCCTCCAAAGACATCGCCATAGCCATGTACAACCAATAAGAGGCCTGACAAAGGGTTTTCACCCCGGAGCTCAAGATTGAATACTCGAGATGTACCACCCAATCCAATTGATCTTGCACTACCTCCCTCACTTGCCATGATCCTAACTGTTGCAAACATGCTCAGACCTGACGGTAGATGAGCATGCAAACATGAGCAGGCAACTGAGCTCGTATAGGAGATTCTCACCACAACATGATGAAGTCATTGACGAGGGATAAAGGCATCCGAGACTACCGGAATCCCAAGTGGATGAGGAAAGGCTTCTGATATGGTCTTCCAAGCCACAATCTTGATTTTTTTGGGGGGATAGAAATTCATGTAAGTTTTTAGATCAACATATTTTTCCATCAGGAGTACTACTCGATGCTCCATTTCCATATACTTCAATGTGGTTCGCCAAGTATTAGGCCTTTCTTACTGCAAACATGCTATATTTTTCTGGCTGCCAAGCCACAAAATCTCTGCCTAGCCTTGGTGAAGCATGTATGTTTACAATCTCCTAAACGTCCACAACAAAAAAAAGTTGCCGAACAATTCCATCTTCCACTCACCATGATCATCCAGAAAAATCACTTACACAGTTCAAATGACGATGACCTTTACGAGTGATAGTTTTACAGGACAGACCTCTCAGACCCACAGGTCGCACATACTTTTATCGTGGCATCATTTCATACTCGCCAAATCATCCCTTTCTTAAATTAGTTCCAGACCATGCTCCACTCCCCCCAAACTAGTTAATTTTCTGTTAGGATGAAAGTATATCGACCAAAGGGGTGTGATTGGAGATTCAAAATTACTTTCAAAACTTTTAGTTAAACCCAAACACAACAGCAGAATAAACCAAGTAGATCAAGCACGGACGATAAATATACAGAATCCAACCGAACGAGGACAAAGAGGTAGCTTAAGAAAATCTTCCAAGGAAAGATATTATAATCGTTAAAGAGTAATAGCTCACAATATTAATGATCACTATGGTAACATTGTATGCTAACAGATAAAATACCATGGTAGAACGGGAAAAATGAGCGAGGATACTTGCGATCAAAACAGTGAAAAAAATGGTAAAAGATGCTACGAGTGAAATGAAAATAGTGAGTGAAAAAACAAAAAAGGTGAATAATATGCAGAGCAAGAAATATAGTACGAAATATATATGCTACTCCAATTAATACATGAACTCGATAACTATTGAGCCACGGAGCACACAAGATGAACTACCAAGGGAAGGCAGTAGAGTAGACAGAACCAGTGGTGCTCGATGGTGAGAGTAGAATTTGGCACACTAGTTTGCCCTTCTGCCAAAGGACTACGTCTGGTTGGAGGGACTTGTGATTGAACACAGGAGAAAGCCTGTCTCCATCCTATTCTCCTTCAACTTGAAGCTGACCAGACTCTGGTTGACTTTACTCGTGGTAGATACCTGTCGGCAATCTCCAAACCTTCGACGGACTTGTTTGAGAACCACAGTTACTCTTGGTTGCTGCAGACTTTGCTTGGTGAAGACAATTACTCTTTGACACTCAAGCCGACACCTATTCGCCTAGAGAGTGGACAACTCTCAAGAGTAACAGGTACAAGAACTGTAACTCAGAAGTATTGTGATGCTCAACCAATGTCTAAGTTCTGGATCTTGATTTCTCTTGGTGGATCTTAAACTCAAATCTCTCTAGAGGGGATGCTCAAACAATCTTCTCACAATCTTAAGCAGTAGCCTATGGACAATGTTGGTGCGGGGTGTCTATTTATAGCTGGAATCTTCCCTGATGGGAAAAGACAAAATGGACACGCGGATCAGCCAATGGTCAACCCATTTCCAACCGTTGGATTTTGAGCAAAACGGTAACATTCCTTGCGAAGCAAGAACTACTAACTCCTCGGTCTAAAAGATATATCATGCAGCTCCGAAAAACAACATCTTCTCCTCACATGTAAACATTCAAAGCACAAAGAGATTTCCCTTAGTCTTCCACAGGTTTTGGCTAAGCATAACAGCGGACCTAAGCTTCGAGAACCTATACCCCTATTAAATGTACGGAGGTCCTGTGACTCAAAAAGAGAAAGAAGAACAACAAAAGGGATGCTACGTCTTCACTTCGCCTTCATTCTTCTTGACTACAGTCATTCTTCCTCGGACGAACCGGACAAATATTGCTTTGCATCAACAATAATTTTAAAGGGGTCAATTCCTTCTACACAATCTTCTTGCGTTCATTTCTTCTTGAAATGTAGCTCCTCCTTCTCTGCCACACAGATAATCTTCGGTGAAGTTCTTCAAACTTCGACACCAAAAATAGCATTCTCCTCGGGCTTGCATGGACTATTTATCTCTATATGCACTAGCAAACAAATTAGTACATGCCTATTTCTAACGACAATCTCCAAATCACAAAGGGGCAAACTATTGCACCAACACTTTCTCAGTAAAAAACGTGTTAATAATGCTCCCATTGTGGTGGTATTTAGCTCGGAGGAGACGTGCGCATAAGATATATAATGTATAAATTAACCATCGTGCATTTTTTATGAGGAGGGCTTGATTGAACAGTCTCATATCTCGAAAGCCCATTCTTCTTTGTTGTTTAGGAAGAATCATCTTGTCCCAGGATAGCCAAGCCAACTTGCGATTTCTTTTCTAAACACCCCACCAGTTTTAACATGTTAGACATGCCAAATCATCACAAAACTGGAGTTGGCAGCTTATACACACTCATGACATACATTGGTATTGCTTGTACCATAGATTTAATTAATATTTCTTCAACACCTAATGACATATACCTTTCTCCCCAATCAGCAATTCTCTTAGCTCAATCTTACATCTATTGAAAAGAACACTTATGCACTCTACCTCCAAGAACATGTAGGCCAAGGTGCTTTGGTTCCAACACCCCCAGAATAACACCAAGTATGCTTTTTACCGCATACATATCCATGGTCGGGCAACAATCTGCAAGCATGATGGAACACTTCAACAATCTACGAGTAGGGTGGGACACTTTCCGAGATTAATAAGTTGTTGGGTCACTGAGGAATAAGTGCTCAAGGCATCCTTGATGGACATCGCTTGTGTCGTAGTGGCATGAAGGAACAAAATGAATCATCCAAAATTAAAGTTGTGAGATTGCAAGAGCTCTTTTGCATATTCTTAGATGTTCCAACTCATCAAATTGAATTGCTTTACGCATGAGATATGGAAGTGTGTTGGCCACACAGAGGGAAAAACGAGGACAATGAGTCGCCTTGGCGAAGATCTCGAGTTGGTGAGAATTGCTCGAGTAACTTTCCACTCAATTTTAACTAAATACTTAGTTGATAGGACACATCCCATAATCAAACTCATCCATTTACTAGAGAAACCCCCCTTTCAAAAGATTTCTACAAAAACTCGCAGTCCACATGATCATGCGCTTTTTATATACAGGTCCAATTTATAGGCACGATAAGCACTCAAAATAAATAATTACATTACCATTGATAAGCCTTCCAAGAATAAAGGCACTTTTATTCTCTGAATTAACTCGGTGAGAAAAGGGCCAAGATGTTTTATCAAGCATTTGGAGACTGCTTTGTAAACTATTACATTACAAAGGCTTATACGATGCTGATCTTTTACCTCAGAGGTGGGGTATTTTGGGGAATCAGGACAATCGACGTCTCATTAACTCCCCGATGCACGACTCATGTGCCAAAAAACATAACTATTGTCGTAATGATTTCTTTTTAACTGTTGCCTAATTTGGCAGAAAAAACATGCAGGAACGCCGTTGTCTCCCAGATTTGCGAGATGATTTAATTTATGCGAGAAAACTTCCGATATATTCATCAACTGTCAAGGTAGTACAAGAAGATCACCAGAAGTAAAAAAATTACATTGAGGTCCGTAGACCACCTAGAAATGACTACACGCACTGGAGTGAGCCAAAGGTGCACCTCATCATCGCCCCACCCTCATCGCAGTCGGGCAAAACTTCTTATAGTAGATAGCCGGGAAGTCATTGTGCTAAGGCCCCATAGAACCAGCACACCAGAAAAGCAACCGATGTTGATGAAGAGAAGCGTAGATCGGAAAGACCCAACCCGCAAACACACGGACACACACGAACGAAGACCGGATTCACCAAAGACAAACATCGACCAAACACTGGTGCGCGTAGGTGCTATACAAATGGTTTTTAACCCCTTTCGGCGATGGCGTTTGTCAGATGTGGGGTTCTGGCAAACCCTTAAGGTTCGAACACTGGGGTGCGCGCGAAGTCTTTCCCTCCTGCCGATCTACGCCCTAGCTCGCTAAGATGTCGCGGATAAACTCGACGAACTCGCAACACAGAAAGACACAAGGTTTATACTGGTTCGGGCCACCGTTGTGGTGTAATACCCTACTCCAGTGTGGTGGTGGTGGATTGCCTCTTGGGCTGATGATGAACAGTACAAGGGGAGAACAACCTCCTGAGGTTGAGGTGTTCTTGTGCGTGCAAGCTTGTGCACGTCTCTGGATCCGATGGCCACTACTGTGGTGGCTAGACCTATTTATAGAGGCCCTAGTACTCTTCCCAAATATCGAGCGGGAAGGGAGCCAACAACAGCGGGCAAATCTGAAGGGGGCAGCTAGTACAAGCTATCCTGACAAAAGCGGTCTTCGCCTGCGAAAAGCTCTGGTGGTGACGCCGTCTTGGGATCCACGATGACATTCGTCTTGCCGTCCTCCTGGTCTTGGTCTCATTTAACCAATATAGCAACCTTTGCCTGATGGCTCGGTACTCTTCGCCTGCGTTAGCCTCCTTAGCAACAAAGAGGAAAGAAGGACGCTGCGCGCGCTGGCACCTGCCTGGTGCCGTTCGTCATGGCTCATGTCACGAGAGCCTCGTGAGGTTTGCCCCGCCTTGATATCTCCGCTCCTCGTGAGCCTGCCTGGCTAGGCCACTCCAGAGCAGGCCTTGTGTCGTCCGCCTCGCGAGGCTTGGACCCTCGCGTGATTCTTGGATGTCGTGTTGGTGAATATGGGCCGTACGGCCTGCTGGCTTAGCCACGTTGTGGGCCGCAGGCAGGCAAGTCTGGGGACCCCCGTTCCCAGAACAATGACAGTAGCCCCCGGGCCCAAGGTGTGCTCGGGCTTGGCTTCGCGGTGAGGCCAAGGGTCAAGTTCGGAGCACCGCGGGCCCCAAAAGCCCGCGGCCTCGGTTGACGCGTGGCGGTTTATTGGACGTGGGCGTCTCCGCTTCCCCATGCTACCTCGTCAACTGCTTGACCTGAAAAAAGGCTGGCGCAGGAAGCACTTTCCTTCATTGCTTCTTCCTTGCCTCGCTCCAGATCCCCTTTCTTGCTCCTCGCCACCGCTACCTCCAGATCCGCTCCAATCTCATCCTGCATCCGCAATCCATGGTGCCGCACAAAGTCAAGACTTCCTCAACACTGGCTTGGTATGAGCCGGCCCTTGAGGCGCCCACCGTCACAGAGAAAAGCCTCGCCTCCGTGCGCCTGCTCACGGCGGGCAAGAGCAATGAGTGGGGGGCAACCGAGCTCCGGCTTGCCTCCGATGTGCCAGAGCCCGAGGGAAGCACCTTATTCCCCTTCTTCTCGAGCGGTGTCGCCGTCGGGTTGGTTCCTCCCTTCTCTGATTTCTTTTATGAAGTCCTCGACCACTACGGTCTGCAGGCATTGCATCTCCATCCCAACTTTGTCCTCCTCCTGTCCATCTTCGCCTACTACTGTGAGGCGTACCTGGGCGTGATGCCGTCCGTGGCGTTACTACGCCATTTCTTCTTCCTTCGTGTCAGCGAGGGTCACTTTTCCGGATGCGCTAACTTCATCGCATGCGGCAAGGCCAACTCGATCTCGAGCACCGGGAAGAGGGCTGACAACGTCCGATCCAAATGGGTCATGATGGATGCCAAGCGTGCTGATCCGCGCCTGGCGTTGCCAACGGCGGCGCCCTCTTCCAACGGGGGGGTGGTCCAAGGCGGAGCTCACCGATGAGCGGGCATCGCTAGTGTTGGGGCAGATGGTGACCGACCTGAAGCCAGGCAATGCAAGGGCGGCTGAGGGAGTCCTGGATTAGGGGGTGTCTGGGTAGCCGGACTATACTTTCAGTCGGACAACAGGACTATGAAGATACAAGATTGAAGACTTCGTCCCGTGTCCGGATGGGACTTTCCTTGGTGTGGAAGGCATGCTTGGCGATGCAGATATTCAGATCTCCTACCATTGTAACCGACTTTGTGTAACCCAAACCCTCTCGGTGTCTATATAAACCGGAGGGTTTTAGTCCGTAGAAGAATCTCAACATACAACAATCATACCATAGGCTAGCTTCTAGGGTTTAGCCTCCTTGATCTCGTGGTAGATCTACTCTTGTACTACCCATATCATCAATATTAATCAAGCAGGACGTAGGGTTTTACCTCCATCAAGAGGGCCCGAACTTGGGTAAAACATTGTGTCCCTTGTTTCCTGTTACCATCCGCCTAAACGCACAGTTCAGGACCCCCTACCCGAGATCCGCCGGTTTTGACACCGACATTTGTGCTTTCATTGAGAGTTCCTCTATGCCGTCGCAATCAGGAAGGATGCCTCTTCCCGTCTTTAAAGACGGCGCCGTTATTAAGGGAGCCTTGGCCGTCGGCCAAACTCTCCGGCTAGGTGGTTTTCTCATGACCGCCTGTTCGGCCGTTGCACCGACATTGACCTCTCGGGTCATCAAAAGCAATCTTCACGTCGGCTCGGAACTTGTCGAGTAGTTGGATCCAATGGAGCTCTCTTCCGTAAACGAGCTCTTGGATTGCATCGCCGCCTTGGGGGTCACTACGGATTATGACCAGGTTGGGCTTAAACCCGATCTAAGAGAGATTAATTCTCCCCAAGTCACCCATCATGTTGCCGTGGTAGAGGCACAGTGCGGCGACCCTTCATCTATCTTAAGGACTAGCTACGTCCAGATTCCCGATCCCTCCAAGCCGGATATCCGCGGAGGGGAGGATGTAACTCAAGACCTGAACTTAGAATCACGAAACGGGTTAGATTCACTGGACAACATCCAAGAATCCAAACTTCAGAGTTCGGAAACTCCTTGGCCTCTGAGTCTCAGATTGGGTGAGGTTTCGGATTTAATTCCACCCACCCACCCGAACATAAGCGATCTATCCCAAATCAGGCAAAAGCCCGAAGAAACAGTAGATCATTACTGGGCAAGGTTCCTCCTGGTTATGAACAGGATAAAGGACTGCCGCGAGGAAGACACAATCTCAATCTTCTGCAATAATTGCACGGACAAGGGAATCCTCAATGCCACAGGTCTTCGTGATATTACACGCTTCGCTGACTTGGCGTCCATAGTACAAAAGTACTGTGCGATGGAAAGCGCCTGGAAAACCGAAATTAAATTTTGGGACAATCCGGCCCTGAATAGAAACCTCGTCCGAAATAAAAGGGTGCATCATCATCAGACACCCGGGTTAAAAACCAAAAAACCAAAACCCTCTACAGGGCATGGAACCGTACTGGAGGGATGGATTAATGGACCCTGTAAAATTCATAGTATAGAGGACGCCACACCAACTGACAGCCTTAGAGCATGTTGGATAATCCGGTAGGTGGCCAAAATGGGCGAAGATCTCCTAATTCCGGAGGCCACAGAAAGCCACCTCAGGGACCCCAGTACAGTTTTAACAGTCTTCGAGACTTTCGCATCAAATAATATGCAAAAAAGAACACTCTGCAGCCTCGCCGAAGTATACCAAGTAGCAACAATAAACCCATGGAGTGACACGGTTATTACTTTTAATGCCAGTGATGAACCTAAATTCCGAACAGCTCGAGCACCAGCCGCACTGGTCCTCAGTACAATAGTGGACGGTTTTCACCTCACCAAGGTACTCATGGACGGAGGCAGCGGATTGAACCTCATTTACGAGGAAACCCTTCAAAAAATGGAAATAGACTGGAACCGCATTGAGCGAAGCAGCACAACCTTTAGAGGAATAATCCCCGGTCGGGAAGCGCGTTGCACCGGAAAAATCACACTAGATGTGGTGTTCGGCACGCCGGATAATTATAGGTCCGAAGAGGTCACATTCTAGGTGGCCCCGTTCAGTAGCGGATACCACGCTCTGCTAGGGCGGGAAGCATTTACAATCTTCCAAGCAATACCCCATTACGGGTACATGAAGCTCAAGATGCCCGGGCCGAACGGAATCATCACTCTCACTAGTGATCCAGACATAGCACTCCGCGCCGAAAACAAGACAGGCGCATTGGCCCTTAAGGCACTGTCCGAAGCCCTAGCGGTTGAGGAACTGACTACGCTGCGCTCCACGGTAAACAGGGACGATGTGATACTCGATAAAAGATCCAAGTCCACCTCCTTTAAACCAGCGGATGAAATAGTCAAATTCCAGGTCCATCCAACAGACCCCAATAAAACAACTTCCATCAGGGCACGACTAAACCCTGATGTAGACACCGCACTGCGAGAGTTCCTACGTGAGAACTGGGACATTTTTGCCTGGCACCCTTCAGACATGCCAGGAATCCCACGCAGGCTGGCCGAACATAGCTTAAATATCCTAAAAGGATTCAAACCAGTCAAACAAGCCCTTCGGCACTTCTCTGAACCCAAGAGACAGGCCATGGGAGAGGAGCTAGCCAAGCTATTGGAGGCCGGATTCATCAGAGATATAAAACATCCGGAGTGGCTAGCAAATTTGGTGATGGTACCAAAGAAGGACAAATCCTGGCACCTGTGCGTCGATTTTAAAGACCTTAACAAGGTTTGCCCAAAGGATCCCTTCCCCCTCCCCCGTATCGATCAAATTATCGACGCCACTGCAGGACACGATTCGTTGTGTTTCCTCGACGCATACTCCGGCTACCATCAAATCAAGATGGCAGAGTCAGACCAGGCCGCAACGACATTCATCACACCATACGGCCCATTCTGCTTCAACACAATGCCTTTCGGGCTCAAAAACGCCGGCGCAACATATCAGCGCATGATTCAGACATGTCTGGCAAACCAGATCGGCAAAACAGTGGAGGCGTACGTGGATGATGTGGTCGTAAAAACAAGACATGTCGAATCTCTAGTAGACGACTTGAGGCTTACATTTGATAACCTCCGAACATATGACAGAACCATTCCTAGCCTACCTTAATAGGCAGGAGCTCCCAGAGGACCAAAATGAGGCACGCTGCATAGTGCGGCGATCCAAGGCCTATAAAGTCCATGAGGGAGAGCGTTATAAGAAAAGCACTATCGACGTCCTTCAAAGGTGCATCTCCGAAGAGGAAGGGCGGAACTTGCTGGCTGAAATTCATGCCGGACTCGGTGGTCATCATGCCACAGCTCGGTCCCTTGTAAGCAAAGCTTTCGTACAGGCTTCTATTGGCCGACGGCCCGGGCAGACGCTCAGGACTTGGTCCAACAATGCGTCGGTTGCCAGCTTTTTGCAAACCAAAGCCATATGCCACCTACCGCCCACCAAACTATACCCATCACTTGGCCCTTCGCGGTCTGGGGGCTTGACATGGTTGGACCCCTTAAAGGGGGAACTAACAAGAAAAAATACTTACTGGTCATGGTGGATAAGTTCACCAAATGGATAGAAGCCAAGCCTGTTAAGACGGCTGAATCCAGACCGGTGATAGACTTTATATCCGGGATCATACACCGTTATGGCGTCCCCCACAGCATCATCACTGATAACGGCACGAACTTTACGGCCGACGAGGTAAAACTCTAGTGCAAAAACATGGGCATCAAGCTCGATTATGCTTCCGTCTATCACCCACAAACTAACGGCCAGGTCGAACGTGCAAATGGTCTTATCATGAGCGGCATCAAACCCAGATTAGTGCGGTCACTCAAGGAATCTAACACGCACTGGGTAGAGGAGCTCGACTCCGTACTCTGGGGGCTGCGGACCACGCCGAATCGCACCACCGGATACACACCATTCTTTATGGTGTACGGCGCAGAGTCTTCGGAGTCCGGATCGAGGGACCGTTCTGGATCCTCGGGCTGTGGAGGACGGCTGTTTATATCCTTTACTTCCTGACGCAGTTCCTGCGTTGAAGTCGTTAGACTACATATTTAATCATGGGAATATAAAACGGATGGGCGAGCAAAATTGTCCACTTACCCAACTCGGAGGGTTGTACATAGTAAATCCGCCCTGCGGGTTGACGCGGAGGAATTCCTCCTCTTCTCCCTTGAACAAAGAGGATAAGATCTTTACTAGAGCGGCAGCTGAGGCCGACCCCTTGCGACCGTAACGGGTGGCGTCATCCTCCCCATTAAAATCCCACATGGGGTGGCCTCTATACTGAAGCGGATGCACCCCCCGCATAATGCATGCGGCCATGACTCCAATCATGGTTAGTCCAGAATGAGCCAATAGTCTTATCCGGTCCATCAGGTAAAGGACGTCCCTGTCACTTTCTCTCTGAGAGCTCCGTGGACGCCAGCTTAAGCGTTTCTTTAAGGGAGCACTGTTGAATTCGGGGAGACCAACCCAGATAGGATCCGGCAGCGGGACATCATCTATATAAAACCATTCCGAAGGCCAGTCCTCGGACGCCTTCTTTGGGGTTCCGGATAGATATCCGATCCCGGCGATGCGCCACACTTCGGCTCCGCCCACTGGATATATGGACCGCTCTTGAGAACGGGGCACCAGGAAGAATATCCTCTTCCACAGCGCGAAATGAGCCTCAACACTGAAGTATATCTCGCAAAGGGCGACGAAGCCCGCGATATGCAATATAGAGGCGGGCGTGAGGTTGTGCAGCTGGAGGCCGTAGAACTCCAGAAGCCCCCGGAGAAACGGATGAATTGGAAATCCAAGTCCTCTTATTAGATAAGGGACGAGGCATACTCGCTCTCCTTTGGAGGGATTGGGGGTGCTCTCCGCTTGCTCTCCGCCATTATAGGTGGCAAGTCCGGCTCGAACCGGAACCATATAGGCCTGAGGGAGGAATCCCTTGGCCTGAAGCGATACTAGCTCGCTATGCGGGATGGAGCACCTCTCCCAGTCTCGAGGCCTAGGGCTGGATGGGCGAGAGGAGGACTTGCGATGGTTGGCCATGATGGAATGGACCTTTGCTAGATGCGCTCTGATGACTGCTCACGGAAGGGAGAAGGTGTGGTTTGGATCTAAATCCCCATCTCTTTAAATAGGCGGCTCATTTACGCGGCCAGGGGTGTGAATGTAAAAACACCCAGACTTTTCGTATTCGTTCGACACGTGGAAGGCCGCCATTATTGGGCGAAGAAGCCAAGGAGCGTATAACGCCCTCGATGCGGCTATATCTCCCACGTGTCGAAGCACGACTTAGAGGCATAACCGCATTGAAAGCAATGTCGCAAGTGAGGTAATCTTCACACAACCCATGTAATACATAAGGGAAAGAGATACATAGTTGGCTTACAGTCGCCAATTCACACAATACATAAATAAACATTCATCATCCAGATTACACTCAAGGTCTGACTACGGAACCAAAATGAAAGAAGACTACCCCAAATGCTACACAGATCCCCGATCGTCCCAACTGGGCTCCACTACTGATCATCAGGGAAAGACACATAGTAACGACCACGTTCCTCGTCGAACTCCCACTTGAGCTCGGATGCGTCATCTACATTGGCATCGTCGGCACCTGCAACTGTTTTGATAGAATCTGTGAGTCACGGGGACTCAGCAATCTCAGACCCGCGAGATCAAGACTATTTAAGCTTAAAGGTCAACTTCGGGTTTTCTACAACCGGACATTAACAAATTCCCATCTGCCTCATAACCGCGGGCACGGCTTTCGAAAGATAATACCCTGCAGGGGTGTCCCAACTTAGCCCATTATAAGCTCTCACGGTCAACGAAGGATATTCCTTCTACCGCGAAGACCCGATCAGTCTCGGAATCCCGAACTACAAGACATTTCGACAGTAATAAAACAAGTCCAGCAAAGCCGCCCGATTGTGCCGACAAATCCCGATAGGAGCTGCACATTTCTCGTTCTCAGGGCACATCCGGATGAGACATCCTACGATTAAAAGCAAGCCTCAAGTTGCCCCGAGGTGGCCCCGCAGTCTACTCGGTTCGAACCAGCACTCAGAGGGAGCACTGGCCCGGGGGGGTTAAAATAAAGATGACCCTCGGGCTCGCGAAAACCCGGGGGAAAAGGCTTAGGTGGCAAATGGTAAAACCATAGTTGGGCCTTGCTGGAGGAGTCTTATTCAAGGTGAACTATCAAGGGGGTCCCATAAATCACCCAACCGTGTAAGGTACGCAAAATCAAGGAACATAACACCGGTATGACGGAAACTAGGGTGGCAAGAGTGGAACAAAACACCAGGCATAAGGCCGAGCCTTCCACCCTTTACCAAGTATATAGATGCATTAATTAAATAAGAGATATTGTGATATCCCAACATTATCATGTTCCAACAAGGAACAAACTTCATCTTCACCTGCAACTAGCAACGCTATAAGAGGGGCTGAGCAAAGCGGTAACATAGCCAATCAACGGTTTGCTAGGAAAGGATGGTTAGAGGTTTGACATGGCAATATGGGTGGCATGATATAGCAAGTGGTAGGTATCGCAGCATAGGCATAGCAAAAGAGCGAGCATCTAGCAAGCAAAGATAGAAGTGATTTCGAGGGTATGATCATCTTGCCTGCAAGGTTCTCAGAGTTGTCGAAAGCTTGATCCTCGTATGCGTTCTCAACAGGTTCCTCGTTCTCGTACTCGTCTCCCGGCTCTACCCAAAACAAGAACACAAGCAAAGGAACAACTATCAACCACGATGGCATGATATGCGAGATGTGGTATGCAATGCATATGCGTGCTCCGGAAGGAAAAGATGAACAAGGCATAAACTTGGCAAACCAAGTATGCCACTGGAAAGGTGAGGTGATTTCGGTTGAAATCGATATAGAGATCACCGGAATCGGGTGCACGGTTTGGAAATGACAAGCAAAACAAGAATGACAAGATTCTGCCATTAACAGCATGATGCTACTTAGCAAGCAACAAGAAATTAAGCTACTGCACCCAAACATATCAGGAAAGCATATGGCAGTGATCTACTCAAGATGATTAACAAAAGATGAACACTGAGCTACGGCTAAATCACATCACAACAGGTTCAAACAAGCATGGAAAAAGTGCAAAAGATAACAGGTTCACAGACTTGGTGAAAATACTATCTTGCCAGAAATTAACATCAGGATGACATGTTTAGAGCAAGGAAACAACCTGCTACAGGAACATGACATAGCAAAATATGGCACGGCATGAATCTACTCAAAGCACTGAACAAAAGTCCTTTACTGACCATGAGCCAAAAAGGCCCAGAAAATATAATAGCACCCATGTCAATTAAGCAAGTTTCGTTACAGTTTCCAGACTTAGCAGAAAACTGGACATGTCAAAACAGATAACAAGTAGGCATGTTTACGAGCTCGATGCACTCACTACAGAGCTTTTCATGATAAACCAAGCATACACCCCTCAACAAGACATGGCATAGAAGCTATACATGGCAAGAACAACATCATAGCATGCAAGGATCAACTACAACAAGCTTGGCAAAATCGAATAACATGTAAACAATCTGCCAGTAATATTTTATAGCAAAAGTAGAGCTCGATTGACTCAAGCTATGGCACTCCATAATTACAAACAAAGGCATGGATGGATACAGCAAATCCATATGTTCAAAACAACCTTACTGATCATGCTCAAAAAAGGCATAGATCTCTCTGAAACAACATGAACACATGGCATAAAAATAACAGCAGGGAATAACTTTGTGAAATTACTAAGTCTCTGAAATCAGCAACATTATGTACCCTAGTTTGCATGCTTGTGCTAGTAACCACCAAGATCACAAAAATACATGGCATACACCTATGTAAAGACGGTATGGCATATTACAAAACACATGTAGGACTCCAGTTCATAGGATGCACACATCAATCATGGCAAAAATGACAAAAGTGCATCTACTGAAACAGATCTGAAACTAACATCACATAGCTCTCTTACAACAGCATTTCCGGAATCAAGATGAGCTCAAATGAAACTGATGCAATGAGATGAAATGATGTACTCATCGAGGAGAACAATTTGACATATTACCCGCGCGAAACGGAGCAGCATGCAGCAAGTTATGATGCGATGAACATGCAACAAAATGACTGCAGAACAAAATGACTTAGACGATTTGGGGGGGGGGGGAGGAGAAAGTCAACCTAGTCGTTTTGGATCTCAGATCCAGGTAGTTCGCCGGATCTTCGCCGGAGAGGGCAGGAGAAGGCCGGAGGGGAGGACGGGGCGGCCGGATCCGGGCGCCGGGACGACGGGCGGCGGCGCGGACGCGCTCGGGGAGGCGCGGCGCGGCGGCGCGGACGCGGAGGCGCGAGGTGGCGGCGCGTCGGCGGCGGACGAAGGCGGAGGCGCGAGGTGGCGCCGCGTCGGCGGCGGACGGAGGCGGCGCGGGCGGCGGACGGAGGCGGCGCACGCCGGGGGCGCGGGGAGCGGCTGGGCCGCGGGGGCCCTCCCCGGGCTCGGCGGGCCGCGGGCGGCGCGCGGTGGCCGGGGCCACGTGGTGGCGCGGGAGTGGCTGCGGGCGCGGCGACGGACGCGTCCGGCTCCGCCCGGACGCGTCCGGCGGCGCGGAGAGGAGCGGGGCTAGGGTTAGGGTAGGATTTGATCCGAAAATTCGGGGGGAGAGCTGTATTTATAGGTAGGAGGGGCTAGGAGGCTCCAAATTGAGCACGGTTTTCGACCACACGATCGTGATCGAACGGCGATGGACATGGGAGTGACTTAGATGGGTTATTGGGCTGATTTGAAAGGGTTTTGGGCTGCAACACACACGAGGCCTTCATGGTTACAAGGTTAACCATTGGAGTATCAAACGACCTCCGAATGACCCAAAACTTGTCAGGCGGTCTACCGGTGCTATACCAAGGCCGCTTGACAAACCTCGGTCCATTCCGAGAAAGTTTAATACACGCTCACGGAAAAAGGTAAAAGGGGACGCCGAGGAACATAGGAGCGCCGAATTGCAAAACGAACAACGGGGAAAATGCTCGGCTGCAAAAGACGAACACGTATGCGAATGCGATGCACATGATGACATGATATGAAATGCATGACAAGGACAAAATGGAAAAATAAGGAGAACCCAACCACGGAGGGAATATCATATCACATTGCCGAAAATGGCAAGAGTCGGAGTTACAAATATGGCAAGTTACATCCGGGGTGTTACAACACTCCACCACTACGAGAGGATCTCGTCCCGTGATCTAGGACTGAAAGAACTCCAGATATTCAGAACGGAGGTGGTCCTCGCGCTCCCAGGTGGCTTCTCGGTTTGAATTGTGAGACCACTTCACTTTCAGGAATTTGATGGACTTGTTGCGAGTCTTGCGCTCAGTTTCTTCAAGAATAGCAACGGGATGCTCATGATAAGACAAATCTTCTTGAAGATCAATCTCTTCGAAGTTGATGGTGTGCTCAGGCGTCTTGAAGCACTTGCGAAGCTGTGACACGTGGAACACATCGTGCACATTTGCAAAGTTGGGGGGAGCTCAAGTTGATAGGCGAGATCGCCTCGTTTGCCGATGACCTTGAAAGGACCCACGTATCTAGGGGCAAGTTTCCCTTTGATACCGAAGCGACGAGTGCCTTTCATTGGAGAGACGCAGAGGTAGACATGGTCTCCGATCTCGAAAGCCAAATCACGATGTTTGCTATCGTAATAGCTCTTCTGGCGCGACTGAGCGGCTTTAAGATTCTCACGAATGACTTTACACATATCATCAGCCTCTGTGATCAAATCGTTGCCAAGAAGTTGGCGTTCGCCCGTCTCAGACCAATTGAGAGGAGTATGACACTTTCTGCCATAGAGAATCTCGAATGGGGCTTTGCCCGAGCTCGCTTGAAAGCTGTTGTTGTAAGAGAACTCAACATATGGAAGACAATCCTCCCACTTCTTGCCGAAAGAGATAACACAAGCCCTGAGCATATCTTCAAGAATTTGGTTGACACGCTCGACTTGTCCACTAGTTTGAGGATGGAAAGCTGTGCTGAAGCGAATGTTTGTGCCCATGGCCTTTTGAAAAGAATCCCAAAACTTGGAGGTAAAGATGCTGCCACGGTCTGAAGAAATCAATTATGGAATGTCGTGCAAGGAGACAATTCTGGAGGTGTAGAGCTCTGGCAGCTGCGCTGTTGTGATAGACTCTTTGATAGGAAGAAAATGAGCCACTTTAGTGAGCTTGTCGATGACGACGAAGATAGCATCATTTCCATGATTGGACTTAGGAAAACCAGTCATGAAGTCCATTTCGATATGATCAAACTTCCATTCTGGAATGGCAAGAGGTTGGAGTAGACCAGCTGGTCGTTGGTGTTCTGCTTTCACCCTTCTGCAGACATCACATTCATTCACGAATTGAGCAATCTCTCGCTTCATTCGAGTCCACCAATACGACTGCTTGAGGTTATGGTACATCTTCGTACTTCCAGGATGAATTGACAGAAGAGAATTGTGCGCTTCGTTCATAATGACTTTCCGTAGATCACCCTTAGGAACGACAATCCGGTCCTCGAAGAAAAGAGTATCTCTGTCATCAACGCGATAGCACTTGTATTAGGAAATGCCCTTGTCAATACCACGTTTCACCTTCTTCGCCATGGTATCCAGCAGTTGTGCCTCACGAATTTGATCTTCCAAAGTAGGAGAGACTATGAGGTTGGCAAGAAAACCTTGAGGAACAACTAGGAGATTCAACTTGCGGAAAGCTTCACAAAGATCCGGTTGAAAGGGCTTGAGGATTAAGCTGTTGCAATAAGCCTTCCGGCTCAATGCATCTGCAATCACATTAGCCTTGCCTGGAGTATATTCAATACTCGGATTATACTCTTGAATCATTTCGACCCATCGAGTTTGCCTGAGGTTGAGGTTGGGCTGAGTGAAGATATACTTGAGACTCTTGTGATCGGTGAAAATGTCCACTTTCCTTCCCAACAAGAGATGTCTCCATGTTATTAAAGCATGGACAACTTCCGCCAACTCAAGATCGTGAGTGGGGTAGTTCTTTTCGTTGGGCTTCAACTGACGATAGGTATAGGCCACAACCTTCTTCTCTTGCATTAACACAGCACCGAGACCTTGCAGAGAAGCATCACAGAAAACTTCATAAGGCTTGGATTCGTTAGGAGGAGTCAAAACTGGAGCAGTGACGAGTTTCTCTTTGATAGTGTTGAAAGCAACGTCACACTCAGGAGACAAGACGTACTTCACATGCTTCTGGAGGAGGTTGGAAAGAGGCTTTGCAATCTTTGAGAAATTCTCAACGAATCTTCGGCAATAGCTTGCAAGTCCAAGAAAACTGCGAAGCTGCTTGACATTCTGAGGAGGTTCCCAATTCAAGACTGCAGACACCCTCTCGGGATTAATAGCAATGCCCTTGGCAGAGATGATATGACCAAGGTAAAGAACTTCATCAAGCCAAAATTCACATTTGGAGAACTTCGAATAGAATTTATACTCTCTGAGCTTGTCGAGCACCAACCGCAAATGCTTGGCATGATCCTTCTTATTCTTGGAGAAGACCAATATATCATCGAGATAGACCAAGACGAATTCATTGGTGTAGGGGTTGAAGATGAAGTTCATCATTCGAGAGAAAGTTGGAGGAGCATTGACAAGGCCGAAAGACATGACAGTATATTCATAAGAACCAAAGCTTGTTCTGAATGCTGTCTTGGGAATATCTTCTTCACGAATGTGAATCTGATGATAACCCATACGAAGGTCAAGCTTGAAGAACACTTTAGCACCTTTAAGTTGCTCGAATAGCTCATTGATGTTGGGAAGTGGGTACTTGTTCTTGATTGTCTTCTTGTTCAATGGACGGTAACCTACGCAAAGTCGGTCCGTGCCATCCTTATTCTGGACAAAAAACACCACAACGCCAAGGAGATGAACTCGGTCTGATCAGACCCAGACGCTCTTGTCCATCGAGTTGTTTCTTCAATTCCTTCAACTCTTTTGGTCCAAGCTTGTATGGATGCTTGCAAACGGGTTCCGTGCTAGGCTCAAGATCAATAACGAATTCAACTGGCCGGTGAGGAGGCATACCCGGAAGCTCTTCTGGAAAGACATCTTGGTACTCACAAACGACTGGAATCTGAGAGATAGCATCCAATTCGCCCTTCTCATTGAGAGAAAACAACCGAATGGTATCATCACGAGCGGCATAAATGATCACATCGTCAGAAGAGTGAGTCAATTGAATTTCCCTGGTAGCACAATAAAGCTGAGCCTTGTGCTTAGAAAGCCAGTCCATCCCGAGAATAAGATCAATATCAGAGTCACCAAGAACAACTGGTTTAGCCAGAAATCTATAGTCACCCATCTTGATAGAGACATCGGGAGCAACCAAGCTAGAAGACAAAAGTTTTCTAGGAGAAACAACTTGCATAACTTTGGACAAGATCTCGGTCTCAACATTATGCTTCGATGCAAAAGGATATGACATGAAAGAATGCGATGCACCGGTGTCAAATAAGACTTTAGCAGGAATATCATTAACTGAGAGATTACCCATGATCACTTCTGAAGAATCCTCTGCCTGAGCCGCGTTCATCATGTTCACCTTGGCATGCTTAGGATTATGCTTGACCACTGCATTGCTGGAAGATCTCACAGGAGGAGGAGGCGGAAGGCGCCTTTGGTTGAAGCACTTGTTCACATAGTGACCCTTTTGCTGACATTTGTTGCAAGTCACCTCTGAGAGCGGACGATGATAAGGAGCATTTGGCCTTGGAGCTTGGTTCTGAGACTTGTTCTGATAGCCTGGGTTGGGTGGGTGGGAAGATCCACGACCACCTGAGTTCTTCTGCTGATAAGGCTGACGGAACGGAGGAGGAGGAGGCAACCAGAACTTCTGTTGCTTGGCCACCACTAGTGAGGAAGAAGAGGACTGAACTGCGTCCCTGACTCTCTTCTTAGAAGCCTCACACTTGAGCTGGGCAGCTTCTTGTTTCAGTGCCATGTTGTAGAATTCATCATACTTTAACGGCTCAAAAAGCACGAGAGCTAGTTGCAGATCTTCTCTGAGGCCACGCCTGAATTGGTAAATCATACTCTTCTCATCAGGGATGTCTTGCTTCACAAAACGAGAGAGCTTCTGGAACTGAGTGTTGTATTGATACACAGACATGTTGCCTTGCTTGAGATTGCGGAACTCCTCACGCTTACTCTCAACAACACTTTCTGGAATGTGATGAGCTTTGATGTCACGGCGGAAATCATCCCAGGTAATCACACGACCTCCTATGGAATCTTTGTATTGTTGGAACCACTCAGCAGCTTGATCCTTGAGTTGAAAAGAGGCAAACTTGACAAAGTCCTCAGGTCTGACATTGCTGCATTCGAAGTGCTTGTTGATGTCCACGAGCCAATCATCGGTGTATGTGGCCTCGACACAGTAGCTGAAAATCTTTGGCTGATTTGCAAGGAACTGATTGAGGGTAGCAAAATGCGGCTGATTGTTGCCTTGGCCTTGATTTCCCTGATTACCTTGCCCTTGGTTGCGATCTTGCAAGAGCTGAATCAGAATCTGAGCGTTGGCATTGGTGGTTGTCATCAAGGCTTGCCATGCCTCCGGAGGCGGAGGTGGTGGCGGAGGGTTAGCCTGACTTCCTTCATTGCGTTCCGGACTCTGACGCGTTGGCGGAGCCATCCTGAAGAGGGTGACATCCATTAGCATCTTGAAAGACATATATTCAAGCTGAATCAAAGGATCGAAATTGCAACATATAGTCTTCACAATAAACATTCGAACAAGAATGAACGAATGAATTCCAAAGTAAAGCATCACACTTCCATAAGCTGAGAAGCCATTTAGATAAAGGTATGGAATCACCATCTGCCTTGGAAACAACTCGAATGTCACAACTGAAAACAAAACAAAGGATTGGCTTGCAGAATAAGCCAGAAACAAACATATGATAGATCCCATATCGTATCATGTGTGTGTTGGAAAGATATCCTACGAGATACTTGAATTCCCACTTATAAACTCCCGAAACTTTCTGGTTATGCAATCAGGTGTTGGGGATACAGGGGACACAAAATATATCACCCAAACTAACAATACCTAGATCCAGCTGTATCCATCCTTCAACACATAACCAAGAAACCTTCGGAAATCGTTTACCTCAACCTTCAAAAAACATCCGTTATACGAGTTATGGCAATACTCCCACACTCGCCTCAGTACTGGGCTATCAGGGTTATCTCACCAACAACTGTACAAAAGAGATTTTCGATGTCGGCGTACTAAACTCAGGTATTCTAGAACTGCAACGATAAAATTATGACGACAACATCTCGGAGCTCAACTCCCCGGGACACCTCCACTAATCCCCTGCTGACAGGAGGCACCAAGACAATGTTGTCATCACAAAACCATCGGAACGATTCTAAGACAATTTTTTTTAGTGAAATTTGAGAAGAGAAGAGTCAAAACTCTACGTCAGGATGCCTTACCAGAGCGATGAGGAGACTGGGAAGTAAAAAGAATTCCTAAACTCTCCGATACATAATTACTAAATGACTCAAAACATTTTTCTAGACACAACTCGGCCGCTAAAAACGATCAATCAGTGGGGGCTCCTAAGGTCGGGGAAGGCTCTGATTACCAACTTATAACGCCCTCGATGCGGCTATATCTCCCACGTGTCGAAGCACGACTTAGAGGCATAACCGCATTGAAAGCAATGTCGCAAGTGAGGTAATCTTCACACAACCCATGTAATACATAAGGGAAAGAGATACATAGTTGGCTTACAGTCGCCACTTCACACAATACATAAATAAACATTCATCATCCAGATTACACTCAAGGTCCGACTACGGAACCAAAATGAAAGAAGACTACCCCAAATGCTACACAGATCCCCGATCGTCCCAACTGGGCTCCACTACTGATCATCAGGGAAAGACACATAGTAACGACCACATTCCTCGTCGACCTCCCACTTGAGCTCGGATGCGTCATCTGCACTGGCATCGTCGGCACCTGCAACTGTTTTGATAGAATCTGTGAGTCATGGGGACTCAGCAATCTCACACCCGCGAGATCAAGACTATTTAAGCTTAAAGGTAGGATGGGGTTGTGAGGTGGAGCTGCAGAAAGCGACTAGCATATATGGTGGCTACAACGCAAAAGAGAGCGAGAAGAGAAGCAAAGCACGGTCGTGAAGCTAGAAGTGATCAATAAGTGATCCTAGAAAAACCTACGTCAGACATAACTCCAACACCGTGTTCACTTCCCGGACCCCACCGAGAAGAGACCATCACGGTTACACACGCGGTTTATGTGTTTTAATTAAGGTCAACTTCGGGTTTTCTACAACCGGACATTAACAAATTCCCATCTGCCTCATAACCGCGGGCACGGCTTTCAAAAGATAATACCCTGCAGGGGTGTCCCAACTTAGCCCATTATAAGCTCTCACGGTCAACGAAGGATATTCCTTCTACTGGGAAGACCCGATCAGTCTCGGAATCCCGGACTACAAGACATTTCGACAGTAATAAAACAAGTCCAGCAAAGTCGCCCGATTGTGCCGACAAATCCCGATAGGAGCTGCACATATCTCGTTCTCAGGGCACATCCGGATGAGACATCCTACGAGTAAAACCAAGCCTCAAGTTGCCCCGAGGTGGCCCCGCAGTCTACTCGGTTCGAACCAGCACTCGGAGGTAGCACTGGCCCGGGGTGGTTAAAATAAAGATGACCCTCGGGCTCGCGAAAACCCGGGGGAAAAGGCTTAGGTGGCAAATGGTAAAACCAAAGTTGGGCCTTGCTGGAGGAGTCTTATTCAAGGCGAACTGTCAAGGGGGTCCCATAAATCACCCAACCGTGTAAGGTACGCAAAATCAAGGAACATAACACCAGTATGACAGAAACTAGGGTGGCAAGAGTGGAACAAAACACCAGGCATAAGGCCGAGCCTTCCACCCTTTACCAAGTATATAGATGCATTAATTAAATAAGAGATATTTTGATATCCCAACATTATCATGTTCCAACAAGGAACAAACTTCATCTTCACCTGCAACTAGCAACGCTATAAGAGGGGCTGAGCAAAGCGGTAACATAGCCAATCAACGGTTTGCTAGGAAAGGATGGTTAGAGGTTTGACATGGCAATATGGGTGGCATGATATAGCAAGTGGTAGGTATCGCAGCATAGGCATAGAAAAAGAGCGAGCATCTAGCAAGCAAAGATAGAAGTGATTTCGAGGGTATGATCATCTTGCCTGCAAGGTTCTCAGAGTTGTCGAAAGCTTGATCCTCGTAAGCGTTCTCAGCAGGTTCCTCGTTCACGTACTCGTCTCCCGGCTCTACCCAAAACAAGAACACAAGCAAAGGAACAACTATCAACCACGATGCAATGCGCAATCAACATGATGCAAAACATGGCATGATATGCGAGATGTGGTATGCAATGCATATGCGTGCTCCGGAAGGAAAAGATGAACAAGGCATAAACTTGGCAAACCAAGTATGCCACTGGAAAGGTGAGGTGATTTCGGTTGAAATCGATATAGAGATCACCGGAATCGGATGCACGGTTTGGAAATGACAAGCAAAACAAGAATGACTAGATTCTGCCATTAACAGCATGATGCTACTTAGTAAGCAACAAGAAATTAAGCTACTGCACCCAAACATATCAGGAAAGCACATGGCAGTGATCTACTCAAGATGCTTGACAAAAGATGAACACTGAGCTACGGCTAAATCACAACACAACAGGTTCAAACAAGCATGGCAAAAGTGCAAAAGATAACAGGTTCACAGACTTGGTGAAAATACTATCTTGCCAGAAATTAACATCAGGATGACATGTTTAGAGCAAGGAAACAACCTGCTACAGGAACATGACATAGCAAAATATGGCATTGCGTGAATCTGCTCAAATAATTGAACAAAAGACCCTTACTGACCATGAGCCAAAAAGGCCCAGAAAATATAATAGCACCCATGTCAATTAAGCAAGTTTCGTTACAGTTTTCAGACTTAGCAGAAAACTGGACATGTCAAAACAGATAACATGTAGGCATGTTTACGAGCTCGACACACTCACTACAGAGCTTTTCATGATAAACTAAGCATACACCCGTCAACAAGACATGGCATAGAAGCTATACATGGCAAGAACAACATCATAGCATGCAAGGATCAACTACAACAAGCTTGGCAAAATCAAATAACATGTAAACAATCTGCCAGTAATATTTTATAGCAAAAGTAGAGCTCGATTGACTCAAGCTATGGCACTCGATAATTACAAAAAAAGGCATTGATGGATAGAGCAAATCCACATGTTCAAAACAACCTTACTGATCATGCTCAAAAAAGGCATAGATCTCTCTGAAACAACATGAACACATGGCATAAAAATAACAGCAGGGAATAACTTGGTGAAATTACCAAGTCTCTGAAATCAGCAACATTATGTACCCTAGTTTGCATGCTTGTGCTAGTAACCACCAAGATCACAAAAATACATGGCATACACCTATGTAAAGATGGTATGGCATATTACAAAACACATGTAGGACTCCAGTTCATAGGATGCACACATCAATCATGGAAAAAATGACAAAAGTGCATCTACTGAAACAGATCTGAAACTAACATCACATAGCTCTCTTACAATAGCATTTCGGGAATCAAGATGAGCTCAAATGAAACTGATGCAATGAGATGAAATGATGTACTCATCGAGGAGAACAATTTGACATATTACCCGCGCGAAACGGAGCAGCATGCGGCAAGTTATGATGCGATGAACATGCAACAAAATGACTGCAGAACAAAATGACTTAGACGATTTGGGGGGGGGGAGGAGAAAGTCAACCTAGTCATTTTGGTTCTCAGATCCGGGTAGTTCGCCGGATCTTCGCCGAAGAGGGCCGGAGAAGGCCGGAGGGGAGGATGGGGCGGCCGGATCCGGGCGCCGGGACGGCGGGCGGCGGCGCGGACGCGCTCAGGGAGGCGCGACGCGGTGGCGCGGAGGCGGAGGCGCGAGGTGGCGGCGCGTCGGCGGCGGACGGAGGCGGCGGACGGAGGCGGCGCGCGCCGGGGGGGCGCGGGGAGCGGCTGGGCCGCGGGGGCCCTCCCCGGGCTCGGCGGGCCACGGGCGGCGCGCGGTGGCCGGGGCCACGTGGCGGCGCGGGAGTGGCTGCGGGCGCGGCGGCGGACGCGTCCAGCTCCGCCCGAATGTGTCCGGCGGCGCGGAGAGGAGCGGGGCTAGGGCTAGGGTAGGATTTGATCCGAAAATTCAGGGTAGAGCTGTATTTATAGGTAGGAGGGGCTAGGAGGCTCCAAATTGAGCACGGTTTTCGCCCACACGATCGTGATCGAACGGCGATGGACATGGGAGTGACTTAGATGGGTTATTGGGCTGATTTGAAGGGGTTTTGGGCTGCAACACACACGAAGCCTTCACGGTTACCCGGTTAACCGTTGGAGTATCAAACGACCTCCGAATGACACAAAACTTGACAGGCGGTCTACCGGTGCTATACTAAGGCCGCTTGACAAACCTCGGTCCATTCCGAGAAAGTTTAATACACGCTCACAGAAAAAGGTAAAAGGGGACGCCGGGGAACATAGGAGAGTCGAATTGCAAAACGGACAACGGGGAAAATGCTCGGCTGCGAAAGACGAACACGTATGCGAATGCGATGCACATGATGACATGATATGAAATGCATGACAAGGACAAAATGCAAAAAGAAGGAGAACCCAACCACGGAGGGAATATCATATCACATTGCCGAAAATGGCAAGAGTTGGAGTTACAAATATGGCAAGTTACATCCGGGGTGTTACAGAGCGCTACATTACAAAAACCGGACAGGTACACAGAGTTTGAAGAAGAACCCGCCTTGCAATACCTAAGACAATCTGTGCGCCGGACTCGTCGTCATTGAAGCCTGGTTCGGGGGCTACTGAGGGAGTCCTGGATTAGGGGGTGTCCGGGTAGCCGGACTATACCTTCAGTCGGACTCCAGGACTATGAAGATACAAGATTAAAGACTTCGTCCCGTGTCCGGATGGGACTTTCCTTGGCGTGGAAGGCAAGCTTAGCGATGCGGATATTCATATCTCCTACCATTGTAACCGACTTTGTGTAACCCTAACCCTCTCTGGTGTCTATATAAACCAGAGGGTTTTAGTCCGTAGAAGAATCTCAACATACAACAATCATACCATAGGCTAGCTTCTAGGGTTTAGCCTCCTTGATCTCGTGGTAGATCTACTCTTGTACTACCCATATCATCAATATTAATCAAGCAGGACGTAGGGTTTTACCTCCATCAAGAGGGCCCGAACCTGGGTAAAACATTGTGTCCCTTGTTTCCTGTTACCATCCGCCTAGACGAATAGTTCGGGACCCCCTACCCGAGATCCGCCGGTTTTGACACCGACAGCGGCCAAGGTGACGGGGGCCATGCTCCTGAGGGAGTTCTTGACGCTGCGAGTGGCCCCACTCCAGGCGCGCGCGCCCCCCCTGTGGGATCTTGAAGAAGAGGGAAACAAGGCCCGCCTGAGGCCGGGGGCCCTGCCTGACGATGAATTGGCTCCTGTTCTGCACCTCATAGTTGGGGACAATCAGGAGTACCCGCCAAGCGCCTGCGTTCCCTTTTCCAGCATAGGGATCGGGAGGAATTCGTCGCCTCCAGGCCGACCTTCGACGCACGCGGGTTGGTGCCGCTGGCGCTCCCAGGGGCTCCTGCGGCACCGAAACCGGTGGAGGTGTCATCTGGCAAGTCCCTCGGGGAGGGGGAAGAGGAGGTGGACTCGGAGAAGACTCTGGAAGAGGTGGGGGAGACCTCCCCTCTGACCAAGGCCGAGATCCTCCGTGCCTTGCCTGACGACGCTGAGGTCGACGCCCGCCAGGAGGTGAGGGAGCAACCCCTCATCCCGACAAGGGGCAGATCGTCGCTGGTGTCTCGCGATGCCGCCTCCGCCCCGACACCTCCTGGCGCTGGCTCCGGCCCTGCCGCTGCTCCGCCTGCTATCGCCGAAGCCCGCACGCCTACTCCCCAGGTACCGATGCTTTCAGGCTTCAAGCTCCCCAAGCGGAAGGTGGAGTAATTCATGGTGGACCGGTAGGTGTCTTAAGCTTCGCATTGTCCTTGTTTGTACTCATCATTTCCTGAGGCTCGCCCTTGGTGGATCAGGCCGACATCTTCGGCGAAGAAGAAGAAGGAAGACGTAGCGGCCGTGACACCCCCGTACAGAAAGGAGGCAGCAGCGCCCGAGTCTCCCCAGCCCGGCCGTCCTCGCGAGGCCAAGAAGAGCATCGTCGCGTGGAGTCAGCCCCCAGGGTCCCGCTGGCTTCGGAGGTGCCGGCGCCTGGTGCGGATGATGAGGTCCCAGCTGCTCCGGAGCCCGCGATCCCTCAGGCCCTGGTGATGATGTCTCCTCCTCCCGCTGCTGCACCTCCACTCCCAGGTTCTTCTACTGCTCTTGCTCTAGAGCGTGCTCTTTCGGAGATGACCCAGCTGCAGGCGGATCTCCAGTGCATGGAACCACGTCTTGTGGCCGGGCGCCTGGAGCTGGCCTTAGGCTGGCTCCACTCTGATTTAGCTGTTCATGCAGCGCTGTGCCAGGCCGCCGCGGCTTCTGAGAAGGAGAAGCAGAGCGCCGCCAATGCAGCAGCTGATCGCGAGACGGCGCTGAAAGACGCCAAGGCCGCCCGCGACCGCTGCCGTGCACTTGACGGCGAGTTGCAGGGCATGTGCGACCAGCACGCCGAAGAGGCATGCTGCCGCAAAGCGAAGGAGGAGGAGGTGAAGGCCCGGGAGGACACCGAGAAGAACCGTGATGCCGAGCTGTCGGAGTTGGACAAGACAAAGGCCGCCGAGCAGAGCCGGTTGGAAGGGCTGGAGCGGAAGGCGAAGGCGAGGGAGGCCGATCTCAACACCAAGACGCGTGCCCTGGCCGAAGATCGCACGGCCTTCACCGACCTCGAGGAGAGGTCTCGCAAGGCGCTGAAGACGCTCTACGAGCACGGCCTGGAGAAGTCGTTGGCCACTGATGAGGATGGCTCCGCCTGGCTGCTTCCTCTCTTGGTGAAAGCGCTTGAGGAGGTCGTTGATGGCCTCGGTCCCATGGCGGAGGCGGAAGCTCACGTCCTGTCTTCGGTTGCGCTCACTCGCGTCTTCAGCCACCTGCACCTTCGCGACCCCAACGCTTGCCTTGACGAGCTACTGGAGCCTGTAGTTGAAGATCAATTCAAGGCGGCCGCCGCGGCCGTGCAAGGTCAGGTGGAGGCCTTGCTGAAGAAGTTCCGCGGCTTTGTCTCCGCTCCTCTGTCCAGCGATGCCGCCGATCCTGCGGCGGGTGGTGAAGGCGAGAACATCGTTGACCACGGGGAAGCGCCTTCCGCAGGCGATGGCGACGTCCAGGGGTGACCTGCAGCTTTTTCTCCCGTTTCGTTCCTGCAACATGTATCAGGCCTCGTGGAGGCGTTAGACTTTTCGTTTGATGTCATGAGGACAATGTGTTTGTAATATTTACTTTGAGATTTTGCGATTTCCTTCCTATTTGCTTTGTGTTCTGCGTCGGTAGAGCCCGGCCCCGCACATACCTCGACCGCCATTGGGTCGACCGAAGACTAGGACGGACCAAGGAGTGAGGGGCTACGTGACAAGTTAGGCTCCTGAGTCGCGATGCTCAGGAGTCCCCCTTGACACGCAAACAGCATATAGGGAGAGTTCGTGAGGATAGATTGATGTTCTACATCGGCAGAGCCCGGCCCCGCGCATACCTCAACCGCCATTGGGCCGAACGTAGACCAGGACGGACCAAGGAGTGAGGGGCTACGTGACCAGTTAGGCCCCCGAGTCGCGATGCTCAGGAGTCCCCCTTGACGTGCAAACAATTTCCATACATGCTGTGGGGACCCCGACTCATAAGTCGTGATCACCAAATGCATGTGTACAGTGATCCCAGAGATCAATGCTCACTGAACACACAGAAGCTGAATAACTAGAGTCTTACATCCATACATACCGTATTACACAAGCAGGACCATTATGGTCAAGTCTTGAGTATAACATTGCAGTGGAAATCTTCGTCGATAACTTGGACCCATGCCATCTGCCTTAACCCTACAGGCATTCTGACTGGGAAGCGTCCTAGCTCGCATGTTCGTCTCCAAAGAACTCTTCTCCGAACTCCGGTTCTTCCATGCCTGGCCAATTAAATAACCAGTGGCAAGCCAATGAGTACTTTGAATGTACTCGCAAGCAACCCATCTTTTGGCTCAAGATACAACAATGCATGATATAGGTAAATTTTTGCGGAAAGCTAGTTTTGAGTGCAATGACATGTTCAACAACTTGTAAGACATGCATCAGGAGAATTCAAGTAACCATGAGGACAGGTTACAGATATCAACATAAATAGAGTGGGCACCAACCCAACTCAATCATGTCAAGTCATTAACTTGACCCAAGTAGTTCTTCCCACACACGCTGGTTTGTAAACAAGTGGATGTAGTTTAAGCAGCACCGCCCAACTGTCCTTGACCGTGGACACGGCTATTCGAATAGTTTTACACTCTGCAGAGGTTGCAGACTTTACCCACAAGATCCGGGGAACTTCCGTGTCATCCACGACCCGCGATACCTCAAGTACCCGGGGTAAGCACCCGATCACTACCTTTCCCTAGGCGACACTAACAAGGAGTCCACTCGTTGTTCCGTATCCTCACGATGTACATCATACGAGACTCGCTCGAGATCGTAACATTCGAGAGGGGACACAACGGTGTATCTGGTGCCCTGTAAAGACAGTCATGGTCGCCCTACCTGGCACGACCCCGTCCCGAGAGAGAGCACCAACTCTCCCCCATCACAAGTAATGCGGGCTCCAAGCTAGTATCGACCTAGGTAATCAAAAATGCCCTTTCCCATATAAGGGTAGAGTGGTTGCGCATGTAAGGTTGGGACAGTCGACAAATATTAAATCTAATCCGTTTTCGAAAACAACACACGCACTTGCCTTGGTACACCACTTCGTCATCAAGTGGTTACCCATCTCATTGTCTCCCTCGGGCATAAGTGGCACCCGACGGGGTTTTCGAAAAGTCTTTGAAAACACTTTGACTCCATCACCATGCATATACCCGTCCCTTTTTGCGTAGCAACTACTTTGGCATCCTATCTACTCCCACCGGCATAACCCTCATAAGAAGGTAGGGTCATGCATAGTGCAGGTACCAACGAGGAAGTAACGAAGGCAACCCACCAAAGTGGTTACCATCACATCATGATTTTGGAGCAACACTAATAAAGTGCTATATGACATGCATAAAAAGGGGTTTCATATACATGGTCAAAGGGCTGCTTGTCTGGTTCATCTGAGTCATTCAAGTCTTCTGGTCCTTCTCCAAGCACTTCGTCTACTTTGTCAACTAACGTCGGAAACAATCATAATAAGCAACACCATAAGGCAAAAATAAAAGTGCTCTAAAAATATGAAGTTGACTTTTCTTGGATACCTCTGGTCATATGAGGAATGACCAAAGTGATTTCATTGGAAGTGGATCTATGGATATTTCTAAACATTTCGATATGATGGAATCAAGGGGTTTATGGAATTGCAAGAAGTGTACAGAAGAATTATTTTGAAAAATGAGCAAAGGCACCCATTTAACAAAGGATGAATTTGGAAGCATCTAGGAGTTGGTTTCACTGGATTTGGAGTTCAAATGAATATTCTATGGATTTGCAAAGTTGACAAACATGAAGAAATGGCTCATTATTTTATGTGGGACAGAAAGTATTGGGAAAAATGTTCACCATCTAAGTTATGATTTTAGAGGTAGCTAGGAATTTGAGTGGAGTCATTTGGATGAAATATGAGTTCTCTGGGGATTTCCAAAGTTCACTACAGAAATGCAAAAATGGGATTTGCTAAATGTTAGTGAAGAAAAAGTCTCTGGAAAAATGTGCAAATAGCACCATGTGATAGATCATGATTTGTGGAGTCACCAGAAATTTGAATCATTCAATTTGGATTTAATATGAATATTTGGGAGATTTTACAAATTTCTGGAAAAGGAAAAGACAAAGGAAGTGGGGGGCTTATACCTATACCGCGCACCGAGTGCAGCATAGCGCCGCAGCGCACTGTGCCGGCCCAGCTGCACAGCCACGCGGCCAAGAAGGGCCACGCCGAAGGCGTATTAGGGGAGTACGCTTCCCTGCTGGGAAGGCGGTTCTCGCAGATCCCACCTCCACTTAACCCGAGTGGGTCCGGCTGGACACGTCGGCAGAGGCTGACCGGTGGGGTCGCCGGTCCACCGGCCGGCCTTCTTCTTCCTCGCGCGACCTCCCGTGCCGCAGGAACACAGGGGCGAGGCCGAGCTCATCCCCGGCGACCAGGGGCGCAGTTGCGGGTGCCCGGCGCACCGGCGAGCTTGGGGGACTGCGCCGCGCCTGCTCTCCCCTGTCAGCACGTCCAACGGAGGACGAAGGCGAGTGGGGCCACGGCCACGGCGGAAGATGGCGTCGGCCATTGCCGGCTTCGAGCGCAGGGGCGTCCCGAGGAAGAATGGAGGCGATGGGGGGCTTCATGGTGGTGGTGAGGAAGTACTGGAGTGGGTAGGGAGAAGAGAGAGGGGCTGTGGTGCCCGAATCCGAGCGACGGTCGGCGGCGGCACTCCGGCCATGGAGAGGGCAGGAGAGCACTAGGGGGAGAGGGATGTTGTCTGGGAGATTGCTGGGGAAGAGGGAGAGCGGGGAGAGGCCATAGAAGAGGTCAGGAGGGGCTTATATGGGCACGGCCGCGGTGCACCGTGGACCGCGCCCGTGGACGCGCTCCGGTGAGCTCATAGAGGGGAGAGGGGAGAGATTCTGGAGGGGGCCGGCAGCGTGCCGTGTCCCAGACGCCGAGGCGTCTCGTCGGGCGCCATAGGGAGGCCCGACGTGGCCGGAGGTGCTTGGCAGGGGGCGGCTACAGTGCAGGAGAACGCTGTAGCGCGCTCCAGGGGGCCCAAATGGCATGCCATGGCATTGTTTATGCGCCAGGGGCATGTCCACTAGTGTCTGAGGCTTTGTGAGGTAAGTAAGCAAAGGGGAGGAAGCATTGGATGCCCTGGGTGACCAGTGGAGTGAGGAGGGAGGTGAGGAAGAGGGAGAAGTGGGCTGTCCAGAGAGAGAAAGTGGTGGTTTCACCCCTCAATTATTGAGCTGGGATGCAGCCATTGTTACTGGAGGTAGAGGAGGACTAGGAGGAGCTGCAGTAAAAAGCTGAGCTCAAGGAGATTATTGGAAGAGGTCAAAAATGGCATTTTGGAAAAGTGTCAGAAGGTGTTTGATAATGGTTTGGGCAAGTAGATGATTTCCATTTGCCATGAGACTCTACAGGGTGAAATGACACATATAATTAGGGTGTTCCACCAAATTTGAGCTCATTTGGGCAAAGTTTCCAATGTAACTTTGGTAAACCCTAAAATCTAGCAGAAATAGCTTTACCAAGATTTAGTCATGCAAATCAATTCTCCTTGATGCACCACTTGGTGTAGTGGCCTCATTTGTCCATATGAACATGCCCACAAAAGTTGGGGTCAAGGAGAGAAAGTTGGTAGTACAAACTTGTTCAAATTTTATTCTGGTTAGAGAGGGTTTTGGGGCACTTTGATCAAGATAACATTCTCTCCAACTTGTGCCATTTGGTCTAGATGCATTATTACACCATTTGAGCATGTGACCAAGTTTGAGAGCATTTGGACATGTTTGACAGTGCAAAAATGTTCAAACTTGAAAAAGGACAGAAGTGGTTTTGAGAGGGTTTCATGGGGTTATACTATTCTCCATGACATGGTACTTGGCAAGATCATCAAAAATGTCATATGTGACATGTTAGAATTTTCTTGGATTTTTATGAAAATATTTCCTGTAGAAATATTTCAAATCCTTGAAATGAGCAGAAATGGTTTTTGGAGGTTTTGTCCAATATTTTGATCATGACCATGTGTTGAAACTCATATATATGGAAAATATATGTCCATTGAGTCTCCCTAATTTTTCTCAAATATTTTTAAAGCTTTAAAATAATTTAAACCTATTTAAGACCATTTCTGGCTTTAAGAAAAAGATTTTAAATAAAATAGGAAAATAACTTTTAAAATTATATTTTTGTGGTTTCTGGGTAACCTATATCTAATAGGAGTCAAAAATATTTTTTGAAAGATTTTTACTGCCCTTAATTAAGTACTTGCAGTGCAAACCTCAATCAAGGGGTTTTTGGAAAACTAATTTTTGAAAATACTATTTGGCCAAATTATTTTTGTAAGAAAATACTATATTGCTCCATACACATGGCATGATCATTGGGAAAAGGTTTTGGATCAAGGAGAAGGAGTATAAGAGTTGGAGGATTTATTTGATTTTTAGAGCACTTGCAAACAACTCACAAAAATCAAATCAAGCAAAGTCCAAAACACTCAAAAGTTTTTGTCAAACCACATTTTATCATGATTTATTAGCTTAAGTGTTGTGGCATGAAAATCAGGGTGTGACAGACCTACCCCCCTTACAAGAATCTTGTCCCCGAGATTCCCAGACTAGGCGCGGGAAGGAATACGGAAACTTGGATCTGGGGTAGTCTTCACGTCCTCATACTGCTTCTGCTTCTAAGTGGTGCCCCATTGAACCTTGAAGTACTTGATGTTGTGGCTTCGAGTATGACGTTCTTGCTTGATCCAGGTTGCTAAGGGGTCTCTCGCGTTAGGTCAGGTTGGGCTGGGGGTCAATGGCTCGGTGATCGATGTCCTGGTAGGGATCGGGCTAGTTAGGAAGTTGGAAATACTTTCGGGGGGGTGTCGCGTGGAAAACGTTGTGCACAGTTGGTAACTCAGGTGGTAACTCCAGCTGGTAGCCGTCTTCTCTTCGTCTCGTAGTGATCTCAGAGGGGGTTGTTGAACCTTGGAGTGATCTCGAAGAGGATCGATGATTCTTGGTGTGGGTTTCCTTGCCATGAAAATCTTGGGTTCCTATGAGAGAAGTGGCTTGTAGATATGCACAGTCTTTGACAAGGAAGTTCACTTCTTGACGATGATGGTTGGTATAGTTCTTCCTCCTTGACATGGCGGTCTTCAGATGTTCCCTAACCGGCTGAACGGTTCTTCTTCCGTCTTCGGGTGGGCAAGTATGTCATCAAGGAAAGATGGCAACTAACTTGTCCGAGTACTCCGTGAAGACTTTGCCCACGGGGTACATAGGGTATAGGTTGGGGTATCGGTGGTGGTCATGGTTGGGTATTGGCCAAGGTTTCCTTGTCCTAGAGCCAAAGCCCATGGTTGTGTTTCCTACCATATCGTGTCTTGGTGGGGCTTAAGGGTTTCAAGGATTCTTAGTGTGTGAGCGAATGTTTGTCACCTTATCCTTGAGCATAGTTTCTGACATGCCAATCATTCTATCTTGTCTTCCAAACAATCACATCATGTTACCAAAAGAATCATCCCGTATAGGTCAACTCCAATCATCACTCATGTTATTCATATCCTCATGACTCTCGAGAGGAGGTCTAACAAAATCATATATGTCTACAATCCCCAAACTCGTATGTATGGCTACCCCTAAAAATCCATGGGTAGAGCATATAAGCTGCTAAGCTTTAATCACCGCAATCCAAGTGCTCAGTCTATTGATCCAAGGTCCATGATAAAGCATCTCTATCCTAAGCAAACACGTCGTAAGCCACTCCAAGATCTTGTTTCCTTCCTATGAATCAACTCCAATAGCCCATTAACTTCCATTAATCGCTACATAATCCATTAATTCTACAAATCCAATGTCTATGGTGTTCCACATGATCTCCTAAAGTCTATATAATCCCCAAATTCTTGAAAGGGCTGTCTCTACTATGGTAAGTCCACCAATTCCCATTATCATGATCAAGTAAACTCCAAGATCAAGCTCATACATATCCCTAGATAAACTCCGACCATTAATCCAATCTCCTAGTTTATTGTCCTCCAAGAAACATGGTATCATGATCGAGATCATCAGTCTAAATCCAATTTACTCCGAACCATGTATAATTACTCTGCATCCATACTCCACTAGGATAACCTATTGAATCCAAATCTCATGTCCAACGAGGATTCCTATCTATTCCCCCAAGTCATTATCATAATGTCAACTATCTCCTATCAATATCCCCTAGCTAAGTCAAATCCTCATACTTCCAAGAATTCAGCTTGCGATCTAATTGTCCTACAAAATCCAATTTATCCAGGGGAAAGCTATGCTACCCTATAATCATGATTCCACCAAGTTCATCTACCAGCATCAAAGCCTCATAATCCACCAAGTAGTCTCATATAATTCCTCAAGTCATTGGTATAAACTCATCGAGTCATTTGTCCTCTATTCCTATATCCTCAAACTGGTCCTCCTTATGGCATCGTCAGTCCTGGTGCTATATTAGGATGATAATGTGCTTGTTCACTAAGTCCTACTAGCTCCACAATGAACCCAGTTGACAAGCAAGGCTTACTGAGGCTTAACTGGTTCTCTTGCATGTATGTGGGTTAAGCACATGGTTAAGGATTCGAGATGGGGTATCTCATGAAGTCTCGAAGGGTCTAGGAATGGGTTTCTAGTCTGGAGGGTTAAACTCAATTCTACGGGGTTGCACTTGGTCGTGGAGGTTGCAGCAGAAGTCTTCATTGCTAGTCGGTTGCCGAGGCAGAATCCTTGGTGTAGCTTGTCTTGCCGGTCTTCAGTTGAGGAGAGAGATGAGAGGGATAAGTAGCATAGAGGGGGGATGCCTAAAGGGGGTTCTATAGTGTAAGTTCAAGCAAACAAGTGTCGTTAAGGCCACGCACATCCATTAAGATAAGGTAGGTGATATAGTCGCATACAAGCTGCCTAGGGAAAATGGGCGACTTATATCAAAACACAACAAGTAAAAACAAGCAACACAAAACGTGGTTCCATTCAAACCATCTCACGGACTCGACTACGCATACGGGGATACATGACTCATCCTACCCTAGGGGTCCTCGGACTCGGTAGTCGTGCTTGCTCGGAGAGAAGGGCGCTCAGTCTTCAGTTGCTGGGTTCCCCTTGTGGTGCCAAAGGGTATGCGACAGTCGGCTTCTTGTTGGGACACATCCTTTTAATGTGCCCAAGTCCACCACACCCGTGACAAGTGATGGAAGCAAAAAGGTTGTTATCCAGACTTGGGTCATGTCGTCGATGGCCTGACGACGGTCTTCTACGAGGTGGATATGGGAATTCATTCCTATGCTTCCTGCATGGGGTTTGGTTGCGGGTTTTCTGAAGGTCCTTGATTTGTTGCTCTTGATTGGCAAGGTGGGCTTGTAAGGCACTGATTTGCTGTCCTTGCTCGGCCACCTTCTTCTTCTCGATGAAGTGGAGGTGCAGAAGTGAAGGGAGGTCTTGGCGAGCTTTAAGGAATGCTTCGGTCAGGTGACGTAGAAGGTTGTCTCCTGCGTTGATGAAGTGGATCTGGTACTTGAGGGTTGGATCCTCATCTTCTGGGGAAATCATCACTTGAGCTGGGGCTCCAAATCCGTTCTTTCCAGGTAGATAGCGGGTGGCGTGTTCTTTTATTTCTGGAAGGAGGCCTCGAAGACGGAGGAGTGCTTCATATGCCACTTGCTGAATGGCCAGGTCTTTTGTTGGCATAGGTGGTCCAATGAAGAACCACCCTGGGGTGAGGTCTTGGCAGGCACAAAAACCTTAGCGTAGAACTCCTTCTCGAGCACATCATTTTCCAGTTCATGCAGGGTGTATACGGGCAGCAAGGGGTAGTGGCATTGTTGGAGGCAGTCTTTTAGGAGTGATGGAAATCCTGTCATAAGGAGTCTCAAGCGAGCGACAGCCATCTACAAAAGTTGAATAGGGGAGGTCAATATGGAAAAATATCCCTCGGGTTCGATAAGCTTAGAAAAGAAGAGAAGTTTAGATGGTCTCAAGCTAACTAACGTCCATGCTAACTAAGGCTTCCTACAGTCAGGATGGCTCTGATACCAGCTCTGTGGGGACCCCGACTCATAAGTCGTGATCATCGAATGCACGTGTACAGTGATCCCAGAGATCAATGCTCACTGAACACACAGAAGCTGAATAACTAGAGTCTTACATCCATACATACTGTATTACACAAGTAGGACCATTATGGTCAAGTCTTGAGTATAACATTGCAGCGGAAATCTTCGTCGATAACTTGGACCCATGCCATCTGCCTTAACCCTACAGGCATTCTGACTAGGAAGCGTCCTAGCTCGCATGTTCGTCTCCAAAGAACTCTTCTCCGAACTCTGGTTCTTCCATGCCTGGCCAATTAAATAACCAGTGGCAAGCCAATGAGTACTTTGAATGTACTCGCAAGCAACCCATGTTTTGGCTCAAGATACAACAATGCATGATATAGGTAAATTTTTGCGGAAAGCTAGTTTTG
The DNA here is from genome assembly GCA_032464435.1 of Aegilops umbellulata. Taxonomy (NCBI): domain Eukaryota; kingdom Viridiplantae; phylum Streptophyta; class Magnoliopsida; order Poales; family Poaceae; genus Aegilops; species Aegilops umbellulata. Next base: position 488,504,177 of record CP136057.1, read on the forward strand.
AGTGCAATGACATGTTCAACAACTTGTAAGACATGCATCAGGAGAATTCAAGTAACCATGAGGACAGGTTACAAATATCAATATAAATAGAGTGGGCACCAACCCAACTCAATCATGTCAAGTCCTTGACTTGACCCAAGTAGTTCTTCCCACACACACTGGTTTGTAAACAAGTGGACGTAGTTTAAGCAGCACCGCCCAACTGTCCTTGACCGTGGACACGGCTATTTGAATAGTTTTACACTCTGCAGAGGTTGCAAACTTTACCCACAAGATCCAGGGAACTTCCGTGTCATCCACGACCCGCGATACCTCAAGTACCCGGGGTAAGCACCCGATCACTACCTTTCCCTAGACGACACTAACAAGGAGTCCACTCGTTGTTCCGTATCCTCACGATGTACATCATACGAGACTCGCTTGAAATCGTAACATCCGAGAGGGGACACAACGGTGTATCTGGTGCCCTGTAAAGACAGTCATGGTCGCCCTACCTGGCACGACCCTGTCCCGAGAGAGAGCACCAACTCTCCCCCGTCACTAGTAATGTGGGCTCCAAGCTAGTACCGACCTAGGTAATCAATAATGCCCTTTCCCATATAAGGGCAGAGTGGTTGTGCATGTAAGGTTGGGACAATCGACAAATCTTAAATCTAATCCGTTTTCGAAAACAACACACACACTTGCCTTGGTACACCACTTCGTCATCAAGTGGTTACCCATCTCATTGTCTCCCTCGGGAATAAGTGGCACCCGACGGGGTTTTCGAAAAGTCTTTGAAAACACTTTGACTCCATCACCATGCATATACCCATCCCTTTTTGCGTAGCAACTACTTTGGCATCCTATCTACTCCCACCGGCATAATCCTCATAAGAAGGTAGGGTCATGCATAGTGCAGGTACCAACGAGGAAGTAATGAAGGCAACCCACCAATGTGGTTACCATCACATCATGATTTCGGAGCAACACTAATAAAGTGCTATATGACATGCATAAAAAGGGGTTTCATAGACATGGTCAAAGGGCTGCTTGTCTGGTTCATCTGAGTCTTTCAAGTCTTCTGGTCCTTCTCCAAGCACTCCGTCTACTTCGTCAACTAACGTCGGAAACAATCATAATAAGCAACACCACAAGGCAAAAATAAAAGTGCTCTAAAAATATGAAGTTGACTTTTCTTGGATACCTTTGGTCATATGAGGAATGACCAAAGTGATTTCATTGGAAGTGGATCTATGGATATTTCTAAACATTTCGATGTGAAGGAATCAAGGGGTTTATGGAATTGCAAGAAGTTTACAGAAGAATTATTTTGAAAAATGAGCAAAGGCACCCATTTAACAAAGGATGATTTTGGAAGCATCTAGGAGTTGGTTTCACTGGATTTTGAGTTCAAATGAATATTCTATGGATTTGCAAAGTTGACAAACATGAAGAGATGGCTCATTATTTTATGTGGGACAGTAAGTATTGGGAAAAATGTTCACCATCTAAGTTATGATTTTAGAGGTAGCTAGGAATTTGAGTGGAGTCATTTGGATGAAATATGAGCTCTTTGGGGATTTCCAAAGTTCACTACAGAAATGCAAAAATGGGATTTGCTAAATGTTAGTGAAGAAAAAGTCTCTGGAAAAATGTGCAAATAGCACCATGTGATAGATCATGATTTGTGGAGTCACCAGAAATTTGAATCATTCAATTTGGAGTTAATATGAATATTTGGGAGATTTTACAAATTTCTGGAAAAGGAAAAGACAAAGGAAGTGGGGGGGTTATACCTATACCGCGCACCGAGCGCAGCATAGCACTGCAGCACACTGGGCCGGCCCAGCTGCACGGCCACGCGGCCAAGAAGGGCCACGCCGAAGGCGTATTTGGGGAGTACGCTTCCCTGCTAGGAAGGCGGTTCCCGCAGATCCCGCCTCCACTTAACCCAAGTGGGTCCAGCTGGACACGTCGGCAGAGGCTGACTGGTGGGGTCGCCGGTCCATCGGACGGCCTTCTTCTTCCTCGCGCGGCCTCCCGTGCCGCAGGAACAGAGGGGCGAGGCCGAGCTCGTCCCCAGCGACCAGGGGCGCTGCTGCGGGTGCCCGGCGCACCGGCGAGCTCGGGGGACTGCGCCGTGCCTGCGCCCCCCTGTCAGCACGTCCAACAGAGGACGAAGGCGAGTTGGGCCACGGCCACGGCGGAGTATGGCGTCGGCCATTGCCGGCTTCGAGCGGAGGGGCGTCCCGAGGAAGAATGGAGGCGATGGGGGGCTTCATGGTGGTGGTGAGGGAGTACTGGAGTGGGTAGGGAGAAGAGAGAGGGGCTGTGGTGCCCGAATCCGAGCGGCGGTCGGTGGCGGCACTCCAGCCATGGAGAGGGCAGGAGAGCACTAGGGGGAGAGGGATGTTGTCTGGGAGATTGCTGGGGAAGAGGGAGAGCGGGGAGAGGCCATAGAAGAGGTCAGGAGGGGCTTATATGGGCACGGCCGCGGTGCACCGTGGACCGCGCGCGTGGACGCGCTCGGGTGAGCTCATAGAGGGGAGAGGGGAGAGATTCTGGAGGGGGCCGGCAGTGTGCCGTGTCCCGGACGCCGAGGCGTCTCGTCGGGCGAGCTAGGGAGGCCCGAGGTGGCCGGAGGTGCTTGGCAGGGGGCGGCTACAGTGCGGGAGCGCACTGTAGCGCGCTCCAGAGCGCCCAAATGGCATGCCATGGCATTGTTTATGCGCCAGGGGCGTGTCCACTAGTGTCTGAGGCTTTGTGAGGTAAGTAAGCAAAGGGGAGGAAGCATTGGATGCCCTGGGTGACCAGTGGAGTGAGGAGGGAGGTGAGGAAGAGGGAGAAGTGGGCTGTCCAGAGAGAGAAAGTGGTGGTTTCACCCCTCAATTATTGAGCTGGGATGCAGCCATTGTTACTGGAGGTAGAGGAGGACTAGGAGGAGCTGCAGTAAAAAGCTGAGCTCAAGGAGATTATTGGAAGAGGTCAAAAATGGCATTTTGGAAAAGTGTCAGAAGGTGTTTGATAATGGTTTGGGCAAGTAGATGATTTCCATTTGCCATGAGACTCTACAGGGTGAAATGACACATATAATTAGGGTGTTCCACCAAATTTGAGCTCATTTGGGCAAAGTTTCCAATGTAACTTTGGTAAACCCTAAAATCTAGCAGAAATAGCTTTACCAAGATTTAGTCATGCAAATCAATTCTCCTTGATGCACCACTTGGTGTAGTGGCCTCATTTAACCATATGAACATGCCCACAAAAGTTGGGGTCAAGGAGAGAAAGTTGGCAGTACAAACTTGTTCAAATTTGATTCTGGTTAGAGAGGGTTTTGGGGCACTTTGATCAAGATAACATTCTCTCCAACTTGTGCCATTTGGTCTAGATGCATTATTACACCATTTGAGCATGTGCACCAAGTTTGAGAGCATTTGGACATGTTTGACAGTGCAAAAATGTTCAAACTTGAAAAAGGACAGAAGTGGTTTTGAGAGGGTTTCATGGGGTTATGCTATTCTCCATGACATGGTACTTGGCAAGATCATCAAAAATGTCATATGTGACATGTTCGAATTTTCTTGGATTTTTATGAAAATATTTTCTGTAGAAATATTTCAAATCTTTGAAATGAGCAGAAATGGTTTTGGGAGGTTTTGTCCAATATTTTGATCATGACCATGTGTTGAAACCCATATATATGGAAAATACATGTCCATTGAGTCTCCCTAATTTTTCTCAAATATTTTTAAATCTTTAAAATAATTTTAACCTATTTAAGACCATTTCTGGCCTTAAGAAAAAGCTTTTAAATAAAATAGGAAAATAACTTTTAAAATTATATTTTTGTGGTTTCTGGGTAACCTATATCTAATAGGTGTCAAAAATATTTTTTCAAAGATTTTAACTGCCCTTAATTAAGTACTTGCAGTGCAAACCTCAATCAAGGGGTTTTTGGAAAACTAATTTTTGAAAATACTATTTGGCCAAATTATTTTTGTAAGAAAATACTATATTGCTCTATACACATGGCATGATCATTGGGAAAAGGTTTTGGATCAAGGAGAAGGAGTATAAGAGTTGGAGGATTTATTTGATTTTTAGAGCACTTGCAAACAACTCACAAAAATCAAATCAAGCAAAGTCCAAAACACTCAAAAGTTTTTGTCAAACCACATTTTATCATGATTTATTAGCTTAAGTGTTGTGGCATGAAAATCATGGTGTGACACCTGCCCTTGCCGAGGCCTCAGGAGGGGCGCGCGACGCCCAGGTCCGGGGGACCTGGTTGGGTGGCGTGCGCTTGGGCGTGACCCGAGCGCAGCCCCCTCGTGCGGCTCTCCCGAGGGGAGGCGTTGTAGTGAGCCTGGACGCTGAGCTCTGGGCTCCCTAAGGTAGGTACGACCATGGGGCCGCCCTCAGTTATTTATCACCAGCGCGGAGCATAGTGCTTCTGCTTGTGCACGGGCATAGCCGCTCCTCGGCAGTGTTGACAGCCAGCGCGGAGCATGGTGCTTCCACTTGGGTGTGGGATGGGGGCCCCCTCTAGAAGGATCCCCCAGGGCGTGTACCTCCCCGACCTGACACGTGGCTTGCACGGCAAGGCTGTGAGGTGTATCTAGGTACTTGTGAGCCAGCGCGGGACTCACGAGGCCCTACCTCAAGGCGGGTTGCGCCTGGTCTTGAGTCATGGTGACTGTATGTTCCTGCAAGTCGGTTAGATGCAAGCACTCTATGTCCTCAGGTCCCGGCCCTCGAGCGAGCTCAACCGCTACTGGTATGCCAGGTCGCGATGCCGTGGTCAAGGCCAGGGGGTGAGGGTTGGAGAGCCAGTAAGAGCTCCTGAGTCGCGATGCTCAGGAGCCCCCCTTTTAACGTGCAAGCGAATTGCATAGGATGAACAGGACCGTGGCGGGCGGCAATCGAGCAGGCGACAGTCGTAGGCAGGCCAAGCATAGAGAGCAATTCAACTTGGATAAATGCAGGAAGATACATGCCATTGGGTCCGGCCCGAGCGGCTTGGGGATCATGCTGCCGAGGGGCGCCCCCAGCAAGGTAAGCTAAAGACATAAGCAAAAGGGATACATGCCACAGGGACGAACCCATGTGGCCTGGGAATAATGCAGCCCGAGGGGCGCTCCCAGCTTAAACGAGCTTGGAACATGTCACCTGGTTCTGTAGACGAAGTAGAGTTTGTGCAGCTGAAGGTGTGCGTTGAAAAAACGACTCCACATGAGCCACCGGGACCCTGAGACTCGGGAGGCTCTGGGGGCTCGGGAGGTTCCCTAAAGACCGTCTCCATCTCCACCAGGACGGTGTGGTACTTGGCCTCCTGAGCCGCCAGGACACGCCGCAGATCGCGTTGATAGGCTAACGCCACGCTCGGCAAGCCAAAGGGCATACAAACGTAGCTGTGTGGTGGGCCCTCGCAGCGGCCCACACGCGATGGCCAGAAGCGCTCCTGAGATGCGGCCATGTTGAGCCCGGGGACGTCGTTGCAGACATGTAGCCAGCATCCTTGCCAGGATACGGAGCTGCGCCTCGTGAGCGGCTGTCTCCGCGCATGGCTCTTGCTTCTTGCAGTTCCTGGGTGGTCTTGGTGACAAACTCCTGAGTGGTGGGCACTCCCTGCCCTGTGCTCTCCTGAGGAACATGTGCCGCGAAGCACGCTTCCAAGTGGTGCCCAAGCGCCTCCCTCGTGAGGTTGGCAAGGTCAGAGGCCCTCCAGAAGAGAGCCCCCGAGCCCTACCCGAGGAGGGCATCGGGCATGCTTTCCTATGCGATGGAGGGAGGCGCCCCTGGAGCGGGCGCTGATCCTGACGAGGCTCCTGCCACGACGCCATCCTCCTGAGGTCTTGCGCGGCATGGATGCTTCTTCTTGGGGATGGCTTCCAGAGGGCCTTCACTTCTGCTGTCGAGGTCGTCGATTGTTGTGACTTCAAAGGCACGTTCGAGGGAGCACACTGTATCCCTCTCTTCACACGGGACCGTGATGATTCCTCCGCTTCCTGGCATCTTGAGAACGTTGTAGCTGTGATGAGTGACTGCCATGAACTTGGCCAGGGCTGGATACCCGAGGATGGCATTGTATGGCAGGCAGATGTGCGCGATGTCGAAGTCGATGAGCTTGGTGCAGTAGTTCTTGCGCTCCCCGAAGGTGACAGGCAGGCGGACCTGCCCTATCGGTGTGGTGGAACCGTCGGTCACTCGTGAGAAAGGCTTGGTGGGCTGGAGCTATTCATATGGCACTTGGAGGTTGTCGAACGTGTCGATGGACAGGATGTTGAGCCCTGCGCCGCCATCGATGAGGGTCTTGGTGACCTGCACATTGCTGATGACTGGGGAACACAGCATAGGGAGGGCGCCCGCAGTGGCTGCGCACTTGAGCTGATTTGCTGAGTTGAAAGTGATGGCGCATTGGGACCACTTGAGCGGGCGCGTGGCCTCGAGCTTGGGGAGCACCGCGTTCACCTCGCGAGTGAACTGTTTGAAGATGCGCTGAGATGCTGGGGCCTGGGCGCCTCCCAAGATGCAGCCGATCGCACGCGGCTCCTGGAAGCCCCCGGCCCCCTCGTCCTAGTGGTGGTCGTCGTTCCTTCTTGGTGGCGGCAGCGGGGGAAGACCGGTGTTGCCCTGGGGGTGATCCTCACGAGGCGGGTCCCTCTAGGCGCCCTTGTGAGGTTGGTCCTGCCGGCGGTCCTCATGAGGCCGGTCGCGCCACTCTTGGCGCAGGCCACGGTCGTCCCAGCGTCCACCTCCACGTCCTCCTCCGCGGCCGTAGCCCCGGCCGCTGCTCTCGGGGCGTCGACCGAAGCGTCCTTCCCGTATGGCTCTGAGCTCTTGACAATCGCTGGTGTTGTGGATGTTCAGGTTGGGGAAGGCGCAGAACGGTCGGCCGTTCTTGGATGACTCGGGTTGATCTCTGCCCCGCTTGGTGTCGGGCTCCGCTGCGAGCACAGTTGCCTCCTTGCGCTTCATGTCCTTGGCCTTGGCCTTCTTCTCCTTCCGCGCCCACGGCTGGCAGCTCAAGGAGAGAGAGGCACCCCTCCTCAGCTCTTGCGCACTTGGTCGCCAGGTTGAACAACTCCTGAGAGGTGCAGAGCTCCTCGTGGATGGCGAGCTCTTCCTTCATCTTGACGTCACGGACGCCGTCAAAAAACGGGGAGATGATGGACTCGTTCGTGACCTTGGGGATCTTGAGGCGGGTGTTGTTGAAGCACTGGATGTACTTCTGGAGGGTCTCTCCTCGTTGCTGCCTGATGCAGCATAGATCACCCGCGGCCGGTGGGCGGTCGCGAGTGCCCTGAAAGTTGGCGACGAAGCGTTCGCGCATCTCATCCCAGGAGGAGATTGAGCCGTGCTGCAGGTTGACAAGGACACAAACCTAGGGTAGGGTAATAGGCCTGACCTATACGTCCTACCTAAGGTCCTTGTCCTAAGAACAAAGAAGTTCAAGAATCAGAAGAAGGGATCCAGCAAAGGTGTCGAGTGAAGTCCACTCGACCTGCCATTCACTCGGAGACCTCTCCTTATCCAGGTCACTCGACCATAAAACCACTCGACATACAAGAAGACCTAAAGCCGCTCTATGTAGCAACGGTCGGGCATTTATTCATATACTTAATGATCATTTGTAGCACTTCAACACAGGCGTTACCTATAGCGCCACCTCTTTATGTACATTGAATCCTATGTAACGGAGGGGAGATGGGGTCCTGGCGCACTCTATATAAGCCACCCCCCTCCTCTGGGACAAGGGTTCGCACCCCCTATAACTCACACCCTCATAATCCAGTCGACCGCCTCCGGGCTCCGAGACGTAGGGCTATTACTTCCTCTGAGAAGGGCCTGAACTCATAAAACTTGCGTGTACAACTCCTCCATAGCTAGGATCTTCCCTCTACATTCCTAACCCCCATTCTACTGTCAGTCTTAGAACCACGACAGTTGGTGCCCACCGTGGGGCAGGTGTCTTAGCGACTTGTTGGAGAAGTTGCAATTTTTTCCGATCCCCTTCATCATGGTTTCAGGCGGAGGTTTGGCTGAGGGCCGTGAGATCCGTGTCGGCGCGCTCGTGTTTGTCGCCGACGACTCCGCTTAGCTTCAGGAGGCTCCACTCAACGTCGACGCACTCCCCGTCCATGGGGCAACGCACTTTCGCGCGTGCGTCCGTGGCGTCCTCCTGCGGCAGCCGTCGACCCAGTATCGGTCGGCTCCTGTGGCGTCCTCCCTCCCTATCGCCCGCCAGCGCAAGCGTCCCGGTCGATCAAGGCTTCAGCGGTGGGTGAGGTATGCGGTGGCTCGCCAGTCCGCCACCCCCCAAGTTGCGGCGGTCAAGCCCAACGAAACTCTCTACGGCCTGTTCGACTGGCTCCGCAGAGACTGCATCCGAGTGCGACAGCAGTGATCCCGCGGCGGAAGTCCTGATGGTCGATGGACCTTGCAGTCCTCCCGACTTCCCCCGCGCCGACGGTGGCGACGGCGGAGGCGATCCGTCGCATGCCCATGAGGAGTACCTCCCTGATCCCCTCTCTTTGCAGCAGAGGGAAGAACTTCGCCGCCGGAACATGGATGCACTTCACACTCCAATCGTTGGAGAAACCCTCGAGGCCCGAGCCTTGGACGACGCGCGCCTGGCAAATCTGGCTGAGCGCACTCGACTAGAGAACCTCCAGCACGTACTCGATGAGCGTGCGCGTCAGCGGGTTCCAGAATTCAGTCGACGTCAACTCTTTCCACCTCCGACTCAGGTATATCGAACTCCGATCCAGAATCTTACAGCTGTAGCTCGAATAGCAGAGTCGATTCAGCCCTCCCAGTCAGAAGCTGGCAGAGGTCTAATGGAGATCAGAGCTTTACTCCGGGCAGCGGGGGAACAGAATACGGCTGTGTCACAGTCGCGCAATAGGATCCATAGCAGGTCCGTTATGGCAGATACAGTCCAGTCGGCTCACAGCCCAAGATCGCCCCCGAGGCGTGAGGGACGTGGAGATCGGCGAGATCAGCACAGAGACCGTGGGCAGTATGATCACCGACTCGATCATGATGATCGTCGTCGAGTGCCCATGCCTCCTCCAAGGAGTGGGTCATACATGCCTCGGCAGCATGATGACAGGCGCCCTCACAGTGTCGGGCGAAGGGTTCCAGTGGACCCCAGGGAGCCAGGCTTTGATGCGAGATCTATTCTCGTTCAGGGTTTGGTCAAGAGAAACAGAGCTCACCGAGAAGGTCATGATAGAGATTTACCAACCAACAGCAGAGTGCATGTCTCAGGTTCGGAGTGCTTCAGCAGAGCCATCAAGGCCGCAGTGATCCCTCCCAACTTTAGTAAGTTCACTGATGAGTCCAAGCCTGACACTTGGCTTGAGGACTACCGAGTGGCTGTTCAGATTGGCGGCGGCAGTGATGAAGTGGCCATGAAACACCTTCCTCTGATGTTGGAGGGCTCGGCCAGAGCATGGCTGAATCAGTTAGCACCCAGCAGCACTTACTGTTGGGAAGATCTTGGCCGAGTGTTTGTCAGAACATTTGAGGGAACATGCAAACGGCCAGCAGGGTTGACAGAGCTACAATCTTGTGTGCAGAAACTGAATGAAACTTTGGGGGATTATATCCAGAGATGGATCACGTTGCATCACACGGTGGAGAATGTATTTGATCACCAAGCAGTTTGTGCCTTCAAAGAAGGCGTCAAGTATCGAGAGTTGAATCTGAAGTTCGGTTGGACCAGAGACATGCCTCTGAGTCGAATGATGGAGATTGCCACCAAGTATGCCAATGGTGAAGAAGTGGCTCGGCTCATGGCAGCTGAGTTTATTCGAGAGATTTACCACTCCGAGTGGTTAGCTAATGTTGTCATGGTCCCTAAGAAGGACGACTCACTTCGCATGTGCATTGACTTCAAGCATATCAATCGGGCCTACCTGAAGGATCACTTTCTTCTCCCTCACATCGATCAAATAGTCGATTTGACTGTGGGGTGTGAGCGTTTGTCCTTTTTGGACGCTTATTCTGGGTATCATCAGATCCGTCTGTATGGACCCGATGAGATTAAAACAGCTTTCATCACCCCACTCAGGTGCTTCTATTATGTCACTATGCCATTCGGCCTGAAGAATGCTGGAGCCACACTCATGCGGATGATTCAGAAGTGTTTACTCACTCAAATCAGTCGGAATGTGGAAGCATACATGGATGACATTGTGGTCAAGTCACGTAAAGGTTTCGACCTACTAGCTGACCTTGCTGAAACCTTTGCCAACCTTAGGAGGTATGATATCAAGCTTAATCCATCAAAGTGCATGTTCGGAGTTCCAGGAAGAAAATTACTCGGTTTTCTCGTTTCCGAATGAGGGATCGACGCTAACCCCGAGAAAGTCGGTGCCATACTCAGAATGAAATGCCCTATGCGTGTGCATGATGTCCAGAAGCTTACTGGTTGCTTGGCCGCCCTAAGTCAATTCATTTCTCGACTCGGTGAGAAGGCACGGCCTCTCTACCGACTAATGAAGAAGTCAGATAATTTCGAGTGGACTCTTGAAGTTGATGCAGCATTTGCAGAGCTAAAAGCCCTGCTTTCCACCCAGCCGGTGCTTGCTACCCCAATCAGCAAAGAGCCTTTACTCCTTTATATTGCAGCCACTGGACAAGTCGTTAGTACAGTACTTACGGTCGAGCGAGAAGAAGAGGGAAAAGCCTATAAAGTTCAGCGCCCGGTTTATTATGTTTCTGAAGTTCTGACTCCATCAAAGCAGAGATGTCCACACTATCAGAAGCTTGTTTATGGGATTTACATGACCACAAAGAAGGTTGCACACTATTTCTCTGATCACTCTATTACAGTCGTCAGCAACGCTCCTTTGTCAGAGATTCTGCACAACAGAGATGCAACTGGTCGAGTGGCAAAATGGGTGATTGAACTCCTTCCCTTGGATATCAAGTTTGAGGCAAAGAAAGCTATCAAGTCCCAAGCAATAGCAGATTTCCTCGCCGAGTGGATCGAACAGCAACTGCCGACTCAAGTTCACTCGGAGCACTGGACCATGTTCTTTGATGGTTCCAAGATGTTGAATGGTTCTGGTGCTGGGGTGGTACTGGTATCCCCCCGAGGAGACAAGCTCAGATATGTCCTCCAGATTCACTTTGATTCCTCCAATAACGAAGCAGGATATGAAGCACTCTTATATGGGTTGCGTATGGCGACTCAGATTTGGTAGTCAATCAAGTGATGAAAGAGTGGGACGTCAGAAGCCCAGCCATGACTGGTTACTGCAATGCGGTGAGGAGGTTGGAAAAGAAGTTCGAGGGGTTAGAGCTCCATCATATACCCCGACTGAAAAATCAACCAGACGATGATTTGGCAAAGATAGGTTCCAGGAGAGAAGCCATTCCCAGCAACGTGTTTTTGGAACACATTCACACACCGTCAGTTCAGGAAGATCCTTTCACTGAAGAGCCCCTGCAGCCTAAGAGCGCCACAGATCCGACTGAGGTCAAGGTCCCGGCCGTGGTCGACCTAATCATGGAGGTTCTGGTCATCACTCCCGACTGGACAATGCCTTACATCGCGTACATCCTTAGGAAGGAACTCCCAGAGGATGAAGAAGAGGCTCGACAGATCGTCCGTCGATCCAAGGCCTTTACTATGATAAGGGGACAGTTGTTCAGGGAAAGTGTGACTGGGGTCAGTCAGAAATGCATAACGCCAGAAGAAGGTCGAATGATCCTCAACGACATCCACTCGGGGACCTGTGGTCACCATGCGTCCTCTCGGGCCATTCTGGCTAAAGCATACCAAGCCGGATTTTATTGTCCACGACCAAATGAAATGGCGAAAGATATACTCGACAGATGTGAAGGCTGTTATGTTTACTCTGATATGTCTCACAAGCCAGCGTCAGCCCTGAAGACCATTCCCCTCGTCTGTCCCTTTGCTGTTTGGGGATTGGATATGGTTGGACCACTGAGAACTGGTAGGAGCGGCTTCACTCATGTGCTTGTCGCAGTCAACAAGTTTACCAAATGGATTGAAGCTAAACCTCTCAAGAATCTTGAAGCCAGCACCGCTGTCAGTTTCATCAGAGAATTGACATTCAGATATGGAGTTCCGCACAGCATCATCACTAACAACGGGTCAAACTTCGATTTTGATGAGTTTAGAGCTTTCTGCGCTTCTCAAGGCACACGAGCCGACTATGCTTCAGTGGCTCACCGCAGTCGAATGGGCAAGCAGAAAGAGCAAACGGCCTAATTCTCAAGGGACTGAAACCCCGACTGATGCGTGATCTCAAACACACAGCAGGCGCCTAGGTCGATGAACTTCCATCAGTTCTTTGGGGTTTGAGGACAACTCCCAATCGGTCGGCTGGACGAACTCCTTTCTTTTTGGTCTATGGAGCTGAAGCTGTTCTGCCAAGTGACCTGCTCCACAACAAACCCCGAGTTGAGCTCTTCTCCGAAGAGGAAGCAGAACAGGCCCGGCAGGATTCAGTCGATGTCGTAGAGGAGGAGAGAGAGATGGCCTTGATCCGGTCGACCATTTATCAGCAAGACTTGCGTCGATTCCACGCCAGAAACGTGAGGGGTCGAGCCTTTCAAGAGGGAGACTTGGTTCTTCGAGTGGATCAACAGAAGCCACACAAGCTCGCCCCTTGCTGGGAAGGCCCCTTCATTATCACCAAAGTTCTCCACAATGGAGCATACCATCTTTATAATGTCGACCATCAGAAAGAAGAGCCACGAGCTTGGAATGCGGAGCTACTCCGCCCCTTTTATACTTAAGTACTCACTCGGATGAGATGTAATAAGAAATACCTTTGTAGTTTATTTATCAAAGACAAGAGCTTTATAATCTTTCTAAACGATTGTTGTTGCTTTTGTTTCCATTTGAAATCCCCCAATGGGTGACTTAGCTGTGAATCCGTTTTGCCTAAGTTCAAAAAATCCTACCGAGTGGTGAGCAAGCCTCTCACTCGGAGGCTTAGCTGCGAATCCGTTTCGCCTAAGTTCAAAAAATCCTACCGAGTGGTGAGCAGGCCTCTCACTCGGAGGCTTAGCTGCGAATCCATTTCGCCTAAGTTCGAAAAATCCTACCGAGTGGTGAGCAGGCCTCTAACTCGGAGGCTTAGGTGCGAATCCATTTCGCCTAAGTTCGAAAAATCCTACCGAGTGGTGAGCAAGCCTCTCACTCGGGGGCTTAGCTGCGAATCTGTTTCGCCTAAGTTTGAAAAATCTTACCGAGTGGTGAGCAAGCCTCTCACTCGGGGGCTTAGCTGCAGTCCAGTACTCGCCTAAGTTTGAAAAAATCCTACCGAGTGGTGAGCAAGCCTCTCACTCGGGGTGAGGGAGTCCGGGATTAGGGGGTGTTCGGCCATCCGAACTATACCTTCAGCTAGACTTCAGGACTATGAAGATACAAGATTGAAGACTTCGTCCCGTGTCCGTAAGGGACTTTCCTTGGCATGGAAGGCAAGCTTGGTGATGCGGATATTTAGATCTCCTACCATTACAACCGACTTTGTGTAACCCTAACCCTATCCGGTGTCTATATAAACCAGAGGGTTTTAGTCCGTATGACAATAACTCCAACATACAACAATCATACCATAGGCTAGCTTCTAGGGTTTAGCCTCCTTGATCTCGTGGTAGATCTACTCTTGTACTGCCCATATCATCAATATTAATCAAGCAGGATGTAGGGTTTTACCTCCATCAAGAGGGCCCAAACCTGGGTAAAACATTGTGTCCCTTGTCTCCTGTTACCATCCGTCTAGACGCACAGTTCGGGACCCCCTACCCGAGATCCGCCGGGTTTGACACCGACATTGGTGCTTTCATTGAGAGTTCCTCTGTGTCGTCACTTTTAGGACCGATGGCTCCTTTGATCATCAACGACGATGCGGTCCAGGGTGAGACTTTTCTCCCTGGACAGATCTTCGTCTTCGGCGGCTTCGCACTGCGGGCCAATTCGTTTGGCCGCCTGGAGCAGATCGAAAGCTACGCCCCTAGCCATCAGGTCAGGTTTGGAAGTTTGAACTACATGGCTGACATCCGCGGGGACTTGATCTTCGACGGATTCGAGCCACAGCCAAGCGCGCCGCACTGTCTTGATGGGCATGATCTAGCTCTGCCGCCGAACAGTGTCCTGGTGGCCGCACGCGCGTCGGTTCCGACCCTTAATTCGGAGCCTGAGGCGCCGATCGAGGATGAGTGGTTGGATGCCACCTCAGGGGCTGCGATCTCAAAGGTGATCGAGCCGAACACCAGCCCCGCACTCTGCATGACCCATGACTCCAAGGATCCGGATTCCTCTCCGGACTCCGAACCCTCCGCGCCCCTGCCGATCGAATCCGATTGGGCACCGATCATGGAGTACACCGCCGCGGACATCTTTCAGCACTCGCCCTTCGGCAACATCCTGAACTCACTAAAGTCTCTCTCTTTATCAGGAGAGCCCTGGCCGGACTATGGTCAGCAAGGATGGGATACGGACGATGAAGAAATTCAAAACCCACCCACCACCCATTTGGTAGCCACCGTCGATAATTTAAACGACGTGCTCAACTTCGACTCCGAAGACATCGACGGTATGGACGACGATGCAGGAGACACATATGAACCAACGCCTATAGGGCATTGGATAGCCACCTCACCTCATGATGTGTACATGGTGGATACCCCTAAAGGTAGCTACCACGAGGAAAACGGGGATAGGACGAAGGATCAATCCCTCGAAAAACAATCAAAGCCTCGGCGTAAACGCCAACCCTAGCCCCGCCTCGATACAGACCCAGCCATAGAGCAGGATGAGCCAGCAGGCGACGAGCATGCCCTAGAGCAACTGTCCGAACAGGGAAGGCCGGATGAAGAAACCGAACATCCCTCCCCTGGCGAAAATGGCATTTCGGACGACCTTACGCCGGATAAACCCACGGAGAAGAAGAACCTCCACAAGAGGCTCGTTGCAACCGCACGCAGCCTGAAAAAGCAGAAGCGGAAGCTCAAAACTGCAGAAGATGCACTCAGGATCAGATGGAGTAAAGTAATCAACACCGTAGACAAATACGGCGACAGTCGCCGCACTAAAAGCTATCCGAAGCGAAAGCTACTGCCTGAATTCGACGAAGAGGCCTTAGAGCCCTCGCACTCAAAAAGTAAGAAAGCCACACGGTCGGATAGACGACCCCATAGCCAGCATAAAGCGGCAAACGGCGCCGCACTTAATCCGGCACGCGACCCACTTACGAATTCGCATCAAAAAGATGGCCCAGCCAGGTCCATTTATGGGCCAAGAAAGCAAGCTCTCGTAAGCAATGCAATAAAACCATTATTAGAATCCGGCGCACCCAAATACAGGGGCGCCGCACATCCCCTATGTTTCACCGATGAGGTCCTGGATTATGAATTTCCGGCGGGATTCAAACCCGTAAACATAGAGGCATATGATGGAACAACAGACCCTGGAGTCTGGATAGAGGATTACATCCTCCACATACATATGGCTAGAGGAGATGATCTCCACGCCATCAAATATTTACCCCTAAAGCTTAAAGGACCAGCCCGGCATTGGCTTAAAAGCCCTCCTGAAAACACAATTGGAAGTTGGGAAGAGCTCGAGGACGCTTTCCGAGCAAATTTTCAAGGGACTTATGTCCGTCCTCCGGATGCTGACGACCTCAGTCACATAACACAACAGCCCGGAGAGTCAGCTCGGCAGTTCTGGAATAGATTTCTTACTAAAAAGAATCAGATAGTCGACTGTCCGGATGCCGAAGCCCTAGCAGCTTTCAGGCACAATGTCCGAGATGAGTGGCTCGCCAGACACCTCGGCCAAGAAAAGCCAAGAACAATGGCCGCATTAACAAGCCTCGTGACCCGCTTTTGCGCAGGAGAGGACAGCTGGTTGGCAAGATGTAGCACCAGCGACCCAAGTACATCCGAAACAAGGGATGGAAACTGAAAACCGCGACACAACAAGGAACGTCGCCGGACTAAGGAAAACAGTCCGAAGAGCACGGCAGTCAACGCCGGATTCAAAGCCTCACGGCAGAATCAGAAAAAGCCACCCCTCCAAGATAACAGAGATGATTTATCCAACCTAAACAAAATCCTGGACAGGATATGTCAAATAAACAGTACTCCAGGGAGGCCTGCTAACCATACCCACAGAGATTGTTGGGTTTTCAAACAATCCGGCAGACTCAACGCCGAACACAAGGGGCTCGACACACCAAGCGAAGACGAGGACGAACCCCAAAAGCAGAGCACCAGGAAATAGAAGAATTTCCCACAAGAAGTAAAAATAGTAAACCTACTTCACATAACAAAACGTGCGGCGCCCATAAAGGTACGCGCCACACGACCCATCCCAAAAGGGTCCCGCCACTGGTTGTCAAAACCAATCATCTTTGATCATCTGGATTATTCTAGAAGTACCAGGAACGTAGGCTGGACTACCTTGGTACTCGACCCAATAATTGGCGGGCTCCAGTTTTCAAATGTCCTAATGGACGGCGGCAGTGGACTAAACCTGATATGTCAGGACACAATCCGTCACATGGGGATAAACCCAACAAGAATCCGCCACAGCAAAACCTCCTTTCAAGGGGTAGCGCCTGGTCCGGACACCCATTGCATGGGTTTTATCCGGCTAGAAGTTATATTCGGCTCTACCGATAACTTCCGCTGCGAAAGGCTAACTTTCCACATCGTCCCATTCTCAAGTCGCTATCAAGCACTGCTGGGGCGTGAAGCTTTCGCCCGCTTTAACGCAATACCGCATTATGCATCTCTCACGCTTAAGATGCCCAGTCCACGAGGCGTCATCTCCTTGAAGGGGAAGCATTGAGCGCTCCTCCCCCGAGCGGAGGATTGTGCTACCGCTTTAACAGCCCCACAATACAATGGCTTCACCAGCCAGAACATCCGAACAGGTCATTAAGACCACGGGCACGGATAGACGAGCCCGGCATGCCCTAGGGGCTCCGCATATATAAGAGAAAATAAAGCTCAATTTTACATATTTTACTTTATATGTGTTTATTTAATACAATTTTTGTTCGGCACGAATTTTTGTTTATTTAATACAATTTTTCTTTTCAACTTAGTTCCTCTCTTTCACAGATCAACATCGTGCTGCGCCCGTCCAGGATACGGCACAACGGAGACACAGGCGCAGACGTGCAGTAGGGACCCGTTCCAAGGATTCTTTTCAGATTAAGACCCTGCGTAAACGTTTTTTACTGTCTCTTGTTGCTACATATCCCCTGGTTCTATAACCAAGGAGGAGGCTGGCGTCTTGGCATGTGGCCACGTAAGAATTCATGCGCGTACCTGGACACTAGGGGCTTATAAGTAAGAGCATTACTTCACCCGCTCTCATAAAGACCGAATACCTTAGGAGTGTTCGGCGTCGCAAGTTTGGCCTTATATGCGTCAGCTCCGAATCATGATTTTGGTCAATGTTGGGTTGCCCGGCTCCTGTGTTCGGCCGCCTTACGTTCCGCTCTATCGGCTAAGGCGGCACCAGGAGAACTACTGCGATTGTGCCCCGGTTCGGCCGGGCGAGCACCTCAGTAGAGAAAGCTGAAAACCGACTATCATGATATAGCGCGAGACTGGTCAACCACTCGATGACTCTCCGGAATCTATAGGATTCCTCCGCATTAACGAAGGGTCGTTTCCCGGCCAGGCACACATGCGCCCCGAATTCGGGCGAGCGCAGTCGCCACCAAGGGCTATCTAAAGAGTCCCACTGTCAAGCTCCTATGGCTAAGTGAAAGTGTTAAAGCATTATAGTCCGGTTGCCTGGCTCGCTGCGCCATCACCTCCTTTGTAGGACCAAGACGTTGGATTAAGTGTGAAAAAGCGCCTTCTGCGAGCACCCCCGCACTATGTGCCTGGGGGCTGAAGCCAACGACTGTCATCTTTCAGATTATATATATATATATATATATATATATATATATATATATATATATATATATATACACATACATACATACATACATATATATATATGTATGTATGTATGTATGTATGTATATATATATATATGTATATGTATATATATATATATATTAAAACGGCCGCACAGGAGGTGTTCCCCATACTTGGAGGCACAAGTATAAAGGCCTACTACAATTCATCAAAATACTGTTTTATAATTACATATGCTATCAGAACATAGCATCCTTCGAGCACTGTGTCTCTATTACACGAGCGCCTTCAAGGACTTCCTGAAAATAGTGTTCGGAGGGTACTCGGCTTTTGTCCGAATCTCGAGACGCAACAACGGTGGTCTCCATCTCCGCCCAATATGTCTTGACACGAGCAAGAGCCATCCGTGCGCCCTCTATGCATGCTAACCTCTTCATTGCATCGATACGGGGCACCGCATAAAGGAGTTGCTGCACCCAGCCGAAATAACTCTTCGCCTCCGATCTCCCCGGCCACAAATGACCCATGACGAACTTCATGGAGAGTCCGGACAACCTAGTCAGTTCGGCCCATTGAGCCAGGCGATCGTCCACTGCGAGTGGACGCTCTGGATTGTGGAACTGCGACCAGAAAAGCTTTTCCACTTCGCGATCTTTTTGACCTCGAAAGTGTTCGGTCGCATCAGCAGCACTTGCTGCCAAATCCAGATAGGCGTCCTCCACACTACACATCTGGTCCAACGGAGAAAACTTTGGATCGCAAAACTTCCTCCGCAGCATAAAGGGCTTTCTAGCCGCAATCTGTCCATCCTGACGCAGCTCCTCCTTCGCAGCTCTCATCGCAGAGCGAGCGTCCTTGGCATCAGTAGCGGCCTTCTCTAAGTCCGTCTGTCTCGCCCGGTCTTCTTTCTCAAGAAGCTTGCAACTGTCAGCAGCGCTCTTTAACTTCACGGCCATCTCGGCCATCTCCTTCTTGCTTCGGCAGTGAGCAGCCTGTTCGGCTCTCAGCTCTTCAAGGGCTTTCTCGGCAGCCGCATCACTTTTCCTGGCTCGTTCCTTAGCTTGGGCAAGTTCCGCCCGAAGACTCTCCACGGCGGCCGCACCATCTGCGTCAAGCACACACATTGTAAGATACTGGCATAAAGCTCCTCTTACCAGACGCCGCCCGAGGAATTACATACCTTGAGCCTCATCAAACCGCTTGTTGACAAGTGCGATGTCGGCATCTGCCACGTCAAGTTGCCGCTTTAGTTCGGCAAAATCATCACTCCGGATCGATTCCGGACAATTCACCACCTATATACAAAGGCGACATTTGAGACCTGGGATTATGATCCTCTGCACGCCGTCAATTTTGACAACGCACAGAGTCTCAGGGGCTACTATCTACACAGGGCGCATCTTACTTATGCGCAACTGACAAAAGTGTACATTATCTAACGTACCTCAAAACCCATCAGTAAACTTTTGACGGCCTCATGCAATCCGCTTTCTGCGGATTACATCCTTTCAATCACCGTGCCCATCAATGCACGGTGCTCCTCTGAGATAGAAGCTCGCCCCAGCAGAATCTTTAGCTCCTCCGGTCGAGCACCAGACGGTGCCGGACTTGTCCTATGGCCTCTTTCGAAGGCTGGACGCGGAGAACCTTGGGGGGCCACATAGCTATCTTCCGCCCCTGCCGAATTCGGAGAAACCCTTTGCGACGACACCTCAGGGTCGCCCGCCTCGCTAGGCGGTACGGCAGGGGGAGGCGTTCCACTCTCCATCATCTCCGGAAGAAGATCCCCCGAAGACGAGCTCTGCTGAGAAGGGTTGAGGTCCGAACTACAACGTAAAATTTCGGTTAATCTTCTCAGGTTTAAAGCAAGGATCCTTCTCTCAAAATATACAATCGTTCTCTACTTACGGCTCGCTGGAGGGCTGATTCCTTTGAGGGCATAGTTCGGCCGAGGAACCCCCGGCATCGGACCCTCTGACGAGGATTTTTTACCCCGCTTTGAGGCCATTGGCTCCGGGTCGTCAGAGGCGGCCCTCTTCTTCCCCTTAGGGGAGGAATCGTCGGTTCCTCCCTTCGGAACAGCCTCCTTTGAGGAGGCCATAGTTTCCATGTCCTCTCCCTCACTTCTCTCTAGAGGCACAATCTTCAACATCCTGACAAGCACGGGATCCGGCCTGGTCTCAGGAAGGGGAGCCGGACACCTGATCAGCTTTGCTTTCGCTATCCATTCCTGCTTAAAAAGGACAGCTCTTTTAGGGGCGAATTTATGACAATTATATGGATAGCGAGTCCGGGCACAAGGTTACTTACTTGAGTATCCGGGCGATTGCAGCTCAAACCTGCATCCTCGGTCAAATCCGGACACATTGCTTGTGATCCGAAGAACTATTTGTACATCTCCACGGGCGTTATGCCCATAAAATGTTGGAGAGCTCGTGGTCCCTCCGGATTAAACTCCCACAAACGGAGGGAGCGACGTTTGCCGGGCAGGGTTCGGCGGATCAGCATGACTTGTGTCACTTTGACCAGGCTGAGGTCTCTTTCCAAGAGATCCCTGATTCGGCCCTGCAACAAAGGTACGTCTGGAGATGGCCCCCAGTCTAGGCCTTTACTGACCCATGACCCTAGCTGTGGTGGGGGACCTGAGCGAAAGGCAGGCGGCGCCACCCATTTGGTGCCCCTGGGAGCGGTGATATAGAACCACCCCCGTTGCCATAAGCCGAGCTCCTCTTGAAAAGAGCCCTCGGGCCCGGGAGCATTAGCATTCTTACTTATAACAGCGCCTCCGCACTCTGCGTGCCGTCCCTCGATCATCTTCGGCTCCACTTTAAAGGTCTTGAGCCATAATCCGAAGTGAGGGGTAACACGGAGGAACGCTTCACACACGACGATGAAAGAAGAAATGTGGAGGATGGACTCCGGAGCTAAGTCGTGAAATTCCAACCCATAATAGAATAGCAGCCCCCTCACAAAGGGGTCCATTGGGAAGCCTAATCCCCGAAGGAAGTGAGATTTGAACACCACGCTCTCACCGGGCTGGGGACTGGGAACCGCCTGCCCTTGAGCAGGCAACCTATGTGGAATTTCGCCGGTCAAGAACTTAGCCTCTCTCAGCTTTAGCACGTCCTCCTCCGTCCGGCCTTGAAGGTCGGAACCGGAGATTGTCGACGGTCCGAAGCGCCTGAAATTTGGGGCCTAGGGTGTTGGAACTCGAGGCGATGGGCAAACTCGTTTGAGGTTGAAAAAAAGGAATAAGGCCTTGGTCTCTTTATAAGAGGTTGAATACCAAGAGCCCTCCCCGTGACCATTTGGGACTCGCCTTTAATCGAGAAAACATGCTAAACGGGCACGATTGGGTTACCCATGTCCGTATTGATGAGAATCCCGTAAATAAAGGGGACACGATCTCTGCTTTGACAAGACGTGCCAAGGAAACCGCCTCGCAAAACACGCTGAGGTGGAGAAGTGAAAACGATTCGAATAAGGGCTTGGCCGTACTGTGATGTCACGCTATGGAATACGTCAGCAGATTAGATTTGTGTTAATATTATTCTCTCTATGGAAATATGTGGAAACTTATTTTGCAGAGCCAGACACTACTCTTGGTGTTTACAATCTTTTATGAAGAACTTGGAGGAGGAACCCGCCTTGCAATGCCGAAGACAATCTGCGCGCCGGACTCGTCGTCATTGAAGCCTGGTTCAGGGGCTACTGAGGGAGTCTGGGATTAGGGGGTGTTCGGCCATCCGAACTATACCTTCAGTCGGACTTCAGGACTATGAAGATACAATATTGAAGACTTCGTCCCATGTCCGGAAGGGACTTTCCTTGGCGTGGAAGGCAAGCTTGGCAATGTGGATATTTAGATCTCCTACCATTACAACCGACTTTGTGTAACCCTAACCCTATCCGGTGTGTATGTAAACCGGAGGGTTTTAGTCCGTAGGACAACAACTCCAACATACAACAATCATACCATAGGCTAGCTTCTAGGGTTTAGCCTCCTTGATCTCGTGGTACATCTACTCTTGTACTACCCATATCATCAATATTAGTCAAGCAGGACGTAGGGTTTTACCTCCATCAAGAGGGCCCGAACCTGGGTAAAAAATTGTGTCCCTTGTCTCCTGTTACCATCCGCCTAGACGCACAGTTTGGGACCCCCTACCCGAGATCCGCTGGTTTTGACACCGACACGGGGGCTTAGCTGCAGTCCAGTACTCGCCTAAGTTTGAAAAAATCCTACCGAGTGGTGAGCAAGCCTCTCACTCGGGGGCTTAGCTGCAGTTTAGTACTCGCCTAAGCTTGAAAAAATCCTACCGAGTGGTGAGCAAGCCTCTCACTTGGGGGCTTAGCTGCAGTCTAGTACTCGCCTAAGTTTGAAAAAATCCTACCGAGTGGTGAGCAAGCCTCTCACTCGAGGGCTTAGCTGCAGTCCAGTACTCGCCTAAGTTTGAAAAAATCCTACCGAGTGGTGAGCAAGCCTCTCACTCGGGGGCTTAGCTGCAGTCCAGTACTCACCTAAGTTTGAAAAAATCATACCGAGTGGTGAGCAAGCCTCTCACTCGGGGGCTTAGCTGCGGTCCAGTACTCGCCTAAGTTTGAACAAATCCTACCGAGTGGTGAGAAAGCCTCTCACTCGGGGGCTTAGCTGCAGTCTAGTACTCGCCTAAGTTTGAAAAATCCTACCGAGTGGAGAGCAAGCCTCTCACTCGGGGTCTTAGTTGCAGTCCAGTACTCTCAAGTTTGAAAAAATCCTACCGAGTGGTGAGCAAGACTCTCACTCGGGGGCTTAGCTGCAGTCCAGTACTCGCCTAAGTTTGAAAAAATCCTACCGAGTGGAGAGCAACCCTCCCACTCGGGGGCTTAGCTGCAGTCCAGTGCTCGCCTAAGTTTGAAAAATCCTACCGAGTGGAGAGCAACCCTCCCACTCAGGGGCTTAGCTGCAGTCCAGTACTCGCCTAAGTTTGAAAAATCCTACCGAGTGGAGAGCAACCCTCCCACTCGGGGGCTTAGCTGCAGTCCAGTACTCGCCTAAGTTTGAAAAATCCTACCGAGTGGAGAGCAACCCTCCCACTCGGGGGCTTAGCTGCAGTCCAGTACTCGCCTAAGTTTGAAAAATCCTACCAAGTGGAGAGAAACCCTCTCACTCGGAGGCTTAGCTACAGTCCAGTACTCGCCTAAGTTTGAAACACATCCCTATCCACAAGGACGACGAGGTGCAGGTCGACTGCCACCTTATCCTTCGGAGCTATGCCACAAGTACAACGTGCGATCCATCCCAATCCGCAAGGACGACGAGGTGCAGGTCGACTGCAACCTTCTCCTTCAGAGCTACGCCACAAGTACAACGTGCGCTCCATCCCTATCCGCAAGGACGACGAGGTGCAGGTCGACTACAACCTTCTCCTTCGGAGCTACGCCACAAGTACAACGTGCGCTCCATCCCAATCCACAAGGACAACGAGGTGCAGGTCGACTGCAACCTTCTCCTTCGGAGCTACGCCACAAGTACAACGTGCGCTCCATCCCTATCCGCAAGGACGACGAGGTGCAGGTCGACTGCAACCTTCTCCTTCGGAGCTACGCGACAAGTACAACATGTGCTCCATCCCAATCCGCAAGGACAACGAGGTGCAGGTCGACTGCAACCTTCTCCTTCAGAGCTATGCCACAAGTACAACGTGCGCTCCATCCCGATCCGCAAGGACGACGAGGTGCAGGTCAACTACAACCTTCTCCTTCGGAACTACGCCACAAATACAATGTGTGCTCCGTCCCTATCCGCAAGGACGACAAGGTACAGGTCGACTGCAATGTGTGCTCCGTCCCTATCCGCAAGGACGATGAAGCGCAGGTCGACTGGAGTCACCACCTCAGAGCTGCATCTCGATCACAAAGATTATTCCAAGTGAAGAACAAAGTCCACTCAAAGGCAAACGCAAGCATATTCGGAAATAAACCAAGTTCAGGTAAATCCTATGTTCCGGACGACAGATCAAAAGTATTCGAGCATCAAGCCCGAAGAAGTTTAACAGTTACACAATCACTCGGCATTCCGAGGCAAATAAAGGTGAAGCATAATGTTTTTCAGTCTCAGATCAGGAGAAGGAATGGCTGGGTCGCAGAAACTGTCAAGGTCATTGCTGTCTGCAATGCGAGTGGCGGCGTTAAGGAAGGTGTCCATGAAAGATTGGAAAGTGTGCCTCTTCGTGTTAGCAACCTTGAGTTCCGCCAGCTTGTCTTCTTTGACATCCTTGCAGTGCACCCAGACCAAAGACAACGCGACATCAGCACCACAGCAAGCGGATGACTTCTTCCATTCTTGCACTCGCTCGGGGATTTGATTCAGTCGAGCCATCAGAGCCTCAAGATCTTGAGACAGTTCCGCCTGAGGCCAGAGTTCAGCATCAACCCGAGTCATCGCAGCTTTCAGGCAGGCAAGATAAGCAACCGCGTTGTCCATATGAGATTCCAACCGCAACACGTTCATCGCAACATCATCCTTGACTGGACAGTTGATGGGATCAAGACCCGTCTCGACCCGCCTAGTTTATGCTTCAAAGTCTTGGAAAAATTCTGCATAGTCGAGTGAATGATGAGTCGATGGTACAATTAGACTTGTCAGTCGACAGAAATAAGACAGATTAATCAGTACCTTCAAGTTTCAAGACCAGCTTTGCAGCAAGCTGGCCCAAATAAGACTCCAACTCGCCATTCTTGGCCTTGAGACTCCCAAGCTCGTCGGTCAGTTTCTCCTTGTCCTTCTTCAGTCGCTCGACCTCCTGATTGGCGTCAGAAACAGCAGTCTTCAGCTTGGAGTTTTCTTCTTCTAACTTGCCGACTGAAGCAAGCTTCTTGTCAGCAAGCGTTGTCTTCTCGCGCGCCTCCTTCTATGTCGCAGCAAGATCCAGATCCTTCTTCTCCAAAGCCTACTTCATTTTCTCTAAATAAATAACATTCTTCAGACGGGCTTGGAGTTGGCGGTTTTCACTACATACATCTGCTCGAGTGGAGTCACTTGGTTCAAAAAATGGAAAGGAAAAGTGCCAGCATTGGGATATACAGTTGGCGATTGGTTACCTCCCATGGCAGCTACTTCGTCACGAGCGGTCTTGAGATTCTTCTTCGCCAATTCCAGATCAAGGTTGAGGCTGATTTGTTGTTTGTTCATTGCAGAAAGCTGAGCATCAAGATCACAAGATTATTGCAGTTACAGCCATGTTAGTCAACAGAGATAAAAAGACATCACAATGATAGCTACTCTAAGACTACCACCGAATCAAACATTCAATGGCAGTCTCGGGGACTACACCCAGTGGGTGCACTTAGCGTGCCCCCACTGAATTTCAGACCACAGTCGGCAGTCGACTGACTTTCAAAAAAAAGAAGAAAGAGAGATTCAGATTCTCAGACCACAGTCGACTGCCCGCAGTCAACTATGGTCTCGGGGACTACACCCACTAGGTGCACCCAGCGTGTCCCCATTGGTTTTGGCTCCACTCGGCGTGGTCTGCCCAGCTCGAGTTGCAAAAAAAGTTCGTATTCTCAAACCACAGTCGACTGCACGCAGCCAACTATGGTCTCGGGGACTACACCCAGTGGGTGCACTCAGCGTGCCCCCACTAGTGCAAAGGTTCAGTTTGAATCGACACAACGAGACATACAATTTCAAAACAGCCACACCCCAGTGGGTGATCAGACAAGAAATACGGTCGATCGGAAAATCAACTAACCTGGACATTGGCTTGCATAGCAGCTCCGGCGTTGAAGGCTACCTGACTAGCCTCATGCACCACTTTCATTTGCCCCATCACAAGATTCAACTGAAGAAGAGCTTCCTTGGCAGCAGCCGGTGGATCGTCCGGAGTTTGATATGCAGTAAAAACTGATGAAGGCAGATCAATCGAAGCAGTCGTCGGATCTGAAGCAGTGAGTTGTATCGGTGCAGCAGAAGTCTGAGCAGCTGATCCTCAGGGGCAATCAGTCAACAGCACAACAGCAAAGCTAACGTTGGTTCGATCCGGATCTGTCCATCGCTCGACCATCGTCCCAGGCGTCACGGTCGACCGAGGAACCTGGACTTCAGGCGCCTTCCCGCCTAGTTCCTTGTCCTTCCTCCTCCTCCCTCTCGGCGTTACTTCTTCATCATCATCCGGGAGCACAGCAACGTCTCGTGGAACTGCAATAAACAGAGAAAGCCATAAGGATAACTGAACTGGGCAGACTTACTGGCTTTGGAGGTGACGGCGTCGTCAGCTTCCTCGTCGGCTGGGGCCTTGTCAATATCCATATTCGTCGCAGCGGAGGTCGGGCTATATAAGTTCAACATCCACTCGGTCGGAACAAGAAAGTATGAGAAGAGCGTTTACCCAGAGGCAACAGGGACATCCATCTTGATTCTAGGCAAGGTCTTCCGAGCCTTCGAAGGATTAGCTTTGGGCTGCTTGGTGACCTTCTCAGTCAAATCTGGAGTCGGGGACCGAGCGCGCTTGTGAGATGGAGCACTCGACCCACAGCTTTGCCGGGCCTGTTCGCGGGATCATGGTGCTGCTTGGATCGACGTTCATAGCGAGGCGGTGAGTCAACTACCTCCTCATCATCCGACTCGTCGCTCTCGTCTTCATCATCATCAGCTGGGGACTCCCACTCGCCGCTCTCCTCGGCACTGTCCTCGCCCTCTTGGTCTTGCTCTAGAGCTTGTTCACCATTGGGCATCGAATACATCTCCGTGTAGATCTGCAAAACAAGGGACCGATCATAAGTCAGTCGGAACAACAATCAGTCGAAAAATACGTTCAAAAATTCAGTTATGATGACCACACCTTCTCTGGCAGGTTGCTGTTGCTGAAAGGGTCGACTCTCCTAGCGCCCCTAGGGTTGTCCTTGTTCCCGATGATACTCATCAGCCACTCGGCCATGGTTTTGGCCTCCACCTCCTCCGGATGAACCCGAGCAGTGTCACCAGCCCCGAAGTACATCCACATGGAATGGTCACGAGCTTGGAGGGGTTGGATCCGCCGACTGAGGAACACCTCGAGCAGGTCCATACCAGTGACACCTTGGTTGATCAGTTGGACTACTTTCTCAACTAGCATGCATGTCTCCGCCTTCTCCGCATCAGTAACTTTCAAGGAAGATGGAGTTTGAACATGGTCAAAAGAAAAAGGAGGAAGCCTGGTCGACTATCCTGGGGTCGTGATATCCTGGCAGTAGAACCAGGTCGACTGCCAGCCCCTGACCGACTCCGGAAGAGTCATCGGAGGAAAAGATCTCCTCTTCCTCTTCTAAATGCCCAGACCCCCACACATCTGGATAACGTGGGTTTTCTCGTCTTTCGAGTTCGCTTTCTTCACGGTTTGGGATCAGATGGTAAAGATGTGCTTGAAAAGACCCCAGTGCGGTCGGCACCCCAGGAAGTTCTCACACATGGAGACGAACGCAGCAAGATATGTGATGGTATTGGGGGTAAAATGGTGGAGTTGGGCACCAAAGAAATTCAGGAAACCCCGAAAGAAGGGATGTGGTGGAAGCGAGAAGCCGCGGTCGACATGAGTGGCGAGCAGAACACACTCACCCGGTCGCGGATGCGGCTCCATTTCCCCCCTCGGCAGGTGCGCAGACTTATGGACGATCAGCCCTAACTCGGCCATATCATCCAAGTCCTCCTGCCGAAGCAAAGATCGGATCCAGTCTCCTTGGATCCAACCAGACGGCAGCCCCGAGCGCGATGAAGACCCCCGATTCATTTTCTTGTTCGTCGCCTTCTTTGCACGCTCTAGCGCCGCCGTTTTGTCCTTCCCCATGGCGGCGGAGTAGAGGCGTCGAGAGTGGTTGGCCTGGACGAAGCGGAGATGCGAGAGGAAGAAGAAGGGGAATGGGCACGCACAGTGCAAACGCCTCGGCCTTGCCGCTTTTAAAGGCCTACTTCCGAGTGGCTGATGCATGGGCCCGAGCGATCTTGTCAAATCCCCCCAACAGTTGCGCACGGGATATGTGGCAAAAAAGGTGGCGCGGAAATTGAAAAGTCCTATTTATCTACTCCACTTACCGCGGAGCGCTCCGCCTGGCGCGCTTCCACCAAAATTTTGAATCCCGTGAAATCCGGGATCCTTTGCAACCGATCACGCCAAAGATTTCATGTCAGAGATATCACTCGATGGATGTCGTGGTATAAACCAGTCGGCAATTTATGAATCAATCAAGGTGACTGAAACGAAGTTGAAGTTCCAACAACTGGCCTCCACTTGGAGATAAAGACAAGATAAAGCAAGAGCAAAAGCAAGGTCAACTCCATCCTTCTTTTTCACTCAAACCTCGATCCATTCGGGAGCTAATGACGAGGACACAAACCTAGGTTAGGGTAATAGGCCTGACCTATATGTCCTACCTTAGGTCCTTGTCCTAAGAACAAAGAAGTTCAAGAATAAGAAGAAGGGATCCAGCAAAGGTGTCCAGTGAAGTCCACTCGACCTGCCGTTCACTCGGAGACCTCTCCTTATCCAGGTCACTCGACCATAAAACCAATCGACATACAAGAAGACCTAAAGCCGCTCTACGCAGCAATGGTCGAGCATTTATTCATATACTTAATGATCATTTGTAGCACTTCAATACAGGCGTTACCTGTAACGGCACCTCTTTATGTACATTGAATCCTATGCAACGGAGGGGAGATGGGGTCCTGGCGCACTCTATATAAGCCACCCCCTCCTCTGGGACAAGGGTTCGCACCCCCTGTAACTCACACGCTCATAATCCAGTCGACCGCCTCCTGGCTCCGAGACGTAGGGCTATTACTTCCTCTGAGAAGGGCCTGAACTCGTAAAACTTACGTGTACAACTCCTCCATAGCTATGATCTTGCCTCTACATTCCTACCCCCCATTCTACTGTCGTACTTAGAACCACGACAAGGAGCGAGCTCCATCCTTGAGAGCCATGGGAAACCAGTTCGCCATGACTTTTTCATCGCCGTTGGCCGCTTCGATGCTCAGCTCATAGAGCTGCAGGAACTCCGCGGGGTCGGAGGTGCCGTCATAGCGAGGAGGCAGGTCCGGCTTGAACTTGCTTGGCCAGGCGATGGCACGTAGCTCGGGGGTGAAGGCGCGGCAGCCAGCCGTGGTTGCCGAGGTGGAGCTTGGTCTTGACGAGGTCCGTGTTGCGCCGCTGCGGGCGGTGCACGGTCTTGACGAGGTGGCGCGGGGAGCGCAGGTGCAGCTTCTCGCGGCCGCGGAATTTCTTGGCAGCTTCTCTCTTCGCTCGCAGGCGCCGGGCGTGGTGGATCATGCCGAGGAGGCGCGCGCCTTGGTGCCAAGGCGCCGTCTTGGGGCTGAGGTGGTGGAGGCACGCCATGAGCCTCGTCGCCCGTGGCTGGTTGAGGGGGAGGCAGAGAGTGGGACGGCGCCAGAGAGCCCCCTGCGGCGCGGACGAGCTCAGCGACGCGGTCAAGCCACTCCTCATAGAGGTCGTCGACGGGGCGGTAGCGCAGGAGTTCGTTCGCCGCGAGGAGCGCGGCCCGTGCCTCCATGGGAGCGCGGCGCGCGTGAGACGAAGAACCGGCAGGGGTCAGTGTAACGCCCCCGATGTAACTTGCCATATTTGTAATCCAACTCTTGCCATTTCTGGCTATGTGTTATGATATTCCCTCCGTGGTTGGGTTCTCTCCGTTTTGCATTTTGGTCATGTCAGGCATTTCATATCATGTCATCATGTGCATCGCATTTGCATACGCGTTCGTCTCATAAATCCGAGCATCTTTCCCGTTGTCCGTTTTGCTATCCGGCGCTCCTATGTCTCCCGGCGTCCCCTTTTACTTTTCCTTGTGAGCGGGTATTAAACATTCTCGGAATGGACCGAGGTTTGACATGTGGCCTTGGTATAGCACCGGTAGACCGCCTGTCAAGTTTCGGGTCATTCGGAGTTCGTTTGGTACTCCAACGGTTAACCGGGTATCCGTGAAGGCCTCGTGTGTGTTGCAGCCCAACACCCCTTCAAAACAGCCCAATAACCCTTCTAAGTCACTCCCATGTCCTCCACCGTTCGATCACGATCGCGTGGGCGAAAACCGCACTCCATTTGGAGCTTCCTAGCCCCCTCCAGCTATAAATATGTGCACCCCTCCGTCAAATCCGGGTCCAAAACCCTAGCCGCCGCTCCCCTCCGCGCCGCCGGACACGTCCGGGCGGAGCCGGACGCGCCCACCGCCGCGCGCAGCCAACGGGAGCCCGCCACGTGTCGCCGCCGTCTCCTCCACCGCGTCGGCCCGCCGAGGCCCGCTCCCGGCCCCCGCGGGCCCGCGCCCGGCCGCCGCCCCATCGCGCGTCCCCGCCGCCTGGTCGCCGCCTCCCGCGCCTCGGGCCGCCGCCGCGTCGCCGGCGCCCCGCCGCGGCTCGCCCCCGCCGCCGTTCCGCCGCAGCGCCGCCCGCCACCCTCCGCGCGTCGCCGGTGACCGCCGCGCCGCCCTCGCCACCGGCCGGCACCGCCGCCGCCGCCCCTGCGCCGCCCGCGCGCCACCTCGCCGGCGCCCGGCCCCGCCTCGGCCCGATCCAGATCTGGATCCCGCGCCCGTTGACCTCTCCCCCTCCTTTTTTTTCACTAAGTCATCTAATTTTTGCATCGTCCTCACCTGTTTCGCATGCCATAACTTTGCATCCGTAGCTCCGTTTCGCGCGTATAGTATGTCATTTTGTTCGCCTCGAAGAGTACATCATTTTGTTCCATTGCATCATTTTCATTTGAAGTCATCTTGATGCCCGAAATTCTGGTAGAAGAGGGCTAGTTGATGTTTATTGCTGGATCTTATCTGAAAATGCACTTTTGTCATTTTTGCCATGATTGATGTGTACCTCCTATGAAGTTGAGTCCTACATGAGTTTTGTAATATGCCATGTTACCTATCCAGAGGATTTTTCCATGTATTTTTATGATCTATGTGGTGACTAGTTCAAGCTTGCAAAGTAGGGATGATGATATTGCTGTTTTCAGAGACTTAGTTATTTCACTAAGTCCCTGACTTTTGTTATTATCATGCCATGTATTCATGTTGTTTCTGAGTGATCTATGCATAATTTGAGCATGATCAGTAAGGGAGTTTTGAACTTGAGTATTTGCTTATCCATCCATGCCTCTGTTTGCAATTATGGGATGCCATAGGTTGAGTCAATCGAGCTCTACTTTTGCTTCAAAATGTTGTTGGCAGATTGTTTACATGTTATTCGATTTTGCCAAGCTTGGTGTAGTTGATCCTTGCATGATATGATGTTATTCTTGCCATGTCTAGTTACTATGCCATGACTTCTTGATGTATGTATGCTTAGTTAATCATGAAATGCTCTGTAGTGAGTGCATCGAGCTCACGAACATGCCTAGTCGTTAACAGTTTTCTGCCATGTCCAGTTTTCTGCCAAGTCTGAAACCTGTAACGAAACTTGCTTATTTGACATGGGTGTAATCATATTTTCTGATCCTTTTTGGCTTTTGGTCAGTAAGAGACTTTTGTCAAGTGCTATGAGTAGATTCATGCCGTGCCTTACTTTGCTATGTTCTGAACCTGTAGCATGTTGTTTCGTTGCTCTGAACTTGTCATCCTGATGTTGTTTTCCTGACTTGCTGTTATTTCACTAAGTCTGTGAATCTGTTATTAGTTGTACTTTTGCCATGCTTGTTTGAACCTGTTATGATGTGAATTAGCCGTAGCTCAGTGTTCATCTTTTGTCGTGCATCTTGAGTAGATTACTGTCATATGCTTTGTTGCCATGTTTGGGTGCAGTAGCTTAATTATTTATTGCTTGCTAAGTAGCATCATGCTGTTTATGGCAGATTCGTGTCATTCTTGTTTTGCTCGCCATTTGCAAACCGTGCATCCGATTCCGGTGATCTTTATATCGATTTCAACCGAAATCACCTCATCTATCCAGCGGCATGCTTGGTTTGCCAAGATTATGCCCTGTTCATCCTTGTCTTTCCGGAGCATGCATACGCATTGCATATCACCTCTCGCATATCATGCCATGTTTTGCATCATGTTGATTGCGCATTGCATCGTGGTTGATATTGGTTCCTTTGCTTGTTCTCTTGTCTTGGGTAGAGCCGGGAGACGAGTACGTGACCGAGGAACCTGTTGAGAACGTTTACGAGGACCAAGCTTTCGACAACTCCGAGAACCTTGCAGGCAAGATGACCATACCCTCGAAATCACTTCTATCTTTGCTTGCTAGATTGCTCGCTCTTTTGCTATGCCTATGCTGCGATACCCACCACTTGCTTTATCATGCCTCCTATATTGCCATGTCAGCCCCTAACCATCCATGTCCTAGCAAACCGTTGTTTGGCTATGTTACTGCTTTGCTCAGCCCCTCTTATAGCGTTGTTAGTTGCAGGTGAAGATGAAGTTTGTTCCTTGATTGGAACATGGACTTGTTGTTCCTTGTTGGAATATGTTTACTTGTTGGGATATCACAATACCTCTTACTTAATTAATGCATCTATATACTTGGTAAAGGGTGGAAGGCTCGGCCTTATGCC
Source organism: Aegilops umbellulata (assembly GCA_032464435.1). NCBI lineage: Eukaryota > Viridiplantae > Streptophyta > Magnoliopsida > Poales > Poaceae > Aegilops > Aegilops umbellulata. The sequence continues at coordinate 488,536,621 of CP136057.1, forward strand.
TGGTGTTTTGTTCCACTCTTGCCACCCTAGTTTCCGTCATACCGGTGTTATGTTCCCGGAGTTTGCGTTCCTTACACGGTTGGGTGATTTATGGGACCCCCTTGACAGTTCGCTTTGAATGAGACTTTTCCAGCAAGGCCCAACATTGGTTTTACCAGTTGCCACCTAGCCTTTTTCCCTTGGGTTCTGCAGACTCAAGGGTCATCTTTATTTTAAACCCCCGGGCCAGTTCTCCTTCGATTGCTGGTCCAAACTAGAGCCCTTTGCAGCGCCACCTCGGGGCAACTCGAGGGCTGGTTTTAGTTGTACGGACTGCTCATCCGGATGTGCCCTGAGACCGAGATATGTGCAGCTCCTATCAGGATTTGTCGGCACAATCGGGCGGCTTTGCTGGACTTGTTTTATTGCTGTTGAAATGTCTTGTAGTCCGGGATTCCGAGATTGATCGGGTCTTCCCGGTAGAAGGAATATCCTTCGTTGACCGTGAGAGATTATCATGGGCTAAGTTGGGACACCCCTGCAGGGTATTATCTTTCGAAAGCCGTGCCCGCGGTTATGAGGCAGATGGGAATTTGTTGATGTCCGGTTGTAGAAAACCCGAAGTTGACCTTAACTAAAACACATCAACCGCGTGTGTAACCGTGATGGTCTCTTCTCGGCGGGGTCCGGGAAGTGAACACGGTTGTTGGAGTTATGCCTGACGTAGGTTGTTCAGGATCACTTCTTGATCATTTCTAGCTTCTCGACCGTGCTTTGCCTTCTCTTCTCGCTCTCTTTTGCGCTATAGCCACCACATGCTAGTCGCTTGCTGCAGCTCCACCTCATAAACCCCTTTCCCACCTTTAAGCTTAAATAGTCTTGATCTCGCGGGTGTGAGATTGCTGAGTCCCCGTGACTCACAGATATTATCACCTCAGTTGCAGGTACCAACGATGTCAGTGCTGATGACGCAACCTTGCTCACTTGGGAGTTCGATGTGGAACGTGGCCGTTACTATGTTTCTTTTCCAGATGATCAGTAGTGGAGCCCAGTTGGGTGATCCGGGGATCTGTTTAGCATTTGGGGTAGTCTTCTTTCATTTTTGGTGCCGTAGTCGGACCCTGAGTGTAATCTGTATGATGGATGTTATTTTTGTACTTGTGTGAAGTGGCGATTGTAAGCCAACTATGTATCTTTCCCCTTTATTTATTACATGGATTGTGTGAAGATTACCTCACTTGCGACATTGCTTTCTATGCGGTTATGCCTCTAAGTCGTGCCTCGACACGTGGGAGATATAGCCGCATCGAGGGCGTTACAGTCAGTGATGGAGTGGCGGTGCGGCCGTCCTGCCGCACCGAAGGATGCAGCGAGGATGCCTACTGCTCGTTCCCCGCCGGGCCGGTGGCAGCATTGGCGGCGGGAGACAGAGAACGACGAGGTGGCCCGCCAACGAGAGCCGTCTGAGCGACGCGGGCGGTGAGGGCAGCTCAACGCTCAGCTCGAGCACGGCGAGCGTCCTCCATGGAGACGACGGAGCGACGAACTGACGGAAGGGAAGCTACGGCGCACCCCTACCTAGCGTGCCAAATGTCGGATGTTGGGTACTGGCAAACCCATAAGGTTCGAACACTGGGGTGCGCGCAAAGTCTTTCCCTCCCACCGATCTATGCCCTAGCTCGCTAAGATCTCGCGGACGAACTCGACGAACTCGCAACACAGAAAGACACGAGGTTTATACTGGTTTGGGCCATCGTTGTGGTGTGATACCCTACTCCAGTGTGGCGATGGTGGATTGCCTCTTGGGCTGATGATTAACAGTACAAGGGGAGAACAGCCTCCTGAGGTTGAGGTGTTCTTGTGCGTGCGAGCTTATGCGCGTCTCTGGATCCGATGGCCACTACTGTGGTGGCTAGACCTATTTATAGAGGCACTGGTCCTCTTCCCAAATATCGAGCGGGAAGGGAGCCAACAACGGCGGGCAAATTTGAAGGGGGACAGCTAGTACAAGCTATCCTGACAAAAGCGGTCTTCGCCTGCGAAAAGCTCTGGTGGTGACGCCGTCTTTGGCTCCACAATGACCTCCGTCTTGCCGTCCTCCTGGTCTTGGTCTCGTTGCACCAATATAGCAACCTTTGCCTGATGCCTCGGTACTCTTCGCCTGCGTTGGCCTCCTTAGCACCAAAGAGGAAACAAGGACGCTGCGCGCGCTGGAGCTCGCCTGGTGCCATTCGTCATGGCTCACGTCACGAGAGCCTCGTGAGGTTTGCCCCGCCTTGATATCTCCGCTCCTCGTGAGCCTGCCTGGCTGGGCCACTCGAGAGGAGGTCTTGCATCGTCCGCCTCGCGAGTCTTGGACCCTCGCGAGGGTCTTGGATGCCTTGTTAGTGAAGATGGGTCGTACGGCCTGTTGGCTTAGCCATGTTGTGGGCCGCAGGCAGGCAAGTCTGGGGACCCCCGTTCCCAGAACGCCGACAATGTTTGGAACCGTCGCCAAGTGGGTGTGGGCGATAGGGGGGTCCTTCCCACATGACCCAGAAACCGTCGGGGATAGGGGGCCCTGGTGCACACAGTTGTCCCTATATAACGGTTTCCTATATCTCGAATATCCCAAACGCTTCATCCTTGCTACTTGTTTGTTCTTGCATTGCCATCGCATTCGGAGTTTTGTGGGTTTACCTAAAACTAGGTAGATTCCAGGCACGTGAGTTTTCCAGGCACGTACCAAACTAGCTCTACATTTATGATGTCTGGCACATCACAAACAGTTCATGATTATAAACCGTGTACGATAGGTAGACAATCACACACATTTAGTTTTCCCGCACCGTATGTGAAAGTGTGTGACATCACACAAGCTTTGCAAACGGCAACTGTGTGCATTGTTACACACATTTCCTCTTCGTGAACCGTGTCAGATTATGATGCATATCGCACACGCTGTGCTTTATTAACCGTGTGCGCCGTAATGACCTGCACACCGTAATTTCGCCCTAATTTAATTGTTGCTATTTAAAATTGTACCTAATTTAAACTTGAAAGTAGGCTATAGGTTTATTCATACCCATCAGCCTCAAACAACCAATGCATTATTCAATTCACAGGTACATATGTTTAAGAATTACATAAGCACCAAATAAAAAATGATAAAGCAGGGTTCTATACTTGTACTATTACAGATGGTAAAGAAAGAGGCAACAGACATTTTGGTTGCTCAACAAGGTGAAGCGGATTGGCCCTATTGTGCTCTCCTGGATGTAGAAGGCACGCACGACTCTAGTCCAACCCCTTGTGATGGCCGGCCACCAATCATGTAGTTTGAGAGGTAATCTTGAGTAAACTGCTTCAGGATCCACTACAAAGGAAAAAAGATTCAGACATTTGTCATCTAACACAACTCACTACGGGCAGTAAAAAGAAGGCTACAGCGTTCTTACTTACCATCCTGCATTTCACTGTTGTCGTGCATAAAGTGTAAACAAATAGTTCGATTGACATCTTTTGACCCAGTTTAATAACAATCTTTATCAGTTTCCTCACTTGATGCTGGTTCATGAATATCTCATTACCCCATACGCAGAAAGGGTCGAAGTGTGGATCTTTGGCAATGACATGTGTACCTAAAAGCACCAAGTTAATATTAGAAGCTAAACAACAATTGCAAGATGATGTAGTACAACACTCCCTCCATCCCATTATATAAGATTTTGTTACATGTATATCTAGACATCATCAGAACATTAAGGTAACACGAACATTAAGATAACACTCTTCCTTGTTGCTATGTAGCCTGGGGTTGCATATTTAGTCATTCAGTACAATGCATGTTGCTATGTAGCCTCAGATATACTAAATATGGCCCTAGTTAACCTACTGATAAATGGGTAACAGATATGTTCAGTGAAATGTCCAATTTGATGATTAATCCCTTATCAACCCTCAGGCTATATGGTACCAGCTACCGAGATCTTGAAAAGTGAGTACATATAAGCAATGCGATGAAACTAACCTCGATGGAAAACAACACTGTTCACAATATTGTCCTGTATGAGTACATATAGAGGCATGTTAAGCACAACAGGCTAAACATCAACCAAATATATCCATGGTAGACAACATAATTGATACGTTTATTTTGCATCATTTTTTCTTACTGTTATTTATGATGTTTTTATCCATAATAATGCTTTTTGGGGTAATTCTAATGCCTTCTCTCTCATAATTTGCAAGGTACACATCAAGAGGGAGAATTTCAGCAGCTGGAAATCTAGACCTGGAAAAGCTACGTCAGGCCACCTATTCTGCACAACTCCAAACAAGCTGAAACTTCACAGAGATTTTCTATGGAATATTTAAGAATTATTGGAGCAAATAACTACTAGAGGGGGCCCACCAGGTGGGCACAACCCACCTGGGCACGCCAGGGAGCCCTGGCGCGCCCTGGTGGGTTGTGCTCACCCAGGCCCACCTCCGGTGCCCATCTTCTGGTACATAAGTCATTTTGACCTAGAAAAAAAATAAGGAGAGGACTTTCGGGACGAAGTGCCGCCGTCTCGAGGCGGAACTTGGGCAGGAGCACTTTTTCCCTCCGGCGGAGCGATTCTGCTGGGGGGACTTCCCTCCGGCGGGGGGAAATCATCGTCCTCATCATCACCAACAACTCTCCCATCTTGGGGAGGGCAATCTTGATACATCCATTTTGCATCATGTTTTCTTACTGTTATTTATGATGTTTTTATCCATAATAATGCTTTTTGGAGTAATTCTAATGCCTTTTCTCTCATAAGTTTAATGCTATGGTTAGAATTTATTCTTAATACCTTTCTCGTAGTTGCGGATGCTTGCGGGAGGGTTAATCATAAGTAAGAGGTTTGTTCAAGTAAGAACCACACCTAAGCACCGATCCACCACATATCAAATTATCAAAGTAGCGAACACAAATCGAACCAACGTGATGAAAGTGATGAAATTCCCGTGTACCCTCAAGAATGCTTTGCTTATCGTAGAGACCGTTTTGGCCTGTCCTTTGCCTCAAAAGGATTGGGCTACCTTGGTGCATATTTGTTACCACTATCGTTACTTGCTCATTACAAATTATCTTGCTATCAAACTACTCCACTACTTACAATTTCAGCACTTGTAGACATTACCTTACTGAAAACTACTTGTCATTTCCTTCTGCTCCTCATTGGGTTCGACACTCTACTTTTCGAAAAGAGCTACAATTGATCCCCTGTACTTGTGGGTCATCAAGGCTATTTTCTGGCGCTGTTGCCGGGGAGTGAAGCGCCTTTGGTAAGTGGAATTTGGTAAGGAAACATTTATATAGTGTGGTGAAATTTTTTGTCACTTGTTATTATGGAAAACAATCCTTTGAGGGTTTTTTCTGGGGTATCTTCACCTCATCCGGAACCAAAATTAGCTACCCCTCAACCTACTGCACTTACTGAAAATATTTAATATGAAATTCCTTCGAGTATGATAGAACAACTGCTAGCTAATCCTTATGCAAGAGATGGAAACGAACATCCTGATATGCACTTGATATATGTGGAACAAATTTGCGCATTGTTTAAGCTTGCATGTTTACCCGGAGATTAAGTTAAAAAGGTTTTCCCTTTATCTTTGAAAGTAAAAGCATTGCCATGGTATAGGCTATGCGATGATGTTGGATCTTGGAATTGGAATCCTTTGAAATTGGCGTTCCACCAAAAGTTTTATCCTATGCATCTAGTTCATCGTGATCGGAATTCTATATATAATTTTTGGCCTCATGAAGGAGAAAGTATCGCTCTAGCTTGGGGGAGGCTTAAGTCAATGTTATATTCATGCCCCAATCATGAGCTCTCAAGAGAAATTATTATCCAGAATTTTTATGCTCAGCTTCCTTGTAATGATCAAACCATGCTTGATACTTCTTGTGCTGGTTCTTTTATGAAGAAGACTATTGAATTCTGGTGGTTTCTTTTGGAAAGAATTAAATGCAACTCTGAAGATTGGGAACTCGACGAAGGTAAAGAGTCAGGTATTAGGCTTAAGTATGATTGTGTTAAATCTTTTATGAATACCGATACTTTTCAAAAGTTTAGCACTAAATATGGACTTGACTCTGAGATAGTAGCCTCCTTTTGTGAATCATTTGCTATTCATGTTGAACTCCCTAAAGAGAAGTGGTTTAATTATCACCCACCTATTAAAGAAGAAATTAAAGAATCGGTACCAGCTAGAGAAGAAACTGTAATTTATAATGTTGATCCAGTTGTTCCTTCTGCTTATATTGAGAAACCACCTTTCCCTGTTAGGATAAAGGAACATGCTAAAGTTTCAACTGTGGTTAACAAAAGCTATATTAGAACACCTAAACCTGATGAAAAAATTAAAGTAGAACCTAGCATTGCTATGGTTAAAGATCTCTTGGAAGAAGATATAGATGGGCATGTTATTTACTTCTGTGAAGAAGCTGCTAGAATTGCCAAACCTGATAAAAAAAGATAAACATAGACCTGGTTGGCATGCCTGTCATCTCAGTTAAAATAAGAGATCATTGTTATCATGGTTTATGTGACATGGGTGGTAGTGTAAGTGCTATTCCTTACACCCTTTATCAAGAAATTATGAAAGACATAGCACTTGCAGAGTTAGAAGACATAGATGTTACTATTAAACTCCCTAATAGAGACACCATATCACAATTTGGGATTGTTAGACATGTTGAAATCTTGTGTGGGAAAATAAAATACCCTACTGATGTCCTTGTTCTTGGTTCCCCACAAGATGACTTTTGTCCCATTATCATTAGTAGACCTTTCTTGAACACAATTAATGCTAAGATAGATTGTAAGAAACAAACTGTTGGTGTTAGTTTCGATGATGAGTCTCATGAGTTTAATTTTTCCAAGTTTAGTAGAAATCTTCATGAAAAAAATTGCCTAGTAAGGATGAATTAATTGGTCTTGCTTCTATTGTGGTACCACCTACTGATCCTTTAGAACAATATTTTCTAGACCATGAAAATGATTTTCATATGCATGAAAGAAATGAAATAGATAAGATTTTCTTTGAACAACGTCCTCTACTTAAACACAATTTGCCTATTGAAACTCCGGGAGGTCCTCCTCCACCTAAAGGTGATCCTGCGTTTGAATTAAAACAATTGCCAGACACTTTGAAATATGCTTATCTTGATGAAAAGAAGATATATCCTGTTATTATTAGTGCTAACCTTTCAGAACATGAAGAAGAAAGATTATTGAACGTTCTAAGGAAGCACCGAGCTGCTATTGGATATACTCTTTATGATTTAAAGGGCATTAGTCCCGCTCTATGTCAGCACAAAATTAATATGGAACCTGATGCTAAACCTGTTGTTGATCACCAACGTCGGTTAAATCCGAACATGAAAGAAGTGGTAAGAACGGAAACACTAAAACTTCTGGAAGCAGGTATAATCTATCCTATAGCTGATAGTAGATGGGTAAGACCTATTCATTGTGTTCCTAAGAAAGGAGGTATAACAGTAGTTCCTAATTATAAGAATGAACTTATTCCACAAAGAACTGTTACAGGCTATTGATGTCGCTTCAAGCTACGTCGGTATTTCCCCAAAGAGGAAGGGATGATGCAGCACAGCGGCAGTAGGTATTTCCCTCGGATATGAAACCAAGGTTATCGAACTAGTAGGAGAACCAAGAAACACAACGTAAACAGCCCCTGCACACAAATAACAACCACTCGCAACCCGACGTGTTAAAGGGGTTGTCAATCCCTTTCGGGTAACGGCGCCAGAAATGGTGCGTGGACAGGAGAAATTTGTAATAGATTGATAGATCGAACGCCAAATAAAATAAATATAAATATAACACAACAAGGTATTTTTGTATTTTTGGTTTAATAGATCTGAAAATAAATGCAAAGAAAAAGTAGATCGCAAAGGCAAATATATGAGAAAGAGACCCGGGGGCCATAGGTTTCACTAGTGGCTTCTCTCGAGAAAAATAGCAAACGGTGGGTGAACAAATTACTGTTGGGCAGTTGATAGAAACTCAAACACTCATGACAATATCCAGGCAATGATCATTATATAGGCATCACGTCCGAGAATAGTAGACCGACTCTTGCCTGCATCTACTACTATTACTCCACACATCGACCGCTATCCAGCATGCATCTAGTGTATTAAGTTTATGGAGAAACGGAGTAATGCAATAAGAACGATGACATGATGTAGACAAGATCTATCTATGTAGAGATAGACCCCGTCATTTTATCCTTAATAGCAACGATACATACGTGTCGTTTCCATTTCTGTCACTAGGATCAAGCACCATAAGATTGAACCCACTACAAAGCACCTCTTCCCATTGCAAGATAAATAGATCAAGTTGGCCAAACAAAACCCAAATATCAGATAAGAAATACGAGGCTATAAGAGATCATGCATAAAAGAGATCAAAGAAACTCAAATACTTTCATGGATATAAAAAGATAGATCTGGCCATAAACTCAAAGTTCATCGATCCCAACAAACACACCGCAAAAGAGTTGCATCATATGGATCTCCAAGAGACCATTGTATTGACAATTCAGAGAGAGAGAGATGAAGCCATCTAGCTACTAACTACGGACCCGAAGGTCTACAAAGAACTACTCACGCATCATCGGAGAGGCACCAATGGAGGTCGTGAACCCCATCCGAGATGGTGTCTAGATTGGATCTGGTGGTTCTAGACTTTGTGGCGGCTGGATGAATATTTCGTCGACTCCCCTAGGGTTTTGGGAATATTGGGGTATTTATAGAGAAAAGAGGCAATCCGGGGGGCACCCGAGGTGGGCAACCCACCAGGGCGCACCTGGGCCTCCTGGCGCGCCCTGCTGGGTTGTGCCCTCCTAGAGGCACACCCAGGCGCAGCCAGGGCCCATTATGTTCCTTCTAGTCCAGGAAAACTCTGTGAAGTTTTGTTGCATTTGGACTCCATCTGATATTATTTTCCTGCGATGTAAAAAACATGCAGAAAACAGCAACTGGCACTTGGCGCTATGTCAATAGTTTAGTACCAAAAAACGATATAAAATCACTATAAAATGATTATTAAACATCCAAGATTGATAATATAACATCATGGAAGAATCAAAAATTATAGATACGTTGGAGACCTATCAGCATCCCCAAGCTTAACTCCTACTCGTCCTCGAGTAGGTAAGTGATAAAAATAGAATTTTTGATGTGGAATGTTGCCTAACATTTTATATCATATTCTTTTCTTTATAGCATGGACATTTGGACCTTTATATTGTTCAAAGCAATAGTCTAGTTTTGAGATGATAATTTAAATACTCAAGCATATAAAAAAGCAACCATGTCTTTCAAAATATCAACACTAAAATAAGTTATCCCTAGCCCATCATGCTCAACCATTGATCCATTCGTGAAACACACTCGCATATTAGTTACACCCAATACTTAAGTATGATCATATTGCCTCCTAGTTTGTGATTTTATTATAGAAGATGGAGACTCAAATTCAAAATAGAAATTGCATAAAGTAAAAGAAAGGCCCTTCACAGAGGGAAGTAAGGATTTGTAGAGGTGACAGAGGTCAAAGCGAAAAAATAGAGATAAAAACATTTTGGGAGGTGTATCCATCCCACCAACGAAAATGACTTAGAGTTCTCAACACTTTCCATGCTAGATATATCATAGGCGGTTCCCAAACAGAAATAAAGTTTATTCCTTTATCCACCATACTTTCACTTTCCATGGCTAGCCGTATCCACGGTTTCCCTCCATACCAACACTTTCCAAGGAATTTATTATTTGACAACATAAAGTAAATTCATTTTTTCATTTCAGGACTGTGCATCCCTAAAACCTTTGCCTTACTCTCGTGCAATGACAAGTGAATAAACACTCACCGTGAGAATAACACATCCAGCATGGAAAAAATTAGCCACCCCTCACCGCTCCGCGAGCGAAACGAACACACAAAAGAGAAGTTTATTTTGAAAATTAGAGATGGCACATGCAAATTTGCTTAGAACGGCAAAAGAATACCGCATGTAGGTAGATATAGTGGACTCGTGTGGCAAAACTGGTTTAAAGGATTTTGGATGCACAAGTAGAGATCATACGTAGTGCAAAATGAAGGCTAGCAAAAGATTGAGAAGCGACCAACCAAGAAACGGATAATCTCATAAGCAAGCATTAAGCATAAATAACACCGAATAATGCACCACAAGTAGGATGTAATTTCATTGCATGACTATTGACTTTCATGCTTGCATAGGGAATCACAAACCTTAACTCCAATATTCTTACTAAAGCATAATTACTCATCAACATAACTCACATATCACATCATCATATCTCAAAACTATTACTAAGGATCAAGTTTATTTTGTCCAATGATATTCATGAAAGTTTTTATTATATCCTTCTTGGATATCTATCACTTTGGGACTAATTTTCATGTGTTGCTTTTCATAAGCTCAAACAAATATAAGTGAAGATCATGAGCATAATTTTTCTTTCTCTCAAAATAATTTAAGTGAAGCAAGAGAGAATTTCTTAAAATTTTACTAACTCTCGAATAAATCTAAGTGAAGCAAGAGAGCATTTCTTCAAAAATACTAAGCACACCGTGCTCAAAAAGATATAAGTGAAGCACTAGAGCAAGTCCATAGCTCATAAAAATTTAGGTGAACCATAGAGAGCAATTCTAACAAGTCATGACATAATTTTGGCTCTCCCAAATACGTGTGTCCAACAAGGGATCAAGACTTAAAACACAAAATAAAACAAGCAAAGACTCATATCATACAAGACGCTCCAAGCAAAACACATATCATGTGACGAATAAAAATATAGCTTCGAGTAAAATACCGATGGTCATTAGAAGAAAGAGGGGATGCCACTTGGGGGCATCCCCAAGCTTAGTTGGTTGCTCATTTTTGGATTATAGCTTGGGATGCTGGGGCATCCCCAAGCTTAGGCTCTTCTATCCTTTATTACTTCATCCATCGTAAGATAACCCAAAACATGAAAACTTCAATCACACAAAACTCAACAAAACCTTCATGAGATCCGTTAGTATAAGAAAGCAAACCACTACTATAAGTATTGTACCAAACCAATTAATATTTAGTTTTTGCATTATATCTACTGTATTCCAAATTTTCTATGGCAAAAACTCATCAAATAAAACCATAGAGCCATCAAAATAAGCACATAACGCAAAGAAAAGAGAATCTGTCAAAACAGAATAGTCTGTAGCAATCTGACTATTTCAAATATGTATGTAACTCCAAAAATTATGAAAAACTAGGACGACCTGGGTAATTTGTATATTAATATTCTTCAAAAATAATTTGCATTTTATCACGTTCTGGGGATTTTTAACTATTATTTTTGTGAGAGCATAAGTTTCTGTTTTTTTAGCAAGATCAAACAACTATCACCCAAGAAGATCCTATCGGTTCTACTTGGCATAAAAACTAATTAAAACACAAAAAACACAATCATAATAGTAGAATAATTATGCTAAAACTCAAGAATAGAAAGCAAGGATCAAAAATAAAATTTATTCATTGGGTTGCCTCCCAACAAGCGCTATAGTTTTACGCCCTTAGCTGCGCATAAGGCAAGGATCTAAGTTTTGTCATCTTTGGTTCGAAATCCATAAGATGACCTCATGATTGATTCATATGGTGGCTTAATTCTTGTTCTAGGGAAGTGTTCCATACCTTCCTCAAAGGAAATTGTAACTTAATATTGCCTTCTTTCATATCAATCACGACACCGATAGTGCGTAAAAACGGTCTACCAAGAATAATTGGACAAGACGGATTGCAATCAATATCAAGAACAATAAAATCTATGGGCACATAATTCCTGTTTGCAAGAATAATAACATCATTAAATCTTCCCATAGGCTTTTTAATAGTAGAATCCGTGAAGTGTGAATTCAAAGAACATTCTTCAATATCGGTAAGACCAAGCACATCACATAAAGATTTCAGAATTGTAGAAACACTAGCACCCAAGTCACATAAAGATAAACAGTCATAATTTTTAATTTTGACTTTGATAGTAGGTTCCCATTCATCATGCAATTTTCTAGGAATTGAAACTTCTAATTCCAATTTTTCTTAAAAAGCTTTCATCATAGCTGTAACACCCCGGATATTATGCGCCAGGTGTCCGCCAGTTATTCGCCGTCGTTGCCATGTCATGTGCTTGCGTGTTGCACTTTGTCATGTCATCATCTTCATTTCATATCATGTCATCATGTGCATCGCATTCGCATACGTGTTCGTCTCATGCATCCGAGATTTTTCCCCGTTGTCCGTTTTGCAATCCGGCGCTCCTATGTTCCCCGGCGTCCTCTTTTACCTTTTTTCCGTGAGCGGGTATTAAACCTTCTCGGAATGGACCGAGGTTTGCCAAGCGGCCTTGGTATAGCACCGGTAGACCGCCTGTCAAGTTTCGGCTCAATCGGAGGTCGTTTGATGCTCCAACGGTTAACCGGGTATCCGCAAAGGCCTCTTTGGGTGCAGCCCAACACCCCTTTCTAAGTGGCCCAAAAACCCACCTAAGTCATCTCCATGTTCTCGGTCGTTCGATCACGATCGCGTGGCCGAAAACCGCACGCCATTTGGAGCTTCCTAGCCCCCCCCCTCGTGTCCGGAGCGTCCGATCGCGATCCAAGGGTCCGAAAACGGATGGAAACACCTAACCCTAGCCCCTTTCTATTCATAGGCGCGTCCCCTGCCATTTTTGTCCTCCTACCTACCCCTCCTCAATTTCCGTGCTCAGCCACCGCCGCCCCATCGTTTTCAGCGCCGATCCGCTCCCCCGCCGCCAAGTGTCGCCGTCTCACGGGCTGCGCCGCCGCAACCGACGGCCGCGGCCAGTGGCAAGCCGCCACGTCGCCCCTGCCTCCCTCCTCCTCCCGCAGGGCCGCCGGGGCCCATCGCAGACCCGCCCCGGGCCGGATCTGGGCCGAGGCCCCAGCTCTCCGCGCCGCCCCCGCAGTCGCGCCGCCCCCGCACGCCTCCCGGCCTCAACCGCCGCGGAGCCCGTCCCTCCGCCGCCGCCGCGGGCGCTCCTCCGCCCCGCCGCCTTCGCCGCGCTCCGCCCGCACCTTGCGCCGCCTTGCCATCCCGCCGCCGCCTCGTCTCCGCCGCACGTCGCCGGCGCCGGATCCACCTCGCCTGCGCTGCCCCGCCCGGATTCCGGTGATCCTCGGCGACCGCGCGCCCGGTTGACTATTTCTCCTCTCTCCCGATTTTCTCTAAGTCCTCTTATTTTCACATTATCATCACATGTTCATCGCACCGTAACTTTGCATCCATAGCTCCGTTTTGGGCGTATAATATGTCTGATTGTTCGACTAGAAGAGTACATCATTTCATTCCATCGCATCATTTTCATTTGAGGTCATTTTGATGCCCGAAATGCTGTTAGAAGAAGGCTATGTGATGTTAGTTTCTGATTCTTATCAGAACGTGCACTTTTGTCATTTTTGCCATGATTGATGTGTGCATCCTATGGAGATGTGTCCTACATGAGTTTTGTAGTATGCCATGTTACCTTTCCAGAGAATTATGCCATGTATTTTTATGATCTATGTGGTGACTAGCACAAGCATGCAAACTAGGTTACTTAATGTTGCTGATTTCGGAGACTTAGTATTTTCACTAAGTCCCTGCCTGCTGTTATTTTTATGCCATGTGTTCTTGTTGTTTCCGAGAGATCTATGCCTCTTTTGAGCATGATCAGTAAGAGTGTTTTGAGCATATGGTTTTGCTCTATCCATCCATGCCTTTGTTTGTATTTATGGAGTGCCATAGCTTGAGTCAATCGAGCTCTACTTTTGCTACAAAATGTTACTGGCAGATTGTTTACATGTTATTCGATTTTGCCAAGCTTGTTGTAGTTGATCCTTGCATGCTATGATGTTGTTCTTGCCATGTATAGCTTCTATGCCATGTCTTCTTGATGAATGCATGCTTAGTTTATCATGCACTGCTCTGTAGTGAGTGCTTCGAGCTCGCAAACATGCCTACTTGCTATCTGTTTTTGACATGTCCAGTTTTTCTACTAAGTCTGAAACCTGTAACGAAACTTGCTTAATTGACATGGGTGTTATCATATTTTCTGATCCTTTTTGGCTCATGGTCAGTAAGGGGCTTTTGTTAAGTACTTCGAGTAGATTCATGCCATGCCATATTTTGCTATATTCTGATCCTGTAGCATGTTGTTTCATTGCTCTAAACATGTCATCCTGATGTTAACTTCTGGCATGTTGTGATTTTCACTAAGTCTGTGAACCTGTCATCTTTTGCTCTTTTGCCATGCTTGTTTGAACCTGTTGTGGTGTGATTTAGCCGTAGATCAGTGTTCATTTTTTGTCAAGCATCTTGAGTAGATTACTGTCATATGCTTTGCTGATATGTTTGGGTGCAGTAGCTTAATTTCTTGTTGCTTGCTTAGTAGCATCATGTTGTTAATGGCAGATTCTTGTCATTCTTATTTTGCTTGCCATTTGCAAACCGTGCATCCGATTCCGGTGATCTTTATATCGATTTCAACCGAAATCACCTCATCTATCCAGTGGCATACTTGGGTTTCCAAGATTATGCCTTGTTCATCTTTTCCCTTCCGAGCATGCATATGCACTGCATACCACATCTCGCATATCATTCCATGTTTATGTGGTGGTTGTTTACTTTGTTGTTTGCTTCTTTCCGGTGTTGCTTCTTCGGGTTAGTTCCGATAATGTTGCGATTGTGAGGATCCGTGCATCTACGTCCGTTTGTCTTCTTCATGGACTCGTTCTTCTTCCTTGCGGGATCTCACGCAAGATGACCATACCATCGAAATCACTTCTATCTTTGCTTGCTAGATTGCTCGCTCTTTTGCTATGCCTATGCTGCGATACCTACCACTTGCTTTCATGCCTCCCATATTGTTAAACCAAGCCTCTAACCCACCTTGTCCTAGCAAACCGTTGATTCGCTATGTTACCGCTTTGCTCAGCCCCTCTTATAGCGTTGTTAGTTGCAGGTGAAGATGAAGTTTGTTCCTTGTTGGAACATGGAGATGTTGTTCCTTGTTGGAAAATGTTTACTTGTTGGGATATCACAATATATCTTATTTAATTAATGCATCTATATACTTGGTAAAGGGTGGAAGGCTCGGCCTTATGCCTGGTGTTTTGTTCCACTCTTGTCGCCCTAGTTTCCGTCATATCGGTGTTATGTTCCCGGATTTTGCGTCCCTAACGCGGTCGGGTGATTTATGGGACCCCTTTGACAGTTCGCTTTGAATAAGACTTTTCCAGCAGGCCCAACCTTGGTTTTACCATTTGCCTACCACCTATCCCTTTCCCTTGGGCCTGATCAGCCTGAGGGTCATCTTTACTTAGCCCCCCGGGCCAATGCTTGTCTAAGTGTTGGTCCAAACCAGAGCCACTTGCGGTGCCACCCCGGGGCAACTTGGGGTATCTTCGGTTGCCGTACGTAGTGTTCATCCGGTGTTGCCCTGAGACCGAGATATGTGCAGCTCCTATCAGGATGTCGGCGCATCGGGCGGCTTTGCTGGACTTGTTTTATTACTGTCGAAATGTCTTGTAGCCGGGATTCCGAGACTGATCGGGTCTTCCCGGGGAGAAGGAATATCCTTCGTTGATCGCGAGAGCTTATCATGGGCTAAGTTGGGACACCCCTGCAGGGTTTGAACTTTCGAAAGCCGTGCCCGCGGTTATGTGGCAGATGGGAATTCGTTAATGTCCGGTTGTAGAAAACCCGAAGTTGATCTTAACTAAAATACACCAACCGCGTGTGTAACCGTGATGGTCTCTTCTCGGCGGGGTCCGGGAGGTGAACACGGTTGTTGGAGTTATGCTTGACGTAAGTAGTTTTAGGATCACTTCTTGATCATAGTTGTTCGACCGTGCTTTGCCGTCTCTTCTCGCTCTCATTTGCGTATGTTAGCCACCATATATGCTAGTCGCTTGCTGCAGCTCCACCTCATACCTTTTACCCTACCTATTAGCTTAAATAGTCTTGATCTCGCGGGTGTGAGATTGCTGAGTCCTCGTGACTCACCAGATACTTCCAAACCAGTTTGCAGGTGCCGATGAGACCGAGCAGGTGACGCACCCGAGCTCAAGGAGGAGTTCGTTGGAGATCTTGCCCTTTATGTTGTTTCGTTCTAGTCGATCAGTAGTGGAGCCCAGTTGGGGTCGATCTTGGTCCTTTGTCGCTTTTGGGGTTTCTTCTTTTATTTTGGCTCCGTAGTCGGGCCCTGATTGTATCTGTATGATGTAATGTTTTATTCATGTATTTGTGTGAAGTGGCGATTGTAAGCCAACTATGTATCTCTTTCCCTTATGTATTACTTGGGTTGTGTGAAGATTACCTCATTTGCGACATTTCTTTCAATGCGGTTATGCCTCTAAGTTGTGCTTCGACACGTGGGAGATATAGCCGCATCGAGGGCGTTACAATAGCATCAACAATATGTTTAGTAAAAGCTATATTTTGTTCATAAGCATGGCGTGAATTTATCATGGATTGGAACAAAGAAATACAATAAATCAAAGAGCAACTATCATAATTAAAGTCTTTGTAATCCAAAAGAGTGGGCACATCACTAGTTAAAGTTTTGACCTCTCCAAACCCACTTTCATCAATTTTCTCAACAAGATTTTCACCCTCCGAAATATTGGGATCCTTCTACCTAAAGTTGAATCTTCTCCAGTCCCTTTTTCATCAATCTTAACTTTACTAAACAAGGAATCAATAGAAGAAACACCAATCATTTTAAGATCTTCATCACTTTTGCGAAAGAAATCACTAGAAAATGCTTTTTCTAAAAATTCTGTTTTAGCTCTAAGCATAGTAGTTCTTTTCTTACTTTCATCCATAGAAACATAAAGAGCTTTAATTGATTCATCTACTTTAGGCACAAAAAAATTCATCTTGAGATTTTCCACATCATGAGAATTTCTATCAACACTTCTAGACAAATCATCAATCCTACTCAACTTTTCTTCTTTGGAAGTGTTGAAAACTTTTTGTGTGTTGATAAATTCCTTCATATAATTCTCAAGATCAGAGGTGTTTCTATTATTATTATAAGATTGATTTCCATAGGAATTACCATAATTATTAGAGGAATTACTAGGAAAAGGCCTAGGATTAAAATTACCTCTATAAGCATTGTTATTGAAATTATTTTGAGAGATAAAATTCACATCTATGGCATCACTATTTTGCTCAATCAAAGTAGACAAAGGCATATCATTAAAATCAATAGGGGCACTTTTACTAGCAACCAATTTCATAAGAGCATCAACTTTTTCACTCAAAGAAGAAATTTCTTCAACCGAATTAACTTTTTTACTAGTAGGAGCCCTTTCGGTATGCCATTGTGAATAATTTGGTGTCTTCACCCAAAGTAATTTCCATAAAAGTACCACCCGCGGCGAAATCTAAAATATTACAAGAAACAAAATTCAATCCTGCATAAAAATTTTGTATGATCATCCAAAGATTTAACCCATGAGTTGGGCAATTCCTTAGCATCATTTTCATACTTTCCCAAGATTGTGCAACATGCTCATGTTCAAGTTGCTTGAAATTCATGATCTAGGTCCTAAGGGAAATCATTTTTGCGGGCGTAAGATACTTAGTGATAAAAGCATCTTTGCACTTATTCCAAGAATCGATACTATTGCGAGGCAAAGAAGAGAACCAAATTTTTACAGAATCTCGCAAAGAAAACGGAAATAATTTCATCTTCACCACATCATTGTCCACATCTTTTTTCTTTTGCATATCGCATAATTCCATGAAGGTATTAAGATGTAACGCGACATCCTCATTAGGAGTACCGAAAAATTGATCTTTCATAACAAGATTCAGCAAAGCAGTATTAATATCACAAGACTCCGCACTAGTGGTTGGAGGAGCAATCGGAGTGCCGATAAAATCATTATTGTTGGTATTTGAGAAATCACATAACTTGGTGTTCTCTTGAGTCATGATTACCACACAACAAGATTGCACTCAAAAACAAATCCGGCAATTTTTTGTGAAGTGGGGGAGAGGAAAATGAGAGGCAAATGACAAATAATGTAAATTGCGAGGAGATGAGATTTGTGATTAGTAACCAAGTATATGTTGAATATCCTCCCCGGCAACGGCGCCAGAAATTCCTTTTGATGTCGCTTGAAGCTACGTCGGTATTTCCCAGAGAGGAAGGGATGATGCAGCACAGCGGCGGTAGGTATTTCCCTTAGATATGAAACCAAGGTTATCGAACTAGTAGGAGAACCAAGCAACACAACGTAAACAGCCCCTGCACACAAATAACAACCACTCGCAACCCGACGTGTTAATTGTCAATCCCTTTCAGGTAACGGCGCCAGAAACGGTGCGTGGACGGGAAAAAATTTTAATAGATTGATAGATCGAACGCAAAATAAAATAAATAGAAATAAAACACAGCAAGGTATTTTTGTATTTTTGGTTTAATAGATCTGAAAATAAATGCAAGGAAAAAGTAGGTCGCAGAGGCAAATATATGAGAAAGAGACCCGGGGGCCGTAGGTTTCACTAGTGGCTTCTCTCGAGAAAAATGGCAAACGGTGGGTGAACAAATTACTGTTGGGCAATTAATAGAACTTCAAATACTAATGACGACTTTCAAGCAATGATCATTATATAGGCATCACGTCCAAGATTAGTAGACCGACTCCTGCCTGCATGTACTACTATTACTCCACACATCGATCGCTATCCAGCATGCATCTAGTGTATTAAGTTCATGGAGAAACAGAGTAATGCAATAAGAACTATGACATGATGTAGACAAGATCTATCTATGTAGAGATAGACCCCATCGTTTTATCCTTAGTAGCAACGATACATACGTGTTGTTTCCCCTTCTGTCGCTGGGATCAAGCACCGTAGGATCGAACCCACTACAAAGCACCTCTTCCCATTGCAAGATAAATAGATCAAGTTGGCCAAACAAAACCCAAATATCGGAGAAGAAATACAATGCTATAAGAGATCATGCATAAAAGAGATCAAAGAGACTCAAATACTTTCATGGATATAAACAGATAGATCTTATCAAACTCAAAGTTCATCGATCCCAACAAACACACCGCAAAATAGGTACATCATATGGATCTCCAAGAGACCATTGTGTTGAGAATTCAGAGAGAGAGAGAGAGATGAACCCATCTAGCTACTAACTACGGACCCAAAGGTCTACAAAGAACTACTCACGCATGATCGGAGAGGCACCAATGGATGTCGTGAACCCCATCCGAGATGGTGTCTAGATTGGATCCTGTCGTGGATTTGTCACGGCAGATGTCCTAGTAAGAGGACTTAGTCGTGGAGCCATCGCAACGGGTTAGCTTGAAGGGGTTAAAGTGGACACAAGGACACGGTTTTTATACTAGTTCGGCCCCTTCGATGAAGGTAAAAGCCTACGTCTAGTTGTGATGGGATTGATGGGTTTCGAGGGCTTAGGGAGCGATATGCTTCGCCTAAACCTCGAGTTCTTCTCCTCTGTCCCCAAACCGCCGCCGGGTCATCCCCTTATATACATGGGTGACGCCCGTCGGTCTGCAAAGTCCCAACCTCCGGCTAATAAACGTGCCCGGGTCGGTCTCTCTATTCCTAACTTACAATACAAGTTTACATCAGGCCGGTTTACACCATAAACCTTTAAACCGATTATGGGCCTTAGGCCCTTCTATCTCTCCTTGGGTTTTAACATCTCGGGTCTGTTGACGGAGGTAACCCGGGCCCTGCAGGCCGGTTTACCCCGGATAGCAACATCCCCCACATTAGGCCCCAGATTGATTTGAACAGGTTCATGTCAATCCTTAATAAGAATTTCTGTCTTCAAATGTCTTCCAGTGATTTGTTAAACCGTCGCTTCTCCGTCTCCTCTTGCTGTGGTAAACCGATATGACGTCAGCGCAAGCTACCGTCTCCTTTCGCTAACCCGCAAGAATCAGGGCAACGGCTGGGCTTCCGAAATCTCCGGCCCCTGGATTCGCGCGCCTGACACGCGCGCCGCGCCTTATAAATAGGACTTGAAGGCCATCTTCCTTTCCTCCCCTTCTTCGTCTTCCTCGCGACCCAGACCTCAAAGCTCCGCCGCCGCCGCCAGCTGCTGCATCAACTCCGGCCGCTGCATCAACCTGATCGGATCAGAGCACCGCGGCGACTTTCCACATCTGTTTGGACCCCGGTAAGGCCCCTGTTCTTGTTGCTTTAGATCTGTTCTAGGGTTCATCGTCCTGCTACTGTTTCTTGCTCATCCCCATAGCAGCCTTTGCGAACAGATGATGATGCCTGTATCTGGATTTGTAGTTCCTCTTAGCAGTCTCCATAAATCTGCACTCATTTCCTTAGATCTCATTCTTGTTCCTGCTTGTCGAACTTATGTTGTTCTGCTGTGAGCCCGACTTCATATTACCTGTTTTTATTTCTTTTTCGCCCTAGGCTGTAGATCCATTGCTTTGAAAGAATCCGTACAGGATCTGTTTCTGCTTTCATACTCACAACTGTTTAAATCTGGTCGGTTTAACTCTTAGCAAAGCGAACAAACCGATCTACACATCCATTAGTCCCCTTGATGAACCGCCGGTTGATATTATTGTAGATAACCTGATTCTATATAAGAGCATCTTCGGTTTACAATCATACTTGCTCTCAAACCGGAATACCTTTGCCTTGTAGATTTCCCCATGGCAAAACAGGTGTACGAATGCAACTGGGTTCCCTCCAGCATCACTGAGACCCAACTAAATAACTTAGTTCTGACTGGTGCTTTGAGTAGCAAAAATACCATCCATTGGAGGGTTCCAGGAGACGAATGTCCTCCTACCCCGCAGGAGGGAGAAGTGGTGGTGTTTGCGGATCACCTGGCCCGGGGGTTTAACCCGCCCGGTTCAAAATTTTATCGGGACGTCTTGGCTAATTTTAGGTTGCGCCCACAAGATGTTGGTCCAAATTCAGTCACGAACATCTGTCATTTTCAAGTACTTTGCGAGGCGTACTTTCAAGAGGAACCCACTGTAGAACTGTTCCGGGACTTTTTCCATCTGAACCGACGTACTGAATTTACCGATGGCCCTAATATGGAACTGGGTGGTATGGCGATTCAGAAGAGGAAAGAGGTGACTTATCCTCACGCCAAGTTGCATAGTCATCCGCAAGAATGGAATTGCACTTGGTTCTATTGCAAGGATACTTCCCCTGCTGAAGAAAATCCACTGCCCGGTTTCCGCCCAGAGAGACTTAGCAATACTCACCCCTTCCCCCCACGGCTAACTGCCAAAGAGAGGAGTAAGTATGCCCCTCAGCTGTCCAAGCTCAGAGCCTTCATGGCTAACGGTTTAACGGGGGTAGATCTTGCTCGTTGCTGGATTTCGTGGAGCATCCTGCCCCTTAGCATCCGCTCCGGTTTAATGTGCCAATACACGGGTCGGGTTGATGATCCTTTGAGGCACTGCAACATTCAGCTGACGGAGGACGAAGTCGCTGAAGCTGTGAAGAAGATGCTGAACGAACCGGAACATATTTGCGCTCGAACCGGCCTGCTTCCATTTTGTGCCACAAACAAACCACCTGCTGTAAGTAACTCCTCTGTTTATAGAATCTTTGATCTCCTTATATATATGTTGTTAACTCCAGTCCTTCCTGAGACAGGGAGATGATCCATTTTGGAGCAAGAAGTTACAAGAGCCGACCGAAAAGGTAACCCGACCCAAGACGAGGGTGAAGAAGCCTGCTCAGAGGAAAAGGAACACCGCTTCCAATACTCCGGATTTAGAGGAGGATGATGTGGGTAATCCGGACCTCGGGGTAGACCTCGATTCAGTTGGTTTGCTTTTTATACGTCTTATTGATGATGATATTTGTCAGGACGACGCTGAAGTGAGCCATGCCGAAGGCCCAGAGGTAACTATTCTTTCTTCTGATGCCGTTCCTTTGCCTTTGAAAAAACCTCGCCAAGCAAACCGGAGAATTAAATTTTCTCACCTCTTGCTTACTTGGATCCCAAATTTCTTGTGAAGACCCAGCAACATGAAGCTCGACGCACCACCCGACATAGCGGCCAGGTAGTCACCTCCGCCGGTTTACCGAACAGCCCGGTTCGGAAACGCCGCTCAGAGGTCTCCGATTTACGCGCTAGCTTTCCTCCTAAAGCAGGTTTAACTCGTCAGCCTCTAAATCCATCTGACTCCGATTATCAGGTCACTTCCCATTCCTCTTCCGGTGAATCTTCAGCCACTCAACTGCCTCCGTTGAAGACAGTTATTCGGTGAGTTGGACCGATCACAACATATCTCTGTATGGGTCTCTTAATCCATCTTATACCGTTTTTTCAATCTTTGGGCTTTTTCCAGGGCCAAACCTAGACCGAGCAAGAAGGCTCGTCTGGATAACCCGGCTGGAGGAACTGCCGCTCCTGAACCGGAGAAAACTCCTGGTGCTGACGCTCTGGGTCGTGAAGATACTCAGAATTATCTATCTCCGCAAGATGACACCTGCGCTGAAGAAAGGATTATCGAACCTGCCAGCCATACTGATCCGCCTGTCAGTCCTGTTCGGGTTGAGGAATCCATCCCCCCTTCTGGAACTGCTGATAAACCGACAGGGCCACTGCAGAGCAGCGATTCCAAGGATGATGATGTTGTGATTACCGGCATCGGTCACTCTGAACCGGGGAACACTGCTACCTTAGCCAAGCATACTGCCAAGGACGAAATCTCGGCCGTGAAGGGCAAATGGGACCTTGACTCTTCTACGTACGCCGCTTTAAGAGCCCCGGATCTTTATTCTGGGTACCTGAACCGACTGTACACCAGTCGGGATTATGAAGCTGGCATGATCAAGATGATGAAGGAGAAACTTGAGGTGACTCCCTTGTGCTTCATTCCATTGCAACTTTAGCTTATCAATATTTCCAAACCGAGATGGTAAACCGGATCAGGCTGCCTTGACAATTAAAGTCCGGTTTAGTAAACCCCAAGGCTTCAACATAGGTCATACCCAGAAAACATCATTAGATAACTATTAGCCCCCAAGTGCCAAGCTTAAATACTTGTATTAATCTTGGGACTTTTTGTAATGGAAAACTTGTGTTAAAATCAAACATGCATTAGCCCCCAAGTATCGAGCACATAACTTGCTTGTGTGGTCGATACTTCCAAACCGTGCAATATTTTCTGAACACTGTTGATGACCTGCTGCAGGGGGATTTGAAGACCAAAGAGAACCAAGTCTCGGACCTTCAGGAAGCTTTAAAAGCCCAGCAGATTGAAACTGAAAAAGCAAAGGAGGAATTGACCAAAGCCTTAACTGTTATGGAGCAGCTGAAAGCAAGCCGCAAAAAGGAGCAAGCTGATTGGGCTACTGAAAGAGCTCTTTTGACGAAGAGGGCTGAAAATGCCGAAGCTGCTCTTAAACCGGTGGTTGATGAGTTATCCACCGTGAAGCGACAAATACACTCCATGACCTCTGCCGTCTTTGGTAAACTTTTCGATGCCCTTCTTCCAATTTGTACCTTGTTTGCTACACCCTATGTCCGGTTTGTAATCCACCTTGAAACACTGCAGGCTCACGTATTGGACACTTGGGTTCTGATGTGCGGATGAAACTCAAAGCTGCTTATACTCTGATTGAACAGTTATACACCGGAGCACAAAGAGCTATCACCACTGCATCGCATAACAACCCTGCGCCGTCTCTGATTCAAGACACATTAAAGAGGCTGTCCATGCTTCCGGCCCGGATTGAAGAGTTGAAAAGATCAGCTGCTCGAACTGGAGCCATCACTGCCTTGATCCGGGCCAAAGCGTGGGTACCAGATTTCGATCCTGTCGAAGCGGCCCAAGGATACCCCAGCTTGAAGGAAGACGGTTCAGACTTTGGTGAAGATGATTTGAGGGCGATAAACCGGGCGGTGCGCCCCCTAGCTTGTCAATTGGCGGAGGAAGCAGATCTGTCACGTTACCAAGCCCAATACGACAACCAGAACAAACGAGTATCTGCCCCGGTCCCTGAAGCGGGAAACCTTGTTCCTCCAATCCGTAAGCATACTTACGCCCCAGACATTGAACCGTCTTCGCTGATTCATGAAGAAGCCGTCTTTCAAGCGCTAATGGGAATCGACTGGACCACTGCTGATTTCCAGCCAATGGGTAACCAAGATGGAGCTGAAGCGGCGCAAGACGATCCCCAGCCTTCGAACCGAGGCGGCGAACAGGCGTAATCAGCGCTCCGGTTCACCTTACTTGGTGAAGCTATAATCCGTCAATGAACAATATATTCAGGCACTACGTTGCCTTGTAATAAGATAGTTTAATACCTCTGCATTTGAATGTGCCTTCGCGCACGGGTACTGATGCTCTTTCCAATGACGTTCTCCAACTTCGTTTCCTGTCTTTACTGAGTACACAATGTGATTTTTCGACCACCTGAACCGTGCTGCGCCTTTGCCAAACCGGGCAATTTGCCTCCGGGTTAAAAAACGGATCAGGCTATGCCAGCTGAATCGGTTTTAAGAATACTTGGCGTTCCGAAGAACCAAAAAACACCACAATAAAGGCAGAAAACAAAACCAAATATGAAAAGGCAACGCGATAGTAAAACGCATGCGAATAGTGGTTACTATGAACCGTTCAGAAGGCGTGACCATCGTCAAGACAAAACCGAGCCCCCAAGAGGTGTAGCTACGGTTTAGGTCGACTAGGTTCCTAACTGAATCGTGGCAATTATGCCGGCCAAATGGCATTGCATTGGTTCGTCAACCAAGCCCCCAAGTGACTCAATGGCCAAGGGCCGATCAAGTGGCATTGCGTTGGTTCGGACACGACCAAGCCCCCAAATGATTCATTGGCTAAAAAGCCGACCAGAAGGCATTACCATCATCAAGACATGACCGAGTTCCCATAAGGCGTAATCTACGGTTCAAGTCGATTAGGTCCCCAACTGATTCAGTGGCAAATATGCCAGCCAGAAGGCATTACCATCGTCAAGACATGACCAAGCCCCCCGGAGGTGTAGCTACGGTTCAGGCCGACTAGGTCCCCAACTGACTTTATAGGGTTTAGCTATGTTCTCTTTGGTTCGAACCCGACCTATGTTTGAACAGGAAGCCCCATGTTTGAATAGCTATGTTCTCTTTGGTTCGAATACGACCTATGTTTGAACAGGAAGCCTCATGCTGAATGGCTATGTTCTCTTTGGCTCGAATACGGCCTATGTTTGAACAGTAAGCCTTATACTTGAACCGGGATATTGAACCGGATATTAAGAGCTTCACAGCCTTGTAGGAAACATCTTCCCTTGAACCGGCTTTTAAACCGGAGTCTATAATTTGAATTTCTGTGAAACGACCTCCAGGGGTAAGCACACATGATGTGAAGAACAGCAGAGACCCCGTTTTACTCGAGGCTCCGGTTTATTGTATTAATCATAATATATACATGGTCATGATATGTACATAAACAGAGCCCAGGGCTCATGTATAATAAGGTCGAAGATGAGCTATGTTCCACGGCCTGCTGGTTTCCTCCTCTGATGTGCGTGAATCCTTGCGCTCTCGAATATTAATCAGGTAATATGACCCATTATTCAGATTCTTGCTGACCACAAAAGGTCCCTCCCACGGCGGGGATAATTTATGCTGATCAGATTGATCCTGGATGAGCCGAAGCACCAAATCCCCCTCCTGAAAGGTTCTGGTCCTAACCCGACGGCTGTGGTAACGGCGAAGATCTTGCTGGTAAATCGCTGAACGGGCAGCTGCCAAGTCACGCTCCTCATCCAACAAGTCAAGAGCGTTCTGCCGTGCCTGCTCATTATCCGCTTCAACATATGCTGCCACGCGAGGTGAGTCATGTCGTATATCACTTGGGAGAACCGCCTCTGCTCCATAAACCATAAAAAACGGCGTAAACCCCATGGATCTGTTAGGCGTGGTGTTGATGCTCCATAATACAGACGATAGCTCCTCCACCCAACAACCCGGCGTCCTTTGCAAAGGGACCAGAAGCCGGGGCTTGATACCTCTCAAGATCTCTTGGTTCGCTCGTTCTGCCTGACCATTAGACTGTGGGTGCGCTACCGAAGAAACGTCAAGCCGTATATGCTCCCGTGCACAGAACTCCTTCATGGCCCCCTTGGACAGATTGGTACCATTATCTGTGATGATGCTGTGTGGAAAACCAAACCGGAAGATCACCTTCTTTATAAACCGAACCGCCGTGGCAGCATCACACTTACTGACAGGTTCGGCCTCCACCCATTTTGTAAATTTGTCAACCGCCACCAGTAGGTGGGTCTTCTTATCTTTGGAACGCTTAAAAGGCCCAACCATATCAAGCCCCCAAGTCACGAACGGCCAAGTGATTGGAATCATCCTCAATTCTTGAGCCGGTATGTGCGCTCGTCTGGAAAATTTCTGGCAACCATCACATAACCGGACCAGGTCTTCCGCATCAGCATGAGCAGTTAACCAGTAGAAACCGTGGCGGAACGCTTTAGCCACCAATGATTTTGAACCGGCGTGGTGGCCGCAATCCCCTTCATGTATTTCTCGTAATATCTCGCACCCCTCCTTAGGGGATATGCACCGTTGCAGCGCTCCTGACACGCTGCGATGATGTAACTCTCCTTGGAAAATGGTCATAGACTTGGACCGTCGCACTATCTGTCGAGCCAAGCTTTCATCCTCTGGCAACTCACCCCGGTTCATATATGCCAGGTAAGGGAGCGTCCAATCCGGGGTGGCGTGAAGAGCCGCCACTAACTGAGCCTCCGGATCAGGAACAGCCAACTCCAGCTCACCGGGCAGCTATACCGATGGGTGGTACAATACATCCAAGAAAACATTGGGTGGGACCGGTTTGCGCTGAGAGCCCAAGCGACTTAAAGCGTCCGCTGCCTCATTCTTTCTGCGGTCCACATGATCCACTTGATAGCCTTTGAAATGCCCAGCCACCATATCTACTTCACGTCGGTATGCAGCCATAAGCGGATCCTTAGAATCCCAGGTGCCAGATACCTGCTGAGCCACCAGATCCGAATCACCAAAGCACCTAACTCTGCTCAGATTCATCTCTTTAGCCACCCGAAGACCATGAAGCAAAGCTTCATACTCAGCCGCATTGTTTGTACAGGGGAACATTAAACGGAGGACATAGCAAAACTTATCTCCTCGTGGGGAAGTTAAAACGACTCCAGCCCCCGAGCCTTCCAATTGTCTTGACCCGTCGAAATGAACGGTCCAATAGGTGTTATCTAGCTTCTCCTCAGGGGCTTGTAACTCTGTCCAATCGTTTATGAAATCGACAAGTGCCTGTGATTTTATGGCCGTCCGGGGTACGTACCTTAAATCGTGCGGCCCGAGCTCGATAGCCCACTTGGCAATCCGACCGGTCGCCTCCCGGTTCTGTATAATGTCACCCAAAGGAGCAGAACTGACCACCGTGATTGGGTGTCCTTGGAAATATTGCCTCAGCTTCCGGCTTGCCATAAAAACGCCATATACCAGCTTCTGCCAATGCGGATACCTTTGTTTGGACTCGATAAGTACTTCACTGATATAGTAAACCGGTCTCTGAACCGGATGTTCCTTTCCAGCCTCCTTTCGTTCTACCACCATCGCCACACTGACTGCTCTGGCATTCGCTGCAACATATAACAGGAGTGGCTCTTTATCTACAGGGGCTGCCAACACTGGCGGATTGACTAGTTGTCGCTTCAAGTCCTCAAACGCTTTATCAGCCTCCGGACTCCAGACAAACTGATCCGTCTTCTTGAGCATTTGATACAAGGGGATCGCCTTTTCACCAAGGCGACTGATAAACCGGCTTAATGCTGCAATCCGCCCGGCCATGCGCTGAACATCATTGATGCATTTCGGTTTGGCCAGGGAGGTGATGGCTGTGATCTTTTCTGGATTGGCCTCAATTCCTCTATGGGACACTAAAAATCCCAACAGCTTGCCTGCAGGTACACCAAAAACACATTTAGCCGGGTTGAGCATCATTTGGTACACTCTCAAGTTATCGAAAGTCTCCTTCAAATCGTCAACCAGGGTCTCCTTCTTTCGTGACTTGACCACAATATCATCCACATAAGCATGCACATTACGACCAATCTGCTCGTGGAGGCAATTTTGCACACATCGTTGATAAGTAGCCTGCGCACTCTTAAGCCCAAAGGGCATAGACACATAGCAGAAGGCTCCAAAGGGAGTAATAAACGATGTCTTCTCCTGGTCCTTAACTGCCATCTTGATCTGATGATAACCCGAATAAGCATCCAAAAAACTTAAACGCTCGCAACCTGCCGTAGCATCAATGATCTGATCAATCCGGGGGAGAGCAAAAGGATCTGCTGGGCAAGCTTTATTCAAGTCTGTGTAATCCACACACATGCGCCAGGTGCCGTTTTTCTTAAGAACTAGCACCGGATTAGCGAGCCATTCGGGATGAAAAACCTCAATGATAAACCCAGCTGCCAGGAGCCTGGCCACTTCCTCACCAATCGCCTTACGTCTTTCTTCGTTAAACCGCCGTAAGAACTGCTTTACCGGCTTGTACTTAGGATCCACATTAAGGGTGTGCTCAGCGAGTTGCCTCGGTACACCAGGCATGTCAGATGGCTTCCATGCAAAGATGTCCCGATTCTCACGGATGAACTCGATGAGCGCGCTTTCCTATTTTGGATCCAAGTTTGCACTGATGCTGAACTGCTTGGATGAATCGCCAGGTACGAAGTCAACAAGCTTAGTTTCGGCCGCTGACTTGAACTTCAAGGCCGGATCGTGGTCCGTAGTTGGCTTTTTTAATGAAGTCATATCCTCCGGATCAACACTGTCTTTGTACTGCTTTAGCTCCTCCGTAGCACAAACCGATTCAGCGTAAGTCGCATCTCCTTCCTCGCATTCCAAAGCAATTCGGCGGCTCCCATGAACCGTTATAGTGCCCTTGTAACCTGGCATCTTAAGTTGCAGATATACGTAGCAAGGCCGTGCCATAAATTTTGCATAAGCTGGCCGCCCGAACAAAGCGTGGTACGGACTTTGGATTTTAACCACCTCGAACGTCAGCGTCTCTGATCTGGAATCGTGACTATCGCCAAATACCACTTCAAGGGCTATCTTACCAACCGGATACGCAGACTTGCCAGGCACCACCCCGTGGAACACTGTATCGGTCGGTCTGAGATCCTTATCTACCAGTCCCATACGACGGAAGGTCTCATAATACAAGATGTTAATGCTGCTCCCTCCGTCCATGAGCACCTTGGTGAGCTTATAACCTCCCACCTAAGGCGCTACCACCAGTGCTAACTGACCCGGATTATACACCCTGGGAGGATGATCTTCCGGCTCCATATGATAGGCTGTTCCGACCAACGCAGATAGTGAGGCGTGGCCGGTTCGACAGCACTGACTGCCCGCCTCTGAAGCTTCCTATCTCGTTTATCCAAGCTCGTAGTAAAGACATGATACTGTCCACCACTCAACTGTTTCGGGTTGCTCTGATAACCACTTTGATTATTTTGATTATTCTGATTATTTTGGCTGACCTGTCCGCCCGGGTTACCCTGGAACCCTGGACCGGAATTCCCGCCACCGTACCCTGATCCGGAACCGGAACCGCCGCCGGAGCTGTGATCATATTGGAAAGTGTTTGAGCTTTTGAACTCCTTCATGATATAACAATCCTTCCAAAGATGGGCTGCTGGTTCCTCCTTTGTTCCGTGCTTCGGACAGGGCTGGTTTAAGAAAAAGTTCAAACGCTCCGGGTTAGGACCGGGATGTGCGCGAAAACTTGGCTGTTTTCCCTTACGCCGCTGGCCTTTATCCTGTGCACTTGTGCTGGCCACCAAGTCCATGCTCCCGTCCGGTTTACGTTTTCCTCCGCCTCCATTACCTGTCGGTCGATGCTGCTGGCCTTTGGTGTTGCTATTCTTCTTTCCCTTCCCTGCTTTGTCATCACCAGAGTCAGGATCCTTGGTACTGTCAGAATCCGCATACTTCACTAAAGCGGTCATGAGCGTTCCTATATCTGTACAATCACGCTTCATCCGGCCGAGCTTTAGCTTCAAAGGGCCAAACCGACAGTTGCTCTCCAACAGCACCACGGCGGTGTCTGCGTTGATGCGATCTGACGAGTGCAAAACTTCTGATACCCGCCGTACCCAATGGGTAGTTGATTCCCCTTCTTGCTGAACGCAGGCTGCTAGGTCAACTATTGACATTGGCTGTTTGCACGTGTCCTTGAAATTCTTGATAAACCGGGCGCGCAATTGGGCCCATGAACTAATTGAATTAGGCGGTAAACTCTTTAGCCAAGTCCGGGCCGTTCCTTCTAACATCATAGTGAAATACTTGGCACACGCCGTGTCATCCACATCCAGCATCTCCATAGCCATTTCATAGCTCTCCACCCATGTCTCCGGAGGCTGATCTGCCGTGTAGTTTGGTACCTTGCGGGGGCCTTTGAAGTCTTTGGGCAGGCGTACGTTGCGTAAAGCGGGAACAAGGCACGGTACTCCCAAAGAACTGGTAACCACCCCCGGTTCAACCGTAGCTGCTGGGAAGATAGGTGTAAGCTGACGAGCCTGATGCTGCGCTGCTAATCCGGCCTCCCGTGCACGGGTGCGATCCACATCCTCGTGAGTATTGTCGACGCCCGCCGGATTGTTGCCGCGGAGCGCTTCACGCCTGGCGTTACTTGAAACGGCCGGCTCCTCCGCGCGCCTACTATAGCTCCTGCTGGGGCGCGGGGTGGAGTGAATCCGATCACGGCTTTGCGAATACGCTTCTTGCTGGGCCAACGCGGTCCTAAGGAGCTCCTTGACCCGGCGTGTCTCTTCATCCTGCGGTGAATCTCCTTCGATCGGAATGGCTTCCAACCGAGCCGCCGCTGCGACGAGGTTATCCATCGGGTTGGAATAATGACCTGACGGCGTTGGCATGGCCGGTGGCGTATCAGTGTTATGACGAGGCAGGTCTATAATCCGGTGCTGAACCGGGGCGCCGGCTGTCGCCTCCGCACGGTTTACCCCCGGGGTGTTGAAGAGATTTCGAGCGTCGAGGGCGGCGGGCAACCGAGACCGGGATTTTCTCTTCAGGACCTCCTGAGACGCCTTCTGGTCCATCATGAGCTTGTAAGCCTGTGCATCTAAAGCGGCGCGCTCCGCCGTCATCCTGATCTCTTCCGCTGCCAGCCCCGCTTTAGCCCGAGTGATCTGCTCTCTCACTTTGGCAATCTCAGCATTGTGAACCTCCTGATCCACCGGGTTGGCCTCCGCCATGAGCGTTGCTAGTGCGTCAAACAGGTCTGACAAAACTTGGGCTGGTGAACCCGTAGGGCCTCCTGCCCGCGCAGCCGTTGCTGCTGCCGATCCGGAGATCGCTGCTGCTGCAGTCGATGATCGTGGCGCCGCCTGTGTCCCAGCCATGAAGATCCCAACCCGATAGGGCAGATCGGAGGGGTCCGGAATACTGTTGCCATCGGAGCCGCCCCCAACCCGATCATCTTGTAGCTGGTAAAGAGATTCGGTCTCCCCGGTCGACGTTTCATCGCTAGAGTAGATGGCGGTTTCGTCACCAGATTCGGATCCTTTCTCGTAGCTTCCCCCGTGGATGACTCCCACGAAGGCGTGCTTCCTGGTCGGTTTAGCCAGGGTCGATCTCGTGCACTGAGCTGTCTCGATGAGGTCGGCGCAGACGCCTAACTCGGGGCCCGGTTCTCCGATCTTGCCGATGAAAACATGGATGCCGCCAAAGGGGACCCGGTACCCGTACTCGATCGAGCCGGCGTCGGGGCCCCAGCCTGTGCTGTCGATGTAGAGTTTTCCGCGACGGCTCTTGGTCATCCGTCCCACAGTGTAACCCTCGAGTCCTTCAAAGTGGCCCTCCAAGAACCTGAAACCATCTCGCGATAGCCCCACGGTGGGCGCCAACTGTCGTGGATTTGTCACGGCAGATGTCCTAGTAAGAGGACTTAGTCGTGGAGCCATCGCAACGGGTTAGCTTGAAGGGGTTAAAGTGGACACAAGGACACGGTTTTTATACTAGTTCGGCCCCTTCGATGAAGGTAAAAGCCTACGTCTAGTTGTGATGGGATTGATGGGTTTCGAGGGCTTAGGGAGCGATATGCTTCGCCTAAACCTCGAGTTCTTCTCCTCTGTCCCCAAACCGCCGCCGGGTCATCCCCTTATATACATGGGTGACGCCCGTCGGTCTGCAAAGTCCCAACCTCCGGCTAATAAACGTGCCCGGGTCGGTCTCTCTATTCCTAACTTACAATACAAGTTTACATCAGGCCGATTTACACCATAAACCTTTAAACCGATTATGGGCCTTAGGCCCTTCTATCTCTCCTTGGGTTTTAACATCTCGGGTCTGTTGACGGAGGTAACCCGGGCCCTGCAGGCCGGTTTACCCCGGATAGCAACATCCCCCACAGATCCGGTGGTTCTGGACTCTGCGGTGGCTGGATGAATATTTTGTTGACTCCCCTAGGGTTTTTGGGAATATTGGGGTATTTATAGGGCAAAGAGGCGGTCCGGGGGCACCTGAGGTGGGCACAACCCACCAGGGCGCGCCTGGGCCTCCTAGCGCACCCTGGTGGGTTGTGCCCTCCTCGAGGCACCCCCAGGCGCAACCAGGGCCCGTTATGTTCCTTCTGGTCCAAAAAAATCTCTGTGGAGTTTCGTTGCGTTTGGACTCCGTTTGATATTAATTTCCTGCGATGTAAAAAACTTGCACAAAACAGCAACTCGCACTTGGCACTATGTTAATAGGTTAGTACCAAAAAATGATATAAAATGATTACAAAACATCCAAGATTGATAATATAACGGCATGGAACAATAAAAAATTATAGATACGTTGGAGACGTATCAGCTATAGAATGGTAATTGATTTTAGAAAATTAAACAAAGCAACTAAAAAAGAACATTACCCTTTGCCTTTTATTGATCAAATGCTTGAAATATTTTCTAAGCACACACACTTTTGTTCCTTGATGGATATTCTGCTTTTTCACAGATACCTGTTTCTCAACCCGATTCTTTTGGAACATATGCTTATAGACGTATGCCATTTGGTTTATGTAATGCACCTGCTACCTTTCAAAGATGTATGACTGCTATATTCTCTAACTTTTGTGAAAAGATTGCTGAGGTTTTCATGGATGACTTTTCTGTTTATGGGAAGTCTTTTGATGATTGTTTAAGCAATCTTGATCGAGTTTTGCAGAGATGTGAACAAACAAATCTTATTGGGAGAAGTGCCACTTTATGGTTAATGAAGGCATTGTCTTGGGTCATAAAATTTCTAAAACAGGTATTGAAGTGGACAAAGCTAAGGTTGATGCAATTGAGAAAATGCCATGTCCTAAAGATATAAAAGGTATTCGTAGTTTCCTAGGTCATGCTGGTTTCTATAGGAGATTTATCAAAGACTTCTCTAAAATTTCTAGGCCTCTCACTAGTCTCTTGCAAAAGGATATTCCCTTTGTTTTCGATGATGATTGTTTACAAGCCTTTGAAACACTCAAGAAAGCCTTAATATCTGCACCTATTGTTCAACCACCTGATTGGAACTTGCCTTTTAAAATTATGTGTGATGCTTGTGATTATACTGTTGGTGTTGTTCTAGGATAAAGAGTTGATAAGAAACTGAATGTTATTCATTATGCTAGTAAAACTCTAGACAGTGCTCAAAGGAACTATGCTACTACTGAAAAAGAATTCTTAGTAGTTGTGTTTGCTTGTGATAAATTTAGACCTTATATTGTTGATTCCAAAATAACTGTTCACACAGACCATGCTGCTATTAAATATCTTATGGAAAAGAAAGATGTCAAACCTAGACTTATTCGATGGGTTCTCTTCTTACAAGAATTTGATTTACATATCATTGATAGAAAAGGAGCTGAGAACCCAGTAGCTGATAATTTATCTAGGCTTGAAAATGTGCTTGGTGACCTACTACCTATTGACGATAGCTTTCCTGATGAACAGTTAGCTGCAATAATTTTTTCTCATAGTACTCCTTGGTATGCTGGCTATGCTAATTACATTGTTTCTAAATATTTACCTCCTAGATTTACATACCAACAAAACAAAAAATTCTTCTATGATTTAAGACATTACTTTTGGGATGACACACATCTTTATAAAGAAGAGTAGATGGTATTATTAGACGTTGTGTACATGAGCATGAACAGGGACAAATTCTCTGGAAAAGTCACTCCAAAGCTTATGGAGGGCATCATGCTAGAGATAGAACTGCTCATAAGGTATTGCAATCTGGATTTTATTGGCCTACTTTCTTCAAGGGTGCCCGTAAGTATGTCTCATCTTTTGATGAATGTCAAAGAATAGGTAATATCAGTAAACGTCAAGAAATGCCTATGAACTACTCACTTGCTGTTGAACCATTTGATGTTTGTGGATTTGATTACATGGGTCCTTTTCCTTCCTCTAATGGGTATACACATATTTTGGTTGCTGTTGATTATGTTACTAAATGGGTAGAAGCTATTCCAACCAGTAGTGCTGATCACAACACCTCTATTAAAATGCTTAAGGAAGTTATTTTCCCAAGGTTTGGAGTCCCTAATTATTTAATGACTAATGTTGGTTCAAACTTTATTCATGGTGCTTTCCGTAAGATGCTTGCCAAGTATGATGTTAACCATAGAATTGCATCACCCTAGCATCCTCAGTCTAGTGGTCAAGTTGAACTTAGCAATAGAGAAATAAAATTAATTTTGCAAAAGACTGTCAATAGGTCCATGAAGAATTGGTCTAAGAAATTAGATGATGCACTTTGGGCTTATAGAACAGCATATAAAAATCCTATGGGCTTGTATCCTTATAAAATGGTTTATGGAAAAGCTTGTCATTTGCCTCTTGAGTTAGAACATAAAGCATTTTGTGCAATCAAAGAACTCAATTATGATTTCAAACTTGCCGGTGAAAAGAGGTTATTTGATATTAGCTCTCTAGATGAATGGAGAACCCCAAGCTTATGAAAATGCAAAAATATTCAAAGAAAAAGTTAAAAGATGACATGACAAGAGAATCCAAAAGCGTGAGTTTAAAGTCGGAGAATATGTTCTTTAGTACAACTCTTGTTTCAGATTCTTTGCAGGAAAACTCCTCTCAAAATGGGAAGGCCCATATGTCCTCGAGGAGGTTTACCGGTCTGGAGCCATCAAAATAAATAATCCCGAAGGTACTAACCCGAAGGTTGTCAATGGGCAACGAATAAAGCATTATATCTCAGGAACGCCTATTAACGTTGAAAGTAATATTATCCAAACTTTGACATCGGAAGAACACAAAAAAGAGTCCTTCTGGAACACTCCAGAATCGTGAAAATAAGGAGGTACGTGATACGGTAAGTAAACATACTCCAAAAAATCCGCAAAAATATTTTTTATTAGTTTTGGAATATTTAAGAATTTTGGGAATAAAGAAACTTCCAGGAAGCGTCCCCTGCTGGGCACAAGACACCAGGGCGCGCTAGGCTTGCCCACCTGGGACACCTTCCGTACTCCGATTTTCTTCTGTATGCCTGTCCTCCAAGATAACAATATATATATATATATATATATATATATATATATATATATATATATAGAGAGAGAGAGAGAGAGAGAGAGAGAGAGAGAGAGAGATACTTCCCGAACTTGTTAATCACCGTTTCGTGGAGAAATCCTCTGTTTCCTTTTCTTGCTGTTTTCTGACAGATTCAACTAGACCAACGTCATGTCTTCCTCACCCTTCAACAATGGAGAAGGGGACATAAGGTTGGTTCAGGAAGATCTAAGGAGGGATGAAGCTGAAGAAGTTGTTATGCAGGAAGAAGAGGGAAATCCTTTTGGGGTTCACTCTCCAGCCTCCGAGAGGGGAAGATTAGCTGGCATATCCATTCACCCTAATTCTCATCAAGCAATGGGATCATCGAACAATCAAGCGAGCCCGGAAGTGTAAGAAGAGCTCCCACCAAGGAGGCCCTTACACAGGTTACATCATAACAATTTATATAATTTGATTCACAATTATGGGTTCGAGAACACTCCTCGTAGGCACATACCATCCAACTGGGACATATCTCGGCCAAGAGAAAACAGTGCAGGAACGAAACCGTGGGGCCCTGAGAATAAACACATAATGGCTGAGGTGAAGAAAAGCAGTGAATTAATTCATCAAACCCTTATGGAGATTCAAGGTTTGAGGATTTACTCATGGTTATATTAGAGAATACTACTTCATCACCACCATCATCTTCTTCACCACCAAAGGAGAATTGAGTATCGGGTATGGGCACCTCCCTTGGCTTCCGCCAAGCTTGGGGGAGGTGCCCAGGTATCTTATCATCCCACTATTTTTTTGCTTTTACTTATTTTAGTTCGATCTTTTTGCTTTAGATGAATAAAAGTTAGTTCGATCCTTTCTTCTTTGAGAGTTTGCTTAGTGGTATATCCTTGTAATTGTGTGCAAGTTATATAATAAAGTTTAGTTTGAGTTTTTGCTTTCTTTACTTCCATGTTGCAAATAAAGAAAAGAAATGAGAAAGGAAAAAGAGAAAAGAAATAAATAAAAGGAAACAAATAAATCAATAAGATTATATACTAATCCTATGGTAGGTGATAGCACCACATAAGGAAAAGTATAAGTAGAAAATTTTATTAGAGATTGACAAACATAGCATTAGTCAATGAAGCAACTCATGAAAGAATTAATAAGGGAAGAGAAGATTCACATATAAATATACTATCCTAGAAATATTTTGTGATTGTGAGCCCTCATCAAAATATTATACGCCAAAATTGTTGAGTTGGACAAGGAAGAAAACTTAATGGTTTATGTTTGTTTATATTCACATAGAAGTCATATTGGATAGATCCTTCAACATGTGGTGCTTGCCACTATCTTTGCTAGCCAAAAATTCCGCACTAAGTAGAGATACTAGTTGTGCATCCAAAAACCCTTAAACCCAAATCTTATTTTCAAGTGTCAACCATACCTACCTAGGGATTGAGCAAGATCCTTCAAGTAAGTTGTCATCGATGCAAAAAGGCAATAAAAATTGCTTCTAAAAGTGTAAGATCATTTAGTGTAAGAGAAAATTGATCGTTGTACGAACTTGGATGACAAAGAATAAAAGCGACAGACTGCATAATAAAGGTTGGGGCAATACAACGTGACGTTCTTTTGCATTAAGGGGTTGAGCATACAAACAAATAAGCGCATGGCAACCTCTGCATCCCTCTGCGAAGGGCCTATCTTTTACTTTTATGTATTTACTTTTATGCAAAGAGTCAAAGTTTTCCTTCTATTCCTTTTTATTTTTTTCTCCTTTGGCAAGCATCATGTGGTGAGGAAAGATCTAGGCACATATGTCGAGTTGAATATAGATAGCATGAGTTATTATTGTTGACATCACCCTTGAGGTGAATATGTTGGGAGGCGAGACTATAAGCCCCTATCTTTCTATGTGTCTAATTGAAATGTTTTGCTCATGGGTACGAGGTGAGTGTTAGAAATCATAGAACAATATATGATGGTTGAGTATGTGGACTTGCCTAAATGCTCCGATACGTGACCCTTCCTGAAAAGATGATGAATTTGTAGTTGCAGAGTTGAATGAGAACATAGTTTGTTGGTTTTTAATAGAGTTTTTGCTTTGTACTTCGATTGTGTGATGAACTATTACTTATTCATGAGAAGTATATGATAAAAGTTCTATGATAAAGTCCTATGTTTAATTTTGTTGTTGTTATAATAATCGACATGATGCTTCTATGTCCGTATTTTGTTTTTCTCGACACCTCTCTCTCAAAGCATGTGGACATGTTTTTCGTTTTGGTTTTCGCTTGAGGACAAGCGAGGTCTAAGCTTGGGGAGTTGATACGTCCATTTTGCATCATGTTTTCTTACTGTTATTTATGATGTTTTCATCCATAATAATGCTTTTTGGAGTAATTCTAATGCCTTTTCTCTCATAATTTGCAAGGTACACACCAAGAGGGAGAATTCCGACAGCTGGAAATCTGGACCTGGAAAAGCTACGTCAGGCCACCTATTCTGCACAACTCCAAAGAAGCTGAAACTTCACGGAGATTTTTTATGGAATATTTAAGAACTATTGGAGCAAATAACTACCAGAGGGGGCCCACCAGGTGGGCACAACCCACATGGGTGCGCCAGGGAGCCCAGGCGCGCCCTGGTGGGTTGTGCTCACCCAGGCCCACCTCCGGTGCCCATCTTCTTGTATATAAGTCATTTTGACCTAGAAAAAACAAGGAGATGACTTTCGGGATGGAGCGCCACCGACTCAAGGCGGAACTTGGGCAGGAGCACTTTTGCCCTCCGACGGAGCGATTCCGTCGGGGGAACTTCCCTCTGGGAGGGGCAAATCATCGTCCTCATCATCACCAACAACTCTCCCATCTTGGGGAGGGCGATCTCCATCAACATCTTCAACAGCACCATCTCACCTCAAACTTGAGTTCATCTCTTGTTGTCAATCTTGTTACCGGAACTATAGATTGGTGCTTGTGGGTGACTAGTAGTGTTGATTACATCTTGTAGTTGGTTACTCTACGGTTTATTTGGCGGAAGATTATATGTTTAGAGCCATTATGCTACTCCCTCCGTCCAGAAATACTTGTCACAAAAATGAATAAGAATGGATGTATCTAGAACTAAAATACATCTAGATACATCCCTTCCTCCGACAAGTATTTCCGAACGGAGGTAGTATTTAATACTCCTCTGATCATGAACATGTTTATCATTTGTGAGTAGTTACTTTTGTTCATGAGGTCACGGAGAAATCATGTTGCAAGTAATCATGTGAACTTGGTATGTGTTCGATATTTTGATAGTATGTATGTTGTGATTCCCTTAGTGGTGTCATGTGAACGTCGACTACATGACACTTCACCATATTTGGGCCTAAGGGAATGCATTGTGGAGTAGCAATTAGATGATGGGTTGCGAGAGTGACAGCAGCTTAAACCCCAATTTATGCGCTATTCCGTAAGGGACCGATTGGATCCAAAAGTTTAATGCTATGGTTAGAATTTATTCTTAATACTTTTCTCGTAGTTGCGGATGTTTGCGGGAGGGTTAATCATAAGTAGGAGGTTTGTTCATTTAAGAACAACACCTAAGCACCGGTCCACCCACATATCAAATTATCAAAGTAGCAAACACAAATCGAACCAACATGATGAAAGTGACTAGATGAAAATCCCGCGTACCCTCAAGAACGCTTTGCTTATCATAAGAGACCGTTTTGGCCTGTGCATTTCCTCAAGAGGATTGGGCTACCTTGCTGCACTTTTGTTACTACTATTGTTACTTGCTCGTTGCAAATTATCTTGCTATCAAACTACTCTGCTACTTACAGTTTCAGCACTTACAAACATTACCTTACTGAAAACTACTTGTCATTTCCTTCTTCTCCTCATTGGGTTCGACACTCTTACTTATCAAAAAGAGCTACAATTGATCCCTATACTTGTGGTTCATCAATAATCTACAAATGATAGCTTCAGTGTGCAGGCTTAAGCACGCTAGTTAAGACAAAAAAGAAGTGGAAAGGTGAGTTAACTGCATTAGGCATAACATTTAAAAACAAGCAAATAGTCATTCAAAGTGGTATTGTGCAGGTCTAAAGTACACTAGATATTGTTAAAAAATGAAAAGGCATGTTAACTGCAATATCCTTAGCAGCAATCGTAATTCATAGTGGTATTGTTGAAACTGGTATTGATGAAATTGAACTGCATGGCAAATAGTTGCACATATAGAGCATCACATTGTGAAGAACTTAAATAAACAAGGCATAAGGCCATCTCTAGCCGATCCTTTAAAAGTTAAAGGACTAAAACCCTTAGTGGATATACATATATATATATACTCCAGAAATTTTTGGTCGTTTCTAGTCGATCCCCTAAACTTAATGTTGTAAACTTCAGTTTCATCAAGTTCAAAGCAGGTTCAACCGAAAGTAGCATGCATTCAAACATAAACATAGATAGTTTTGCATAACGAAACATAAAACATAAATTTAAACTAAGCTAAACTACTTCCGGTCGAAGTAGAGGTCGAGCCAAATCTTCCTCGTCAGGTACGGTGTGCCATGAGCCGGGTCCGGGCCGGTGCTGTCGTCAGGGTCGTTGGGGAAGACACTCCTCCACTCATCGATGTCGATCTCCTTGTCCTCGCCGCCCACCTCAATGTCCTCCATGCCTCCGTCCTCGCCACCTTTGACCTTGTCATCGGAGGAGAGCGCGATAACCTCGCCTCCCTCCGCGCCGGCAAAGAACACCCGCCCGCCTCCATGAGCTCCGGGTGCTGCCGGCGGAGCTCTTGCATGTAGGCCTCGGCGGCGGCCTCGGCCTCGAGGCGCTCCCACGCCTCGTGGTCCTCCCACACCATAGCCTAGCTCACCACCCTGGCTCCGGCGGAACGGGTGGATCAGACATGTGCCGAAGGGGAAATTGAGCCTAGCCGCCGCGCCCTGGTACTGGACCTGCCAGCGGTCGTACTCCACGGCCGCGCGCTTGGCCGTGGGGAAGCTACCGAGCCACCAGTGGGTGTGGGTCTCCCAATCTGTAATCTCGGTGACCCACGTCCCCCAATGCCGCTGCCGGACCCCGAGGTAGGACCTCGTTAGCTTCCGGGTCCGAGAGAGGACGGGGAAGTCCTTGAACCGCCATAGGGGCGCGGCGGCGGGCGGATCGGGTACCGGCGACGGCGGATCGATAAAGATCCCGTGGAGGACGACGGGGACACCTCGGCGGCCACCTCGCCAGCGTCGGGCGAAGAGGCCGCGATAAACCTCTTTTTTGCTGTTGGCTCCTCGAGCTCCCCGGCACACAGGCAGAGGTTGAGGATGGAGGCGGCAGCGACGGCGGCGACCTGCCAATGGTTTTGGGGGTGGTGTGTGTCTGTGTGAGCGGAGGTTTGGGGAGTGTGTGGAGGGGGCAAGGTGGTGTTTGAGGAAAGACGGCGACAACTGAAAAATTTTACTAGGCGGGAGTAACAAGGCGGGGCTACTGAAAATGTGGATCAAGGGCGAACAGATATTTTTGAGATTGCGAGGTATGCAGAGGCGGGAGTAAAATGCCGGGGCCCGGGGCTACTGAAAATTTGAATCAAGGGACTGAAGCAGAGCGGGAGTAACAGACATCGCACATGGTCCGCACATACTAATTGTGTGCTATCAAACATTAAAACCTTCCACGCGGTAGATATTTTCAAGATTACGAGGCAGTAGATATTTTTTAGACCGGGAGGCAAGCCTCGTGGAGCCCAATCTAGTGTGATGATGTGAGGGACTGCAGGGCACGGGCGTGGCACACGGGTAGTCTGACCAAACCGTGTCTGGTGCATACCCAATCACAAACGGTTTCTATATCCAACTCGTGTGCTGTTTATAAATTTGGCAAAAAGAATAACACGCGAGAGGGTTAGAACACAAACATACTTGCATGTGGACCAAATATATATATGAAAACGGTGGTTTGATGTTCGAATACCCAATGCACAACTTTGATGTGGCACCTGTCGCACAAAAGCACGGTATTGCTAGTCAGCCACACCCCTACGAACCCCACTTCATGTCGGCGGTAAGGGAATCCTAGCTAGGAATGCATGCCCCCAAATAGCTAGGTCTGAAATCTCACCCTACCGTAGCACAAAACCTATAGGAGTCCATATATATATATATATATATATATATATATATATATATATATATATATATATATATATATATATATATATATATATGGTCAAACTTCCCCTTTCGCTTCCCGACAAAGGTGGACTGTGTGCCGACCCACAAATGTGTGCTTGTGGCGCGAGAAGGGTCAGACCACATACGAACCACATGCGGGTGGCCCTACTATATGTATGAAAATGTTGTGGTGTGTGATATTTAACTATCATTCATAACTTTTGATGTGGCATGTGTGCCTCGCAAATTAACCGGACTTCCCCGACCCCACAAAGGTTGCAGGTAGCGCGAAGTAGTCCCCCCCCCCCACACACACACACACGTCAGGGGGAGGGCATCTCACCAAGACGTATTGTAACACAGACCAAGCAGAATCCAACTTGGTCGTACAACCTCTCCCCGCTCGTTGTTGGTCAAATTGATGGACGTCCACACGGCCCCGTAAAATGGGCTAGCTTGTCGTTGATAATCTCACGAGGGAGTATTGTATGAAGACAAACCCACTATGTGCATGTGGCCCAAGTATGTATATGGAAGTGGTGTGTGTGGTGTTTGAATACCCAATGCGCAAATTTGATGTGGCACCATGCTTTGCAACCATAAAATCCCCACACCAAGCGAGGGTTCACGACGCTTAGCATGCACTCAAACTTAATTAGGCTTGGAATGGGTCGACCTACTATACGGTAACTCAAAGCAAAGAAGAAGAATATATCCACCCTGGTAACCTTTCTCATCGTTGGTCGAAATGATGGACGTCCACGCGGGCCCACAAATATATATAGGCTTGCCGCCCATAACCAAGTGAGTGAGGTGTGTCCAAAGACAACCATTATTGCATGTGTGTGTCCCGAACATATTGATGGAGTGCATGCATATGTGTTGAATACACGACCCAATGCACAACATTGATGTGGTGCATTTGTTGAAAATCGCAGACGTCCCCACATAGAGCAAGAGGTCGTTCATGACGTGTCGTGTGCTCCCCCCCCCCTTCGATCCAGCGGGATGGATTCATGTGTACAGATGCGCTATTATATATATGTAATCTCACATCATGATCTATATCAAGACAAAACAAAAAATTAATCCCCTGCTAAGTCAAATTAGTTAACCTCTCTCGCGCTGTCGGTGAATGTGATGGACCAAGCTGGTCACCCCCCTCGACACGTACTATATATACACGCAGTAACACAGCCCTAAAAAAATAATCCTCCTTGTTCGTCAAACGTGTACGTCTCTTTCGCTGGGTCAAAGCGATGGAAGACGAACTCGCGGGCCCAGCACAGAAGCGAAGCATACGTCACACGCGAGTGATCATCCTATATAGGACTACGTACCACCGTCTGCATGCATGTGGCCCAAAGAGCTGTTTCTGTGATGTTTGAATACGCAATGCACACTTTTGATGTGGCACCACGTATATAGGAAACCAAAAAGTCCCCACAGAGAACGTGAGGTTCATGAAGCGTGGCATGTGCTATATGTACGCCCACATTCGGCGCGTGGTATATATGTACTTCTACTGTATAGTACAAACCAAAAAAGAATCATTCCTTGATGATCAAATTAACCTCTCTCTCATTGGGTCAAAGTGATGGAGGACAACCTCGCATGCCCGTGGATGGAAGCGCCACAGGCCAGTGAATTCCAATATATAGGGCAACGACCACCTGCATGGTATTGGGTGATATTTGAATACCAATATAATGTGCAACTTTGAGGTGGAACCTGCCTCGGGAACCAAAAAGTCCCCACATGAAGCGAGGTTATGACACGCATATATATAGAGTATTCATGTTGCCCCCTCTTTGACATGTACATACTCCTATACCATGCATATACATAACACATACCAAAAAAGAACCATCCTTGTTGGTCAAATTAGCCTCTCTCTAGTTGTACGTTCAACTGGTCGACGACGACCTCCTGGGCCCATAGAGAGAGGCACACGCGAGTGATGTCATAGGACAAAACCACCATGTGCATGCGCCCGTGTGTTATGTGATGTTTGAATACCCAATGCACAACTTTAACGTGGCACATGCTTTGCAAACCATGATCCACACCATGCGGCGGGAGTGTGTACGCACGTGCTCGAACTTTGATATGGAATCCCACCATGATCCACACCACACACATGCTTGAACGTTGATATGGAATCCCACCATGATCCACACCACACACATGCCAAGATGAATCCACCTTTTTTGTCAAATTAATGTCTCTCATTGTCGGTGGAAACTAAAAACCTTTGCGGGCTAACGAATGGGCACGTCGCTAATAACCGCATGAGGAAGAGTGGCCGAGAGGACCACCAATGCATGCATGTGGCCCGAACATTTTGTATTGAAGGGTTGTGTAATGCTTTGAATAACCAATTCACAACTTTGATGTGGCATATATGAGTCACAAAATGATCAATAATCCCACACGGAGGTTCACGACTCGTACTGTACTGCCGGACCCCTCCCCCACCCCCCCACACAGACAGACACACACATCCCGCACCACCACACCCACTCTGAGGCATGTGAAAATTTTTCTGCAGTGAACATGTGACGAAAGGCGGAGTGTCGTGTTAATTTAAAAAAAACAGACATCATTCGACCATTTTTATACATTGATTGATTTCCTATGGATTTAATGTGCAAAAATCAAATTTGAGCTACATGTGCACCAAAATGGGTTGCAAAATCATATGTGTCCCTGGGTGCATGTTTCCTTATGCAAGAGATTTCAAAATATTGAGAATATATATTTTTAAAATTCAGTAAATCCAAAAGTTGAAATTCATGAAACTTATCGTGGTGTCATATATGGACACCAGTAGACTGTGATATTGTATTTTTTCGTCAACGAGACCCGTTTTGATATAATCT
This sequence comes from Aegilops umbellulata, assembly GCA_032464435.1. Taxonomy (NCBI): domain Eukaryota; kingdom Viridiplantae; phylum Streptophyta; class Magnoliopsida; order Poales; family Poaceae; genus Aegilops; species Aegilops umbellulata. The sequence goes on from CP136057.1 coordinate 488,581,321, forward strand.
TCTTACAAACGGGAGATTATTAAAAATGGCAACTAATATCTCATACGGATTATTATTCGTACCTGTCACACCCTGATTTTCATGCCACAACACTTAAGCTAATAAATCATGATAAAGTGTGGTTTCACAAAAACTTTTGCATTATTTGGCTTTTATTTGGAGTTGGTTTTCTCTCTGTGTTTTTTACAAGTGCTCTTTAAAGTCAACACAACTCCACCTTCTAAACTCCATATCCTTGCTCCAAACTCTTGAACCAATGGTCATGCCATGTGTATAGGACATAAAAATAATTTCTTACAAATATAATTTGGCCAAATAGTATTTTCAAAAATTAGTTTTCCAAAAACCCCTGAATTAAGGTTTGTACTGCAAGTACTTAATTCAGGGCAGTAAAAATATTTCCAAAAATATGTTTGACTCCTATTAGATATAGGATACCCAGAAACCACAAAAATATAATTTTAAAAGTTATTTTCCTATTTTATTTAAAAGCTTTTTCTTAAAGCCAGAAATGGTCTTTAATAGGGAAAAATTATTTTATTGTTTTAAAAATATTTTAGAAAAATCAGGGGAACTCAGTTGACATATATTTTCCATATATATGAGTTTCAACACATGGTCATGATCAAAATATTGGACAAAACCTCCCAAAACCATTTCTGCCCATTTAAATAATTTGAAATATTTCTACAAGAAATATTTTTATAAAAATCCAAGGAAAATCCAGCAAGTCACAAATGCATATATTGACCACCTTGCAAAGCCTCATGTCAATCAAGGTCATGTTGGTTCACCAAAATGCCCCAAAACCCTCTGTGACCAGAATGAAATTTGAACAAGTTTGTACTACCAACTTTCTCTCCTTGACCCCAACTTTTGTGAGCATGTTCACATGACCAAATGAGGCCACTACACCAAGTGGTGCATCAAGGAGAAGTGATTTGCTCAACTAGATTTACACAAGTTCATTTCTGCTAATTTCTAGGGTTTACAAAAGTTACATTGTGAACTTTGCCCAAATAAGCTCAAAATGAGTGTAAGGCCCTAATTATATGTGCAATTTCACCCGGTGGGGTCTCCTGCCAAATGGAGTTCATTTGCTTAACCAAACAAGCATCAAACACCTTCTGCCATTTTACTAAAACCCCTGTTTTGACCTCTTCCACTCTTTTCCATGGCCTCCACTTTTTACCACAGCCCCTCCTAGACCTCTTCTACCTCCAGTAGCAATGGCTGCATCTCAGATCAATAATTGAGGGGTGAAACCACCTCTTTTACCTCTCTGGACAGCCCTTGCACCCCTCTTCCTCACCTCCCTCCTCACTCCAGTGGCCACCCAAGCCATCCAAGGCTTTCCCCACATTCTTTACTCCTCCCTAGAGCTACCAGACATGCTTGGCCGTGCCGACTTTGCCAAAAAAATGGCATGCCAGCCATTTGCACGCTCTGGAGCGCGCTACAGTGCGCTCCCGCACTGTAGCCGCCCCCTTCCAACCGCCTCCGGCCACCTTGGGCCTCCCCAGCACGCCCGACGATGCGCCTCGGCATCCAAGACACGGAAGTTGGTCGGCCCCCTCCTCCCTCTCTCTCTCCTGCCCCTGCTCGCACGCGCACCGGCCGCCCGAGAGCTCCAGTGAGCGAGCTCACACGCGCGGCGTCTCTGACCCTTCCTCGCTCCCTCTCTTCTCCCCCCTGGGCGTAGTCGACCCCCACGAACGCCCTAGACTCGGCGCAGCACCCTCCCAAGGCCCGTAGCGACGAGCACGAGCTCACCGACGCACGAGCCCACGGTGGACCGCCGCTCGCCTATATAAGGCATCCCCGAGCCCTCCTCTCGCCACCACTCGTCCCCTCCCACTCCAAATAGCCCCACTTGGCCTCTCGTTCATCCCCAGAGCCGCCCAAGCTCGAGATCGAGCTCGAGCCCCGCTGATTCGGGTCGCCGTCGATCTCGTGGCACAGGCCTCCTTTGCCCCCTCTCTCTCTCTCGATCTGGAACCGCCTCACCTCACTGATCCATTCCCTTCTTTCTCCCGCTCCTATTGCAGCTCGGAATGAGCTAACCAGGCTCCTCCCGAGGCCCTTCCGCTGGCTTCCTCGTCGCCGGTGAACCCCTGCACTCCGGCGACCGCCTCCACCTCCACCCGAACGGCGACTCCGCCCTGAGCAAGCCGGTGCCCTCGGATCGCCTCGCCGTCGACCACAGCGACGCTGGTGAGCTCGCCCCTCTCTGACCCGAGGTTGAAGACGACGGTCGTGGGGCCCGTCAGTCAGCCTCACATACTGACGAGTGGGCTCCACCCGTCAGGTTTAAAACGCACGCGCGCGCGAACCGTTTCGCTGCGACGGCTGAAGGCGTATTTTTCCTTTACGCCTTCGACGTGGCAGCCTCGCGCGGGCTGAATCCCCTCTGGGGCTGCTGCACTGTGGCCTTTCTGGCCCAGTGGCACAGTGCCACTTTTCTTTTCCTTTTTCTGTCTGTTTTATAAAAAATCCACAGGATAAAATATTTATCCAAATGGAATAATTCCAACTCCTAAAATCTTAGAATAATTCCACCTATTTATTGATGTAATATTCATGCACATCCATCACACTGTTCTGTACTGTTCAAATTTAAATTCAAATTTGAGCATTTATATTCCCCTCTGAAAATCCATTTCTCCTATTCTACTACTACAAATCCAAAACTAGGAATTCCCCTTCTTAGTTTTCACCCTAGTATTTAACAAAAATGAGTTGACATTTTTCTGAGCACTTTGGTTTTGCTGTTTTATTATTGCCTTATTTTCTCGTTATTATTTTGCGACGATAGATTACGTTGCTAACGAAGAGTTGGACCAGAAGACTTTGAAGACCCAGAAGACTTTGTTGAGCCAGGCAAGCAGCCCTTTGACCATGTCTATGAAACCCTTTTTATGCATGTCATATAGCACTTTATTAGTGTTGCTTCAGAATCATGATGAGATGGTAACCACTTTGGTGGGTTGCCTTCGTTACTTCCTCGTTGATACCTGCATTATGCATGACCCTACCTTCTTATGAGGGTTATGCCGGTGGGAGTAGATAGAATGCTAAAGTAGATGCTACGCAAATGGGGCGGGTATATGCATGGTGATGGAGACAAACTATTTTCAAAAGACTTTCCGAAAACCCTGTCGGATGCCACCTATGCCCGAGGGATATAATGAGATGGGTAACCACTTGATGACGAAGTGGTGTACCGAGGCAAGTGTGTGTGCTGTTTTCGAAAATGGATTAGATTTAAGATTTGTCGACTGTCCCAACCTTACATGCGCAACCACTCTGCCCTTGTATTGGAAATGACATTATTGATTACCTAGGCCGATACTAGCTTGGAGCCCGCATTACTAGTGACCGGGGAGAGTTGGTGCTCTCTCTCGGGACGGGGTCATGCCAGGTACGGCGGCCATAACTGTTTTTACATGGCACCGGATACACCGTTGTGTCCCCTCTCGGATGTTACGATCTCGAGTGAGTCTCGTATGATGTACATCGTGAGGATACGGAACAACGAGTGGAATCTTTGTTTGTGTCATCCAGGGAAAGATAGTGATCGGGTGCTTACCCCGGGTACTTGAGGTACCGCGGGTCGTGGATGACACGGAAGTTTCCCGGATCTTGTGGGTAAAGTGTGCAACCTCTGCATAGAGTAAAACTATTCGAATAGCCGTGTCCACGGTCAAGGATAGTTGGGCGGTGCTGCTTAAACTACGTCCAGAATTTTACAAACCACGTGTGTGTGTGTGTGTGTGTTGATGAAGCTAAATGGGTTAAGTCAGATGACTTGACACGATGATCAAGTTGGATTGGTGTCCAACTCTGATAACTGTTACTTGTTCATATGGATGTCTGTACTCTCATGATGCATACTTTACATGTTGATAGATCATGTCATTGCACTCAAAACTAGCTTTCTGCAAACTACCTACTTAGTGCTATATCATTGCATCATTGTGCCTTGTTCCAATTGTGGGTTGCTTGCGGGTACATTCAAAGTACTCATTCGCTTGCCACTGGTTATTTAATTGGCCAGGCATGGAAGAATAGGAGTTCGAAGAAGAGTTCTTTGGAGACGAACATGCGAACTAGGACGTTTCCCAGTCAGAATGCCTGTAGCGTTAAGGCAGATGGCATGGGTTCTACTTATCAATGAAGATTTTCGCTGCTTGCGTTTCATTTGATGTTCAGCCCTTAAGGCTTTATCAATGTAAGACTTGACCATAATGGTCATAATTTGTGTAAGACGGTATGTATGGATGTAAGACTCTTGTTATTCAGCTTCTGTGTGTTCAGTGAGCATTGATCTCTGGGATCACTGTACACGTGCATTCGGTGATCACGACTTATGAGTCGGGGTCCCCACAGTACCGTGTGCGTTAGACCGTGTCGTGCTTCAGTTAAGCAGTAAAGCGGCAGAAAATAAACCAAAATATATATGTGCTGCCACACGCCCCGTGTGCCGTGCGAGCAGGCGTGAGATGACGGGACACAAGCGAGCAGTCCGCCTCGCAGGCATACCAGGAGACATGCGTGCATGTGTGCGTATTGACGGGGAGGCGAGCGAGTAGCTGTGTGAAATGATGGTAGGAATAGTAGAAGTCCGTCGCGCAGGCTCACCGGGAGGCGAGACAGCTTCTGACCGCAGCTTGCCTCGCTCCCACTGGTTCGTATTGATTGCGCGCCCGAGCCGCTGGCCATAATAGGCAGCCTCACCCCCGGTCCATAGTGATCACCAACGTCTGGACTTTGGAGTGTATGAGGATGCCGCCGAAGCGCACCATCGAAGGGAGTGGCGATGCCGGGGCTGGTGAAGCACCCGCGCAACGCGTGAAGCTGGGCACAGAGATTGCCATCGCTGCCGACGAGGTCTCGTGCGGGCAGCAGCACAATCTTGACTTCGTCGGCGCCATCGTGCCCCCTCCCCCCCCCAGCCGAAGCCGGAGGTCAACAGCAACTCCGGCAACGACTGCAACTTCGACGGAAAACCGGTTAGTCATCTATATACCCATTTGTGCGGCAAGCATATCATGTGTTTTCTCTAGTTAATCCCCTGGCCCTCTATAATTTTTCTGGAATACAAATCTATGGTTATGTTATCTCAGTCCATGAAATCGGAGTAAGTATGATCCGTTAGATGCACGTAGTGTATTGATTGTTTGAATGTTATCAGTATAAAGTTAGTGATTAATTGTTTGTTCTGTATAAATGATTTTTGCTAATAATCTGACTATGGTTAGCTTGCATGCTAATAATTCATGGCCAAATCTTGAGAATTGATTTTGAATGTCCTACATATATGTTTGTGCCTTTTTTCTTCGTGATCTTGAGAATTGATTTCAAATGTCCTACATGTTATGCCATTTTTTTCTTTCAGATTGGTATGTACACAAATGATGCTCCGGCCAGCGCCGCCGCTGGATGTAGATCTTGGACCCGGTTGTGCGGCCAGAAGCGGCCCCCTGGACCTGAGGAACCAGTAGAATCTCCGGCGGACCGCATCAGTGATCTCTCGGACGACATCCTTGGGGAGATCATCTCCCTTCTCCCCACCAAGGATGGTTGCCGCACACAAGTCCTTGCATCTCGGTGGCGCACTCTGTGGTGTACCGCGCCTCTTAATCTCGACTGTCGGCAGCTATCTGTCAATGATGATTCTGAACTCCCCGGAGCCATCATCTCCTCCCACGAGGGCTTCGTTCAACGCATCTGCATCCCGGCTTGCTACCTGCTGGACATACCCTGCACGGTGGCCGCCTGGCTGACATCCCGTCAATTTGACAAACTCCAGCAGCTTGAGTCTACCATAACTATGTATGTAACATACCACGAACCGATGTATCTGTGCCCTCACCACCGATGTCCATCTCGTGGTTTTCCTCCTCTCTCCACACCACCACCTTCGCCCGGTGCCATCTATCAGACAATCTGGTACAAATACTTTGACTCCCACTGCTAAAAAAACTTGCGCTTGTGGTGGTTCATCTATCGGAGGCCGCATTGCACAGCATCATCCACTCCAGCTGCCCTGCCCTGGAGCACTTGCTGCTTGTTTTTGGAACGGAAATTCGTATCTGTTGTCTCAAAATAAAGTCGCCCACCTTGTAAGCATGGGAATTTGTTTTTTTTTGGGCATGATCTCATCATCGAAGATGCCCCTTCACTTCAAAGGTTGCTCCTTGATTCTGTTACAGTACCTTCGCAAATAACTGTAGTCTCTGCGCCTAAACTGGAGACCTTGGGTGCAATTTGTGATCCTTTTAGATGGTTAAAGATGGTGTTTGGCTCCACACCTATTGTGGTATTGTATATTATTCACGTAAACTTTCGTAATTTGCTTTTTTCATTTGTGCGCATAAGTTAAGTATCATCTTGGAGTACACTTTTGGTACTAATGTTATGTTCTATGCTCAATGAAGAGCTTGTCCATCATATCAGTGGTGGTGGATTCTGTCAAGACCTTACATATCAGTATTTGGTGTTTTGATCTGAACATGATTATTGGCTTGTTGCAATGCTTTCCATGTCTAGAGAATTTGTATATAAAGGTGATGATTTCACGCACATTGAAAGCCCATATATAATGTACTATAATTAATCGTTCAGCTATCACTCTTTCAATGTAATCTTTTTTAGACATTAACTGTTTTCAATCTTCATCGCTATTTAGGCACTAACACATGGACGAGAAGGTATAACCAATCGATGGTTCAAGAAGCACCAGGATTTTCTCAGATCTCATGACATTCCTTTGAAGACAGTAACGCTAGAAGGATATGCATCCAACAATGCAAACACTAGCTTTTTCACATTCTTCATGTTGAATGCAAGGGCAGTATTGTCCGCGAGGATTAAGTTTTTCGACAACAAATTTCTTACGACTGCAAGTGTTGAGCAGCATAAAAGGAAGTTTCAGGTGGACCTAAGGGCTTCTGATCGTGCTCGGCTTCTATTTACAACAGCTTGTCATCATGGACCAATAGAATTTCTGGGCCGGGATCTTGATTTTATGGATAAGACCGATCCATTCGATTGTGACTGCCAAAAACTTTGGTTGAGTTAGATGTCATTGTCCTGTTCAATCTGGATTTTGTCTAAACATGGTGAGCAATTAATCCTCGTGCTTTTGTACTGTTTGTTAGATGGAGTTAGATATTGTTGCTCTTTTCAACTTGGCTTTGACCCATATTTTCTTTCATACTGGGCCAATGGCTTGCCATTTCTTTAATTAACACATAAATATTATAAGCATTCACAACATAGGGAAAGAACACCACTCTCGCAGGATCCTTGAGACCTTTGTTCATTACAGAACCGCAAGTTCTTAGCGGCCACCAGCATCCACAAACTTATTTTCAGCTTGCACACCAAATGGGATGTAATTCTTAATAAGAAAAGCTGCATAGTAGTGACAGATTTGGATGTATCATTTGGGACCCACGAGGAAAAGGCCTATCCAGGGCGGTGCCGGCTCGACACTAAAAATTGAGAAACCTAGTTTTAAAATTATTGTAAATCTAAAACTCACCTCAAAATCATGAAACTTGGCATGGTGTTATGTCATAGCACTAACATATTGTGGTAAAAAATTAGTCCAATTTGGGACAAGTATTGGTACAAACTTTCTAAAACCCGGAGCTTCTCTCAAAAAGTCTCATGGTTCCAAGAGGGACCTTGTCACCTATGCATGTGAAATAACATAGTCTCTTCCCGCCTTGATTTATTTTACAGAGGCAACATGCAACTATATTAGCGTCGTCCTAAAAATATGTAATTATTCATGGTTCGTTTTGCCTTTTTATACATTATTTGTGTTTCTTAGGCATTTTAGAACGTACTTTGGTGTGTGCAAAGATCATGTGTGTAATAGCCACATATGTAATTAGATGTTCAATCTGTTTATGGAATCAAGTACTTATAAGTTATAAGTACATATGATATTGTTTTGTGTGCAATGACATCGCACATGGACCATACTGAGGAACCCGTCGGTGATGATTTCATCAACCGCTGACAATTGTATACAACCAAGCGTTTGTCCACAATACACACGGCTTATTAGCAGCAATTGTTTGTGTTATTATCAGTCTTCGCACACATTTCTGATTACACACATGTTTGTCGCGTATCACACACATCTTGTTATATTGAACCGTTTATGTTCTCTTGGCTCAAAGCAAACAGTTCATTTGAGTGAACCGCATGCTGTATAGTGCACACATCTTGATCTGATTGACCGTTTTTTTGTGTTGCCTAATCACAAAAAGTTCATCCGAGTGAAGCGTATGTCATATATCGCACACACCTTTATCTGGCTGCCCGTTTCTTTTGTTCCTCCTCATCGCAAACAGTTAATTGAACTAAACCATATGCCATGCATCGCACACGCAACTAAAACCTGAACCGTGTTTGACGCATCTGCCATCGCAAATGTCTTGCACCTTTTTTTACTGGTTTTTTACACCACCGTTTGCGATTATTGCATCGCACACAGTTTCGTCGAAGGGTCTCTGATCGTAGTGTCGCGTTAGCAGCATCCTTAAGTAGTGAAGTCCCACAAGATCCACCGGAGACACATCTCCATGCCCTCCGACGACGCAAAAGCACTACGGGGATGGGGCTAGGCTAGGACAACCATATTCCATCTTCTAGAAGCCGTCGCCACTTCGTCTTCCTAAGCATCTCATAAACCCTAACAAAAAAGGAAAAAATACCTAAAAAGGGAGACCTCTCGCCGATAAGCGGTCGGGATCCACCGCGCCTCTATGGTCCTAGGACCATAGGAGACGAGGCGGACTGACAACAGCATCGGCGAGAGGCAGAGGAAACCCTAGTTGATCGCCCTCGGGTTGCACGAACGAAGGGTGGTATGTCCTGACTATGGAGTTAGTTGTGAGATGATTTTTTAAGATGACAAAACATTTATCTCCACCCTAGTGGTGGATCTAGGATTTCCAAACTGGGTGATCCACCTCATTTATTTTTTACACTTTTAGATTCTGCATAGTTCTTCTATGCAACTTTTTTCCGAAAAAAAAATTTATGTGGTCCTCTTTATTTTTCTTCAATTCTACAAGAAACAATGCATCCTACGAGTCCCTGCATTTTACCAATCATAGTTGGGCAACAGCAAATGAAATCGATATAAGTTTGAATCAGAAATTACAAAATTCGGAAAATTGGAGAATGGGGAATAACCATACCTGCGTACTGTGTTGATTCATGTCAGGGCTGGTTGCAATCTACTACTATATTTGCAGGGTGTACGCTGGACCGCTGGAGGGCAGCTTTGCTGCACGCCCAAGGCAGGGTGCGCACCTGCACGACTGTTGGTTGCACACCGTCGATCGTCGCACAGGACTGCTACGGTTTGTCGATACTCTCTCTGGTTTTTTAGTTTGCATATAAGATTTGGTCAAAATCAAACTTTATAAAATTTGACCAACTTTATAGAAAAAAATACCAACATCTACACTACTAAATCTATATGGTATGAAAATTAATTTAATAATGCATTTAGCAATATTGATTTCATATTGTGAATCTTGATTTTTTTTTCTATAAACTTAGTCAAAGTTAACAAAGTTTGACTTTCACCAAATCTTATATGCAGACTAAAAACAAACGGAGTGAGTATCATTGAGAGTCAAACTTGTGTTGGACGTTCAGTTTGGTGCTAGAACTTTAAAAATACGGATGTGTGATCATCTAACTTACTAAACATGCAAATACGGTCACAACACGCGTATGCGGACGCATTAGTATGTACGGCCCCATCTGTGACTGAGTGCGCGACGTATTTTTGCATAGAACACCCTTGTATTGCCTTTTTGCGAAAAAAGCCAAACACTGCGATAAATTTTTGCACGAAAACCCACGCGTATGCAGACGCATTAGTATGTACGGCCCCATCTGTCATTGAGTATATGATGCATTTTTACATAGAACACCCTTGTATTACTTTTTTTTGTGAAAAAAGCCAAACACTGCGATGCATTTTTGCATGAAACCCCATCACATTTTTTTATCTATACCAATATAAAAAGACCCAAATGGGCAGATCCAAACCATCTCGACCGTCAAATCATGTTATCTAGCGGTTCAAATCGCTCCAATATTAAGCACCAAACACGTTTAACACTCTAATTACCAGCACTACCATTGGTTATAAACACGTTTTGACTTAACGCCATCCGTTGAAATCTGCCATGTAATTAATATCCTACCATTCCCTCGAAAAAGTAGTTGATATTTTACCAAATACCAACGTGCAACAGATATATCTTACCTAATAAAACATGCAACTAATATCCTACCTAATCACGTACATCATTACTAGTTTGTGAGAAAGGTACCTAATATAACATGCAACTAATATCCTACCTAATCACGTACATTATTACTAGTTTGTGAGAAAGGCGAAGTACTGTACTGCTCATAAAAGAGCAAATTACCACAAAAAAGTCGAGGCCATGTAATTAATATCCTACCATTTCCTCGAAAAAGTAGTTGATATTTTATCAAATACCAACGTGCAACAGATATATCTTACCTAATAAAACATGCAACTAATATCCTACCTAATCACGTACATCATTACTAGTTTGTGAGAAAGGTACCTAATATAATATGCAACTAATATCCTACCTAATCACGTACATTATTACTAGTTTGTGAGAAAGGCGAAGTACTGTACTGCTCATAAAAGAGCAAATTACCACAAAAAAGTCGAGGCCAGGTTTCGAACACGCGACCAAACGTTATTAAACAGGGCGCTATAGCTACTACACCATTCACGCTGTACTCTTTAGAAAGGATAACAAAATCTATTGAACCAAGCGGTGTGCGGAGCTTAAACAGGCTGCATGTACTGCAGCCCATTTTGCACTCGCTATTTTCCTTAAGATAATTATAAAACGTAGGTTATGCTCATATATTTGTGTGTTAAAAATATACATACAAACGATGATTAGTAAAGGAAATATGTAAATATTTTTCATAATTGATGTACTATCTACTATATTATGATCTCAGTAATAAAAATAGTGTTTAAATATTCATGTATTCTAAATATTGTAAACACCAACGAAGTAACCTACTTTTAATTTGTTCATGTATTATTATTTAAAATTTATATATATATATATATATATATATATATATTAGAAAATACTTATGAATTTATTTTTTTGTATGATTTAAAATAATACTAATATTTGTAAAATTACAATTCAAACATTTTAATTTAATTATACGAGTATTTCAATAACTATACACACATTTTTGTAGTCCAGTATTTGCATAATTAAAATATTCCAAAATTTAAAATTTGAATTGTTGATATAGATATTCAATCTTGTCCAATATTTAAATTATATAATTTTTTAGGATACAGTAAACATATTAATTAAGAAAATTAAATTATTGATATGGATATTCAATGGTGCCATGATTAAAAAAACATATATCCATATTAACTTAGTATTTTATTTTTTTGATACATTAAACATATTTATTTAATAAACATTTTAAATGTCCATATTAACTATTTTTTATATATAATACACAGGCTTATTTTTTAAATTTGTTATTTACTAATCATTGTTCATAAGTATATTTTTAACACACAAATATTGGAGTATAACTTATTTCCTACCTTTTTACAATTTATCTAAAAGAAAATAGCGCGTGCAGAAGAGGCTGCGGTATGTGCAGCCGTTCAATAGACGTGGTTATCCATTTTAGACCGTAGAACGTAACTTGTCTAGTGGCTGTAGCGGGGCTCGGTTGCTGATTGTTGGTCGCGGGTTTGAGACCTAGCGCCCCCCTTTTTTGTGTTAACTAGTAGAGACCCCGCGCGTTGCAGCGGGAATATGTAGAAACAACTATAATGCGCACAAAAAAATCTTAAGAGAAAGCAAAAAGATTTAGGTTCAGGGATCACAACATTATTAGGATCTCAAATGCATGTCATGTTAACCGATTTTGTATGCTTCGGGTGTACAGAACATAATACTTTTCAATTTTAGCGAGTAGAAACTACCAACTACCTAAGCACCAGGCAGACTAAGGCATAGCCTAGTGGTGGGAAGGGGCTGATGCCTTCTCACCCACCCAGGTTCAAGGCATGGTACTTGCAATTTGGGGTTGTTGCACCAATTATACTGTAGGGGGTTCCCTTACAGTCTTTCAGTAAAAAAAAAACTACCTAAGCACCAGTAATAATAGCATGCATGGAACACACAAATCAGATGCTACAGTTCTTTCATAGCAGTTCTGTTCATCTCACTAACTAATGGGATGTAAGGTATTATCATAGTGATGCTTCAGAGGGTGTAGCATTGCAAGATTGTTCTGTAATATGAGAAACGTCTGTGAAAAATATATTATTGGTCATCGTAAGAACTAAAGTGGTGATTTGAGAGCTATCAAGAGGCAAAAGTATTTATATTAATTCGCTCGCAATTTTACTGAAAGGCGTATAAAAGTGCTCCAACAGATTTTGGTGTCCAACTAATTGTATAACTGGTTAATTTGGTGATTAAGCTGCAAAATTAAAATCACAGTTTTGAAGAAAAATACCAAACATATATAATCTAGATTATATACCTGTAGGTCGGTAGGCGCATAGGTGCCTGAAGAGACTTCACTGTAGAAACATCTGGCAAACAACATAGCATGGCAAAATAAAAATTTAGTCAAGTGTGAGTGTATTACAATGAAGCATACAAAATCGGTTAATGTATAGTTACCTCATCGCAAAAAAAGTTACAATTGCCAATCTGCTAGTTGCAAGTCAATTAGGAAGATACAAAGATAATCCACTGAAAATCCAAGGAACTATTTAAAGAACCGAAATTGAATTATGGTATGCAAGAAATCGCTATTATTTTCCATTGCATAAAAATACATGCATGAGCAGATGAGCAGAAAGGTAAGAAAACCTGACCTGTTTAAATGAAGCATAAAATCAGTTCCCAGGTTAATAATATTGCATTAGCATTCCCGTAAGGTGCAGAACAAAGTATCCAAGAAGAAGAAAAGATCAACTTACAGTCTTGATCTAGCAAAACACCAAAATTGGCTCGTTCAATCTGGGTACGTATAAAGCACATGGGTAGATGTCAGGTAGTACATATTAGATGGCATCGGGTAATATTATTGCATCAGAGTGTACTCTTACCTGAGTAGATCCGTGCATCTGCCTGTGAGGGAAAGAAGCGCCTGTACGGAGTGAGGCAAGCAGAGTTGGCCTCCATGGTAAATCGCCAGAGGTAGCCAGAGGGAACGACACCGTTTGATCTTGATGGAACTATGGAAGAGGAAGAGCGCGAGGTTGTGGAAGTGGGCGGAGGGGCCTCAGGAATAAATGTACGGGGAAGGGAGAAGGCGCTGGGATAGGTGAGGCATAGGGCAATCAAGAGAAATTCTTCCACGGAGAAGAGGGGCTGGTCAGGCTGGTTGTAATGGGGAGTATCATATACTAGTATCATGCATATGATACTAGTGTATGATACTACCTCCCTAATGCATAGTACCATATATTAGTATCATGTTATACTCTATTTATTGTCATGCATGACACAAAGTAGTATAACATTTAATATGATACGGTATCATAATATGATACTACACCCTCTCTTTCTTCATTTAATACTATGACACCTCATCAAAATTGCCTAGTTGGCATGCATGATACTAGATATGATACTACCATTACGACCAGTCTCAGGGAGAGATAATTGTTGATAGATTGGCTGCTGTTTGGAATTGAAACGCTGATGTGGCACCCTGCTAATGTGGACAACGCGCATGTTGAGATAATTGATAATAGTGGGGATCAACTTCTTAATAATGTAAGATTTGCTCATTTATGAGTATTCCACAAATAAAAAAAGTGACGATGTTTCGTGTAAAAAATCATCGCAATATTTAACTTTTTCGCAAAAATAATAATACAAGGGTGTTTTGGGCAAAAATGCATCATGCACTCGCTCACAGCTTCGACCGTACATCCAGATCCATCCACATACGCGTGTTGTGCCCGTATCTGCATGCTTGAATCAAGTTAGATGACCCCAAATCCGTACATTCAAAGTTCTAGCATCAAACTGAACATTCGCCGCAAGTTTTATGACTCTTAATGATATTACCTCTTTGTGGAAAGTGCGGTTAGGTGTGGTGGACTGCGCAAGCGCCTCCGCTGTGTGTGGGGGAAAGGCACGACAACCGACGAGCCCCTATAGCTAGGTAGGCAGAAGGTGGCAATGGTGAGTGGCCGGAGAGGCACGGAGGCAGGTGGGAGGCCGTTGCTGGCAAGTTCATATCGAGAGGGGACGTCAGCAGAGAGGAATCGAGGGGCGAGTGATTGCGAACAGGCATGACTAGCCAACCTGCTGGACATTTTCTTATTATTTCTCCATCCCATCTCTTGGTGGCAATTCCTAAACGGCGCCTTAAGCGCCCGTTTTAGGTGTTTAGGCGGCGCACACATCCCTTCTTCACGCGGGGCGGCCTATTTTTCACTTTCTTTCTTCCTCTTTTATTAAGGCGCAAAAATACTACGAGCGCATGTGGGAATTGAACCGTGACTTGCTTTGTCATATGCACACTACGCTAATCACCACAGCCACTGCACCTTTCACGTATTTTGTGAGTTTTTTTACTTCTTTTCTTCTCTCTTGTCTCTTTTTGGTTTTTTCTTTTCTTGGAACAGTTTCGTTTGGTTTTTTATATTTATTTTCTTTTTTGTTTTTCTTAAAACTGTTTTTGTTCTTTTTAATATATCTTTTCATTTTTACTAAATACATGAACATTCTCTTTGAATTTGTGAACTTTTTTCAAAATCGATGGACTTTTTCCCAATTTGATGAATTTTTTTTCAAATTAGTCAAATTCAATGAACTTTTATTTTGAAATTTGATTAAAAAATCAAATGTGGTGAACTTTTTTCAAAATCCATGAACTTTTTTTGCATTTTAATGAACTTTTTTTTCAAATTTGATAAACTTTTTTCAAGGTCGATGAACTTTTTCAGTTTCGATGAAGTTTTTTCATTTTCGATGAACTTTTTTCAAATTGATGAACTTTTTTTCAAATAGGTGAACCTTTCCAAATTTTGATGAAGTTTTTTTCAATTCATGAACTTTTTTCTCAAGATTTGTGAACTATTTTTCGAAATGGATTAAATTTTTCTCAAAAATGTGAACTTTCTCAAATTGCTGAACTTTTTTCAAATTTTTATGATTTTTTAACAAAACCAATGTGCTTTTTTGTAATTCATGAACTTTTTTGAAAATGTTTACAAATAATTAAAAAATCAAAGCACTACAGTAAATGGCATGTGTGCAATAAATTAGACGGCTACAAATGTTCTTAAATAGTTCACCCTGTAATAAGTCAATACTAAGTAGTAGGTTAGTTTTTTTAAGGGTAAGTAGTAGGTCAGTTGGTTAGAGAAACACGTATGCGGCTGTAACAGGGCGAGTTCGATCCTCGATGAGAACCACTTTTTGGGTTTTTCTTTCGCGCTAGCGCTACCCACAAACTTTTGTTGGGCCGGCCCAGTGGTATCGCCTTCGGGCGCCAGTAAGCCAAACCGGCGTGCTCCCTCTCTTGGTCTTCTTCAATGGTGTGTGTACACGCAGACTAAAATCTCAGGGTGGGTCACCGCCCATCCTGGCCACCATGGGTGTTTCACCCCTGCTCCACCCTATGAGATATCATTTCATTTACACATTATCTAGCTTAATTTTACTCATATTATAATTTTCAGATTGTCTAAGAGCATCTACGGTCATGATGGGCAAATCCATCACGCGTCCGTGGACATTGACCGATCACGCTTAAAAAAATGCATTCCACATCCGGATACCTCAAATCCATATTATTACATGCAACGCAACATTCTTTGAGCGGAGCTTCGTCCCATTCCGCTCCGCTCGTCCGGCTCCACCGTGGCCATGTCCGGCAGCCGACTGCGCCCCTTAGAGTGTTGGTCCAGTCGCCGATAAGGTAGAGTAGGGCATGGGACACGAGCCGGCTCACGAGACTCAAGGTGTCGCCGTCTCCCATGCCCTGCTTTTTCTCGTCGGAGCCCGAAACCCATCGGGTGCCGATGGATGTCAGATCGATGATGGATTCGTCCTGGGACGAGCCGGTGACATCCACTACCACGGGGTTGCGGCGCCCGGACTGGTGCACCGGAGAATGCGACTCTACCTCGCCAACGTCCACCGCCATGCACGGCGGGAACGCCGCATCATGTTTGCGTCAGACGACGCCTACGGTGCGTCCATGGCCTCGGCGCGCCAACAGAGGGGTTGCGTGTCCGCCATCGCGTTCGGACGCGAGACAGACCGCACCACCTCCGGTGAGGCAGACACAACATCCCTAGCGTCGGATCCATGCGCCATTTGGGCTTCCCCCCGGGAGCGGCGGAGCGCAAGCCAGACAACCATCTCCTCTTCCAGGCCACGTGAGGTGAGCTCGGAGTCGACGGATCTAGATGTGAAGGGCATGGATCCATCGTCTGCCATGCCGGAGAGTGGAGTGGCTAGGGTTTGGTCCCGCGAGCGGTGGGACAGTGTGGGTCGGGTTCGACGTGGCGGGCTTGCCTGGGCGCCCCCATCTACTGGTATGATGGGTGCCGGTCAACCCAGGCATTTGAAGCTCGTTTGAGGTCGGGTGTTACTCATCATGCTTAGTATCCTCTTGATACTACATTTTAAGTTAATAAAAGCGTCCATTATTGAGGGAGCCGATAAAGGATTCTTTCATTAACTTAAAATGTAGTATCAAGCGGATACTAAGCATGATGAGTAACACCTGACCTCTGCACAACGAAGATGCACACAACCAAACACCAAAAAGCCTAACAAAAAATGAAAATCAATGAAAAATCGACATATCGACAACAATAGAGTCATATAGGACCAACACTCTGCCTATGTCGAAGAAGGTGGTGGGCTGATCCAAAAATTATACTGCCACCCATGTTGGGTAAAAACCTCCTAAGCAACCCGCTCCAACCGCGTACACACCGCCTTGACAGCGGTTGGTACTCCATTCGTTGTAGCGTAGACCACATACGAAGCGAGTGCGTACAACAAAATAACATGCAAAGTAGAAGAGTTTATGTTATTAAAAACCAAATTAGTTCTACATAGCCAAAGCGACCATAATAAGGCATATGCTACCACCCTCAACAACGTTTTGAACCTATTTGAAATACTGTCCAACCAATGACCAAAAATATTGGCAACACTTGTGGGCGGTGAGGGAGTCCTGGATTAGGGGGTGTTCGGGTAGCCGGACTATACCTTCAGCCGGACTCCTGGACTATGAAGATACAAGATTGAAGACTTCGTCCCGTGTCCGGATTGGGACTTTCCTTGGCGTGGAAGGCAAGCTTGGCGATGCGGATATTCAAGATCTCCTACCATTGTAACCGACTTTGTATAACCCTAACCCTATCTGGTGTCTATATAAACCGGAGGGTTCTAGTCCGTAGGACAACTTCATCATACAACAATCATACCATAGGCTAGCTTCTAGGGTTTAGGCTCCTTGATCTCGTGGTAGATCTACTCTTGTACTACCCATATCATCAATATTAATCAAGCAGGAAGTAGGGTTTTACCTCCATCGAGAGGGCCCGAACCTGGGTAAACTTCGTGTCCCTTGTCTCCTGTTACCATCCGGCCTAGACGCACAGTTCGGGACCCCCTACCCGAGATCTGCCGGTTTTGACACCGACATTGGTGCTTTCATTTAGAGTTCCTCTGTGTCGTCACTTTTAGGCCCGATGGCTCCTTTGATCATCAACGACGATGCGGTCCAGGGTGAGACTTTTCTCCCCGGACATATCTTCGTCTTCGGCGACTTCGCACTGCGGGCCAATTTGCTTGGCCACCTGGAGAAGATCGAAAGCTACGCCCCTGGCCAGCAGGTCAGGTTTGGAAGCTTAAACTACACGGCAAACATCCGCGGGGATTTAATCTTCGACGGATTCGAGCCACAGCCAAGCGTGCCGCACTATCTCGAGGGGCATGATCTAGCTCTGCCACCGAACAGTGCCCTGGAGGCCGCACACGCACCGGTTCCGACCCTTAACTTGGAGCCTATTGCGCCAATCGAGGATGAGCGGTTGGACGTCACCTCGGGGGCTGCGATCTCAAAGGCGATCGAGCCGAACGCCAGCCCCGCACTCTGCATGACCCGTGACTCCGAGGATCCGGATTCCTCTCCGGACTCCGAACCCCCCATGCCCCTGCCGATCGAATCCGATTGGGCGATGATCATGGAGTTCACCGCTGCGGACATCTTTCAGCACTCGCCCTTCGGCGACATTCTAAACTCGCTAAAGTCTCTCTCTTTATCGGGAGAGCCCTGGCCGGACTATGGTCAGCAAGGATGGGATACGGACGATGAAGAAATTCAAAGCCCACCCACCACCCACTTCGTAGCCACTGTCAACGAATTAACCGACATGCTCGACTTCGACTCCGAAGACATCGACGGTATGGACGACGATGCAGGAGACGAACAGGAACCAGCACCTGTAGGGCGCTAGAAGGCCACCTCGTCGTATGACATATATATGGTGGACGCTCCAAAAGATGGAGATGGCGATGGAAAAGCGGGAGATGATACTTCTAAGAAACATCCCAAACGCCGATGTCAGCGGCGCCGCTCTAAATCCCGCCAAAGCAAAAACGGTGATTCCGGCACCGGAGATAATACTACTCCGGATAGCGCTGAAGAACACCCCCTCCAGCAAGATTCGGCACAGGAAGATGGAGAAGCCAGCCCTCATGAGAGGGCGGCAGACCGAGAGGTTGAGGACGATAACTATATGCCTCCCTCCAAAGACGAGGCAAGCCTCGACGACGACGAATTCGTCATACCATCAGACCCCGCCGAACAAGAGCGTTTCAAACGCAGGCTTTTAGCCACGGCAAGCAGCCTCAAGAAAAAGCAACAACAGCTTAGAGCTGATCAAGATTTGCTAGCTGACAGATGGACTAAAGTCCTTGCGGCCGAAGAGTATGAACTCGAACGCCCCTCCAAGCGTTACCCAAAGCGCAGGCTGCTACCCCGATTAGAGGAGGAAGCACCTACATCACCAGCGCATGACATGGCCGACCGGCCACCTCGTGGCCGCGACAGAGAGGCCTCTAAGCCCTCCACTCAAGCCATGCCCCGACGCCGCTCAAAACATGCTAAGGCACGGGAAAACGCGCCAGACCTGTGAGATATACTGGAGGACAAGGCAAGGCAAACAAGATTGATCTACGGATCGCGCGGGCGCCCCACGGCACGTGGCGGTGATCGTCACTCCGGATACGATAAATCCGGCCGGGCCAAACACAATGGACAAAGCTCCTCTGAGCTGCGCCGTGATATAGCCCAGTATAGAGGCGCTGCACACCCACTATGCTTCACACATGAAGTAATGGATCATAAAATCCCCGAGGGCTTCAAACCCATAAACATCGAATCATACGATGGCACAACAGATCCTGCGGTATGGATCGAGGATTATCTCCTTCATATCCACATGGCCCGCGGTGATGATCTACATGCCATCAAATACCTCCCACTCAAACTTAAGGGACCGGCCCGGCATTGGCTCAAGAGCTTGCCAGCAGACTCAATCGGTTCTTGGGAGGACCTGGAAGCCGCATTCCTTGACAACTTCCAGGGCACTTATGTGCGACCACCGGACGCCGACGACCTAATCCACATAATCCAGCAGCCAGAGGAATCGGCCAGGCAATTCTGGACACGGTTCCTAACAAATAAAAATCAAATAGTCGACTGTCCGGACGCTGAGGCCCTAGTAGCCTTCAAGCATAATATCCGCGACGAGTGGCTTGCCCGGCACCTGGGATAGGAAAAGCCGAAATCTATGGCATCCCTCACGACACTCATGACCCGCTTTTGCGCGTGAGAAGATAGTTGGCTTGCTCGCAGCAACAACTTAACCAAGAACCTTGGCAATTCGGATACCAAGGACAAAAGCGGCAGGTCGCGCCGGAACAAGTAAAAGCGCCGCGTTAACAGCGACAGCAACGAAGACACGGCAGTTAATGCCGGATTCAGAGGCTATAAATCCGGCCAGCGGAAAAAGCCATTCAAAAAGAATACTCAGGGCCCGTCCAGTTTGGACCGAATACTCGACCGCTTGTGCCAGATACATGGCACCCCCGAAAGGCCAGCAAATCACACCAACAGGGATTGTTGGGTGTTCAAGCAGGCAGGCAAGTTAAGAGCCGAAAACAAAGACAAGGGGCTGCATAGCAATGACGAGGAGGAGCCCAGGCCGCCGAACAATAGTGGACAGAAGGGTTTTCCCCCACAAGTGCGGACAGTGAACATGATATACGCAACCCACATTCCCAAGAGGGAGCGGAAGCGTGCGCTACGAGACGTATACGCGTTGGAGCCAGTCGCTCCAAAGTTCAACCCATGGTCCTCCTGCCCGATCACCTTTGATCGAAGGGACCATCCCACTAGCATCCGTCATGGCGGGTTTGTCGCATTGGTTCTTGACCCAATTATCAACGGATCTCATCTCACAAGAGTCCTCATGGACGGCGGCAGCAGCCTGAACCTGCTTTACCAGATACAGTGTGGAAAATGGGCATCGATCCCTCGAGGATCAAGCCCACAAAAACGACCTTTAAAGGTGTTATACCAGGTGTAGAGGCCAACTGCACAGGCTCAGTAACACTTGAAGTGGTCTTCGGATCTCCGGACAATTTCCGAAGCGAAGAGTTAATCTTCGATATAGTCCCGTTTCGCAGTGGCTATCACGCCCTGCTCGGGCGAACCGCATTTGTAAAGTTCAATGCGGTGCCGCACTACGCATATCTCAAGCTCAAGATGCCTGGCCCCCGAGGAGTAATTACGGTCAATGGAAACACCGAGCGCTCCCTCCGAACGGAGGAGCACACGGCGGGCCTCGCAGCAGAAGTGCAAAGCAGCCTTTTTAGGCAATTCTCCGGTCCGGCCATTAAAAAGCCAGACATTGTCAAGCGCGCCCGGAGTAACCTACAACAAGACCACCTGGCACGCTCTGAGCAGGCGTAGCAGTGCGGCCCCAACCCCAGCCCTCGCGACATAGCGAAACTAGTGCTTCGCGTACATAACTACGCTCTTGAAATACCATGGGCGCAGGGGAAGGGGCACAATAATGGCAAGCCCAAAATACGGCCTAAAACGTACTAGGGGCTGCCGAATTCTTTTCTTAATTTCTTCTTACTTTCAGGACTCCATACTTCGGACGACATGTTCGGCAATTCAACTGCCGCACAAACGATGCAAGACCCACGGAAGCAGACAAGCCATGCCGCACTATGGAACTCCCAGGTGGTCTCTGTTACGAGCAGCATACCTGTTTTTGAATACAATTCCGCGGCCTGCCCCTGGCCAGGACATGTTAAATAGTCCAATATCTTTTGCTTATCGCACTATTTGTATCGTTCTGCTTTGATAGCAGCCTCTTTATAAACAATGCATAGCTTTTTGTCTATTTTTTGCATTATCCTCTTTTTATATATATGTTCATTAATGACATGTGGCACCCGTACACTGTGGTATGGCAAAAATGCCAGGGGCTTCAGTACCCCTTAATATGGTGTAAGAAGTCCGAACACTTCATAAGTGCGGCACCCCGAACTTATAGTACTATATGCATCGGCTCCGAATCATGATTTGGGTCAATAGTTGGGTTTGCCCGGCTCCTATGTTTTGGTGCCTTACGTTCCGCTATATCGGCTAAGGTAGCACTAGGAGAACCACTGCGATTGTGCCCCAGTTGAGCTGGGCTGAGCACCTTAGTGGAGAAAGCTAAAACTGACTGTCATGATGAGGCGAGAGATCGGTCGCTGTTCGAGAGGTTTTTCGAGTCCCTAAAGACTTATGCCGCTTCGAGCGAGGAGCCGGCTTTGTCCGGCCAAGGCGTGGATAGCCCCGAATTCGGTCTTCCGAACTAGGGGCTTCGCCGAAATTTAAAATTATAAAGTTCTATGGCTAAGAGAGAGTGTTCAAGCATTATAGTCCGATTGCCTTGTTCGTTGTGCTGAGCGCCTCCCTCGAAGGACCCAAACATGGGAAAAAGAGCGCTCAGGTTTATCCCGAACACCCCAGCACTAGTGGCATGGGGGCGGAAGCCGACGACTGGCCATCTCTCAATTTTTTGATAAACGGCCGCACAGAAAATAATATTTTAAATTCAACAAGCATTGCTTAGCGCATATGAACAAGTTTTCAGCGCACAGGATAAACACGAGCGAGTTCATTCAAAAATTACATCCTTGGTACATTCATCCGCCACAAGGCGGGCACCCGCAAGAACATCCTTATAGTAGTTCTCGGGCTTGCGATGCTCCTTCCCCGGCGGCGGCCCGTCCCTCACAAGCTTCTCACCGTCCAGCTTACCCCGGTGCACCTTTGCACGGGCAAGGGCCCTACGGGCACCTTCGATGTAGACAGAGCGCTTGATGACCTCAAGCCTTGGACAGGCCTCCACCAGCCGCTGCACCAGTCCGAAGTAGCTCCCAGGCAGGGCCTCTCCAGGCCACAGCCGAACTATGAAGCCTTTTATGGCCTGTTCGGCCGCCTTGTGGAGCTCGACCAGCTGCTTCAGCTGGTCGCTCAAGGGCACAGGGTGTCCGGCCTCAGCATACTGAGACCAGAACACCTTCTCCTTCGAGCTGCCCTCTTCGGATCGGTAGAATGCGGCGGCATCGGATACGCTGCGGGGAAGATCTGCGAATGCCCCTGGAGAGCTCCGGATTCGGGTAAGTAACAAGTAGTTTACTTCTATATTTCTGCTTTGTATAAAGAATGCCTTACCCGCCGCTATCTTTTTCACCTCCTCCAACTCTTGGAGGGCCTTCTGGGCTTCGGCCTTGGCAGACTCGGCATTCTTGAAGGCCGCGGCGAGCTCGGACGCTTGCATTTTAGAGTCAAGATTCAAACTCTCATGTTTTTTCATTAGAGCCAGAAGCTCTTGCTGCGCCTTGCCGACCTGCGCCTCAAATTTCTCCAGCTCATTGCGCTCCGAGGCCGCTCTCTTCTCGGCCTCGGACAGCGCCTGCTTGAGGGTCGCCACCTCAGTTGTGGCCCCTACAATAAGTATTACAATCCTGTCATTTTTTGCAATTGCGTCTTTTTATAGACACTTTTTCTGTAAGGTATCTCTTACCTTCTTTCTCCTCGAGCTGCCGCTTGGCAAGGCCGAGCTCTTGCTCGGTCGCTCGAGGCCCTGTTTCAGGGCACCCACCTCCGCAGTCAGTGCGGCAGTGGCTAGCAGCAAAGCCTGCATACGCATATTGACTCTTTTTTGTTAGACTCCTGCGAAATTTAATAGATCCTCAATTCGGATTTTATTTCTGAACGCCAAACAGAGCATCAGGGGCTACTGTCTATGCGGTAATATTTTTTACATATTTTTACTTACCTCGAAGCCTGATAGAAGGCTAGCGCAAGCTTCAGTCAGTCCGCTCTTGGCGGACTGAACCTTCTGGATCACCGTACTCATAATAGTACGGTGCTCCTCGTTGATGGAGGCGCCGTCAAGCACCTCCAGCAGATTGTCCGGCGCCTCCGGTTGGACGGAGGCCACCGGCTCAGAAGGCTTGCTCCTCTTGGAAGGAGTTCGCCTACCGTGGTCCGGAACAGTTGAAGATTTCGGCACGGTGTCCGGCTCAAAGCCGGACTTGGAGCCCTGGGGGGTCTTGTCCCCTTTACTCCTGGGGTCCGGGAGGTCCCCTTGTGGCTCCTCCAGGACCACCTCCTCCTGCCCCAGAGCTTGTTGTGACGCCACTTCGGCGTCGTTCGTAGTGCGGGGGAAGACAGCGGGCGGAACTGAGTTCACGTCCGATGAATCCAGGGAGCCACTCGACGACTCGTCGAGTCCGGCCCGGGGCAGGCTGCATAATTATGTTCGACATTAGGGAAAGCTGCGCAACAAAGGAACATCATGAGTTACTCTGGTATCCGAATACTTACGATTTCGCCGGACGCTTGGCCCTGTCCAGCCACTCCTCGTCGTCCTCGTCGGCGTTGGGGGAATAGTCCGATGGAGGGGTCTTCCTCCTCTTGGACCCTTCGGCCTCCCCCGTTGGGGGGCCTTCCTTTTCTTTCCTCCCCCCGCTAGAGGGGGAGAGGTTTCTTCTTCCTCATCCTCGTTTTCACGGGAGGAGAGCGTCTCGGACTCGTCGGATGACGAGTCCGACACCACCATATGACTGGCACTCTTTCGAGTCCCCGTGGCCTTCTTCTTCTTGGCCTTCTTCTCCGGCACCACATAAGGCGCCGGAGCCAGCAGCTTCGCTAAGCGAGCAGGGGTTGGGTCTTCGGGCAAGGGAGGCGGACAGTTAATCGGTCCGGACTTCGCCTGCCAAGCCTGTCAAAGGTGAGGGAGTTTAGATCCCGCATAGAGTCAAACTATGAAAAAACTTCACATCATGTAAAAGGTGAAAATAGCTTACCTCGCTAGCGTGACGCCGCGAGCTGTATCCGTGGTCCTCGGAAGCGGATGCGGGAGCCTCGGCGCCCTTGGTTAGCACCTTCCAGACGTCTTCATACGTCGTGTCGAAGAGCCTGTTGAGGGTTTGGTGCTGCCCCGGGTCGAACTCCCACAGATTAAAGTCCCGTTGTTGACACGGGAGGATCCGGCGGACGAGCATAACCTGGACTACATTGACAAGCTTGATTGGCTTGTTCACCAGGGATTGGATGCATGTTTGCAGTCCGGACACCTCTTTTTCGTCACCCCACGACAGGCCCGTCTCTTTCCAGGACATAAGCCGCGTGGGGGGTCCGGATCGGAACTCAGGGGCTGCGATCCATTTCGGATTGCGTGGCTCGGTGATGTAAAACCACCCGGATTGCCACCCCTTTAGGGTATCCACGAAGGAGCCCTCGAGCCATAGGACGTTGGCCATCTTGCCCGCCATGGCGCCTCCGCACTCCGCCTGGCTGCCGCGCACCACCTTGGGCTTGACGTTGAAGGTCTTGAGCCAGAGGCCGAAATGGGTGCGGATGCGGAGGAAAGCCTCGCACACGACGATAAACGCCGAGATGTTGAGGACGAAGTTCGGGGCCAGATCGTGGAAATCCAGGCCGTAGTAGAACATGAGCCCCCAGACAAATGGGTGGAGTGGAAAACCCAGTCCGCGGAGGAAGTGGGGAAGGAAAACTACCCTCTCATGGGGCCTTGGGGTGGGGAGAAGCTGCCCCTCCTCAGGAAGCTGGTGCCGATGTCTTTGAACAAGTATCCGGCCTTCCTCAGCTTTTTGACATGGCCCTCCGTGACGGAGGAGACCATCCACTTGCCTCCCGCTCCGGACATTGCTGGAGAAGGTTGAGGTGGGAAGTGCGGGCTTGGGCGCTGGAGCTCGGGTGCGCAGAAGATGGATATGCAAAGGAGGAAGAAGGCGTAGGTAAAAAGGTGGATCCTTATCCCCTTATATGGGCGGATGCGGCTAAGCGTCCCCACCAGCCTAGTAAAACTCGCTAGCCTCCCAAGCGCCGTGATAAATGGCACGGTTGGGTTACCCACGTCCGTATTGATGATAATCCCGTAAATGGGGGACACGATCTCTGCTTTGACAAGACGTGCCAAGGAAACCGCCTCGCAAAGCACGCTGAGGTGGAGAAGTGAAAACGATTCGAGTAAAAAACTTGGCTGTAGTGTGATGACACATTGCGGAATACGTCAGCAGATTTGATTTGTGTTTATATTATTCTCTCTATGGTGATGTGTGGAAACTTATTTTGCAGAGCCGGACACTACTCTTGGTGTTTACAATCTTTTATGAAGAACTTGGAGGAGGAACCCGCCTTGCAATGCCGAAGAATATTTGCGCGCCAGACTCGTCGTCATTGAAGCCTGGTTCAGGGGCTACTGAGGGAGTCATGGATTAGGGGGTGTTCGGGTAGCCGGACTATACCTTCAGCCGGACTCCTGGACTATGAAGATACAAGATTGAAGACTTCGTCCCGTGTCCGGATGGGACTTTCCTTGGCGTGGAAGGCAAGCTTGGCGATGCGGATATTCAAGATCTCCTACCATTGTAACCGACTTTGTGTAACCCTAACCCTATCCGGTGTCTATATAAACCGGAGGGTTCTAGTCCGTAGGACAACTTCATCATACAACAATCATACCATAGGCTAGCTTCTAGGGTTTAGCCTCCTTGATCTCGTGGTAGATCTACTCTTGTACTACCCATATCATCAATATTAATCAAGCAGGAAGTAGGGTTTTACCTACATCGAGAGGGCCCGAACCTGGGTAAACTTCGTGTCCCTTGTCTCCTGTTACCATCCGGCCTAGACGGACAGTTTGGGACCCCCTACCCGAGATCCGCCGGTTTTGACACCAACAGGAGGATATAAATTGGATGCTATTGGGATGACTGACCATATAGAACACGCAAGCTTGCACTCGAAAAAGAGGTGTTTGATTGCCTCATTGTGAGTACAAAAGCTACACTTCTTACTTTCTTGCCAATTACGATGGGCAAGGTGATACGTCTCCAACATATCTACTTTTTCAAACTCTTTTTCCCTTGTTTTGGACTCTAATTTTCATGATTTGATGGAACTAACCCGGACTCACGTTGTTTTCAGCAGCCTTGGTGTTATTTTTCTGCAGAAATAAAAGTTCTCTGAATGAACTGAAACTTCACGGAGAATATTTTTGGAATAGATAAAAAATACTGGCGAAAGAATCAACAGAGGGGGACCCACCTACTGTCCACAAGCGTGGAGCCCCCCTAGGGCGCGCCCCCTGCCTTGTCGGTCCCCTGGACCTCCACCGACCTCTACTCCAACTCCATATATTCACGTTCGGGGAGAAAAAAATCGGAGAGAAGGATTCATCGCGTTTTACGATACGGAGCAGCCGCCACCTCATGTTCTTCATCGGGAGGGCAGATCTGGAGTCCGTTCGGGGCTCTTGAGAGAAGAAATCATCGCCATCATCATCACCAACCTTCCTCCATCACCAATTTCATGATGCTCACCGTCGTGCGTGAGTAATCCCATCATAGGCTTGTTGGACGGTGATGGGTTGGATGGGATTTATCATGTAATCGAGTTAATTAGTTTTGTTAGGGTTTGATCCCTAGTATCCACTATGTTCTGAGATTGATGTTGCTATGACTTTGCTATGCTGAATGTTTGTCACTAGGGCCCGAGTGCCATGATTTCAAATCTGAACCTATTACGTTTTCATGAATATATTTGTGTTCTTGATCCTATCTTGCAAGTTGTAGACACCTATTACGAGTTATGATCCGCATACCCCAAGGTGGCAATAATTGGGATTCTTTCTGGTGATTACCGTAGTTTGAGGAGTTCATGTATTCACTAAGTGCTAATGCTTTGGTCCGGTTGTCTATTAAAAGGAGGCCATAATATCCATTAGTTTTCATTAGGACCCTGCTGCCACGGGAGGGTAGGACAAAAGATGGCATGCAAGTGTTGAGGAACACAGTATTTCAATAAAATTCCTACGGTCAGGCAAGATCTATCTAGGAGAAGCATAGCAACGAGCGGGGAGAGTGTGTCCACGTACCCTCATAGACCGAAAGTGGAATCCATTAGTAACGCGATTGATGTAGTCGAACGTCTTCACGATCCAACCGATCCAAGTACCGAACGTACGGCACCTCCGTGTTCAGCACACGTTCAGCACGATGAAGTCCCTCGCTCTTGATCCAGTTGAGGACGAGGGAGAGTTTCGTCAGCACGACGGTGTGACGATGGTGATGATGAAATTACCGGCTCAGGGCTTCGCCTAAGCACTACGACGATATGACCGAAGTGTTAAACTATGGAGGGGGGCACCGCACACGGCTAAGAGATTGTTTGTTGTTCTTTGGGGTGCCCCTGGCCACGTGTATAAAGGAGGGAGGGAGAGAGGCCGGCATCCAGAAGGGGCGCACCAAGGGGGGAGTCCTACTTGGACTCCTAGTCCAAGTAGGATTCGCCCCCCCCCCCTTTTCCTTTCTTCCACCGGAGGGAAAGGAAGGAGGGGAGAAGGAGAAGTAAGGAGGGGGCCGCGCCCCAACCCATGTCCAATTCGGTTTGGGTAGGGGGAGGCGCGCGCCACCTCGTGGCCCTTCTTTCCTCTCCCCACTAAAGCCCACTAAGGCCTATTAACTTCCCCGGGGGTTCTGGTAACCCCTTGGTACTCCGGAAAAAAAATACCCGGATCACTCACAACCATTCCGATGTTCGAATATAACCTTCCAATATATGAATCTTTACCTCTCGACCATTTAGGGACTCCTCATCATGTCTGTGATCTCATCCGGGACTCCAAAAAAATACGGTCATCAAATCACATAACTCATAATACCAATCGTCATCGAACGTTAAGCGCGCGGACCCTACGGGTTCGAGAACTATGTAGACATGACCGAGACACATCTCCGATCAATAACCAATAGCGGAACCTAGATGCTCATATTGGCTCCTACATATTATACGAAGATCTTTATCGGTCAAACCGCATAACAACATGCGTCATTCCCTTTGTCATCGGTATGTTACTTGCCCGAGAT
Source organism: Aegilops umbellulata (assembly GCA_032464435.1). NCBI lineage: Eukaryota > Viridiplantae > Streptophyta > Magnoliopsida > Poales > Poaceae > Aegilops > Aegilops umbellulata. The sequence goes on from CP136057.1 coordinate 488,609,931, forward strand.
TCGATAGTCGGTATCATCATACCTAGTTCAATCTCGTTACCGGCAAGTCTCTTTACTCGTTCCGTAATGCATCATTCCGTAACTAACTCATTAGTCACATTGCTTGCAAGGCTCACAGTGATGTGCATTACCGACAGGGCCCAGAGATAACTCTCCGATACACGGAGTGACAAATCCTAATCTTGATCTATGCCAACTCAACAAACACCATCGGAGACACCTGTAGAGCATCTTTATAATCACCCAATTACGTTGTGATGTTTGATAGCACACAAAGTGTTCCTCCGGTATTCGGGAGTTGCATAATCTCATAGTCAGAGGAATATGTGTAAGTCATGAAGAAAGCAATAGCAATAAAACTAAACGATCATTATGCTAAGCTAATGTCCATCAAATCATTCTCTAATTATGTGACCCCGTTCATCAAATGACAACACATGTCTATGGTTAGGAAACTGAACCATCTTTGATTAACGAGCTAGTCAAGTAGAGACATACTAGGGATACTCCGTTTGTCTATGTATTCACACATGTACTAAGTTTACGGTTAATACAATTCTAGCACGAATAATAAACATTTATCATGAAATAAGGAAATATAAATAACAACTTTATTATTGCCTCTAGGGTATATTTCCTTCAACAAGTTCTTTTCCATAAGCATTTATGACTGTATTCGGAATACAGGCCTACATTATATTGATGAATTGGAGCTAGTTCTATGTCACCCTAGGTTATAACTATTGCATGATGAATGCCATCCGACATAATTACCCATCATTGATCCATTGCCTACGAGCTTTTCACATATTGATCTTTGCTACATTAGCTTGCCATTGCCACTGTTACAATTGCTACAAAACTGCTACTGTTACTTTTGCCACTATTGCCGTTACTTCCATACTACTTTGCTACTAAATAATTTGCTGTAGATATTAAGTCTTTCAGGTGTGGTTGAATTGACAACTCAGCTGCTAATACTTGAGAATATTCTTTGGCTCCCCTTGTGTCGAATCAATAAATTTGGGTTGAATACTCTACCCTCGAAAACTGTTGGGATCCCCTATACTTGTGGGTTATCAAGAGCTTTTTCTGGCGCCGTTGCCAGGGAGCATAGCTCTATTCTCTGAGTCACTTGGGATTTATATCTGTTGATCACTATGAAGATTTTGAAAGATACTAGAACCTAGATGTTTCCCTCTACTGCGAGGGGAGGTAAGGAACTGCCATCTAGCTCTGCACTTGGTTCACCTTCTGTTTTGAGTAAGCTTGCGACACCTGCACATGCTATTGATTCTGATATGTCGCATGTTATTGATGATGCTACTTCTACTATGAATGATGCTTATGATGCTACTACTTTGCTTGATAAAACTGTGCCACTGGGAGAATTACTTGATGAACATCTTGCTAGAGTTAGAACTATTGATTATGCTGAAGATGATGATATTTTTGAAACTGATGAAATTATTGAAACTGAAAACTTTGAAACACCTGATAAGACTAGCTCTCCTAGATATGAACTTCCTATTGTACTTGAGGATTATATTATCGATGAAGAAACTGCTTGAGACTTTTTTGCTTGTAATGATAGAGATGATCTTAAGAAATTGTTAGCTAAGCTGAAACAAAAGTCTTTGAATGCTAGAATGCAATATGATCCTAAGTCTGGTACTTCACGTATCTTGGTTACTGATAAGGATTATGAATTCTTTGTCGATCCTAAGTTAATTACTTTGGTTGAATCTGATCCTTTCCATGGTTATGAATCTGAAACTGTTATGGCACATCTTACTAAATTGAATGATATAGCCATCCTATTTTCTCATGAGGAAAAAATTCGCTGTTACTATATTCATAAGTTGTTTCCTTTCTCGTTAAAGGGTGATGCTAAGTTATGGTTTAATTCTCTTGCTCCTAGTTGTGTGCGTAGTCCCCATGATATGATTTACTACTTATCTAAAAAATATTTCCATGCTCATAAGAAACAAGCTGCTTTAAAGGAAATATTTAACTTTGTGCAAATTGAAGAAGAGAGTCTCCCACAAGCTTGGGGGAGGCTTCTCCAATTACTTAATGCTTTGCCTGATCATCCTCTCAAGAAAAATGAAATACTTGATATCTTTTATAATGGACTAACCGATGCTTCTAGGGACCACCTAGATAGTTGTGCTAGTTGTGTTTTCAGGGAACGAACTGTTGAGCAAGCTGAATTGCTATTGAATAACATATTGAGTAATGATAATGATTGGACACTTCCTGAGCCAACTCCCAAGCAAACTCTAAAGAAAAGAGGTATTCTATTTCTTAGTCCCGAAGATATGCAAGAAGCAAAGAAATCTATGAAATAAAAAGGTATTAAAGCTGAAGATGTTAAGAATTTACCGCCTATTGAAGAAATACATGGTCTTGATAACCTGACACAGGTAGTAGAGGTAAATTCTTTTTATAGATTTGATGAAGGTGGTATTCCTCATAATAAGTCTGCTAGTCAATGCTTGGATGAGTTTGATAATTTTATTGTTAAACAAGAAAACTTCAATGCTTATGTTAGTACACAATTGAAACATAATGCTTATATCCTTGACTGCTTGGGTAATTATATGAGTAGAACTATTAATGATCTTAAGATTATTAGTAAGCATGCTTCCATGGTTAAAACTCAAGTAGGACAAGTACCTAAGGCACAAGATGATTTGCTCAATGAGATGAATAGTAAGAACATGATAATGTTGTTAGAGTTATGACTAGAGGTGGTAAAATGACCCAGGAACCTTTGTACCCCGAGGGCCATCCTAAGAGAGTTGAGAAAGATTCTCAGAGAACTAATATTGATGCACCTAGTCCTAGTAAAAAAAACAAAAAGAAAACTGATAGGACTTTGCATGCTTCTAGTGAACCTATTATAGATACACCTGAGAATCCCAATGATATTTCTATTTCTGATGCTAAGACACAATCTGGTGATCAATATGAACTTAGTGATAATGTTAATGATGATGTTCATGTTGATGCTCAACCTAGTAATGGTAATTATGTGGAGGTAGAACCTGCTGTTGATCTTGATAACCCAGAATCAAAGAATCAACGTTATGATAAGAGAGACTTTGTTGCTAGGAAACATGGTAAAGAAAGAGAACCATGGGTTCAGAAACCCATGCCCTTTCCTCCTAAACATCCAAGAAAAAGGATGATGAGGATTTTAAGCGCTTTGCTGAAATGATTAGACCTATCTTTTTGCGTATGCGTTTGACTGATATGCAAAAAATGTCTCCTTATGCTAAGTATATGAAATATATTGTTACAAATAAAAGAAAGATACCTGAAGCTGAAATTTCCACCATGCTTGCTAATTATACCTTTAAGGGTGGAATACCTAAGAAACTAGGAGATCCAGGAGTACCAACTATACCATGCTCCATTAAAGGAAACTATGTTAGAACTGCTTTATGTGATTTTGGAGCCGGTGTTAGTGTTATGCCTCTCTCTTTATATCGTAGACTTGATTTGAACAAGTTGACACCTACTGAAATCTCTTTGCAAATGGCTGATAAATCAACTGCTATACCCATCGGTATTTGTGAGGATGTGCCTATTGTGGTTGCGAACGTTACTATCTTAACGAACTTTTTATTCTTGATATTCCCGAGGATGACAATATGTCGATCATCCTTGGTAGACCCTTTTTGAAAACTGCAGGGGCTGTTATTGATTGCAACAAAGGCAATGTCACTTTTCATGTTAGTGGTAATGAGCATACAGTACACCTTCCGAAGAAACAACCTCAAGTGAATAGCATAAATTCTATTGGAAAATTTTCAACTATTAATATTGGAGGTTTTGAATTCCCTCTCCCTATTGTCAAAAAGAAATATGATATTCTTATTGTTGGGACATGCATATCCTAGTGTTATTAAAAAATTCTCCGGTTTCATGTTATTTGAAAGAAGTTTGTTAATAAGACATAATCAACAGTGTTAATGGATTCCTTTTGATGAGCATGAGATGGATGAATTTAGAAAGCACAACTTTATGTACCCACTTTTTACTTTCTGTTATTTAGAATAAATAAAGCAAAAATAGTATTATTCGTCTATGTTCTGAATTATCCGTGCAATAAAAAAATGTCCCGAAAATAAAAGTTCTCCAAATGCCCTCAAAATTTAGTATGATTTTATAGAATATTTTAGAATTTCTGGCACTGAAATGCACAAGGGGGCTGCACCAGTGGGCCACAAGGGTGGAGGGCACACCCTACCCCCCTGGGTGCGCCCCCTGCCTTGTGGGTCCCACGTAGGCCCCCCTCACTTATTCCATCACCCATCCACTTCGTCTTCCTCCAGAAAAAATCATCTCGCTGCTCAAACCCGTGTTCTAGCTCATCTTGTTGGCATTTTCGATCTCCTTGTGCAAAGCTCCATTCGCAAAACTGTTTTGAGTGATTGTTCTTCGGTATGTGACTCTTCCAATGGTCCAATTAGTTTTTGTTCTAGTAATTTATTTATTGCAAATTTTTGATGTTGTGGTGACCTTGTTCTTCAGCTTGCATGTCAAATTTATATGGTCCAAAGTAGTTTTGATGCATGATATAGCCTCTAGACACTTGTAGGAGTAGTTGCTATCAATCTTGTTGAGTTTGGTTCACTTTTATTTTGAGTCACTAAAATCTTCATAAATTTTCCAGAGGAAGAAAAATGTTTAGGAAAATGTACCAAGGTGGTTCATCAAGGAAGCAACCCCCAATTCTCGCGATACATGAGCCGGATCTTGAACCACCAAGGGAGGCCCAAGTGCGGCCTTGTGAATGGCCGTCGGATCAATTCATGGTTCATGCAGGTTTCAAAGAGGAATTTGATGCGTATGTACGGAATGCGGATCTTGAGGACTTCGTATCAGATAAGTGTCCTCAATACTATCAACTCACTGATTCATTTGTATGAAGGTTTAAGTTTACATCTCAGCGCAATACCCATACTGTTTTATTTGATCTTTATGATGAATCATATACCATGGACCTTGAAGATTTTAATACTGCGTGCAAAATCCCACAATGGGGCACTCATAGCGAGCCTCGCAAAACTGAGTATAATGATTTCCTTGCTAGCATTACCGTGGGAGAGACTAGAAGTATTACACAAGCTTCCATGGGGAGCATTCATTCTCCTGCCACAAATTATTTTCCTCTCTTTATATGAAGATGCATCAATGGTAAACATGATCATAGCCACCTTTGCACATCGGATCTTAGTGTCCTTAAGTGTGCGGCATTGGGTGATAAACGATATAACTTGGGGGCCATTATTGCGAGGAGGTTACATCTTAGTGCTATAGATGGAGATTTATTTGGTGGGATTTATGCAACCCGTTTAGCTAACTATCTTGGAGTACCCATAAGGGGGAATGACATTGAGTTATCATTGATGACCCACAAGTAGAGGGGATCTATCATAGTCCTTTCAATAAGTAAGAGTGTCGAACCCAACGAGAAGCAGAAGGAAATGAGAAGCGGTTTTCAGCAAGGTATTCTCTGCAAGCACTGAAATTATCGGTAATAGATAGTTGTGTGATAATATAATTCATAATGGGTAACAAGTAACAAAAGTAAATAAGGTGCAGCTAGGTGCCCCAATCGTTTTTGTAGCAAAGGACAAGCCTGGACAAACTCTTATATAAAGCAAAGCGCTCCCGAGGACACAAGGGAATTACTGTAAAGCTATTTTTCATCATGCTCATATGATTCACGTTCGTTACTTTGATAATTTGATAAGTGGGTGGACTGGTGTTTGGGTGCTGCCCTTCCTTGGACAACCCTTCCACTTATGATTAACCCCTCTCGCAAGCATCCGCAACTATGAAAGAAGAACTAAGATAAATCTAACCATAGCATGAAACATATGGATCCAAATCAGCCCCTTACGAAGCAACGCATAAACTAGGGTTTAAGCTTCTGTCACTCTAGCAACCCATCATCTACTTATTACTTCCCAATGCCTTCCCCTAGGCCCAAATCATGGTAAAGTGTCATGTAGTTGACGTTCACATAACACCACTAGAGGAGAGACAACATACATCTCATCAAAATATCGAACGAATACCAAATTCACATGATTACTTGTAACAAGACTTCTACCATGTCCATAGGAACAAACGTAACTACTCACAAAGCATATTCATATTCATAATCAGAGGAGTACTAATTATCATTAAGGATCTGACCATATGATCTTTCATCGAATAAACAAAGTAGCATCAACTACAAGGAGTAATCAACACTACTAGCAACCCACAGGTGCCAACCTGAGGTTTTGAGACAAAGATCGGATACAACAGATGAACTAGGTTTTGAGAGGAGATGGTGCTGGTGAAGATGTAGATGGAGATTGACCCCCTCTTGATGATAGGATCGTTGGATATGATGATGGCGATGATATTCCCCTCTGAGAGGGAAGTTTCCCCAGCAGAATAGCTCCGCTGGAGCCCTAGATTGGTTCTGCCCAAGTTCCGCCTCGAGACGGCGACGCTTTGTTCCGAAAGCTTCCTTCTGATTTTTCCAGGTCAAAACACAGCAGAAGATGGGCATCAGGGGCCTACCAGGTGGGCCACAAGGTAGGGGCGCGCCCAGGGGGTAGAGCGCCCCCCCCACCCTTGTGGATGGCTGGTGGCCCCCCTCTGGTGCTTTCTTCGCCCATTATTTTTTATGTATTCCAAAATAATTCTCCATGAAGTTTCAGGACTTTTGGAGTTGTGCAGAATAGGTCTCTAATATTTGCTCCTTTTCCAGTCCAGAATTACAGCTGCCAGCATTCTCCCTCTTCATGTGAACCTTATAAAATAAGAGAGAAAATGCATAAGTATTGTGATATAATGTGTGATAACAACCCATAATGCAACAAATATCAATAATAAAGCATGATGCAAAATGGACGTATCAACTCCCCCAAGCTTAGACCTCGCTTGTCCTCAAGCGGAAGCCGAAATCGAAAAATATGTCCACATGTTTAGAGATAGAGGTGTCGATAAAATAAAATACGGACATGAGGGCATCATGATCATCTTTAGAACAACAACATATAATGTCATATAATTTCTTATGCTAAAGTAACAATTCATTCACAAGGTAAAGTATGAATCAGAAACTTCATTAAAAACTAACAAACTATGATCTCAGTCAATGAGGCAATTGAAATTTATCATAACATCAGAAAGAGTCAATTTAAGAGCTTTTCATCAAGTCCACATACTCAACTATCATTTAGTCTTGCACAATTGCTAACACTCACGCGATACTTATGTGTTCAAAGCTTAAATCGGACACACAGAAAGATAGGGGCTTATAGTCTCGCCGCCCAACCTTTTACCTCAAGGCTAATGTCAACAATAATACTTTATGATAACCTACATCCGAGTGGATATATATCTGGATCTCTCCAACACATAGCTAGTGCTTGCCAAAATAAAAAGTGTAAAAAGGAAAGGTGATGATCACCATGACTCTTGTATAAGGGTAAAAAAATAAAAGTAAAAGATAGGCCCCTCGCAGACGAAGCAGAGGTTGTCATGCGCTTTTATGGTTGGACGCACAAAATCTTAATGCAAAATAACGTCACTTTATATTGCCGCTTATGATAAAGACATTTATTATGCAGTCTGTTTCTTTAATTTCTTCCATATCACAAGTTCGTATAAAGCTTATTTTCTTCACACTAATAGATCATACATATTTAGAGAGCAATTTTTATTGCTTGCACCGATGACAACTTACTTGAAGGATCTTACTCAATCCATAGGTAGGTATGGTGGACTCTCATGGCAAAACTGGTTTAAGGGATGTTTGGAAGTAGAAGTAGTATCTCTACTTGGTGCAAAGAATTTGGCTAGCATAAGAGATAAAAGGCAAGCTCAACATGTTGGAGAACCCATAACAATATAACTTCTATTTGGAAATAAGAAAACATAACCCATTATGTTGTCTTCCTTGTCCAACATCAATTTTTTGGCATGTCATATTTTAATGAGTGCTCGGAATTACCAAAGATGTCCAAGATAGTATATTTATATGTGAAGCCTCTCTTTCTTTATTACTTCCTATTAATTGCAACAATGACCAAAACTATGTTTGTCAACTCTCAACAACTTTTATTCATCATACTTTTTATATGTCAACTCATTACTCTCCATAAGATCAATATATGATCTTTTTATTTCTTTTTATTCCTTTATTATATTTAATTCCCTCAAGATAATAGCAAGAAAGCAAAGCCCTTGTAACATCCCAATTTTCAATTTGGAGGGTTATACATAGGTCATCATATGCATGTCATATTTTTTTGCATTTGGTCGATCCTAGAAATTCTAAGCAACTCAAAGACCCATGGAGAGAGTTGGGGGTTTCATTATTTTCATATTTGAAGTTTCTCAAATTTGAAAAGAGGATCATTTTAGTTTTAATATTTTTTCTCTCCAAAATATTTCCAATATAAAAAATAAAAGAGCGGAGATAAAATGACTTCACCAAAATAAAATAAATATTCGAGGAAAATGTTAAAATCAAATAAATATTTATTTGGATTTTTATTGCTATTTTATTTGATTTAGAAAACTTTGCATTTTTCAAAATTGCATTTTTACGCCAGAAAAATGTTCACTTTCTTCTAAATATTTTATTTAGACGGTGAAAATTGTTTTTGGCATTTTTAGATTTTTTTACATTTACTTATTATCTTTCTTACAACGGAATTTATTTAAAAAAACCGCGCGCCCGACTGGGCCAACGGCCCAGCCGAGCCGGACCAAGCCCAGCGCCGCCGCCTTCGCCCCCGCGCTGCCCGTGCCACCGGCGGACTCCGCCTGGAGTCCGGCTCGGAGCCGGCGCCGCTGCCCCCTGCCCCAAGCCAACTGCGCCCCCCATTTAAATCCCGAGCCGCCGCCGTCCACCTCGTCCCCACACCTACCCGCACCGCCACCTAGCGCCGCCGTAGCCGCCCGCCCCGCGCCACCTGCAGCCGCCGCCCGAGCGCCGCCCGCCGCCCCGTGCCTCGCCGCCCGACGGTGCTGCTCCGTCGCCCGCACCATGCCGCTCCGCCACCTCGCCTCGCCTCGCCGCCCCGCTGACCCGCGTCGCGCCGCTGCCGGATCCCGACGTTGCCGCCGTTGGTATTCGCCCGAGAACCGGGAAAAAACCCGCAAAGCCGCCACCGTTTTTATTTGTAAACCCTAGATCGGTTTTTTAGATCGGTTCGGTTTTCACGGTTTTCTTCGGTTAGCTCTAATCTGCGGATGTTCGTCCGTTAGTTCGTTTTAACGAACGAATTCGTTCGTTAGTCTCTGTTAGCGGACGTTCGTCCGAAAGAATTTTCTTTTTCTGTTTTATTTTTTGTTAGGGACCTATCCGCGATTATTTTTATCGCAGATTAGCCCCTGATCTTCAAACCCTCGCAACTTTTTAACCGTTTGTCCAAATCTAGTGAAACCAACGCCAAAATCTTCGTCTCGAGCCCCTCTATCCAGTTAATCAACTTGAACATGATTTTGACAATTTAAAATTCGGTTTCAAGCAGTTTTGAATTCGAACTCCTTTTGACCGTAGTTTCAGTTCAGTAGCTCCGATTCAATTGATTCTTTTTGCAAATCGAAGCTCTTCAGTTGAATTTTCTGATTGGACTTTCTCACTAAGTTTTACCGGTGCATCTATGCTTGAGTGCTTATGTATGCTATTAATTGTTTGCGATATAATTCCCGGAGCGCGAAGCGTGCTACTACGAGTGTCTAGGATTTGCGGATCGTCAGCAAGGCAAGTAACAAATTGATCATACTTCTTCATTACCCAGTTTTCATGCATTAGTTACAATGCTCAAACATTGCATGAGTAGGATCTCTGAACTTGTGGGCATTGGGAAGTAGATGATGAGGTAGAACCTATTGCCTTTTTATCAAACCTTGGGAGTTACTTCTACGTTATGCTTATATTGCTATGCTATGCTCGTAGACGTGGTTTAGTTTGATTGATCCATGACAGATGTGAGATTGTTAATTAATGGTTAACTTAAGGTGGCTACTTAAATACACATCTGGGGGGATTGGTTTCGGGGACCCGGGGTACCTGTGTGATCATCCTATGGTACGCCACCCAGGCTCAAAGGGATCATAAGATTATTCATGCTAGAAACTTCCATGTGCAGTCACAAGCTATTATGGGCTCTAGCATAGTTGAGTATGTTGCATGACGTCTTTCAATGGTAGGCTAGCAGATGTAGGGGAAAGTAGGTGTAACTGTCTACCCAGAGTAAAGAGTTAATTCTTCTGAAAGACTGTGTCTCGGTCATCCGTTTCTCAAACACCATGTAGTGCGAGAAAACCAACGGAGGAGACCGAGTCTTGTGGGGAAAAGTGCACAAACCTCTGCAGAGTGTACAAACTAATCATGGTTAGCCTTGTCCCCGGTTATGGACATCTTGAGTATCTGGTTCTTGGATTATCATGTTGATCTCATCACTCTAAATTAATTTGTTGGGTTGTTAATTACTGTTTAATTGGGATTGAGATGGGGTTACCATTCTCAATGTTTATCAACTACCATGATAGTTAAACAAAATATATTCCTTTGTTGAAGGGAAACACTGGCTTTTCGCAAAAACATTATAACCATAGAGCCTCCACAGGCCATATATGCATGTAGTGATAGCATTTATTCTGTTCATTGCTCTACTGTGTTATTTTGCCAGCATATTCCATGTGCCGACCAGTTTTGGGCTGCAAAATATCATGTTGCAAACTTTTCAGACGAAGAGTAAGGTGCGCTAGGTCATTGTCGTGCACTCAGCTATGCCGTTGGAGTTGATGGACTCATTTATCTTCCAAGCCTTCTGTTGTTATCTTATTTAGATGGCCTTAAGCCATATTATTGTATTAGTTCTCTTGAGACTATTGATGTAATAAGTGTGTGATTGCTACTCTGTTATAAATCCTTCGAATTACTGTGTGTGTCAGCATTACCGATCCAGGGATGACACTTATGCACAGAGATTTGACCGTTTGAGGTCGGATCGCTACAAGTTGGTATCAGAGCACACGCTGATTGTAGGACACGACCACTAAGATAAGCCATAGGTCACTCTTCTATACTCATTTCTGACTCCTCTCCGTTTTCTACTCTAGGATGGCGGACTCAAGGAACAAGTTTGCACAACCGGATAAAGACACACCTTTTGGGAGACACTTGAAGGAAGTCACTAGGTACCTGAACATCGGAATACCAAGCTTCACCAGGACCTACACCGCCACTTTACCAGAAAGGAGCGTTGGATGATTCGATTTCAAGTTCCAGGAAGGACATTCACGCCAGTTACTGAGCCCATAGAATTTTCCTTTGATGCACCAACCTGGAGTCTAGGTAAGAGCATGGCAGCCCACATCGCCATGGAACGCATCGGCGTAGTTTATCACAAGGATCTTAAGGACACCATCTACCAGATATGTGGGCACCGAGATGAGCAATGGGAGATGATCAGCACCAGGAGGGACATGTCCATTGCAGCTTTCATCCAGGAGTTAAACCAGCATATTCGTCACTAGGAGAACCAAATGTGCGCAAGCATGATAGATCTGAAGAAGCTGATGACCAGGAACATGGAGCTTGAAGAAGAACTTAAGCCTACACGCGACGGATACGAGGAGGAAATCGCAATACTAGTGGAGAAGGATGACGACCTGACGAGGAAGCTTGGAGTATTTATGGGAGACCCCGCGCCAGGAAGAGATGACGACCATCCCGAAGACTACATCATTATTGACGACACCGACTCCGACCCCGACAGTAGTGATGATGATCACGAAGACGAAGCTGGAGCGGATATCATGGAGTCTTCCACCGATCAAAATTTCTAGTAGACCACCATATTATCAGTAGTATTCCCCCATGTATATAGTAATAGTCCGAGCACTGTAACTATAGTTAGATCGATTGTATGCCCTTTGTCTTGATTGAGTGATGTGATATGAATGTGTTTGTCTCATGTGCATATGAGTAGTGCTTTCTCACTAGACCTCACTCTATTCTAATATCTTCCCTCTAAACCCATCAGATGCCTCCGAGACGTGACCCCGGATTTGCCTTCCCACCGGAGCTCACCCAGTTGATCCAACAGTAGAATGCCTTGATGCAGCTACTAGTCCAGAACCAAGGCAACAACAACAACCCACCGCCACCACCTCTAGTTGACAACTTAGCCCGTTTTCAGAGGTTGCAACCGCCGGTGTTTTCTAGTAGCACCGAGCCAATAGTTGCTGATGACTGGCTCCACAGGATTGGAAGGGAGTTGACCACCGCAGGTTGCACAGATGCAGAGAAGGTGCGTTTTGCCACACATCAATTGGATGGACCCGCAGCCTCATGGTGGGAGAATTACACAGCCACTTTCCCCATAGCCAATGTCACTTGGGAGCAGTTTCAGCAAGCATTCCGCACTACACATGTCTCAACTAGAGCTATGAGCATGAAGAAGCATGAGTTTCGCAACTTACGCCAGGGAAATCATACTGTGGGGCAGTACGTAGATGAGTTCAGTAAGTTAGCTCGCTATGCCCCAGATGATGTGGCCACTGATGTCGCGAAGCAAGAGAAGTTTATGGAAGGGTTGAATGATGAGATGAGCATGCAGTTAATGGTGGCAACATTTAACAACTACCAGGAGTTTGTAGACAAGGCTCTAATGATTGAAGGGAAGCAGTAGCAGATTGAGAGCCACAAAAGGAAGTATGGACAAGGGAAGTACAATTCAGGAGCTCGGCAGAAGCCTTGTTTTACCCCGAACTCGGGAGGATATACCCATAACCATGGAGGCCATACCCACAATGGAGGAAGTTCGCATAACCACAGTGGCCCCAAGAATGGAAATGGGAATGCAGCAGACAGCAATCAGAACCGCTCTAACCCAGCCACACCCACCAAGAAGGACCAAGTCACATTACCTGTTTCAAGTGTGGGAAGACTGGACACTATGCCAATGAATGTTCTGAAGAAAAGAATGGAAATGGCAATGGAAGATCTGGGAAGAAGCCCAACCCTTTCAAATGGGGACAAGTGAACCACGTGAACATGGAGGAGGTTGAAGAGCAGCCAGATGAAGTTATAGGTAAGTTTTTGGTTAAGTCATTTACTGCAATCGTTCTTTTTGATACTGGTGCATAGCATTCATACATATCAAGGGGATTTGTGGATAAGTATAAGCTGCCCACTAAAGTTCTTAGGACACCTATGTAAGTAAGCTCGCCAGGAGCGGAGTATATGGCAAGCCAAGGATGTTTTCAGATGCCATTGACCATAGGTAGGCATGTTTTCCCCTCAGACTTAATAATTCTAGAGTTGCAAGGATTGGATGTGATACTAGGAATGGATTGGCTATAGATGTATGGAAGAAACATCGATTGCGTCGGTAAGTCAATTCTGCTCACCACCCCTGAGGGAAAAAAGATTAAGTATGTATCTAGACATGCACCTAGAAGGACCCAAGTAAATTCTCTCTCAGGAGTTGTTCAGGAGGAAGTGCACGTAGTGAAGGATTACCCGGATGTATTTCCAGAGGAACTACCAGGCATGCCGCCGGATCGAGACATTGAGTTTTGATAGAGATGTTGCCAGGCACCGGACCGATATCGAAGAGACCATATCGGATGCCCGCAAATGATCTGGAGGAGATTAAGAAGCAGATTAAAGAGTTATTGGAGAAAGGGTACATTCGACCAAGTTCAACACCATGGGGAGCCCCAGTGCTCTTGGTTGAGAAGAAGGATGGATCTTTGAGAATGGTTGTTGATTATCGTGCATTGAATGAAGTGACGATCAAGAACAAGTACCCACTACCAATGATCAATGATTTGTTTGACCAAATGCAAGGAGCTAAAGTATTATCCAAGATCGATCTGCGATCAGGATATCACCAACTAAAGATCTGAGAATAGGATATACCTAAGACAGCCTTCACCACAAGGTACACGCTATATGAGTACACGGTTATGTCATTTGGATTGACGAATGCCCCAGCCTATTTCATGAGTATGATGAATAAGGGTTTCATGGAGTTCTTGGATAAGTTTGTTGTGGTGTTTATTGATGATATTTTGGTATACTCGAATAATGAAGAGGAACACAAGGAGCATTTGCGTCTAGTTCTCGAGAAGCTCAGGGAACATTAGTTGTATGCTAAGTTCAGCAAATGTGAGTTTTGGTGGAAGGAAGTTGGATTTCTTGGACATGTTATATCAGGAGAAGGTATAGCAGTGGATCCTACCAAGGTTCAGTCTGTCACTGAGTGGTTGGCACCCACCTCAGTAGGAGAGATCCGCAGTTTTCTTGGACTCGCGGGATATTATCGGAGATTCATTGAGATTTTTTCTAAGATTGCGAAGCCTATGACGGAGTTGTTGAACAAAGACACTAAGTTCAAATGGACACATGAATGTGAGGCAAGTTTTCAGGAGTTGAAGAAACGTTTGGTTACAGCCCTAGTGCTGATTCTGCCAGATATACATAAGGATTTCCAAGTGTACTGCGACGCTTCTCGCTTAGGACTTGGAGGTGTACTTATGCAAGACGGAAGAGTTGTTTCATATGCCTCACGATAGCTCCGACCGCATGAGTTGAACTATGCCATGCATGATTTGGAGTTAGCAGTTGTAGTGCATGCACTCAAGACCTGGAGACATTTTCTTATTGGAAACCGTTGTGATGTGTATGCGGATCACAAGAGTTTGAAGTACATTTTCACTCAGAAGGAGCTGAATCTCAGGCAAAGGAGATGGTTGGAGATTATAAAGGATTATGACATGAAGTTGCATTATCACCCAGAAAAGGCCAATGTCGTAGTAGATGCTTTGAGCCGGAAGAGTTATGCCAATACCCTCATAAGCGGAGGATTACCAAAGGAGTTAGCTAAAGATCTCAGGGAGCTTCGTTTGGAGATAGTCCCTAGAGGTTTTGTCGCAGCGATGGAAGTGAAGTCAACATTATTGGGAAAGATTCGAGAAGCTCAGAAGGATGATAAGGAAATTGCTTAGATAAAGGAGAAAATGAGCAAAGGAAAAGCCAAAGGTTTTCGTGAGGATGAGCACGACACTTTATGGTTTGAGGACCGTGTATATGTGCCCAATAATGCAGAGATCGGGAAGTTAATCCTTCAGGAAGCTCATGACTCGCCGTACTCAATACACCCAGGAAACACCAAGATGTATTTGGATTTGAAGGAGCAATTCTGGTGGACAGGTATGAAGAAGGATATTGCAGAGTATGTAGCCATATGTGATGTATGTCAGAGAGTGAAGGCAGAACATCAGAAGCCAGCAGGATTACTGCATGCGATGCCGATACCCGAATGGAAGTGGGACAAGCTTGGCATGGATTTCATCACCGGATTACCCAGGACCCGGTCAGGGTATGATTCTATCTGGGTAGTAGTGGATCGTTTGACCAAAGTGGCTCACTTTATCCCAGTGAAGACCTCCTATACGAGTGTGAAGTTGGCCAAGATATATATGACCAGGATCGTATGTCTGCATGGAGTTCCGAGGACCATCGTATCAGATAGAGGAACACAGTTTACTTCAAAGTTTTGGCACCAGCTGCACTAGACCTTGGTTACCGTGCTAGAGTTTAGCACAGCCTTTCACCCGCAGACAGATGGACAGACCAGAGAGTCAATCAGATTCTGGAGGACATGCTGAGAGCTTGTGCCCTAGATTATAGATCTAGTTGGGATGATAATTTGCCTTACGCGGAGTTCTCGTACAACAACAGCTACCAGGCCAGTTTGAAGATGGCACCTTTCGAAGCTTTGTACGGACGAAGGTGCAAGACATCGTTGATGTGGGATGAAGTTGGAGACCGTCAGTTGTTTGGACCAGATTTGATTAAAGAGTCCGAAGAGAAGGTCAAGCTGATTCGCGATAGACTGAAGGAACCTTAGTCCAGACAGAAGAGTTATGCAGACTCCAAACGCAAGGAGGTAGTCTACGAAATCAGAGACAGAGCATATCTTTGAGTGTCACCTCTCCAAGGAGTTAAATGATTTGGAGTTAAAGGAAAGTTAGCCCCGAGATTTGTAGGACCGTACAGAGTTTTGGAACATATGGGAGAGGTAGCCTACAAGTTGGAGTTACCCGAAGGACTGTCAGGAGTTCATGATGTGTTTCACATTTCTCAGTTGAAGAAGTGCCATGCTGAGATGGCCGATGTTCCTCTGAGAGACACAGAGCCCCTGAAAGCAAATCAGTTGGATAGTGATTTGACTTACGAGGAGAAACCTGTCAAGATTCTCGAGTTTGCCAGCCGAGTTACGCGCAGCAAGGTTATCAAGTTTTGCAAAGTTCAGTGGAGCCACCATACCGAGGATGAAGCCACCTGGGAACGAGAGGAAGACCTACGGAAAGACCACCCACAGATATTTTCTAGCCAACCCGAATCTCGAGGGCGAGATTCATCTTAAGGGGGGGTAGGTTTGTAACAGCCCAATTTTCAATTTAGATGTTATACATAGGTCATCATATGCATGTCATATTTTTTTTGCATTTGGTTGATCCTAGAAATTCTAAGCAACTCAAGGACCCACACAGAGAGTTGGGGATTTCATTATTTTCATATTTGAATTTTCTAAAATTTGAAAAGAGGATCATTTTGGTTTTAATATTTTTTTCTCTCAAAAATATATCCAATATAAAAAAATAAAAGAGCGGAGATAAAATGATTTCTCCAAAATAAAAGAAATATTGGAGGAAAAATGTTAAAATCAAATAAATATTTATTTGGATTTTTATTGCTATTTTATTTGAATTAGAAAAATATGCATTTTTCAAAATTGCATTTTTAGGCCAGAAAAGTGTTCACTTTGTTCTACATTTTTTATTTAGATGGTGAAAATTGTTTTTGGCATTTTTAGAATTTTTTTATTTAGTTAGAATTTTTCTTTCGGCGGATTTTTTTTAAAGTCGCGCGCCCGACTGGGCCAACGGCCCAGCCGAGCCGGGCCAAGCCCAGCGCCGCGCCGCCTTCGCCCCTGCGCCGCTCGTACCGCCGGCGGACTCCGCCGCCGCTGCCTACTGCCCCAAGCCGACTGCGCCCCGCCCCCTCCTTTAAATCCCGAGCCGCCGGCGCCCCCCTCGTCCCCACACCCGCCGGCATCGCCACCTAGCGCCGCCTGCTGCAGCCGCCCGTCCGCCGCCCGCTGCCCCGCGTCGCCCGACGCCGCTGCTCCGCCGCCCGCGCCGCGCCGCTCCGCCGCCTCGCCTCGCCGCCCCGCTGACCCGCGCCGCGCCGGATCCCGCCGCCGCCGCCGCCGGTTTTCACCCGATAACCGGTAAAAAAACCAGCAAAGCCGTCGCCGTTTTTATTTGTAAACCCTAGATTGGTTTTTTTAGATCGGTTCGGTTTTCACGGTTTTCTTCGGTTAGCTCTAATCTGCGAACGTTCGTTCGTTAGTTTGTTTTAACGAACTAATTCGTTCATTAGTCTCTGTTAGCGGACGTTCCTCCGATAGATTTTTCTTTTTCTGTTTTATTTTTGCCAGGGACCTCTCCGCGATTATTTTTATCACAGATTAGCCCCTGGTCTTCAAACCCTCGCAACTTTTTAACCGTTTGTCCAAATCTAGTGAAACCAACGCCAAAATCTTCGTCTCGAGCCCCTCTTCCTAGTTAATCAACTTGAACATGATTTTGACAAATTAAAATTTGGTTTCAAGCAGTTTTGAATTCGAACTTCTTTTGACCATAGTTTCAGTTTCGTAGCTCCGATTCGATTGATTCTTTTTGCAAATCGAA
The DNA here is from genome assembly GCA_032464435.1 of Aegilops umbellulata. Classification (NCBI taxonomy): domain Eukaryota; kingdom Viridiplantae; phylum Streptophyta; class Magnoliopsida; order Poales; family Poaceae; genus Aegilops; species Aegilops umbellulata. The sequence goes on from CP136057.1 coordinate 488,627,736, forward strand.
GCTCTTCAGTTGAATTTTCAGATTGGACTTTCTCATCTGAGTTTTACCCGTGCATCTATGCTTGAGTGCTTATGCATGCTATTGATTGTTTGCGATAGAATTCCCGGAGTGCGAAGCGTGCTACTACGAGTCTCTAGGGTTTGCGGATCCTCAGCAAGGCAAGTAACACATTGATCATACTTCTTCATTACTCAGTTTTTATGCATTAATTACAATCCTCAAACATTGCATGAGTAGGATCTCTGAACTTGTGGGTATTGGGAAGTAGATGATGAGGTAGAACCTATTGCCTTTTTGTCAAACCTTGGGAGTTACTTCTATGTTATGCTTATATTTCTATGCTATGCTCGTAGACATGGTTTGGTTTGAGTGATCCATGACAGATGTGAGATTGTTAATTAATGGTTAACTTAAGGTGGCTACTTAAATACACATCTGGGTCGATTGGTTTCGGGCACCTGGGGTTATACCAGTGTTGTCCTAGGAGATCTCGGGGTACCCGTGTGATCATCCTATGGTTTGCCACCCAGGCTCAAAGGGATCATAAGATTATTCCTGCTAGAAACTTCCGTGTGCAGCCACAAGCTATTATGGGCTCTAGCATAGTTGAGTATGTTGCATGACCTCTTTCAGTGGTAGGCTAGCAGATGTAGGGGAAAGTAGGTGTAACTGTCTACCCAGAGTAAAGAGTTAATGCTTCTGAAAGACTGTGTCTCGGTCATCCGTTTCTCAAACACCATGTAGTGCGAGAAAACCAACGGATGTGACGCCCTCGATTCAATCGTACACTAATCATACACGCAAATGTGTACGATCAAGATCAAGGACTCACGGGAAGATATCACAACACAACTCTAGACACAAATTAAATTAATACATGCTTTATATTACAAGCCAGGGGCCTTGAGGGCTCGAATACATAAGCTCAAATACACAAGAGTCAGCGGAAGCAACAATATCTGAGTACAGACATGAGTTAGACAAGTTTGCCTTAAGAAGGCTAGCACAAAAGCAACATTGATCGAAAAGGCAAGGCCTCATGCATGGGAGCCTCCTAACTACTCCTGATCGTCGGCGATCTCCACGTAGTAGTAGGCATCGACGGTGGCATCTGGCTCCTGGGCTCTGAGATCTGGTTGCATCAACCGGAAAGAAGAAGAAAGGGGGAAAAGGGGGAGCAAAGCAACCGCGAGTACTCATCCAAAGTACTCGCAAGCAAGGATCTACACTACATATGAATCGGTATCAATGAAAAGGGTTGTATCTGTGGACTGGACTGCAGAATTCCAGAAGAGAAGGGGAAAGCCTAGTCTATCGAATACTAGCATCTTATGGAAACCACCATCTTGCAGCAACAGGAGGGAGTAGAGTAGCATAAAGTAAGGTAGTAGAAGTATTATCAACCTCGGCCAGAGATCCTTTCTCGACTCCCTGCGAGAAAGCAATCCCAGAGCCATACTATCCAGTTATCATCACAAACCATTACTCATCACAAGTATCCAGTTCTAGTTGTATCGATCGGGATACAACTCCAAGTGTCCGTTACCGTAGGACAGGCTATCAATAGATGTTTTCTTCCCTGCAGGGGTGCACCAACTTACCCACCACGCTCGATTAACTCCAGCCGGACACACTTTCCTGGGTCATGCCCGGCCTCGGCCAAACAATACGCCGCAACCCGACCTAGGCTTAATAGAGAGGTCAGCACGCCGGACTAAACCCATGCCCCCAGGGGTCATGGGCCATCTCCCCGAGAACTCCTACACGTTGTGAGGGCGGCCGGTGAGCAGACCTAGCTACCTCCTTAAAAAGGTAGGAGCTTACCAGTCCAACCGAGCGCGCGCCGCTCAGTCGTTGACGTCTATTAAGCTTCGGCTGATGTATACGACGCATAACGCCCATACTATGCCCACGTGATGGTTAGTGCTATCAGGCCAGAGGCCCCTCGGATCAAATATCCAAATCGTAGTGGATTATGAACACGTGGTAACAAGCAGAGACTCACGAAAGATGTGACCCCGTTGCCCCATCTCGAGGACTTGCGGCAAGGGCTAGGAATGCCCGGCCATGCCTCGTAATTATCTTGCGGGCACCCTCCAGGTCAACCCGTCTCCACAACACTCGCAATTAAGCTCGTGCGGGTACCCCTCAGGGCCGACCCGTCTTTAGTAACATGGTTCAGTGTAGAGTCATAGTAACCATAGTAACTGTGTGTCCAAACATCAAGGGGAAAACCCGAGGAATCACCCCCGGTGAATTCCACTCGATGTAATCATCAAGGTGAACGTAAGAGGAACCACCCCAAAGTTCACACTTGAGGGGTTGCACGACAGAGTCGTATCGGAAGTGGTTAAGGCGGAATCACCCTCGATGACCACGACCGAATAGCTACACTACAGGGTTAACATCAATAGTGTTGTAGAGGTCTCACCCTCGTCACTCGATAGTAACCCAGTAGTGTCGAGCAACTAAGGGAAAGTGATGTGCGGTGCCGGGGCCTGGTCTTCGAACCCGTTGATCGGGTCTTCGAACATAAAGCGGGGCAACTGGGACAAGGCGGGGGATCACTGATGGATCAATGATCAACCTATATTAAGCAGTTTAGGATAAGCAGGTAAGGTACAATGAGCAGGTTACAGAAGCAGGCTATGCATCAGAATAGGAGCAAACAATAACAGTAGCAAAATCTAATGCAAGCATGAGAGAATGGAATGGGCGATATCGGGATGATCAAAAGGGGGGCTTGCCTGGTTGCTCAGACGAGAAGGAGGGGTCGTCAGTGACGTAGACGATCACATGGGCATCAGCATTGTCACGGGGTCTACCGAAAAGAAGAGGGGGAGAAACAGTAAATACATAGCAAGGAAGTGCATAACAGGACAACAGGCAGAGCTAGATGTGTTCTAATGCGGTGCTACACGATACGGGTGAAGGGGGAAGTCAACTGGGAATGTTTTCCCGGTACAGGACCTGTGTCAGACAGATGACCGGAGGGGGAAAGTTCCATGTTCATATAGTTAGAGGCATCTGACACGTAAATGGACCGCGTGTTTGGATTCGTCTCGTCGTTCTGAGCAACTTTCATGTACAAAGTATTTTCATCCGAGCTATGGATTATTTTATATTAATTTTTAAAGATTTAAATCATTTTTAGGATTTATTTAATTATTTTAAAACAACATTATCCACAGCAGTCAACGGGATGTTGACTGGGTCAAACTGACGTGTGGGTCCTAGCTGTCATACCCTATTTAATCTAATTAGGGTTTAACTAATCTAATTATTGCTTAATTAAACTAACTAATTAATTAGATTAATTTAACATGATTAATTAACTTAATTAATTTACTAATTAATTAATTAAATAATTAATTAATTAACTAATTAATAATTTTATTAATTACATTTTCTTTTTATTTTCGTTTTAGGGGTGTGGAGCCCCTACGTCAGTGGCCCAGGGGCATCGGGCCCCACCCGGCAGTGGCCCAGGAGGCCAACCAGGGCGGGCGTGGGCGCCCATCGGGGCTGACCTGAGCGCGGCGGGCAGAGCCTCGGGGCGCCGGATCGGGGCGCCGACCGGCCGGGCCCGCCGTTGGCGGTGACGGCGAGCGAATGGCGGGCGTGTGGTGTTGTCGGTGCGGGGGGCGAGGTCAGTGGGCGTCGCTGAAGAGCGAGGACCGTGCACAAGGGACGCAGGCGGTCGCCGGAGGGGGACGCCGGTGGGAGGGCAGCGACGGGCGCGGGCCGACGCGTAACAGCATGCGGCGGCGGGATACAAGCGGGGGAGGGCGCGGTGGTGAGCGCGAGGCTGGCGTGGGACAGCGGTTAGCGGCGGCACCAGCAGCAGAACAGCAAGCAGCAGGGGGCGGGATGGGTGTGCGCGCGTGCTTCAACGCGGGCAGGAGCAGGGGCGAGCGAGGCGCGGTGTTCGGGGCGCGACTCGTCACGTGTATGGTGTGGTGTGTGCATGCGTGCTGTGAACGGCGCCGGCGACAGAGGGGAAGGAAGGCAGCTCACGGCGGTGCGTAGGGACAAGGGCAGCGGTGCTCGGGGAGGAAGACGTGGACGACCTGTGTTGCGGAGACGGCGGCGGCGATGGCCTCCGGCGAGGAGTCGAGGACGGAGCGGCGACGACTGATGGGGAACGTGGCAATTTCAAAAAATTTCCTACGCACACGCAAGATCATGGTGATGCATAGCAACGAGAGGGGAGAGTGTTGTCCACGTACCCTCGTAGACCGAAAGCGGAAGCGTTATGACAACGCGGTTGATGTAGTCGTACGTCTTCACGGCCCAACCGATCAAGCACCGAAACTACGGCACCTCCGAGTTCTAGCACACGTTTAGCTCGATGACGATCCCCGAACTCCGATCCAGCAAAGTGTCGGGGATGAGTTCCGTCAGCACGACAGCGTGGTGACGATCTTGATGTTCTACCGTTCGCAGGGCTTCGCCTAAGCACCGCTACAATATTATCGAGGATTATGGTGGAGGGGGGAACCGCACACGGCTAAGAGAACGATCACCAAGATCAACTTGTGTGTCTAGAGGTGCCCCCCTGCCCCCGTATATAAAGGAGCAAGGGGGTGTGCAGCCGACCCTAGGAGGAGGCGCGCCGGAGGAGTCCTACTCCTACCGGGAGTAGGACTCCCCCCCTTTCCCTAGTTGGATTAGGACTTGGGGGGAAGGAAGAGAGGGGGGGAAGGAAATGGGGGGGCGCCCCCCTCCTTGTCCAATTTGGACTTGGGGGGAGGGGCGCGCGGCAGCCCCTAGGCCTCCTCTCCTCTTCCTCCACTAGGCCCATTAAGGCCCATTAGGTTACCGGGGGGTTCCGATAACCTCTGGGTACTCCGGTAAAATGCCGATTTCACCCGGAACACTTCCGATGTCCAAACTGAAGGAAATATGCCCTAGAGGCAATAATAAAGTTATTATTTATTTACTTATATCATGATAAATGTTTATTATTCATGCTATAATTGTATTAATTGGAAACATAATACATGTGTGAATACATAGACAAACAGAGTGTCACTAGTATGCCTCTACTTGACTAGCTCGTTAATCGAAGATGGTTATGTTTCCTAACCATGAACAAAAGAGTTGTTATTTGATTAACGGGGTCACATCATTAGAAGAATGATGTGATTGACATGACCCATTCCATTAGCTTAGCACCCGATCGTTTAGTATGTTGCTATTGCTTTCTTCATGACTTATACATGTTCCTATGACTATGAGATTATGCAACTCCCGTTTGCCGGAGGAGCACTTTGTGTGCTACCAAACGTCACAACATAACTCGGTGATTATAAAGGAGCTCTACATGTGTCTCCAAAGGTACATGTTGGGTCGGCGTATTTCGAGATTAGGATTTTTCACTTCGATTGTCGGAGAGGTATCTCTGGGCCCTCTCGGTAATGCACATCACATAAGCCTTGCAAGCATTGCAACTAATGAATTAGTTGTGAGATGATGTATTACGGAACGAGTAAAGAGACTTGCCAGTAACGAGATTGAACTAGGTATTGAGATACCGACGATCGAATCTCGGGCAAGTAACATACCCATGACAAAGGGAACACCGTATGTTGTTATGCGGTCTGACCGATAAAGATCTTCGTAGAATATGTAGGAGCCAATATGAACATCCAGGTTCCGCTATTGGTTATTGATCGGAGACGTGTCTCGGTCATGTCTACATTGTTCTCGAACCCGTAGGGTCCGCACGCTTAAGGTTTCGATGACAGTTATATTATGAGTTTATGAGTTTTGATGTACCGAAGGAGTTCGGAGTCCCGGATGAGATCGGGGACATGAAGAGGAGTCTCGAAATGGTCGAGATGTAAAGATCGATATATTGGACGACTATATTTGGACATCGGAAAGGTTCTGAGTGGTTCGGGTATTTTTCGGAGTACCGGGGAGTTACTGGAATACGGGGGAAGAAGTATATGGGCCTTACTGGGCTTTAGGGGAGAGGAAGAGGCAGGCCGCGCCCCCCATTAACTAGTCCGAATTGTACTAGGGGGAGGGGCGGCGCCCCCTCCTTCCTTCTCTACCCTCTTCCCCTTCCTTGTCTCCTACTCCTACTACTTGGAAGGACTCCTAGTTGGACTAGGAAAGGGGGAATCCTACTCCCGGTGGGAGTAGGACTCCCCTAGGGCGCGCCATAGAGAGGGCCGGCCCTCCCCTCCTCCACTCCTTTATATACGGGGGCAGGGGGCACCCCATAGACACACAAGTTGATCTTCGTGATCGTTCTCTTAACCGTGTGCGGTGCCCTCCTCCACCATAATCCTCGATAATATTGTAGCGGTGCTTAGACGAAGCCCTGCGACGGTAGAACATCAAGATCGTCACCACGCCGTCGTGCTGACGGAACTCATCCCCGACACTTTGCTGGATCGGAGTCCGGGGATCGTCATCGAGCTGAACGTGTGCTAGAACTCGGAGGTGCCATAGTTTCGGTGCTTGATCGGTCGGGCCGTGAAGACGTACGACTACATCAACCGCGTTGTCATAACGCTTCCGCTGTTGGTCTACGAGGGTACGTAGACAACACTCTCCCCTCTCGTTGCTATGCATCACCATGATCTTGCGTGTGCGTAGGAATTTTTTTGAAATTACTACGTTCCCCAACACAAACATAGGCTTCCAATATATCAATCTTTATGTCTCAACCATTTCGAGACTCCTCGTCATGTCCGTGATCACATCCGGGACTCCGAACAACCTTCGGTACATCAAAATATATAAACTCATAATGAAACTATCATCGTAACATTAAGCGTGCCGACCCTACGGGTTCGAGAACAATGTAGACATGCCCGAGACACGTCTCCGGTCAATAACCAATAGCGGAACCTGGATGCTCATATTGGCTCCTACATATTCTACGAAGATCTTTATCGGTCAGACCGCATAACAACATACGTTGTTCCCTTTGTCATCGGTATGTTACTTGCCCGAGATTCGATCGTCAGTATCTTAATACCTAGTTCAATCTCGTTACCGGCAAGTCTCTTTACTCGTTTCATAATACATCATCTCACAACTAACTCATTAGTTGCATTGCTTGCAAGGCTTAAGTGATGTGCATTACCGAGAGGGCCCAGAGATACCTCTCCGACAATCGGAGTGACAAATCCTAATCTCGAAATACGCCAACCCAACATGTACCTTTGGAGACACCTATAGAGCACCTTTATAATCACCCAGTTACGTTGTGAAGTTTGGTTGCACACAAAGTGTTCCTCCGGCAAACGGGAGTTGCATAATCTCATAGTCATAGGAACATGTATAAGTCATGAAGAAAGCAATAGCAACATACTAAACGATCGGGTGCTAAGCTAATGGAATGGGTCATGTCAATCACATCATTCTCCTAATGATGTGATCCCGTTAATCAAATGATAACTCATGTATATGGTTAGGAAACTTAACCATCTTTGATTAACGAGCTAGTCAAGTAGAGGCATACTAGTGACACTATGTTTGTCTATGTATTCACACATGTATTATGTTTCCGGTTAATACAATTCTAGCATGAATAATAAACATTTATCATGATATAAGGAAATAAATAATAACTTTATTATTGCCTCTAGGGCATATTTCCTTCAGTCTCCCACTTGCACTAGAGTCAATAATCTAGTTCACATCGCCATGTGATTCAACACTAATAGTTCACATCACCATGTGATTAACACCCATAGTTCACATCGTCATGTGACCGACACCCAAAGGGTTTACTAGAGTCAGTAATCTAGTTCACATCGCTTATGTGATTAACACCCAAAGAGTACTTATGTGTGATCATGTTTTGCTTATGAGATAATTTTAGTCAATGGGTCTGTCACATACAGATCCGTAAGTATTTTGCGAATTCTATGTCTACAATGCTCTACACAGAGCTACTCTAGCTAATTGCTCCCACTTTCAATATGTATCTAGATCGAGACTTAGAGTCATCCAGATCTGTGTCAAAACTTGCATCGACGTAACTTTTTACGACGAACTTTTTGTCACCTCCATAATCGAGAAATATTTCCTTATTCCACTAAGGATAATTTTGACCGCTGTCCAGTGATCTACTCTTAGATCACTATTGTACTCCCTTTCTTAACACAGTGTAGGGTATACAATAGATCTGGTACACAGCATGGCATACTTTATAGAACCTATGGCTGAGGCATAGGGAATGACTTTCATTCTCTTTATATCTTCTGCCGTGGTCGGGCTTTGAGTCTTACTCAATTTCACACCTTGTAACACAGCCAGGAACTCTTTTCTTTGACTGTTCCATTTTGAACTACTTTAAAATATTGTCAAGGTATGTACTCATTGAAAAAACTTATCAAGCGTCTTGATCTATCTCTATAGATCTTGATGCTTAACATGTAAGCAGCTTCGCCGAGGTCTTTCTTTGAAAAACTTCTTTCAAACACTCCTTTATGCTTTGCAGAATAATTCTACATTATTTACGATCAACAATATGTCATTCACATATACTTATCAGAACTGCTGTAGTGCTCCCACTCACTTTCTTGTAAATATAGGCTTCATCGCAAGTCTGTATAAAACTATATGCTTTGATCATCTCATCAAAGTGCATATTCCAACTCCGAGATGCTTGCACCAGTCCATAGATGGATTACTGGAGCTTGCACGTTTTGTTAGCACCTTTAGGATTGACAAAACCTTCTGGTTGCATCATATACAACTCTTGTTTAATAAATCCATGCAGTTTTGTTTATCCATTTGCCAGATTTCATAAAATGCGGCAATTGCTAACATGATTCGGACAGACTTAAGCATAGATACGAGTGAGAAAATCTCATCGTAGTCAACACCTTGAACTTTGTCAAAAACCTTTTTCGACAAGTCTAGCTTTGTAGATAGTAACACTACTATCAGCGTCCGTCTTCCTCTTGAAGATCCATTTATTTTCTATGGATTGCCGATCATCGGGCAATTCCACCAAAGTCCATACTTTGTTTTCATACATGGATCCTATCTCAGATTTCATGGCCTCAAGCCATTTCGCGGAATCTGGGCTCATCATCGCTTCCTCATAGTTCGTAGGTTCATCATGGTCAAGTAACATGACCTCCAGAACAGGATTACCGTACCACTCTGGTGCGGATCTCACTTTGGTTAACCTACGAGATCCGGTAGTAACTTGATCTGAAGTTACATGATCATCATCATTAGCTTCCTCACTAATTGGTGTAGTGGTCACAGGAATAGATTTCTGTGATGAACTACTTTCCAATAAGGGAGAAGGTACAATTACCTTATCAAGTTCTACTTTCCTCCCACTCACTTCTTTCGAGAGAAACTCCTTCTCTAGAAAGGATCCATTCTAGGCAACGAATATCTTGCCTTCGGATCTGTGATAGAAGGTGTACCCAACTATCTCCTTTGGGTATCCTATGAAGACACATTTCTCCGATTTGGGTTTGAGCTTATCAGGATGAAACTTTTTCACATAAGCATCACAACCCCAAACTTAAAGAAACGACAACTTTGGTTTCTTGCTAAACCACAGTTCATATAGTGTCGTCTCAACGGATTTAGATGGTGCCCTATTTAACGTGAATGCAGTTGTCTCTAATGCATAACCCCAAAACGATAGTGGTAAATCGGTAAGAAACATCATAGATTGCACTATATCCAATAAAGTACGGTTATGACGTTCGGAAACACCATTATGTTGTGGTGTTCCAGGTGGCATGAGTTTGTGAAACTATTCCACATTGTTTTAATTGAAGACCAAAATCGTAACTCAAATATTCGTCTCCGTGATCAGATCGTGGAAACCTTATCTTCATGTCACGATGATTTTCCACATCACTCTGAAATTCTTTGAACTGTTCAAATGTTTCAAACTTATGTTTCATCAAGTAGATATTCCCATATCTACTTAAATCATCTGTGAAGGTCATAAAATAACGATACCCGCCGCGAGCTTCAACATTCATCGGACCGCATACATCTGTATGTATGATTTCCAACAAATCTGTTGCTCTCTCCATAGTACCATAGAACGGTGTTTTTGTCATCTTGCCCATAAGGCACGGTTCGCAAGTACCAAGTGATTCATAATCAAGTGGTTCCAAAAGCCCATCAATATGGAGTTTCTCCATGCGCTTTACACCGATATGACTCAAACGGCAGTGCCACAAATAAGTTGCACTATCATTATCAACTCTGCATCTTTTGGCTTCAACATTATGAATATGTGTGTCACTACTATCGAGATTTAATAAGAATAGACCACTCTTTAAGGGTGCATGACCATAAAAGATATTACTCATATAAATAGAACAACCATTATTCTCTGATTTAAATGAATAACCGTCTCGCATCAAACAAGATCCAGATATAATGTTCATGCTCAACGCTGGAACCAAATAACAATTATTTAGGTCTAATACTAATCCCGAAGGTAGATGTAGAGGTAGCGTGCCGACCGCGATCACATCGACTTTGGAACCATTTCCCACGCGCATCGTCACCTCGTCCTTAGCCAATCTTCGCTTAGTCCGTAGTCCCTGTTTCGAGTTGCAAATATTAGCAACAGAACCAGTATCAAATACCCAGGTGCTACTATGAGCATTAGTAAGGTACACGTCAATAACATGTATATCACATATACCTTTGTTCACCTTGCCATCCTTCTTATCCGCCAAATACTTGGGGCAGTTCCGCTTCCAGTGACCATTCTGCTTGCAGTAGAAGCACTCAGTTTCAGGCTTAGGTCCAGATTTGAGTTTCTTCTCCTGAGCAGCAACTTGCTTGCTGTTCTTCTTGAAGTTCCCCTTCTTCCCTTTGCCCTTTTTCTTGAAACTAGTGGTCTTGTTGACCATCAACACTTGATGCTCCTTCTTGATTTCTACCTCCGCAGCTTTCAGCATTGCGAAGAGCTCGGGAATTTTCTTATCCATCCCTTGCATATTATAGTTCATCACGAAGCTCTTGTAGCTAGGTGGAAGTGATTGGAGAATTCTGTCAATGACGCAATCATCTGGAAGATTAACTCCCAATTGAATCAAGTGATTATTATACCCCGACATTTTGAGTATATGCTCACTGACAGAACTGTTCTCCTCCATCTTGCAACTATAGAACTTATTGGAGACTTCATATCTCTCAATCCGGGCATTTGCTTGAAATATTAACTTCAACTCCTGGAACATCTCATATGCTCCATGACGTTCAAAACATCGTTGAAGACCCGATTCTAAGCCGTAAAGCATGGCACATTGAACTATCGAGTAGTCATCAGCTTTGCTCTGCCAGACGTTCTTAACGTCATCAGTTGCATCAACAGCAGGTCTGGCACCTAGCGGTGCTTCCAGGACGTAACTTTTTTGTGCAGCAATGAGGATAATCCTCAAGTTACGGACCCAGTCCATGTAATTGCTACCATCATCTTTCAACTTTGCTTTCTCAAGGAACGCGTTAAAATTCAACGGAACAACAACACGGGCCATCTATCTACAATCAAACATAAACAAGCAAGATACTATTAGGTACTAAGTTCATGATAAATTTAAGTTCAATTAATCATATTACTAAAGAACTCCCACTTAGATAGACATCCCTCTAATCCTCTAAGTGATCACGTGATCCAAATCAACTAAACCATGTCCGATCATCATGTGAGATGGAGTAGTTTCAATGGTGAACATCACTATGTTGGTCATATCTACTATATGATTCACGCTCGACCTTTCGGTCTCCGTGTTCCGAGGCCATATCTGTTATATGCTAGGCTCGTCAAGTTAAACCTGA